>JALPQD010000713.1:0-668149 GCA_023101885.1 Typhlomys cinereus
GGGGAAAGCTGGCCACAAGCTTGCATTCAACTGTGTCTTGTTGTGCATGAAGAATGTGTCACTTGAAAACTCCCAAACGCAGTTAAAGCTTACAGGATGATTTCCTAATGCCTGCTTAACTGGATGATTCCCAGTTCTTGGCTGCATCCAGAGACCCATCTCCCTGGGTAATAGCAGAAAATAACTGCACAGTCAAGTGTCATTGCAGCACATGCAATGCTATCATGGGATTTCTGCATCCCTCCTGTTTTTAAATTCCAAATAAAAGGTTGTCTCTGCTCAGAACCTTTCTGGTTATCCAACATGTGAATACAGAGCTTCTTCTGACACTTTGACTTATGGCCAGAAAGATCAGATACACTTGGAATTCATGTTCCTGCTAGCCTTTCTCACATTCCACAACTTGACCCGTGTACGTGCGTATTTCGTACTGGTTCTGTGAACATTTTGTAGGAGAATGAAGAAAACAGTCTTCACTTGAGACTGAAGAGGTTTGATCTCACCAATCAGGGAGACTATAGGAACTGGCAGCTGGAAGGTAACCATGCTGCAAATGGGACAGTGACCCCTCTCTCCCATCTTCCCCCAGACTGCTGTGTCCTTCTCCTATTCTTCCATGTACTTTTCAGTCTTGTTTTATATTAAGAGCTTCATGTAAACAGTCTTTTAACTTTGGTTGGGAGATGACCTTCAATACCCACTGGGCAGTGCGGGAATAGCAGAACCCAAAACAACCATAATTCAGAACACCAAAGACCCCACAGCCAACTCTCTCCTCATCCTGAAGCACAGGGAACATGGTAGAAGAGGGGTGGCAAGATTGTAGGAGCCTGAACAATATGCAAAATTCTTCACACAAGTTGGGGCTGCAGCAACCAGAAATGGACTTTGCCAGGCCTGCACAATGGTTGACATGTCGAAGACTCCCCAAATTCTAGCACACATCACAGGGGATAAGGCTTCTGGCAGTAGGATCCTTACAGGCAAGAGTATGAACAGTCTCAATAGAGTTCCCATGCTGACCGGGAACCCAAGACGCGGCCCTCGATTATGTCACTCGGCCCTAAACCGTCATTAGGGTGCAGGACTCAGTGGGAAGTTCTGTGCCCAGAAAAACAGATGCTCCAAGGGGCGGGAGGGAGGAAGGAGGAGGCAACAGATGGGGCAAAGGGGGGGAGAAAGGAACAGGGAAAAAGGGTGAGAGTGCAATAGGGAAGTACAGGGGATGGGAGATGGGAGTGAGAGGATAGAGTTTCCTACTGAGCTTGTATGATTAGCAATGAAACAAAATGTGGGAGAAAAGAAAGTGTTCTTACAAGCCCTAGACTTGGTGTCCTGCTCAGTAACCTGCACTCGTTATAAAGTACTGGAGAAGAAAAGAATAGGAGAAGGAAACAAAACTTGAAAGAAACATCCAGTGGACACTAGAAAACTCTTTGAGATTATGTATTTGCTCCCCATCTGGATTGGGGGGAGGACTCTTCCCAAAACAATAACAGGTAACAGTGGGATTGATTAGTTCTAAAGCAATGCGAAAACTTGCTAAAGAGAAGAGTTGGTGTCCAAGAGGATCATTTTCTGTTTAGGCTTCGGGGATTCCAATGGCCTGCATGGCCAGGTTTCACAGTGGACACTTCAGGACCGCTCCCCAGCAGCTGTTCCAGGCACCCCAGTCGTGGTGGGCACTACCAATCACCTCACTTTCACGCCAACTCGCCATGCCATTCAAGTCCCACTGAGAGAGTCAGGACCTGGAAAATGGCTCTGTGCAGCCCGGGTGTTCGCTGCCCCGGGCCTTCCCTCGGCCCTCCCTCCTGGGCCCGATCTGTGGCTAGGAACTCAGAGACTCGCTGAGATGGCTCACACCTGAGTTCCAACCCCTCCAGGGATTCCGGGGCCCGCAGAGGTTCTCCCCGAAAGCTGCATTTTCTCTCAAAGTTGTCCCGGATTTCAAACGCGGATGGGTGTCCCCGAATTTCAGCCTGGCCTCTCCGCAGTGCGGGACAGCAAACAACAGGCCCCACTGCCATCTGGGCAGCTGTGGTCACTCTGGCCAGTAACCACGAATCTGCTCACAGCAACCTCGGGCAGCGAGAACTACCCCCCTGGCAGCCTCGGGCAGCGAGAACTCCCCCCTGGCAGCCTCGGGCAGCGAGAACTCCCCCTTTGGGCAGCCTCGGGCAGCGAGAACTCCCCCCTTGGCAGCCTAGGGCGCTGCGCTGCAGCACCCCACAGGTCCCCTTCCCAGCACCCGCGCCCTTTCTCCAGGGCCCATTTCCCCATGAGGTGCGGGACGTGTTGGCCGCGTCCAGATTCCATCCACGTGCTCCCAGGGGCGTCGCTCAGATCGGGCACAGCGGCCGGATCCGGGCACTGCTGCCAGACCGCAGGCTTGCTAGGACGCTGCGGACGCGGCCCTGCCAAGGCTCCGGGGACCCCGTAGGGTGGCACTCGTGGCAGGGCCACTTCCGCCCCTACTCCTCCTTCCTTCCCGCCCGTCCGTCCTTGTCCGCGTGGCCTGCGCCGCAGACACCGGCGCTGCTTCCAGGACCCGGCCAGGGCCTTGAGCCGATAAAGGGGCATCTGAAGAAGGTCTGTGCTGTTTACTCTTGGGGGAAGGTTCCGACACGGGCCAAGAAGGTGCAATGTTTGCGGGGAAAGTGATTCAAACGATGCCACGTGCTGGGAAAAGCTGTACCCGAAAGCCTTTCCGGATGGAAAGCTGCTGTTGCTTCAGGTGTCATGGTTAAGTGGTGCTTGCTTTCCGCAACTAACGCAGGCTCCCTTTGGTGCTGCCTTTTCGGGGCCATCAGGAGGACCGTTTGGGGGTCCGATGGTGGGTGTGGTGGTGTTGCCGCAGGGAAAGAAAACTCGGTCAAGACGCCGCTCCGAGTACCTAGGCCTTCTAATAAAGTTCGGTCCCCGGGAAATCCCGAGCCCTCGCGGCCCCTCGGCTGGGCGGGTAACTTCGTTTCTCCTGGGCGCCACACTGGCGCGTTAGGCTTCGTGCCCCAGCAACAACGCACGGGACGAAGCCCGTGACGTCGGCGGTGACGTCAGACGCAGACCCTGACCCTCAGGTCCGTGCCGCATTTGCTTGGCGTGGGAGCCGCTGGCTAACCGAGGGGCACGACTCCCTGCCTTCCAGCCACTGCGGGCCCTCCTGGCCACGACACTGGTGATGTCTGGGGCACAGCTGTGTGTGGGTGGATTGTGTGTTGTTTATGGCTTTCATTGTGTAGCTGCTTGTGAGGTCGGAGTGTGTGAGGTTTGTGGTACGGGTGCACTATGTGGTATGTGTGTGTGTTTGTGCACTATGTGGTATGTGTGTGTGTGTGATCACGTATGGGGTCTGTGGCTTTTGGCGGTGTGTTTGCATGGTCTCTGATGTGGTCTGGTATATGTTTGGTCTCCAGTGTGTGGGCAATGATGTGGGTCTGGTGTGTGGGAGGATGTGTAGTGCACGTGGTCTCTGGTGTGGCGTGTGGGGTATATGTGAGGTCCGTGGTGTACATTTAATGTGTAGGTAGTTGTGTAGGTCTGCGTATATGTATGATGTATGTGATACATGTTTACTTGTGCTGTGAGTGGTACATCTGTGCTACATGTGTCTTCGTGTGTGGTGTTAAGGTCTGTGTTATGAGCGTGTGCATATGATGTATGTGAGGTCAGTAGTATTTGAAGTTGGTCTGTGGTGTATGTGGGTAATAGTGTGTTGTGTGTGAGGTCTGTGGAATGTATGCACTATGTGAAGTCTGTGGTGTGTGTATAAGGGTTATATGGTGCGTGATGTGGTCTCCAGTGTGTAATGTGAGGTGTGTGTGTGTGTTGTATATATGCGGTCTACAGTGTGTATGTGGTGGCGCAGTATATGGTGGTTGGTGATGAGTGTAAGATATATGTGGTGTAAGTTAGGTCTCTGGTGTAGATGTGTGTGTGAGTGGTGAAGTGTGTTGGATGTGTCTTAACATCTTAGGTATATATACCGCTTTGTTGAAGTAAATATTAAAATAATTCAGTCTTGTGTAGCCAAGTTCACTGTTTTATGTACATTTGTGTTTTTCTATTAATTTACTGAGGAATTCCTTTGAGACAGCCTCTTCATGTGAAGCCCTGGATGTTGTCTGCTACTTTAGAGTGGCCTGAATTTGTGGCCCTCCTGCTTCACGTTCCTCATAATGAAAATGCCTGCATGTGCCACCACAATCCCAACTAGTTTTGTAAAATTACATTACTACTGAACTTGTTTTGAGTTTAGTTTTACTTTCTTCTTAGGTTAAACCAATAGTTTTAAAATTTTTTTTAAATTTATTTATTCAATCGTGCATGTGTGCGTGTGTGTATGTATGTGTGTGTATGTATGTGTGTGTGTGTGTGTGTGTGTGTGTGTGTAGAACCAGGGGCAATTTCGGGAACCACCATGAACCGCCTCATCCTCCTTGTTTACTTTGCCCCGGGATTCACAGGCTCTGCCCTACCTAGTACCAGAAGCACAGGCCGCCCCGCTTCCCTCTGGCGTCTATAGGTGGAGTGTGGTATCCGAACTCAGGACCTTCCGCCTCAGCCACCTCTCCAGCCCAGGTGAACCAATACTTCTTAATGCAGAACACCAACAGAATATTAGAAAGAAATGTAACAGTAGTAATTTTTGTGTATTTAATAGTGCTGATTGCATATATGAAATGTTTTAAGAAAATTAGTTTGCACTGTGATTGATATACTAGTATTGTGAAATCATTGTATAAATGGCATATCACACATTATGAAGTTTTTAATATATTAAAGTTTATTTAGTAACTGAATAATCAAGATGAAGCCAGTTGACACAGCCGTTCCTATCTCATTTAAAGCATGTGGTGTCAGATATCTGTAAAAGCTGGAGCTTTCATACGATATACCATTAGAGCTATTGTTCTCTGTATTTCAAAAGAAGTAGTGCACACTTGTAATTCTAGCATTTGGAAGGTAAGTGTTTAAAATCATCCCTACTGTAGCATGATCCCCTCTTCTTGTTTTTGGTGGGGCCCTCCTGCCGCTACCCTCCTGTTTGGGCTGAAGTAATCATAATAGGACTTTGCGTGACCTGCGCAATGACCAACATATCATTGACATCCCTAAAACTAGTATGAATACTGGGATCCTTAAAGGCGAGGGATTAACAGCACAATTGTGTTCCTGTACCAAAGGGGAACACAAGAAAGAGCTCTAGGCAATGTTACTGAGTCCTTACACCTCATCAGATAGGAGGACCCAGAGGGAAGTTTGACATGCAAAGTAAAGAATGTTCCAAGGACATGGTGGAAGGGGTCAGTGGGAGAACGGGAGAGGGGGGTGAAAAGAAGGCAGGAAACAGGTGAATCCATGGAGGTGTGGAGGGAGGGAGGGAAGGGAATGTGGTACCTATCAAGTTTGTGTGAGTGGAAAAAAAATACACTGTAAATAAAAAAAAAATAAAAAATTAAGTCATCCCTAAATAAATAGCAAGTTTGAATGTATCTTGGGATGTTGTCTCAAAAAAGAAACTTCAGAGAAAACTCAAGATGTCACTCTGTGTAGGTGGTTGAGTTCTAAGCATGCCATAGTAAAAATTGATCCCTTTGCTAAGTTACAGAAAAAAATGGCAGAATCTGATCAACCTGTAGAAGTGTTTGTAGGACGTCTCAACATACACACCAAAGAAAAGACCCTTCAAACGGTATTTGGAAAATATGGACCTATAGAACAAGGTAATTCTTTTTTCATTCTTTGATGCCTTCTTCTACAAATAAATGAATTTGCGTGTTTTCATCTTGTACTATTGACTCTCCCATCCCACTTCATATGTTTTCCTTTTCAGCCAGTTCCTCTCCTTCCCACTCCTAAGTGCCTTTGTATGCATGGGATGATGCATGGGTCCACATCCAGGAAGCCTGTTTTGGCAAGAGCCTGGGCACCTGATGGGGGCACAGAGGGCACAGTAGTGGACACACTTTGGATTCAAACGCCTCCCACTTGCCAATCCCAAACTGTCAGAGTAAATGTTGATGTCCCAGATATCGTAGAGATGTAGTGGAAGTAGACATCACTACATGGAACTTGTGGCAGCCCTAACATTAACAGAAGCGGCTGTCAGGCACTACCACTCCTCATCTGTAGACTCTTACACTTTTATTGCCCCCTCTCCTGCTGGGATCCCTAAACCTTGATGTAAATGGTGATTTTGATGTTCTGTTTAGGGCTGAACACACCAAATGCTATTCATTTGCACTTTGACCGGTTGTGGGTCTCTGCTTTGCACTTCTTCTGTTGCATAAGGAAACTACATGTTTGAGTGTCAAGCGTTTCTAAGGGTACAGTGTTGTGTTTTTATTTTTATCTATTTTCTTTCTTGTTTAAATATATTTTTCTAATTTGTGTCTCTGTGGCATAAATGGTGTGTTTAAATATAACCAAGGTGGGGCTGCAGAGGTGGCTAACTGGTGAAGCCTCTGCCTTGTAGGCGGAAGATCTTGAGTTTGGATCCTAGACCCCACGTGTAGATACCTGGCGGATTCGGGGGTGGCCTGTGTTTCTGGCCCTGGTAGGGCAGAGCCTGTGAATTCCTCAGCGGAATAAACAAGAAGGAGGTAGAGGCAGTCCATGGTGGTTCCCGAATTCACCTGTGGTTCTACAAACACACACACACACACACATACACACGCACAATTGAATAAATAATAATAATGTATATACCCAAGGTATAGTTCTCTTCAAAGTAAATATAAAGTACATCTGTTCTATGAAAGAGCCAATATTTTGAAATTTAAATTAAATATGTTATTTTGGGGACATACATAATAATTTTTATTTCCTACTTACTAGGAAGGACTCATTTCAATCTCCTACCGAAATACATTTGTATGTACTTATATGTGCTGTGGGTTTATGGCATGAAAATATGATAGGCTAACGAGAAACTAACTTTTTTTTTATAACATTAATACAATACAACATTACACCTCATCAGACAGGAGGACCCAGAGGGAAGTTTGCATGCACAGTAAAGAATACTCCAGCAATGAGGGGGAAGCGGCAGTGGGAGAACGGGAGGGAGGGGGGAAAAGAAGGAAAAAAGGGGGAGGGAACAAGAGAGTCCTGGGAGGGGTACAGGGAAGGTTGGAAGGGAATTTATCAACTTTGTATGACTTGGAAGAAAGAAATAACAAAGAATACCCCTATCAGTGGGGTGGCCTTAGAGAGGTAGCTTGGTGTTGCAGAGGCCTGACTTCCACAGGAGTAGATAAGCCAGTAGATAATTCTGGGGTCCATAGAAGCAGACAGGCAGGAGGGTGAGATAAGTCCTCAATATGCTTGTAAAACTAGAAAAATAAAATAATAATAGTAATACTAAATAAGTAAGTAATGGAAAGCAGATAAATCTGGTAGACTAGATGAAACACGGTGGTCACACAAGCAAAAGGATTTTAAAAAAGGAGGGAATCAGGCAGGTAGATAAAGAATTATAAGGGAAAAGGAGGAGGATGGTATTTGGGACTGAGGATTGAAAATATTACAAAGTCGCTGCATTTGCATAGATAATGTTAAAATAATACAGATCGAGACACCGATCTTTTGTAAAATTAAGAATTTTACATCTACGTAAAACTACATTTATTGTTTATGTAACATTCAATTGATGTAATCGGGCAAATAATATTTTCATTTATTACAGTTATTTTAATGATAGATCGGGAGAAGTCCAGAGGCTTTGCTTTCATTACTTTTCAACACCCTGAAGATGCAAAGAATGCTATCAAAGAAATGAATTTAAACGTAAGAATGGTATACCCTAAAAAAAAATATATATATATATATGTATAAATCAACATGCAGTTATCATTTCTCTAAAATGCTAAGTTGAAAAAATCTTTAAACGTCTTAGCTACTTCTGGTTTTGTTACATTTGTATCAAAAAGTTGTGATTGGCATAATATTAAAGATCAAGTCATATATTTAAATTTATGTTATGTTCATGCTCCAGTGTAACTCCAAGCTAGCCTTTAGAAAAAACCTTCACAGAAATAATAGGAAGTAGGGTAATATTTGGAAAATTAACTAATTTATGGAAGGATTGCGGTGGGGGTAAATAATCTCGAGAAAGTTGTCGTTGAGTAAGGTACAAATCCAAATAGATTTTTAGTTCATGCAAGACAGCATTGTGGTAAAATTGATGATGTGGATTATCCAAAGAAACAATGAGAATCCCGATCCCTAAGTCTAGTCAGTAGTTTTCAATCTGGAATTGTTTTTTTTTTTTTTTCTTTGAAAAATAACAATCTTGTATATGGAATGATTTCAGCAAAATCACTGACTCAGTAAAAATCCTGTTTTAATTTGTAGAAATTGTGTTTCCCATAGCCCTTTAAATTGTGACAATGTTGAATAATCAGCTTCCCCATTTTGTATTTAAGGTCATTTCATCCTGGATCATTTGGGCTTCATTTTCTCCCAGTAATTTGGGTAATAGTCTTCAGACTCTGTGCAAAAACTTTGTATATTTTAAAGCCTTTAGCTTTTACAATTTTAAAAGGAATAACAGTATTTCTGTCTGATATAGTTTTCTTATGCAGAAATTTAATTTGAATATACTTGACAAATATCCTCTAACCTATTTTTGTTATAAACTTTCTATGATTCATTATGATATTGTGATTTTGTTTTTTACTGTATTAGTCCTATTTCATTTCTACAATGTTTAGCACAGTATAGTTTTCTTCACTACAAAATTTTAAAGGAGAGTCAGCTAAAGATATCACTGAGTGGATAAAAGCTCTGATTACACAATTGTGAGAACCTGAGTTTCATTCCCTACAAAACAGGGAAAAACCAAATGCAAGATGCATATTTCTGTAATTCTGGTGCTCCTATGGTGGGAAGACAGGAAATTTCACTGAAACGTGTGACTTAGTGTATGCAGCAGAAAAACCAAAACAAACAAACAAACAAAAAACCCCAAAAACCCAAAGACCCCGTCTCAGGTTAGAACGTAATGACATATACCCAAAGTAGTCCTCAGACAACCACACATCTTGTGACTTCTGCACAGGCATGTTGACTCATGGAAGCATTTCTGTCTCTCTGTCTTCCTCTCTCTGTCTCTCTCTCTGTCTCCGTCTCTCTGTCTCTCCTCTCTCAGTTTCAATACAAACACATATATGGGCTTGAAGTAAAGGTTATATTTGGCTCATTGCTTCTATGTGGTAAGGAGATACATACATTTGATATATGAAATGTAATTTAGTTTTTTCTTCAAATATGTTTGATTTAGTGCAAATTTAAAATGACTTATCCAAATGACAAAATACTGGAATAATATAAAAGAGTGAATAGAATAATACAAAGGAGCCAGTGACATGAAGCTTCATTCATGACTTCTGACACTGAACATTCTTATGATTGATATATTCTAGTGATTCCATCTTCAATTTTAATAGGCCTATTATTTAAAAGTTTTTTGAGACTAACCTGCTGTGTAGGACAAACTAGCCTTGAACCTTGGTTGATCCTGAAACTACATTCAATAAAATCCATGAAAGTATATTGTACGAATTAAAATTAAAATGTTGATGACTTGATAATTTTAGTTTTTGGATGGAAAAAAAATAAAAGTAGAGCAAGCCAACAAATCGACTTATGAAAGTGATGGTTGGAGAAGACCACCACCTCTTTCAAGACCCAGAGGCTCCCAAAGAAGTCTGAAATTTGGAAGGGGAGTAAGCGACAGAACAAGAAGTTATCCATCTCGTGAAGGCTATTCAGGTAATACTTTTATAGGATTGAAAGTATGTAAGTTACACAGCTAGTTTCAGTCCAACTCTCACAGGCTTCCAGAGAAAAAGTAGTTAACAAATATCCAAAGTATTACAGAAGCACAATAATTGTATTTCCATAAATCTTGAAAATTTAGCCACCTTATTTAAAAAAAAAAAGCTTAAATTGCAAAATAATTTAGTTTTGTTTTTTCATCCACGAGTATTGTCTTTACTTATTCAGAGCATGGTTTGCGGACAACATATTTTCTGTTAATTATGTTTTTCAATTTTCTGCTTTGGAGTCTTGAACTTCATGTGACTTGTGTATTCCAAGATTAAGGTATTTTCAGAAAGCATGGGATTATGAAATAAAAGCCATTGAAATTGCCTAGAACTAAGAAATTCTACATATAGTAGGGTTGGCATTGTAGTATTTGTTTTTGTGAACACATATGCAAATCTATTCATGTATATTTTACATTATGATGTTTACAACCAGAAATTTAGCTTCAAGGAATTACCTAGATATTTAGTTTCTCAAGCACTCTCCCTAATTTTTGGAAAACTTAAAGAACCCTGTTTTTTAAATGTGCATGCATTTTTCAACTTTGTTGTGTGGAAGAGAAGAGGGTTCCATTCTGAAACAGTTATGGACAATTATCGAAGATATTTTCTACCTAAGGAAAAAAAATCCAATTTTATTTTAATATTACATACATGTTAAAATTACTTCTCACAAATCAGCCTTCAAATAATCAAGCTAATTTAACCATGAAACAGGTGAATTTTTGGCACAGATATTCTAACGCAAAATTTCCAAATTTGTTCTTTTCCACCAAAAATTGATCTTTACACTCAAATTAAACAGTTTCTGTGTGAAAAAACATTTATTGGGCTGAAGAGGTGGCTCAGGGGTTAAGCCTCCGCCTTGTAGGCAGAAGGTCCTGAGTTCGGATCCCAGAACCCACGTATAGACGCCAGGCAGAAGCGGGGGCGGCCTGCGCTTCTGGTCCTGGTAGGGCGGAGCCTGTGAATCCCGGGGCTGAAGGAGGTGGAGGCGTCCATGGTGGTTCGCGAGTTCGTCCGTGGTTCTACACACACACACACACACACACACACACACACACACACGCACATACAGACACATACGCACATGCACACAGTTGAATAAATAATAATAATAAAAAATTAAAAAAAAAAAGAAAAAAACATTTATTATGAGTTATTTGAAAATGTTTTCAGATGTATAAAAACAATTTTCAGGGTTATGGGAGATGATTCATGAGTTAGACCTCTTGCTCAGCAGGCTAAAAGAATCTATGCCTTGGATTCCCCAGATGCCACATAGTATGCTGTGGGTATTTGTGGTGACTGCCTGTAATTCAGACCTTTGATGTGGAGTCCAGGAATCCCCAGAGCCAGCTAGCCCTGTTGGCAAGCCCTGAATTTGATTAGAGACCCTGTTGCAAAAAGGGCAACGTAGAAGAGCAACAAGGATAATTCCTGACATCAGCCTGGGGCCCCCATATGTACAAGCACAAATGTATAGTTGCACCTGTTCACACACGTGAACACATGCCTACGCAAGAAAGTGTAAAGAAAGAAAAGTTATGTACTTTTTAAATATTTATACGATGTTGGACCCTTGCGGAGTTTAACGTAGTGTACATTGGTTAGTGCTATCTTATAAATTGTAAGACTTCTTTATCTCCATATTTTAACAGGGCATTTTGTTTTTTTCCTTTTGACTTTTGATTGGTAGTTGGGCTTAGGCTTGGGCAATATGTTGGTTTATTTCAGTGATGTGTTTTGGAAAAGATTCCTTGACATCATAAATGAGTGTATTCCTAACACCTCAACAGTTTCTCCCATCTCTCTCGTATTTTAGATCCATTTAGTTGACAGCAGTTCATTCATCCACTCCTCTACAGTTCTATAATATATCATTCATACCTATGCAAATGTTCAGTCTTTCTTTTAGATTTTTCTATATGAGTTTTACCTTCCTTGAATTATCTGATAAAAGGAAATAGCAAATTAAGCAGACATTAGCCCTTAAGAACAACATTCTGTTTAATAAAGGTTTATCAATACTCAAGGCTTGAGTAGCAAAATACTTTTGGTAGTTAACTAATATTGTTTGTAAATGAAAAAGATATCAATTCCTCTACAGACTCCTCATTTAAGAGAGGTCCGTCTTCAGGAAGTGAAGGTCCTCCTCCTAAAAGATCTGCTCCTTGTACAAGAGGCAGGAGGGGAATGGGAGAAGGTAAGTGCAGTTTGATGAAAAGACTTTTGTTCTTGGGGCTTGATTAATAAGAAATAATGGAGGGGCTGGAGAGATGATTCAAGGGTTAAGCCTCTGCCTTTCAGGCGCAGAGTCCTGAGTTGGGATCCAGATCCCACGTACCGACGCCAGGCAGAAGCTGGGTGGCCTGTGCTTCTGGTCCTGGTGGACGGAACCTGTGAATGCCCGGGCAGAGTAAACACGGAGGACGTCGACGCAGTTCATGGTGGTTCCCGAATCGCCCCTGGTTGTACACACCCACACCCACACCCACACACACACACACACACACACACACACACACACACGCATACAACCACAGGCGCACAAATGCACGCACGCACAATTGAATAAAAAAAACAGAAAGAATGGAAACTTTAAACTAGTTGCCTATCTAGTTTAAAGATATCGTGTCTTGAAGGAACCATTAGAGTACCAACAAAAGAAATAATCAAAGTAAAGAGCTTCTACTTAGTTTTTTTTTTTTTTAAACTCAATTGTGTGTGTGGGTATGTGTGTACATGTACGTATTATGTATGTATGTGCTTGTGTGTGTGTGTGTGTGTGTGTGTGTGTACATGCGTAGAACCAAGGGTGAATTCAGTAATCATCCTGGATTGCTTCTACCTCCTCTTTTTGTTTACTCTGCTCGGGGATTCACAGGCTCCACCCACCAGGACCAGACGCCAGGCCGCCCCGCCTTCGCCCAGCATTTCTATTTAGTTTTAGGAAGAAAGATGCATACCACATACACATTGCAGTGACAGAACTTAGAAAGCAGATGAAAATTAAGTAGGAAGAAATAAAGTTTCAGAGCTGGCCATTTGGAGTGATCTGCATTTTCCACCCTAGACTATAGCCAGTTCCTCTGTATCCTAGCAGAGGAAGCCCCAAGGCTGGTGAATGCTTCTGTGACTTACTTGAAGCCTTGACTGGCTGCATTTTGCCAATATACCAAAGTTAAGCTGTTTCTTTGGTCCCTGGTAAGATTCTCTACAGCTCTGCAGAACCTGAGAAAAGTAGCCCACACTGTGCTCAGACTAGTCAGTTTTTAGTAGCTGCCAGTTAAGAAGCTATGCTCAATGGTTTGGATGTGTTGTGGTTTTATATTGGCAGATCATAGGGGCAAGTGTGGTTTTGGCTATATTCTTTGAAGATCAACCTTTAATATCTAATTATATTTGACTTTCAATATGAATATTTTTGACCACGTGTGATGAGACTGCTATTTGAAGAAAATAAGATTTGTCAAAAACAACCAAAAGAGAAGTATGTTTTCATTTAATGATGTAAATAAATCAAGTCAGGATATGTAAAGGGAACTGTAGATGGTAAATTTTAATTTGTCAAACTTGAGTTGTTACAGAAAAATGTACACAGAAAAATAAGGGTAATTATTTAAAACAAAATCTAATTCAGAGATCATTTTTGCATTTCAACGATCTTTGTAATTTTCACATTTTACAGTGGTAGAAAAGCAGTATGTTTTGAGTAGAAGCTATGCCTTAAAGTGATTTTTGTGTGAGTGCACACATGCGTGCGTGTGTGCGTGCTTACAAGAAAGCACTTTGGAGGTATCCCAGTGGAGGCCCAAGGGTGACATTGGGAATTATCCTGGATTGCGCTCTCTCCTTATTGCGTTGCCCTGCGGTTTCCTAGACTCTGCCCTCTAGGCCTGGCACTTTAGGTTGCTGCCACGTCTGCCTGGCATTTATTACATGGGATCTGGGAGCTGAACTCATGTCCGACTGCTTACAAGGCAAAGGCTTTAACCACTGAGCCACCTCCTCAACCCTGAAGTGTGATATTCTAATGTGATATTAGGCTATGGTAGCAGGGTATGGTATAGTTCCCTGTTAGCTACATTGTCTTGTGGACCTATACTTAAACTGAATGATAGACTGTTATGAAGTAAATCAGTGGTAAACGATAACCTCATTTTTCATGTAAATATTCTCTGCACCTAATTATGTATTGGAATGCAATGCCATCTTCATTCAAGGGTCACATTTGCATTTGCAGATGAGTTTGAAGTAGTCAGTGGTATTAGAGAATTTTATGTGTGGGTGGACGTAAGAAATGAATGTGGTAAGCAGTGAGGGGGAATGGTTTAAAAGATTGAAAATAATGAATACAAAAAGAGTGAGTTTTGTAATGGAAATGAACTGTGAATAGAGGAGAAATTCAGCCAGTATAAAATACACAGCAGGTACACTGATTATTGATTAGGTGATGATTGATGATTATTTACCAGATTGGTGAGGTACCGTGTTGCTGTGTTGTTACTGTGAAGCATGTAAGAAGGAAAATATGACAAACCCTATGGAAGTAGTATGTTCAGGTAGATATGGATGGATATGAACCAATTCTTAGAACACTGTTAGATGGGCATTTTAAGATTTAAAAAAACTGCACATTTTAAGTTAATTTAATTTTGTCCTATTATGTTTATTTTTTTCCCAGCCACACAAACTTAATAGGTACCCTGGTCCCTTTCTTCCCTCAACCCCTCCCAGTCCCCCTTGCACCCACCCTTGCATTCCCCTTCCTTCTCTCCCCCTCCCTCCGCTTTCTCACAGTGTCCGCTTTCTTCCCCCCCCCCCACCTCCCATATCCTGGAGCATCCCGTGGTTTGATAGTCAAACTTCTATCTACAACCTCCACTCTAGTAAGGTGTAAGGACTCAGTGGCAAGAGCCCTTTTTTGTGCTCCCCTTTAGTATGGGAACATTATTGTGACCATCAGTCCCATGCCTCTAAGGATCCTAATGCCTGTGATCCATGCTAGACTTTGGGGGTGTGGGGGGTCACTGACATATCATTCGTTGTGCAGGTCATGCAAAGTCTGATTATGGCCACCGGGGCCCTAACTTGTGTGAAGCATCTTGCGTAATGTTGCTGCTTCCCATCTTCAAACTCTTAACAATCTTACTGGTCCCTCTCTGGAAATTTCTCTGAGCTTTAAGATGGGGATAGATTTGGCTGGTCTAGTTCCAGGTGACTAATGTAGGGTATCTGATGTTCTGAATTATATAGTTGGTTGTTGTTTTCACTTTTGCTTTTCCTGTACCGCCCTTGGTCCATCCAGATGAGTATTAGAGGTCACCTCCTACCCAGAGATAAAAGGCTTTTTATATGGAGTCTTACTGTAAGAGTTGACTAAAAGGTAGATAGATGGAATAGGAGTAGGAGACAGCAGTGAAGGGGGTGGTCAGTCTCCCACTTGCAGGATTGTTACCATCTAACTTCCAGACTCTGTGTCCTCCCTGACTGGTGAGATCAAACCCCCTTAGCCACAAATGACCAGGAAAGAAAGTGGGTGAGCATAACCAGATGTCTCACTACTAACTTGCAATATTTGATGGTGACCCATTTTTCTCTGCTGTAGCATGACCCTCTACCTCCTTATTTCTGGAGGGGAGGGCACCTTCCACTTCCCTCCTGTTTATAATCTTTGCAATTACTGCAGGTATTACAGAGATTTGACTTGAATATGTCACTAAGTGGGGTTGGTACTAGTAACCACCTATTAGGGAGTACATAGGGGCTTAATTTTCTGTGTCTGGGATACTTCACTCAATGTCATTTTTTCTAATTCCATCCATTTCCCGACAAATTTCATTAATTCATCTTTTTTTTGATGGCTGAGTTGTATTCCATTGTATAAATGTACCACATTTTCTTTATCCACTCATCAACTGTTAGACATTTGGGTTAATTCAATGACTTTGCTATTTTAAACAGAGTTGCTGTGAACGTGGTCCTGCTTGTGCTATTGAGGTGAATTTTTGCTAAGGATGTGGTGCATTTTTAAAGATATTTGGTAGACATTTTAATTTCATCCCTGGTAAACTTTCTTTTATTTCCAATGCCCATTTTTTAATTGGACCAGTTGTTTCCTTGATGTTTAGTTTTCTAAGTCCTTCGTGCACTCTGGATAATTTTGCTTTTGGTTAGATGCTGAGAATCATATTGATTCTGCCTATCCAGGAGACTGGGAGGTCCTTTCACCTTCTGGTGTCCTCTGTAATTTCTTTCTTTAGGGTTTTAAAGGGTTTATTGTAAAGGTCTCTCACTTTCTTTGTTAAGTTTATACCAAGGTATTTCATTTCTATCAGGAGCTTTAGTAAATGGACTTGTTTCTCTTAGGTCTTTTTTGCATTTTTTCATTATAGGCGAATAGGAAGGCTACAGAGTTTTGTACGTGTATTTTGTAACTTGCCATCCTGCTGAACTTCTGTTTTAATGCCAGGAATTTTGTGATGAAGTTTTAGGATTGCTCAGGTATAAAATCATGTCATCTGCAAACAGAGATAACAGACGTTTTCCTTGCTGATTCGAATCCCTTTTATCTCCCTCTCTTGTCTTATGCCTCCAACTATTACTTCAAGTACAATATTGAATAGAAGTGGTGAGAGTGAACAGCCTTGTCTAGTTCCTGCCTGAAGCGAGAATGCTTCAAGTTTTCCCCATTGAGTATAATACTTGCAGTTGGCTTGTTTAGTTTCGGCTGTTTGTTGTGTTGAGGATGTGAAGCTTTAGACCATGGTGGTCTGATAAGGTACAGGCTAGAATTTCAACTTTCCTGTATACGTGGAGATCCATTTTGTGGCCTAATATGTGCTCTCTTTTGGAGAATATTCTGTGGGCTGCTGAGAAAAATGTGTATTCTTTGGTGTGTGAATGAAGTTTGATAGAGATCTGTAAGGTCCATTCCAGTAGGGGATTGATTAAATTCCAATGTGTCTCTGTTAAGTTTTTGACCTGATGATCTATCACACGTTGAGATGTCAGTATCGAAATCCCCAAGAATTCTCAATTTGTGTTGATTTCTTGCATTAGATTCTGTAGCATTTACTTAGTGAATGTGGAGCAGCCCATATTAGGTGCATATATGTTCAGTATTGTGTAATCTTCCTGGTAAATTGTATCTGTGACTGAAATATAATATCCTTCTGTGTCTCTTATGACTTTTTTTAGTTTGAAGTCCACTTTGTCATAGTATAATAGTTACCCTGTTTCCTGGTTCCATTAGCTTGGAGAAAATTTAACCAGCCTTTTACTTATGTGGTGAAATGTGTTTCCTGAAAGCAGCAGATGGATGGGTTGTGATTTTGTAATCCAAGTGTGTAATCTGTGGTGAGTTAATTCCATTGACATTTAGCATAAAAATATGGAATGCTCCACGAATTTGAATGTCATCCTTGCTCAAGGGCCATGCTAATCATCTCTGTATTATTCCAATTTTAATATATGTGCTGTCAAAGCGAGTACAAAGTTTAATTTAATTTTATTTGAAAGATCTGCAACTAGAAATACATATTAATTTTCAAGTTGTATTTTCAGAATCACACGGGAGAGACATTTCTAGAACTATGCCACGAAGACAGCCATTGTGTTTCCGAAGAGAGCCATTCCAGAGAGATGGCTATACATTTCCAAGGGATGATGGTTACTCAATTAAAGATAGGTAAAGGAAATAGCCAAATTTTACTTTTTCATTGTTGGAGTGAAATATGTCATGCATTTACAGCTTAGCACATTCACTGTTCCGCAACGATCATTCCTCTTACAGTATTTCATAATCTCCCACTGAAACTTCTTTCCAGGATGAGGGAGATAGCTCAGTAAAAGCCCCTTACTTGTTTTCTTTGTTTTACCTATCTCGTATTAATTGTTTTCAACCCCTCACTCATATTTGAAACACTATCAAATCCCTAGGAACCACTTACTTAAAAAACAAATAAACAAACAAACAAAGAAACAAACAAAGAAACAAACAAACACTTGCAATCCTAACTATGTGACTTAGGAGAAAGAGACAGGAGGATCCCTGGAAGCTCATGGATGAGCTCTCCTGGCCTACATGGTGATGTCCCGGTCCAATAGAGACCCTGTCTCAAACAGTGGAGGGTATCTGAGAAACCACACCCCAAATAGTCCTGTGACCTCCACGCACATATTGAGCATGTTTACTGGATGCGCCTTCCTATTTTGACTATGAGCTTATTTAAACTCAGCTGGAATAATGCCTATTTGAGTACTGTGGAGGACCTTAGTCTCACTGTCACCAGCCAGTCCAACCTAATTGGGTAACTCTGCATCAGGGGGGAGTTCAAATACACACACACACACATACACACGCAGGTGCATGCATAAGCAGGCAGGTATATCGTGCCTAAGAAATAACACCAGAGATTATCTTCTGATCTACACACACTTGCATGAACTTATGTCTACATTTCACACAGAGAGAGACATTTACTTTTTCAATGTTAGAGATTACCCTTCTTCATTTGCTTTTAAGATACTCATGGAGAGACTATCCCAGTTCCCGAGACTACAAGAACTATGTCTCAACACCTAGAAGATATAGACACCGTGATTATTATAGACCTCGTGGTGAACATTCATCTAAAGATTTAAGGTACTATATAGTTTCTTTTTTTAATTAATTAATTTTTTCCACTCATACAAACTTGATAGGAACCCATTCCCCTCCCTCCCTCCATACCTCCTTGGATCCCCTTGATCCCTCCTCCCTTTTCCCGGTCCTTTCCCCCCTCCCTCCCTTTCAACCATTGTCCTTTCCCCCATCCCTGGATCATCCTTTAGTGTGCATGTCAAACTTTCCTCTGGGTCCACCTCTCTGATGAGGTATAAGGACTCCGTAGCATTACCTAGAGCTCTTTTTTGGTTCCCCTTTATTATAGGAACACTATTGTGGCTGTTAATTCCTTGACCCTAAGGATCCCAGTGCTTGTGATCCATGCTAGACTTTGGGGGTCAATGATATGTTGGTTATTGTACAGGTCATCCAAAGTCCTGGTATGGTTACTTCGGCCCTAACTTGTGTGGAGGATCTGGCATATCGTTGCTTCTCCTCACCTTTAGGCCCTTGCAATCTTACCGCCCCCCTCTTCTGCAAATTTCCCTGAGCTTTAGGATGGGGAGAGATTAGGCTGGCCTGGTTAAAGGTGATTGATATAGAGTCTCTAATGTTCTGAATTATGGTTTGTTGATTTACTTTTTTCAGTTTTGCTGCCCCTTCACTGCACTTAGCTCCATCCCGATGGGTATTGGATGTCACCCCTTGGCCAGAGATAAAATGCTGTCAAAATAGAATCTTATTGTAAGAGTAGATTTAACAGTAGATGGAATAAGAATAGGAGACCGTGGTGAGCAGGTGATCAGTCTCCTATTTGCAAAATGGTCACCTTCTATCTGCCAGACTGTATGCCCACCCTTTCTGGTGATATCATACCCCATTAGTTGCCAGTGACCAGGAACAAAAGTGGGTGAGCATAACCAGATGTCTCACTACTAACTTGCAATACTTGATGGTGACCCATTTTCTCTGCTGTAGCATGACCCTCTACCTCCTTATTTCTGGAGGGGAGGGCACCTTCCCCTTCCCTCCTGTTTATAATCTTTGCAATTATGGAAGGTATTACAGAGTTTTGTCTTTGAGTTTGTCTCCAAGTGGGCTTGGTACTAGGATCCACCTATTAGGGAGTACATAGGGTGCTTAATTTTTATGTCTGGAATACTTCACTTAACATATTTTTTTCTAATCCCATCCAATTCACGGCAAATTTCATTAATTCATTAATTTTGAAGGCTGAGTAGTATTCCATTGTATAGATGTACCACATTTTCCTTATCCACTCGTCAACTGTTGGGCATTTGGCTTGATTCCATGACTTTGCAACTGTAAACAGTGCTGCTATGAACATGGTCGTGCTTGTGCTATCAAGGTGAATTTTTGCTGTATGGGGGATTATTCCCAAAAGTGGAATAGCACTTCAATCTTTAACCTTTTTAAGAATCGCCAGATGGCTTGCCAGAGTGGTTGTATAAGCCTGCATTCCCACCAGCAGTGTAGGAGAGTTCCCTTCTCTCCACATCCTCTCCCGCATTTGGTGGTGTTTGTATTGTAGATTTTTGCCATCCTGACCGGGGTGAGATGCTGTCTCAGGGAGGTTTTGATTTGCCTTTCCCTGGTGGCTAAGGATGTGGAGCATTTCTTAAAGTATTTGTTAGACATTTTAATTTCTTCCCTGGTAAAGTTTCTTTTAACTTCCAAGTCTCATTTTTTAATTGGACCATTTGTTTCCTTGGTGTTTAGTTTTCTAAGTCTTTGTGCACTTTGAATAGTAGAGCTCTATCAGACATGTGGTTAGTGAAGATTTTCTCCCATTCTGTGGGATGCCTGTGTGCTGGAGTTAACAATCTCTCTACATGAACAGAAGCTCTTTTATTTCATAAGATCCCATCTGTTGAGTGTTGTTTGTAGTGATTATGCTATTGGATTTGTGATTAAGAACTGTTGGCCTAGCCTAATCAGTTCCAGGGAGGACCCTACCCTTTCAACTAAGGTTTTTTATAGTCTCTGGCCTTATAGTGAGGTCCTTGATCCATTTGGAATTAAGTATTATGCATGGTGACAAATACGGGTCGAGTTTTAATCTTCTGCATGTGTTCATCCAGGTTTGCCAACACCATTTCTTGAAGATGCTGCTCTTTTCCCATCGGATGTGTTTTGGTCCCCTTTGTTAAAGATCAGGTGGTTATAATTGTGTGAGCTTATATCTGGTCTTCAACCCTTATCCATTGATCTGTGTGTCTATTTGGGGCCAGTACCACACTGTTTTTGTAACTATGGATTTGTAGTATAGATTAGGGATTGGTGTGGTGATACCTCCAGCAGTGTTTTTGTTACTCAGGATTGTTTTTGCTATCCTGGGTCTTTTGTGCCTCCATATGAATTTTGAGATTGTTTGATCAACCTCTTTAAAGAATTGCTTTGGGATTTTGATTGGTATAGCACTGAATCTGTATGTTGCCTTTGTTAAGATGGTCATTTTTATCATGTTGATTCTTCCAATCCAGAAACATGGGAGGTCTTCCCCCCTTCTGGTGTCTTCTGTAATTTCTTTCTTTAGGGTTTTAAAGTTTTCATTGTAAAGGTCTCTTACTCCTTAGTTAGGTTTATACCAAGGTATTTCATTTTTTTTAGGGGCTATAGTAAAAGCGATTGTTCCTCTCAGGTCTTTTTCTCATTTTTCATTCTGGGTAAATAGGAAGGCCACTGATGTTTGTACATTTATTTTGTATCCTGCCACCCTGCTGAACTGTATTAGTTCCAGCAGTTTTCTGGGAGGGTTTTTGGGATGACTCAGGTATATGATCATGTCATCTGCAAATAGGGATAACTTGACTTCTTCCTTGCCGATTTGAATCCCTCTTATGTCCCTTTGTTGTCTTATGGCTTCAGCTAAGACTTCAAGTACAATATTGAATAGAGGTGCTGAGAGTGGACAGCCTTGTCTAGTTCCTGATTGAAGCGGGAATGCTTCAAGTTTTTCCCCATTGAGTATAGTCCTTGCTGTATACAGCTTTTGTTATATTGATAAAGGTTCCTTCCATTCTAACACTCTCTAGGGTTTTGATCATAAAAGGCTGTTGGGTCATGTCAAAAGCTTTTTCTGCATCTATCGAGAGTATCCTGTGGACTTGAATATTGGACTGGTTTATATGGTGCATTACGTTTATTGATTTGCGTATGTTGAACCAGCCTTGTGTGCCTGGGAGAAAGCCAACTTGATCCCCATGTGTAATCTTTTTGATATGTTTTTGAATCCGATTTGCTAAGACTTTGTTGAGAATCTTTGCATCTGTGTTCATCAAAGAGATTGGCCTAGAGTTTTCTTTTTAAAATGTATCTTTGTTAGGTTTTGGGATTAAGACGATATTAGCTTCATAGAAAGAATCTGGTAGTGTTCCTTCCTTTGCTATTTGATGGAACAGTTTAAGGAGTATTGGTGTTATTAGCTCCTTAAATGTCTGGTAGATCTTTGTGCTGAATCCATCTGGCCCAGGACATTTTTTGTTGGGAAGATTTGAGATTAATTCATGGATTTCCTCCTATGTTATAGGATTATTTCAATAATTCAAAACTTTTTGATTCAATTTAGGTAAGTTGTGCCTCCTTAATAATTTATCCATTTCTTTTTTTGTTTTCAGACTTCACAGAGTATAAGTTTCTGAAGTATGATGTTAAAATACTCTGAATTTCTTGGGTAGCAGTAGGGAGAACTCCATTTTCATTTCTAATTTTGTTAATTTGTGTTTTCTCTCTCCTGCATTTGGTTAATTTAGCTAGGGGTGTATCAATCTTAATTGATTTTTTCAAAAAACCAGGTTTTTGACCGGTTGATTCTCTGTATCATTTTCTTAATCTCAATTTCAGATATTTCTCCCCTTATTTTGGTAGTCTCCTCTCTTCTACTGTTTTTATGATCAGACTTCTCTAGTCTCTACAGCTATAAGCTGCATTGTTATTTATTTGTGATGTTTCTGTTTTTTGAGATGGGCATTATGAGCTATGAATGTATCTCTTAGGACAGCTTTCATTGTGTCCCAAAGGTTTTGATAAGTTGCATTTTCTTTATCATTTGCTTCCAAGAAATCTTGAATTTCCTTTGAAATTTCTTCCTGAATCCAATTCTCTCTCTTTTTTTTTTTATTTATTCAGTTGAGTGTGTGTGTGTGTATGTGTGTGGGTGTGGGTGTGGGTGTGTGTGTGTGTGTGTGTGTGTGTGTGTGTGTGTGTGTGTGTGTGTGTGTGCGTGTGTGTGTAGAACCACGGGCGAATTTGGCAACCACTATGGACCGCCTCCACCTCTTCCTTGTTTACTCTGCTCCGGGATTCACAGGCTCCGGCCTGCCAGGACCAGAAAAGCAGACCGCACCCGCTTCCGCCGGGCATCTATATGTGAGGTCTAGTATCTGAACTCAGGACCTTCCGCTTGCAAGGCAGAGGTTTAACCACTTAGCCATTTCTCCAGCTGTGAATCCTATTCTCATTCAGGATCATAGTGTATAGTTTGCAGGAGTTAGTGTATTTTCTGTTGTTTGTTGTGTTGTGGATGTCGAGCTTTAGACCACAGTGGTCTGAAAGGGTACAGGCTAGAATTTCAACTTTCCTGTATATGTGGAGATTCGTTTTGTGGCCCAATATGTGATCTATTTTGTAGAAAGTTCCATGTGCTACTGTGAAAAGTATGTATTCTTTGGTGCATGGATGGAAAGTTCGATGGAGATCTGTAAGGTCCATTTCAGTAAAGGTTTGATTAAGTTGCAATGTGACTCTGTTAAGCTTTTGACCTGTTGATCTATCCTATGTTGGGGGGGCAGTGTTGAAATCCCCAAGAATTACTGTTTGGGGTTTGATTTCTTACTTTAGAATGCTGTAAGGTTTGCTTAAAGAATGTTAGGGGCCCATATTAGGTGCATATATATTCAGTATTGTGCAGTCTTCCTGGTGAATTGTACCTGTGACTAAAATGTACTATCCATCTGTGTCTCTTATGATTTTTTTGGTTTGAAGTCCATTAGTCTGATATCATAATGGCTACCCCTGCCTGTTTCCTGGGTCCATTAGCTTGCAGAATTTTGGAGACACCTTGTATTTTTAGGATGTGCCTAACTTTTGAGGTGAGACGAGTTTCCTGAAGGCAGCAGATTGATGTTTTATGATTTTTAATCCAAGTTTGTAATCTGTGTCTCTTGATCGGTGAGTTAATTCCATTTAGTGTTATAATGGAGAAATTATTTTTAATTCCTGACATTTCTTATGTTTAGTGGCTTTTGTAAGTGTATTATTTGGCTTTTAGGACTTGGTGGTATTATACTTCCTTTCTGTCCTCCTGGATATGCTTGTTTTTTTCTTCAAGCTTGAGTACCATTTCTAGCATTTTTTGAAGGCCTGGTTTGGTAAGCATGTAAGCCTTCAAGTTGTCTTTGTGCTAGAAAACTTTTCTTTCTCCCTCGATCACGATTTATAGTTTTTCTGGGTATATCAGCCTGGGTTGATATTTTTTTAAATTAATTTTTTCCTCTTATACAAACCTCTCCCTGTATCCCCTTATTCCCTCTTCCATTTTTCCCTTTCTTTCCTCCCTTCCTTCCCTTTTTCCCAGTGTCCCCTCCTCATTCCTGGAGCATCCTTTAGTGTGCATGTGAAACTTTCCTCTGGGTCCTCCTGTCTGATGAGGTGTAAGGACTCAGTACTATTTCCGAGAGCTCTTTTTTGTGTTCCCCTTTAGCATAGGAACACTAATGTGGCTGTTAATCCCTTGCCTCTAAGGATCTTAGATCCTGTGATCCATGCTAGTCTTGGGGGCTCAATGACAGGTTAGTTATTGCGCAGGTCATGCAAAGACCTATTGTGATTTCTTGGGCCCTAACCTGTGTGGAGTATCTTGCACATAGCGTTGCTCCTCCCCATCTTTAGGCTCTTAAAATCTTTTATTTATTTATTATTTATTCAATTGTGTCTGCATGGGTGTGTGTGTGCGTATGCCTGTGTGTGTAGAACCACGGGTGAATTCGGGAACCACCATGGACCGCCTTCACCTCCTCCTTGTTTATTCTGCCCAGAATTCACAGGCCCTGCCCTACCAGGATCAGAAATGCAGGCCGCTCCCACTTCCGCCCAGCATCTATATGTGGTGTCTAGGATCCGAACTCAGGACCTTCAGCCTGCAAGGCAGAGCTTACCCCCAAGGCTCTTAAAATTTACTGCCCCCTCTTCCGCAAACTTCCCTGAGCTTTGGGATGGGGAGCAGTTAGGCTGGCCTGGTTCCTCCTGATTAATGTAGGGTTCTGAATTATGGTTATTCTTTTTTTTTTTCTTTGACATTTTTGCTCATTTAATACCTGAAGTACGTCTCTCCAAGGTTCTTGTTTTTACTGTTTCCATTGAGAAGTCATTTGTTATTTTAATATGTTTATCTTTAAAGGTGACTTTTTTTTTCTCTTGAAGCTCCCAGCACCTTTTCTTTGTCTTGAATGCAGAGTGTTTTGACGATGATTTGCAGTAGTGAGTTTCTGTTTTGGTCATACCTGCTTGAGGTGCGGAATGCTTCTTATATTTGGATGGGCCTCTCATTCTTTAGGTGAGGGAAGTTTTCATTTTTCCTCAGGTGTGGTATTTTGGGATTCTTGCTCTGGTATTCCATGAATGCATATGTTAGGCTTCTTCAGCATGTCCCATAACTCTTGAATATTCATCTCAAGTATCTTTTTGGTTTTAACAACCTCTTTCATTGAGGTGATTAATACTTGCACTTTGTCTTCAATATCTGAAATTCTGTTTTCTGCTTCCTTGTTTCTGCTGATAAGATCTTCTGTTGAGATTTGGGTTGAAGATAACTTATATTTAGTTCAACTTTAAACTCTGCATGGGACTGTTTTAACTGCTCAATGCCTATTTTTGTTTTTTGAACTGTTTTTCTCAGCTCCTCCAGGTGTCTGTGGTGTTCCTGTTCAAAGTGGTTGATGCAGTTGTTTAACTCTTCCCGGATTTTCTCTTTCATAGTAATGATCATGCTTTGAAAGTCTTTTTCTTGGGCCTGGCTTTCTTGGCTATTTTCTCTGAATTTGTTCTGGTTGGAATCTATCATTATGGGGTTAATTCTTTCTGTGGGAGATTTATCTTCTTGGGTTTTGTTTCCCATTAATCTGCGCTTTGACTTGGGCATTGTTGTTTTAGCTCTTAAGACCTTCTTTCAGTGTCTGTGTGTTTTTGACTGAACTGAATGAGTTGATATTATTACTCTCAAGCAGTTATTACTAGTGTTTGCCTTGGTGTTGGTTACACTTGTTATTGTTTTTTCCTACATGAGGCTATTAGACAGTTAGTACAGGTAGTGGACAGGGGTGAATATTAGTATGATAGTGAACTTTTATGATTTAGTACCTTGTGGATATGTGAGGGTGAGTGGTATAGTGCCTGAAGTTGTATGTGTTTTGGGGAGGCTCTATGGAAAGGTTAATCTACAGTGATCTTTGTGGAGAATCTCTCCCATGTGATAGGATGATTTTAGAGGACTTCAGCTGTATGGCCTTTGCCCCTAGAATTTCCTTCGGACTCTTGAATTCTGAGCAGTGTGTCCTCCCTAGACCGTGAGTGAGGGTCCCTAGCCAGCCACAGGGGCAAAGGGGCTGATGGCGATGGCAGAGCTCTTCACCTGGGACCCGGGGGTTAGCCCACCCAAGCTCCAGGAAGCCTTTGTGTTGCTCAGGGTGGCTGGTGAGAGGAGCCAGAACTAGCGGGTGACCTGTGGGCTGGTGGAACTTACCTGAAAGGGAGGTCCTCAAGCGAGCATCCTGTCCCAGGAAGGTGGGAGGGGCTGAGGGGGTACTATATAATAGTTTCTTTAAAAACATATTATTGAAAATGTGATTTCTTATATAAACAAGTGTCCTTTTAAAAAAAAATTTAGGGGCTATAGAGATGGCTCAGGGGTTAAGCCTCTGCCTTGCAGGCGGAAGGTCCTGAGTTCGGATTCTAGACCCCACATGTAGACGTAGGGCAGAAGTGGGGTGGCCTGCGATTCTGCTCCTGGTAGGGTGGAGCCTGTGAATCCTGAGGCAGAGTAAACAAGGAGGTGGAGGCGTCCATGGTGGTTTCCGAATTCACTCATGGTTCTACATACACACACACACACACACGCATGCACAGACACACACACACACACTCACTCTCACACACGCACAATTGAATAAATAATAAAATTTTTTTAAATATTTAGGGATCATATGGGCTATGGCGAAGGTTGTGATTATTCTGAATGTTCCAATGGATATAGGAACACATATGGGAATTATGGGAAGAGCCCTTTTTTATTTCTTTTTTTCTCATTTTAAAAGCATGCTGAGCACTTATTCCTGGTTCCCTCCATCTCCTCTCCCTCCCATCTCCCTTTCTTCCCTTCATCACGAAATCCCATTCCTTCCCACCCTCTTGCCTGTCCACTTTATGGACCCCCAGGATTGTCTACTGGCTTGTCCACACTTGTGGGAATTCAGGCCTCTGTGGCATACCAAATTACCCCTCCTCGGGCTACCACACTGATAGAGTCATTTCCCCTCACTAATTCAGCTTTGCTCCCTAAAGTTTCCACTGTATGTTCTTATCTCTCTTGACTTCCTCGATAATTTATGTGGGCATGTTGGTACAAAGAGACATGTTTTGACATGTGACTTAATATTAATGAACTTTATACATGATGATGTATATGTGAAGGTCAATCTGAGAATTTGTTATTTGTTTTCCCTCGTACCTTCTTATTTAGTACCATAAGACATTTTAAACTGAAGGTTTTACACTGTGAAGCAAGAGACAATATAAATAGAATTCCAGCTCTCTTCCAGAAAATAGAAACAATAATTCCTAAATACTTAGTACTTCAAAATGAGTGAATGAAGGGCCAGAGAGAAAGACCTGAGTTCAGATCCCAGATCAAACATAAAACAGTGGATGGAAATGTCCACGACATTCATTTCCAGCAACTAGGAGGCAGAGCCTGCAAACCTCAAAGCAAAGTAAAAGGAGGGAGAACAATCCAGGGATGATTCCTAAAGTCAAGATGACCTTTGGGGTGCCTCAGGTACACATACACAAGTGCTATCTCACATACAGCACCAAAAAAAAAAAAAAAAAAAAAAAAAGGTAAAAGAAATGTCAGTAAATCAGGCAATAATACAGAAGAAAACACCTTCCTATTTGGTTCTATGCTTAATCTTTTCACTTGCCTCCTCCAGGCAACTTCCCTGTTGGAACATTGTCAAGAGGCACTTACAGAGGAAAAACCGCCAAGACGATGACAGTAGCTCACAAATTAGATATGGCAGAAGTCGGGAAAATGACCAAAGCAGCCAAAGTGATATATTCTCCAATGGTCATGAACGTGACGGTAGACAAGAAAGAGGGTTTCCACCTGTCCATAGGGCCTACAATGAGCATAGAAGTAGAAAGGAATGTGGGCATTCACTTGTGAATAGGAATAACACTGCTCTTGGTGAGTCATATGGTACCTCAAGAAGTGGGCTTTCCAGCGGAGCTCATGGGGGAAACCGATATGAAAGGGGAGCTAGAGGCAGACACTAAAAATTTCTGTATACATTCTCAAGAAGAAAAATTTAACTTTCTTTATGTTAGTCCGAACACTTATGTAAACATGTTGGTTTGGGATAGGGGACCTATATTAGATATTTTCACATTATCCTGAGCACTGAAATACATTGGTTTTGTGGTTTTATGATGAAAGAGCATGTATTTTCTATTACTCCATAAATCGTTATTTATCTTAAGATGAAAAAGGCAGAATTGTTCAAGAGGACTTCCATACTTGTTAGTATGGAAAGTAGATCAATTGAGATTACATATTGCTATGTTTAAAATTCAACAATAAAAATTTGCATGAATTATCACTGTCTGGTTTTATTGCTCAGCACCCCTGTCAGAAAAGTGCTCTGAGCTTGCCAGATTGGTTGTATAACCCTGCATTCTCACGAGCAATGTAGGAGAGTTCCCTTCTCTCCACATTCCCTCCAGTATTTGGTGGTGTTTGTTTTGTGGATTTTTGCCATCCTGATCAGGTAATTCAGGAAGGTTTTGATTTTCATTTCCCTGATGGCTAAGGATGCAGAGAATTTTTTAAGGTATTTGTTATACATTTTAATTTCTTCCCTGGTAAAGTTTCTTTTAAGTCCCAAGGCCCAATTTTTAGTTGGGCCAACTGTTTCCTTGGTGTTTAGTTTTCTAAATTCTTAGTGCACTCTGGATAATAGAGCTCTATCAGATATGTTAGGTTAGTGAAGATTTTCTCCCATTCTGTGATTTACCATTGTGCTCCAGTTACAATCTCTTTATCTGAACAGAAGCTCCTTTTTTAAAAAATTTTTTATTATTTATTCAATTGTGCGTGTGTGCGTATGTATGTGCGCGCGCATGCGTGTGTGTATCTGTGTGTGTGTAGAACCACGGACGAATTTGGGAACCACCATGGACCGCCTCCACTTCTTTCTTGTTTACTCTGCCCCGGGATTCACAGGCTCTGCCCTACCAGGACCAGAAGCCCAGGCCACCCCCGCTTCCGCCTGCCATCGATACGTGGGATCTGGGATCCGAACTCAGGACCTTCAGCCTACAAGGCAGAGGCTTAAACCCTGAGCCACCTCTCCAGCCCGCTCCTTTATTTTATAAGTCCCATCTGTGGAGTGTTGGTTGTATTGACTGTGCTCTTGGATTTCAGATTAGGAACTGTTGGCCTAGTCCAATCAGCTCGAGGGAATTCCCTACCCTTTCAAGTAAGGTTTTAAGGTTTTTATAGTCTCTGGCCTTATATTGAGGTCTTTGGTCCATTTGGAATTAAGTCTTTTACATGCTGTCAAATACGGGTCAAGTTTGAATCTTCTGCATGTGGACAGCCAGCATTACCAGGACCATTTCTTGAGATGCTGTTCTTGTTCCATTAGATTTTATGGACACTTTTGTCAAAGATCAGATGGCTATAATTGTGTTGGCTTGTATCTGGGTCTTCAGCCCTTATCCATTGATCTGTGCATCTTTTGTAGAGCCAGTACCAGGCTGTTTTTAGAACTATAGATTTGTAGTGTAGACTAAGGTTTGGTATGATGATACCTCTAGGAGTGTTTTTGTTATTCAGGTTTTTTTTTTTTTTTTTTTTTGCTATCCTGGGTCTTTTGTGCCTCCATATGAATTTTGAGATTGTTTGATCAACCTCTTTAAAGAATTGCTTTGTGATTTTGATTGGTATAGCATTGAATCTGTATATTGCCTTTGGTAAGATGGTCATTGTTATGATGTTGATTCTTCCAATCCAGGCACATGGGAGATCTTTCCACCTTCTGGTGTCTTTTGTAATTTCTTTCTTTAGGGCTTTAAAGTTTTCATTGTAAAGGTCTCTTACTTCCTTGGTTAGGTTTATAGCAAGTTTTTTCTTTTTCTGTGAGAGGGAGGAGGCAATAGCAAATAGGATTGTTTCTCTCAGGGCTTTTTCGTTTCTTTCATTCTGGGCATATTGGAAGTCCACTGAATTCTATGCATTTATTTTGTATCCTGCCACAATGCTGAAGTCCTGTGTTAGTTCCAGGAGCTTCCTGGTGGAGGTTTTAGGATCACTCAAGTATATGATCATGTCATCTGCAAATAAAGATAACGACTCCTTCATTGGAGATTTGAATCTTTTATCTCCCTTTCTTGTCTTATGGATTCAGCTAAGACTTAAGTACAATATTGAATAGAAGTGGTGAGAGCAGACAGCCTTTCCTAGTTCCTGATTGAAGTGGGAATGTTTCAGGTTTTTCCCCATTGAGTACATTTGTTAGTGAACTAAGCACTTATAAAATATTCATGCACTTAATCCTTCTATTCCTCTTTTTGCTCCAGTGGAGCACACGAACCTGGACAAGAGAAAGTGTGTGTCAGTATTAGCAAGGGAAAGATGATCCTACTTATGGCAAGAGCAAGGGAGCAGACCTGTTGTACTGAGCATAAAAGGCAAACCACAGGGTCAGAGTTTAAGCCTCAGGATTTAAGCCTCTGCCTTGCAAACAGAAAGTCTTGAGTTCAGATCCCAGATCCTAAGTAAAGGCTCCAGGCAGAAATGGTGATGGAAAGCTTTGCCTGGGACTCTGAAGAGCAAATCATGCATGAGTTAGAAGAAATCCAGGGTGATGCTTGAAGTCACCCATGGGCCTCCACAGCCACACACAGCCCCCTCTGATACACTTCCAACCACACCCACACACACACAATCACACACACACACACACACACACACACACACACACACACACTAAAACAAAAAAATTTAACGGTGTTGTAAAATTTTTCAAAAGAGAGAAACCATGAAGAATATGGCTAAGTAGTGAAGAATGAGCCTCAAGATTGGTTGGATCCCATTTATTGAGATACTAAAGCTGGTATTTAATTGCTATCTTGGCTCAGCTTCCATTTGTAATGCTTCTTGTAGTCCACAATGGCGGGTTTTCATCACAAAAATGCAGGACAGATGGAAACTGGCAGCAAAAATCTGAAAACCTCACTGAAATAAAAAGAAATTACTCTCCAACAAAATACATTCATGGATACTGTGAGGCTTCTTGGCTCTCCCCTAAACCGCCCTCCCACAGTAGTGAAGGGAAACCCTGCCTCATAAAACCAGTCGGAGAAGGTAGGGTCTCCGGGTGGAGAACAACTACTCACACACCGGGGAGTTCTGTCTGAGCAGGAACTGGTTTTTGCGGAAGAGCAGCATAAGGATGGCAAGGGTGGAGCACAACTGTCCAATCACCCTAAGGGTTTCCTAAAATTCTAAATATGATTAAATGGCAGCTAAAGTCGCCCAAAAGCGGTCACACATGTCCCAATTCAGCCTATGCCGTGCCCCTGCACCAGCGCGGTCTTCCGGCTGGGGGTGTGGGGCCAAGCAAGATGACCAGTCCTCTCACAGGGTAAGTACAGCCCTACATCTCCCCTTTTTTCCTTTATGAGCAAGAAGAGGCCCTGTCTTAGGTTGTCCCTTTCTTCAGGACACACCGTATCGGGAAGTGTGTCTTTCTGAGGTTGCTGTCCCCTTCTGGGACGTCTTACCCATCATTGACTACCACTCCAGCCTTTCAGGCGGTCCAAGGGATCTTATCAATCCTTGGCACCCCTTGAGCAAGAAGGCGAGGCGGGGAAGGGGGGAGGGGGGCTGGAGGCAGAGGGGTTGGGGTTGGAGGGAATCGACTTAGACACTGAGGTCCTCATATCCATCGCAGGGCTCTTCCCCCCATCTAAGGTAAACATCGCTCATGGAAGGCTGCAGGAGGGCATAGGCATAGTGTTGTTGGTTTACCATGAGTTGGACAGATCTGGCCTGCTGTTTAATGAATTGGGAAAGCCTCTTAATTATGCAAGGGCCAAAGGTAAGGATTAACAGGATAGTAACCAGTGGGCCTATAAGTGGGAGAAGATAAGGAAGCCCACCCACTTATCCAGGTCCATAGGTAGCTGGAATTTTGTTCATTTCCTGTCACTCTAGGTCTTTCTGTAATCTCTTGATCTTATCTTTGACAATGCCTGAGCGGTTGGTGTACAAACACCATTCCTCCCCACATATAGGCAAAGCCTCTTCTCCTTAGCTGTCAAGAGATCTAAACCACACCTGTTTTGAAGGACGAGGACTGCCAGAGAGTCCAGCTGGGCTTGCAGATCCAAGATCATTCCAGGTACTTCCTGCATATCATTGATTAACTGTTGAGAGAGTTTGTTATACAAAGCAATGGATGACCCTATACCCGCAGTTCCCACCAGATCCCTGTAGCTAACCCCAACCCCAGCAAGAAGGGAAAGTCTTGTATGCCTCTCGGAATTCTGGGCCCAGAATGGTCTAAGACCAGGAAGGACAGGGGTTGGTTATTTGGAAGGATCCTAATAGCCAGTAACAGTATCTCAGGCACGCATAGCCCAGTCCAGTTTCCCAGAAGTGCTCTGCATTTCTGGCCTTCACAGTAGAAGGCAGTGCCGTTTGGGGCGCAGAGAGTCTGGTGTTGTGTTGGAGCGGTGATATTTTTTTCCACACCAGGAGGAATCCATCGACCCTACGTACAGGGGGCTATTTGAGGAGGGGATGATTTTTCTTGGTAGAATATCAGTCCAATTAGCACCAAGAGGAGAAGTCAAGACCGCCTCTGAGATAGGTGGGACAAATTGGCAACTAGGGGAAAAAGGCAGTGGAGTTCTCAAGGATCACAGGAACACCCTTATCTCTTAGTGTTCCGAGATGCAAGCAGAGCCAGCAGTGCACCGCCATTGGGGGGTTTGTAAGGTTTAATAAGGGAAATGTGGCCTGCAGCATATCCTGTGTCCCATGGTCGAGATCAAATTCTCCCCTCAGATCAGGCAAGGCCAGGGGATGGTAAACTGGGAATTTGGGGCCAGAATCTATGATCCACTGTAGAGGCTCAATGTGCTGTTGTTGTGCCCAGTCCTGTACCCCTCCCCCATCAGATTGGCCAGGGAAGGGCCAAAGGGTCCAGCTCATCTCTTTGTCCCTTTCCTCGGGCAAGATTTTCCTGGTTGGTATCCCTGAGAGTATCAGGTCCTTAGAGTGCGTCCTTTGGAATCTGTACATTGACCAGCATCCCCATAACAATGGGTAGGTAATAAGGTAAAAAATTAAGTGCAGATCTTAGAAAAAGACTGAGGTCACCTAAGACCTTGGGGTCAGGGTGTGGGCTTTGGCCAACACACCACACCGTCTTCCTTGCAACATAGGTGCCACTTTTACGCATGATGGTGACTGCCCATCTGCCATAAGGTGCCTCTATGGCAGGCGGGCAGGGTATTTTAGAGAGAAAACAGTGGGCGGAGGGTTGAGCCGCTGCCAGAGTACAAGGGTTACATGGGTCGAGACCACTGCTTGCATTCAGGATGGCCACTAGCAGGAACGACAGGAGAAGGGCAAGAGGTGGCATCGGCTTTTCCGTGGCTGAATGCTTCCCGGAAGGCAAGGATCACAATGAATAGCAGGAGGACCGGCAAGGATCACAATGAATAGCAGGAGGACCATGAGGAGGGTTCCCGTAAGGCCTAGCCAGAGGGTTCACCAACGCCTTTTCACTCTTGTTGGAGAAAGGACATTATACCTCAAGAGGGGAGGCTCTTGGGTGGGAGAGTAATCATTTGGGGCATTCCCCCAAAATATCGCAATTTTCTAGCCAGGACCTAGGCAGGGTTGAGCTCCCCAACTGGGAATACAAAGCCAAACCCCGTTCCGGTGCTTATGAGTGGGTCAGGACCCCGTCATTGACCAGTCAATGGATCCGGCCATTGAACCTCAATCTTTGTATATGGTGTCCAGTTGCACCAATGTCGGTGGAAGGCCGTTAAGGGCTGGTCTTTTGAGAAACTTAAAATATTTAATGTTAACAGGGCGGTTCTCAGCTGATCGTGGGGCTTGTGTCCCCCTTTTTGTTTTTGTAATTGAACCATAAGAGCTTTGTTATACCTTTCTATGATGGCCTGCCCTTTCGGGTTATGCGGGATGCCTGTGATATGCTTAACATTCCAGGTTTGAAAAAAATTCTCTGAATGACTGGCTCTGGAAACAAGGCCCATTGTATGTTTTTACCTGCTTCGATAGGCCCAGGATTGCAAAGCATTTGAGGAAGTGACTTATCGTGTTTGGCCTTTTCGCCTGTGTGTGTTGTGGCCCAACAGGCATGTGAGCATGTGTCAATAGATATAAAAACATATTTCAGCTTCCCAAATGGCATATAATATGTAACATCACTTTGCCAAACAAGGTTGGGTTGTATTCCCCTCGGATTTACTACAGGGGTTTGGAGGTGTGGTACCTGCAGAAAGGGCATGCATGAGTGACAGGTTTTAGTAATCTTCTTTAAATCCCTTATGGGAATTAGAGGGAACCTATCATGTAACCCCCGCCAGTTTACTTGTGTTAGGTCATAAAGACCTTGGGCTAGCGATAAGTCTTGGGAGGATGGTACCGAGGCGATAAGTGCTCCAGATGTAGCCAGTTGGTCCGCTGTAGAGTTGCCTTGGGTGAGTCCCCGTGGTAAATTTTGATAGCCTGTTGGATGTTGTAGATATGTGGGGTGAGCCCGTTCCATCAGCAGGGTTCTCAGTTGAATCATTACAGGAGTTATGGGATTATTGTCTTAACGTAAGCAGCAAGTTGACTGCATACAGGCTGTCAGAGTAAAGGTTCATGGGTTCTTTTTAAAAATAGCGTATCTCTCTTTGAATTGTGCTGAGCCAGTGGCTGGTTCAAAGCATGTGGCAGAGACCTTTCCCAATGGGGGGGGTTATAAGACCCCTCATAGTCCCAGCTGTAACCCCGTCTGTGAACATATTCACAGCGTGTGGGAGTGGAGAGGTGAAAAATAAGGTGGGTGTCTTCCATTGGAGTCTTGAAAAAGAGGTAATCCATTTAGTTTGCCCATAGTGGCAATTTAGTTTCCCCTGAAAACCCTCAAGTGCAAGGGAAATTCTGGTATTGTTTCTGTGAAGCCATTCAAAATCTATTAAACGGTAGGGACCAGTCAAGATGTCAAGATCCTTCCCATGGGATCGGGTAGCTGTATCCCTCCCTACCTTTGGTTACTAAATCGGCCACCTGATCCAACAGGGAACATATGCTGGGGGCCCCGCCTACAGTTGTATGAATCCATTGGAGGGGTTTTCCCTCTTGGCTTAGGGTTGCTGAGAATAGTTGCACCCAGGAAGAACCCATAAGCAGAGGGGTAAATCAGGTTGGAACTGGGCCAAAAGGGATGAGTCAAGGGCATCTTGGACCTTATGAAGAACTTGTAGGTGTCTAGGAGAGAGAACAGTTACCTCTGCAGTGCCTTTGTTTCTCAGCAGGTCACATAGTGGCAATAGGGTCTGTGTGGAAGTGGGCAACCAGGCCTCAACCAATTAAGTTCCCCCAATAACCTTTGAAATTCTTTGATAGCATATGAATTGTGGATAAGTAACTGAGGTTTAAGGGGGCTAACAGCTTCTAGTTGGAACTCCACCCCCAGGATTTTAAAAGGTGGAGAGGGCTGAATTTTATCAGTAGAGGTAGACATTCCTCCTTTGACTAGCAGGCCCTTCAACTTTTTAATGGCGGAACTTAAGAGAGAGGGGTCAGGGGCCCCAAGGATGATGTCATCCAAATAAATGCACAAGGTGATGTGCAGCATTTTCCGAAGAGGAAGGAGGAGCTCCGAGACAAAGCATTGGCAAAAGGGTGGACTGTTGGCCATGCCTTGGGGTAATACCACCCATTCATATCGCTCATCTGGCCCCTGGTAATTAATCGAGGGGACTGAGGAGGCAAACTTTTCAAATCAGCAGGATGAAGCAGAATAGAGAATAAACAATCTTAAAGATCAATAGTCATACGGGTCAGGGCCTTAGGGATCGAAGGGATGCAAGGGAGGCCCCTTAAGGAGGTGCCCACTGGAGTCATCAGTTATTAATGTTTCTCAAATCCTGAAGCATTCTCTATTTCCCAGAAGCCTTCTGAATAACAAAGACATGGCTGTTCCAGGGGCTCATGGAAGGGCGGATGTGTCCCAATCTGAACTGTTCCTGGACTATTTCCCTGAGTTGATGGAGGTTATTTCGAGGCAATGGTCACTGTTTCATCCAGACAGAGGGACCCAGGAGCCAGCAGATGGCTGGCGTCGAGGGAACAGTGGCCCTTAAGATTTGGGGTTGGGCCCGAGGGGGTGAGGCCTCGCATGGGGGACCTTCCTCCCGGTATGTTCAAAGAGGTCTCCTCTATAGTTACTAAGGCTACCAGGGAGGTTGAACTGCTGTTGGTATTCTTCCTCTTCTAGAATATCTTGGTATAGGGCCTTGTGATCAGTGGTGATATTGGCCTCTGCCTCCCCCAGGATGTCTTATCCCAGTAAGTTTGCAGCGAGGCCGGTGGCCACTAGGGGAGGAACATTCCCTTTAGGGCCATCCATATCCCTCCATTTGAGCCATGTCTTAGTCTCTTCTGAACTAACTAGCATCCCTTCCCACCCCGTGTAATTGGGGCTCAGGAATCAATTCCCATTGTGGGGGAACTTCCTCCTTCCTTACTATAGTTCTATCTGCCCCCGTATCAATAAGGCAACAGAATTTCTTTCCTTCAATAAAAATGTCCATTTTTGCCCGAACCCCAGGGATGATGGGGACAGTCCAGTTTATCCTGGAAGGGGTCTTAGGCGAAGGGGTCTTAAATGAGGTGCCTACTTGAGGTAACGGAGCTGGAGGCTGCCCCTGCTCTACTTTAAAGGCTTGCCTTCTATGTCAAACTTCCACCTGCAGTCCTGATGCCACTGAAATCCCTTCTGGCACCTAGGGCAGGGGGTCTTGGGCCTAGTTCCTCCAGGGCCTGTCTGATCAGCTGATGGGTGGGCCTGTGGAGCGGGACTCTCTCCCTGTGGGCATTCTTGTTTAAAATGTCCCTGTCGTACACATCCAAAGCAATTGCCCCCTTTTCTCTCCGGAGCTACTGTCATGGCTGTAGTAAGGGCCTCAGTGAGTGATGCTGTCTGGGCCTGTAAGGCAGAAACTAGGGTCTGTGTCTGGTGGGCTTGTACCCATGTCTTTGGTGGCTATGATCCACTTGCCCATAGAACATTCCTTTAACCCTGCACAAGCAAACTTATGATTGCTGGTCATGCCCTCCCAGAGGAGCATTTTTATGAATTGCTCTCTCAGTGGGGGGGGGGACTTCTTCTGTAGGCTTTTTTCCACCCTGTCTATAAAGGTCGCCAGGTCCTCATGGCCCTCTGAGTAACCCTGACAATAGGGGGTTCTGAAGGACCCTCTTCTAGCTTTTTCCATGCAGCTAGCCCTAAGGCCCACACCTGGTGTCGGTATGGGTCCAGAATGGCGGCCCATTGAAGCCTGGTGGAAAACTGGTCACTAGATGTGGAGAGCTTCTCATAAGCCACCGGGATCGTCATGTTTGTGGCCTAGTTCTGCTGGGCCTGAGTGTGACATTCTTCAATGAAAACCGCACACCATTTCAAATACAGGGGGCTCGAGAGAACCGCCTTAGCAAGGCTTTTCCAGTCCTGAGTAAGTACATTGTTGGTGAGCCAGTCCATGACAGATAGTCTCAACCCAGGGGGATTTGGGCCAGACCTCTGAGACGGCCTTTTTTAGTCCTTTAGGTCATGTGCGTTCTAAAGATACCAGGAGGCAGGCTGGTTGCCTCCCAGCACTACATTTACGGGAAAGGCGCTGCATATTGAAGCCCTGCTGGACTTCCTCCCCTCTTTTAAGATGGCCACCAGCACAATTTTCGCTGCTTCCACAAAATGGTGATTCCTCTTCCCCTCCCGGGTCACTGGGGAGCTTCTACTAGCCTCTGGGACTAACGCCCCCAGGGCCCTTTCACGTTTAGCTCTCAGGCCCCGCCTCGGTGGGGATTGGGTGGTAGGTCTGAGGATGGGTGTCTCTATCTGGGTGTGTGAGGGGGCCAAGGACCTAATTAAAGGGGTCCGGGATTTCCCCTTCCAGTCTCCTCCACTCACGGTGGGGGAGGGGTTGGTTCGGGGTTGTCTCCCATTCTAAGTTCATCCAGTTTTCTCTCCCCACACCCCCAGGGTTCGGGCGTCTGGTGGACGGGGAGCTGAGGGTTTCCCAAGTGGGCTCCTTTGATAGGGGCCCGGGGAGAAACATGCCTTCAGGGCGGACAGCGTGGGGTAGGCCCCCAAGCAAGGGCCCTCTCCAAAGTTAATTTCCCTCTTTCGCCAGAGCTGCTTCACCAGGTCCCATGTGTTCTAATCAAGTAGATTAGCGGATGGCAGTCATGGAGCCACCCTACAAAGGCCGCACAGGCCCTGTCCGCCTGATCGTGGGACATATCAAGCCCTCGCCTCTTTAACATTAATCTAAGAGCTTTCAGGGCAGGATCCTCACAGACCAAAAGTGATTGTGCCATCTTTCCGGGGATACCTTACCTTGCGCCTCGCTTGGCCCGATCGGCCTCTCCTCAGTCACAATGCCTCCTCCTCACACGGGGCACCAGTTGTGGGGCTTTTCAGCTCTCCCCTTCACCACTGTCCTGCAGCGGTGAAGGAAAACCCTGCTCCACAAGCATGATCAGGAAAGGTAAGGACGCTGGGCAGAGAACAGCCACACACACGCACGGCAGTTCTGTCTGAGCAGGAACTGGTTCATTGTGGAAGAGCAGGACCTTAAGGAAGGCAAGGGTGGAGCGCAACTGTCCGATCATCGTAAGGGCTACCTAAACTTCTAAATATGGTTAAATGGCTACTAAAGGCACCCAAAAGGCAGTCACATATGGAAGGCCACACCTTAGGTATGTGTCCCAACTCAGCCTATGCCTTGCCCCTGCACCGGCGCGATCTTCCGGCTGGGGTTATGGGGTCAGGCAAAATGACCAGTCCTCTCACAGGGCGAGTATAGCCCTACAGATACATTGCCTATGAACAATTTTCTGCCGCAGTGCTGGAGGGGAGTAGTTTTAACACAGTCAATGTGGCTTACAAAACGGGCCATTTATAGAGAAACCTAAGCCACAAACTTCAGATATTAATGACAACAAATATAATACTCATAGGACACACTCCTGTTGTTTGGATACAGTTCTAACCAGCTGATTCTTTCTTACAACAACACTTGTAGGAGCAGGGAAAGCAAAAACAGGCAGGCATGAAGAACAATGGAGATCAACAATAAGGGCAGTATTAGTTCACAGAAATAAACCAGCTGCCAGTAATCAGTAAACTTGGAAAAGTTTCAACATCAAATTTGAACCTCTTGATGGTTTTCATAATCGGTCAAAGATCTGGATGCTATTGTTCAAGGAGTCTAAGTTTGAGTGTGATCTTCCCAACTGGTCCAAGATACACACACACACACACACACACACACACACCCCGATATATACACATATTTTTAGTCATTTGAACCCACACATGTTTGTTGAAGCAAGCAGAAAAACACGCAGAGCTCCCTGGCCACATTAACTGCTGTTCTCTGAAGGTGCTCTAATGATTAAGGTTGTTCACATGGAGCAGGGGGCTCATGCTAAGACATGCGGCTAGGCATTCTTGTACGATATTGTGTGGACAGGAATTCTGGTCCCGTACTCCACAGATTCCTTGAACATGATCCTGTGATCAACAAATCTCTCTGGGAATAGGATCTAAGTGGGATTCAAATGTCCTTTCAAACCTTACTCATAACCCTCTGAGGATTTCCCTCCTCTGCAGAGTCCTGAACATGTACACTGTAAAGGAAGCAGTGACACTTTCTGCCCAGAGTTTTGGAAGAAAACCTTGAATGGGAATGAGGGACCAGAAATGACTTTACCACCAGTGAGAGAGTCAAGAGTTGCCAGGCTAAGTTAGATCTGAGTTTGAGTGTAGATCCAGAAAATTGCCCCTCCTTTTGAAAGGTTGCTCTTTCACAGAAATGGGTGCCATTGTAACAACACTTCTGAAAGGGTGGTTGTGATTTACAAGACAATATCTTTAGCAAGTGCTCTGCAAGACAAAGTGTCAGACTTGGTGGCATCCTCCACCTACCTAATTCAGCCATATGCCTTCTAAGTCCCTTCATCCTTTCAGTGGGAATATTGCAGGAATCATTATGACCACCACTGAGAAGGGAGGTTATGAGGACTCACTGAGCTAGAGTACATCAGCTTTGACATATGATAAAAGGTCCAGCATTAGCTCAGGGATATTTTCAACTACGTAATGCAGAACATTGTCTCAGATGTGATTTTACTATATTACAAAGTAGGGGGGGGGATAAATGGCGACCTTGGGAAGTAGGCACTACTCACCTGTCCAGAAGGGATGTAGCCTTCCAAGATTCTGATGTAGAAGGAGACGCCTCACACCCTGTGCTTCCATGACTTACGTCTCTTTTGTAATAGGTTCCTGCAGAGTATATACTTGAAAAAATGTCTATGCCCAGGAGACAGTGCAAAGTTATACCCAGAGAAAGAGCGACCATGTTTTTTACCTGCGTGCTGTGGTTTCTGCATTTTTAGCAACAAAGTTCTAGTGTCCGTTTCTGGAAGGTAACCAAGAGCAACAGCAAAAGTCTATATTGCTGGGGCCCCTGGAGTCCTCTATGAGAACTTATCAGGAGGCATCACATACTTGTTATTGGAGTATTGACTAATTACCTACAGGTTCTGGTTGGAGCATCATGAGACATTTTTAGTTTTCCTTTATCTTCCTCTCTCTGTGTTTCCAGGTACAGGTTATGTCTTTTATTGCTCTTCTGAAAACAATGTTTGACAGACTTATAGCATAGGAGGCTTCTACCTGGTTGTATCTTATAGCCTTAGTGCTATTTCTTGTTCCCTCAGTAGGAAGTGCTTCCTGCACCTTATCACCTCCATTTAAAAGTCCCATCCATTATTCTCTGTTCCACCTTGCACCTGGAGACCTTTATAACTCCCCTTAAGGTTTCCAGCCACTCTCGCCATCCCAACACCACTTACTGGTCCCTGTAGTAATTAATTACTCTATTCTACTACTGTGAGAGACCACCCAGGCAAACAACGTAAAAGGAGAAAGGGAGAAAAAAAAAGACTTATTTTGTTTACAGTTCCAGATGGAAGTCTTTGTGGCAGAAAAGGCATGGCCAACAGAAGCTGAGGCCTGGAGGCTGAGCGAGATCTCACTGCAACTGTGAGCGCAGAATAACCACCATAAGCTGTGCAGGGTGCTATGGTTTGAAATGTGTGCCCCAGAAACTCATGTGTTTGGAAAGGTCATGGCACCTTTGAGAGGTGGAGCTGGCTAGAGGAAGGCAGTCACTTGGCGTGGGCCTTGAGGTGGACAAGTGTGCTTTTTCAAGAAGGTGTCTTTCAGCTCTCATCCTCACAAGTGGATGTGATGATGTAATGTAGCCTGTCTCCAGCTTCTGCCAGATAGCCATGCCACATCTACCATGAAAGACTCTATCTCCCCTGTGGAATATTTCCCCTCTGGGGCCATAAGGTGAATAAATCTCCCTTTCTCCCTTAAATTGCTTGACTTTGAGTGCTCTCTAAGAACACCACATAAGAGTAACTAGTGTGGAAATTGGTACAAGAGAAGGGGGGTGTTACTATGTGAGACTAGGAGAAACCAATTCCCAAAAGTGAGGTTATTGTTGGTGAAGATGAGAGAAATTAGTACCGGAAGTAAGGCCAGTGCTGATATGGCTAGTGTGCCTTTTGAACTGTGTGTTGGGAGAAATTTGGACTTTGGGACTTTGCACTGGGAAAGCCTTTTTGTCTTGGAGATAGCGCCCAACAGATCATTCTTGTGAGTTTGGAAGACAACAAGGCTGTTAGAAATGCAGACAGTCGGGGGCTGGAGAGGTGGCTCAGGGTTTAGGCCTCTGCCTTGCAGGCAGAAGGTCCTGAGTTCCGATCCTAGACCCTCCCTCGTGTAGATGCCTGGTGGAAGCGGGGGTGGCGTTTCTGGTCCGGGTAGGGCGGAGCCTGTGAATCCCGGGGCAGAGTAAACAAGGAGGAGATGGAGGTGTCCATGGTGGTTCCGGAATTCGCCTGTGGTTCTACACACACACACACACACACACACACACACACACACACACACACACACGCGCGCGCGCGCGCGCACGCGGACACATGCATTCATGCACAATTGAATGAATAATAAATAATAAAAAAATTTAAAAAAGAAATGCAGACAGTGGAAGTCCCACTTGTGATGGTGCAGAGGAGAACAAAGATTGTTTTTGTAACTGAACAAGTAGCAAATGGAACCATAGTTGTAGAGTGTTTAATGAAATTAACAGAGAGATTGGCTGACGTGATACTTGAATGCTTGGTAGAGGAAATGTGAAGACAATATGGTACATTTAGAGAATGGAATATTACTGAGCCATCAAAAGAGATGAATTAATGAAACTTGCCAGGAAATGGATGGGAGCAGACAAAATTATATTTAGTGAAGTATCCCAGACAGAAAGTTAGACACCGTATGTATTCCCTAAAGAGTGGATCCTAGTTCCAATCCCACTTTATGATATATTCAAAAGTAAGTATCTGTAATACGTACTGTAATCACAAAGGATTATAAGTAGGAGGGAAGGGGAAGGAGAACCTCAAAAAAAAAAAAAAAAAAAAAAGGAGGGAGGGGATCATGCTACAGTAGAGAAGATAGTCCATGTTCAAGTATGGCATGTAAATAGGGAGACATCTGGTACGTGTCACTCCAACTTCCCTTCCTGGTCACTTGCAGCCTAACAGGTTTATTCTCCCCTATCACGGGGAATATAGGGACTGGCAGATAGAAGGTAACCATCCAGCAAACGGGACATTGACACCCACCACCATTCGAAATCCAACCCCCCACTGCTGTGTCCTTCTCCTTGAGTGTCCTCTTATATTAAGATCATCATTTAATCAGTCTTTTATCTTTGGTTAAGAGGTGACCTTACATACCAGTCAGGATGCAGCCAAGGATGGTGCAGGAAAAGCAACACTGAAAACAAAAACAAACCGAAATTCAGAATACCAAAGTCCCTACATTATTCACCTTGAACAAGAGCAGCCAAATCTCTCACCATCCCAAATATCGGGAAACCTTAGAGAAGAGGGGCCGTCAAGAATATAAGGGCCTAAAGATAGGAAGGACCGATGATATGCAAGATACTCGGCAGAATTTAGGGCTGCAGCAGCAAGAATTGGACTTTGCCTGACCTGCACAATGGCTGACATGTCAATGACTGCACAAGTCTAGCATGGATCACATGGGATAAGGCTTCAGGCAGCAGGATCCTTAGAGGCAAGGGTTTAAACAGTCATAATAGACTTCCCCTGCTAATGGGGAGCCCAAGGAGGGGCTCTGATCTATGCCAGTGTGTCCTGAACCCTCACTAGGGTGGAGGACTCAGAGGGAGGTTTGGCATTCACACAAAGCAATGCTCCAGAAGATGGGAGGGAGGAAGGGGGAGGCACTGGATGAGAGGGAGATAGGGAGGGGTTTACAAAGAAGAGGGGTTGGGTGCAGAGTGCATGGGGGACAACTGGGGAGGAGAGAGGGATGGTAAAAGACAGGTACCTATTGGGCTTGTATGATTAGGAAAAAATAAAATGTAGGAGTCAAAATATATACAAAAAAAAAAGGTGTTTAGGTGCTGAAAGACAATAAAATTGTAGAGAATGGAAGTCCCACTTGTGAGGTGCAGAGGGGAACAAAGACTGTGTTTGGACCTGGACAAGTGAAATTTTGCTTCATCGTGAAAATTTGTCTGAAATGAAACTCAAGATCTTCAGAGAGGAAATTTCAAGATGATGTGGTCCTGATGGAATGATGAGACTTCTGTTTAGTGCTCTTCTTGACAGTTATAATAAAAACAAGGAATCAGACAGAGAGAAGAAAAACTTCAATATCAAATGGCTTAAGGGAACAATGGGCTTATTTTCCTACAGATATTCCAGTTACACTCTGTAGCCCAGCTTGATGAGAGAGCACGCACCAAGTCTAGGCCGAGGGAGCTGGCCACATAATGGCTGAGAGAGGGTTGATGCTTACTGGCCAGACCAGCATGTCTGCTCAAGTGTTTTTATTCCAGGGCCTAATCCCACTCACCATAGGCGGGGACCTCCCCATCAACTGAGCAATCTCCTACAGGCTTGCTCTGGGCCCAACTCAACCGTTAATTCTCCACGAATGTGCCCAGAGTGCAAACCCTGCTTCATCCTGAAAACTTGCCTGAAGCAAAACTAAAGTGTCCCAGGAATAGCAGCTTGTGCTGAGCAGTTAAAGACTGGTTTGCCGTTCAGAAGGGAAGATGTTAGAGATGCCAGAGACAATGTGGGCCATCTGTCAAGGAGAGCTGGAGCCAGCCCAATAGAGTGATGTGTTCATTGGTAGCTGTATTGGATGGGTAGAACCGCAGTCCTTTGGAACTGATACGATTTCAAGGAGTTTACTTGTTGTACATGGCACTATAGGGTTTGGAGTTTGTCCTGCTGTGTTTTGGTCTTGTCATGGGCCACTCTTTCCTGGATATGCCCTATCCACCCTGTTGGAATGGGAATGTTTATGCTGTGCAATAGTGTATTGCAAGTGTATAACTTATCTTTGGACTTTACGAGAGGCTTTGGACTTTGCAATTTTGGACTGTGTTGGGACTACTGATACAGTCTATGAAGACTTTTAAAGTTGCCCTCAGTGTAGTTTACATAATGAGATGTTAGTGCGCCTTGGGAATCAGGGGTGAAGTGTCATGGTTTGACATGTGTCCTTACAGCCCCATGTTTGGGAAGGCCGTGGCATCTTTGAGAGGTGGAGCCTTTAAATGGCTTGACTTTGGGGTTCTCTCACAGCAACAGAGAAGAGTAACTAGTATTCATTGCTAGCCAACTGCAAGGTACACATCCTGTGACTGTCTTTCTCCAGCAAGGCCCCACCTTCTACAGGTGCCCTGACCTTCCCAAATAACTAATTATTCAAAAACATAGGCGTCTGGACCTCAACTCACGCTTCAAACTATGACAATCTCTTTCATATTTCATGGTTTTATTACAGGAATTTAAATTATGTTTATCTAAAAAATGTCCATGCTACCATTTGCATGGAAGACAGACATGCAGAGAAAATCTATTTATAGCTCTTCATTTGAGATACCTCATTCAATGTAATATTCTCCAGCACCATCTATTTACACAGCAAATTTCATTTTTCTTGTCGGGTGTAGAGTATTCCATTTTGCCTGTATACTATAAATGCACTACCCATTCAAATGTGGATGGGCATGTAGGCTGATTCCCTTTCCTTGCTAAAATTGTGAATATAGCTACAGTGAACACAAGTCTACGAATAAGAGGAAATTCCTAAGGCATTATTCCAAGAAGTCACCAATCCTCCCTTAGAGGCTCCAGGACTTTCAGTCAGGCTGAGAGTCCTAGCATTTCATTTCTTCTCCTAGGGACCTCCCAGCACACTCTCAGGCAATTCTGCCTGAGCTTCCAGGTTTCTGGGAGCTCAGCTGGAATGAAAATACTTCCTTCCATGCCACCCCTCTGAGCTCTATTGTGACCCTGTGTTGTCCCCTCTCAGAAATTTTTATGATGGAATACCTTCACACTCAATGGAGAAAACAAGAGAAGGAAAGAGTGATTGATGCCGTGCTATGTTCTTTAGATATGTTTACAAAGCAACAGTGGAGAGTGAATTCGGCAAAAGACATGGGGCCACTAAATGACTGTTTAGTTGGCACGTCTCTTCCCTGACAAAAACAAGGAAAACAAAGTAGGAGAGGAAGAGGCTTCATTCAGCAAACAATTCCAGTTACCAGCCATCGTCCAGGGACCAAAGGATGCTTATCCAAATTCAGGAGCAGGGGGGAAAAGCTGGCCACAAGCTTGCATTCAACTGAGTGTCTTGTTGTGCATGAAGAATGTGTCACTTGAAAACTCCCAAACGCAGTTAAAGCTTACAGGATGATTTCCTAATGCCTGCTTAACTGGATGATTCCCAGTTCTTGGCTGCATCCAGAGACCCATCTCCCTGGGTAATAGCAGAAAATAACTGCACAGTCAAGTGTCATTGCAGCACATGCAATGCTATCATGGGATTTCTGCATCCCTCCTGTTTTTAAATTCCAAATAAAAGGTTGTCTCTGCTCAGAACCTTTCTGGTTATCCAACAGAGCTTCTTCTGACACTTTGACTTATGGCCAGAAAGATCAGATACACTTGGAATTCATGTTCCTGCTAGCCTTTCTCACATTCCACAACTTGACCCGTGTACGTGCGTATTTCGTACTGGTTCTGTGAACATTTTGTAGGAGAATGAAGAAAACAGTCTTCACTTGAGACTGAAGAGGTTTGATCTCACCAATCAGGGAGACTATAGGAACTGGCAGCTGGAAGGTAACCATGCTGCAAATGGGACAGTGACCCCTCTCTCCCATCTTCCCCCAGACTGCTGTGTCCTTCTCCTATTCTTCCATGTACTTTTCAGTCTTGTTTTATATTAAGAGCTTCATGTAAACAGTCTTTTAACTTTGGTTGGGAGATGACCTTCAATACCCACTGGGCAGTGCGGGAATAGCAGAACCCAAAACAACCATAATTCAGAACACCAAAGACCCCACAGCCAACTCTCTCCTCATCCTGAAGCACAGGGAACATGGTAGAAGAGGGGTGGCAAGATTGTAGGAGCCTGAACAATATGCAAAATTCTTCACACAAGTTGGGGCTGCAGCAACCAGAAATGGACTTTGCCAGGCCTGCACAATGGTTGACATGTCGAAGACTCCCCAAATTCTAGCACACATCACAGGGGATAAGGCTTCTGGCAGTAGGATCCTTACAGGCAAGAGTATGAACAGTCTCAATAGAGTTCCCATGCTGACCGGGAACCCAAGACGCGGCCCTCGATTATGTCACTCGGCCCTAAACCGTCATTAGGGTGCAGGACTCAGTGGGAAGTTCTGTGCCCAGAAAAACAGATGCTCCAAGGGGCGGGAGGGAGGAAGGAGGAGGCAACAGATGGGGCAAAGGGGGGGAGAAAGGAACAGGGAAAAAGGGTGAGAGTGCAATAGGGAAGTACAGGGGATGGGAGATGGGAGTGAGAGGATAGAGTTTCCTACTGAGCTTGTATGATTAGCAATGAAACAAAATGTGGGAGAAAAGAAAGTGTTCTTACAAGCCCTAGACTTGGTGTCCTGCTCAGTAACCTGCACTCGTTATAAAGTACTGGAGAAGAAAAGAATAGGAGAAGGAAACAAAACTTGAAAGAAACATCCAGTGGACACTAGAAAACTCTTTGAGATTATGTATTTGCTCCCCATCTGGATTGGGGGGAGGACTCTTCCCAAAACAATAACAGGTAACAGTGGGATTGATTAGTTCTAAAGCAATGCGAAAACTTGCTAAAGAGAAGAGTTGGTGTCCAAGAGGATCATTTTCTGTTTAGGCTTCGGGGATTCCAATGGCCTGCATGGCCAGGTTTCACAGTGGACACTTCAGGACCGCTCCCCAGCAGCTGTTCCAGGCACCCCAGTCGTGGTGGGCACTACCAATCACCTCACTTTCACGCCAACTCGCCATGCCATTCAAGTCCCACTGAGAGAGTCAGGACCTGGAAAATGGCTCTGTGCAGCCCGGGTGTTCGCTGCCCCGGGCCTTCCCTCGGCCCTCCCTCCTGGGCCCGATCTGTGGCTAGGAACTCAGAGACTCGCTGAGATGGCTCACACCTGAGTTCCAACCCCTCCAGGGATTCCGGGGCCCGCAGAGGTTCTCCCCGAAAGCTGCATTTTCTCTCAAAGTTGTCCCGGATTTCAAACGCGGATGGGTGTCCCCGAATTTCAGCCTGGCCTCTCCGCAGTGCGGGACAGCACCAACAGGCCCCACTGCCATCTGGGCAGCTGTGGTCACTCTGGCCAGTAACCACGAATCTGCTCACAGCAACCTCGGGCAGCGAGAACTACCCCCCTGGCAGCCTCGGGCAGCGAGAACTCCCCCCCTGGCAGCCTCGGGCAGCGAGAACTCCCCCTTTGGCAGCCTCGGGCAGCGAGAACTCCCCCCTTGGCAGCCTCGGGCGCTGCGCTGCAGGCACCCCACAGGTCCCCTTCCCAGCACCCGCGCCCTTTCTCCAGGGCCCATTTCCCCATGAGGTGCGGGACGTGTTGGCGCGTCCAGATTCCATCCACGTGCTCCCAGGGGCGTCGCTCAGATCGGGCACAGCGGCCGGATCCGGGCACTGCTGCCAGACCGCAGGCTTGCTAGGACGCTGCGGACGCGGCCCTGCCAAGGCTCCGGGGACCCCGTAGGGTGGCACTCGTGGCAGGGCCACTTCCGCCCCTACTCCTCCTTCCTTCCGCCCGTCCGTCCTTGTCCGCGTGGCCTGCGCCGCAGACACCGGCGCTGCTTCCAGGACCCGGCCAGGGCCTTGAGCCGATAAAGGGGCATCTGAAGAAGGTCTGTGCTGTTACTCTTGGGGGGAAGGTTACCGACACGGGCCAAGAAGGTGCAATGTTTGCTGGGGAAAGTGAATTCAGACGATGCCACGTGCTGGGAAAAGCTGTACCCGAAAGCCTTTCCGGATGGAAAGCTGCTGTTGCTTCAGGTGTCATGGTTCAGTGGTGCTTGCTTTCCGCAACTAACGCAGGCTCCCTTTGGTGCTGCCTTTTCGGGGCCATCAGGAGGACCGTTTGGGGGTCCGATGGTGGGTGTGGTGGTTGTTGCCGCAGGGAAAGAAAACTCGGTCAAGACGCCGCTCCGAGTACCTAGGCCTTCTAATAAAGTTCGGTCCCCGGGAAATCCCGAGCCCTCGCGGCCCCTCGGCTGGGCGGGTAACTTCGTTTCTCCTGGGCGCCACCTGCCGCGTTAGGCTTCGTGCCCCAGCAACAACGCACGGGGACGAAGCCCGTGACGTCGGCGGTGACGTCAGACGCAGACCCTGACCCTCAGGTCCGTGCCGCATTTTGCTTGGCGTGGGAGCCGCTGGCTAACCGAGGGGCACGACTCCCTGCCTTCCAGCCACTGCGGGCCCTCCTGGCCACGACACTGGTGATGTCTGGGGCACAGCTGTGTGTGGGTGGATTGTGTGTTGTTTATGGCTTTCATTGTGTAGCTGCTTGTGAGGTCGGAGTGTGTGAGGTTTGTGGTACGGGTGCACTATGTGGTATGTGTGTGTGTTTGTGCACTATGTGGTATGTGTGTGTGTGATCACGTATGGGGTCTGTGGCTTTTGGTGGTGTGTTTGCATGGTCTCTGATGTGTGTCTGGTATATATGAGTTGTCCAGTGTGTGGGCAATGATGTGGGTCTGGTGTGTGTGAGGATGTGTAGCTTGGTGTCTCTGGTGTGGCCTGTGGGGTATATGTGAGGTCCGTGATGTACATTTAAGGTGTAGGTAGTTGTGTAGGTCTATGTATATGTATGATGTATGTAATACATATTTGCTTTAGCTGTGTGTGGTACATCTGTGCTAGGCGTGTGACAGTGTGTGGTGTAAAGACTTGTGGTATCAGTGTGTATGTGTGTATACGATGTATGTGAGGTCAGTGGTGTGTGAAGTGTGTGGTCTGTGGTGTATGTGGGTAATGGTGTGTTGTGTGTGAGGTCTGTGGAGTGTATGCACTATGTGAGGTCTGTGGTGTGTGTGTGTAAGTTTTATATGGTGTGTGATGTGGTCTCCAGTGTGTGGTATGAGATGGTAGCATAGGTGTGTGATGAGTGTAAGATACGTGTGATATAAATGTGGTCTGTGGTGTATATGTGTGTGTGAGCAAAGAAGTGTGGTAGATGTGAAGTAAATATAAAAATAATTCTAAGTATTGTATAGCCCAGGATAAGTGGGAACCACAGAAAGCTTAAAAGTTCACTGTTTTATATGCATTTGTGCTTTATTATAATTTCTTGGGGAATTCGTTAGAGGCATCCTCTTCATGTGAAGCCCTGGATGTTGTCTGGTTCTTTAGTGTGGCTTGAATTTGGTGCTGTCCTTCAGTTTCCTCCTAATGACAATGCTGGCATGTGCTGCCACATTCCCAATTAGTTTTGTAAAATTACAGTATGATTATACTTGTTCTGAGTTTAGTTTTTACTTTCTTCTTAGCTTAAACCAATTGTTTTAAACACAGAACACCAACAGAATTTTAGAAAGAAGTGTAAAAGTAATTTTCATGAATTTAATACTGCTTAATGCATATATGAAATGTTTTAAGAAAATTAGTTTGCAACATGATTCACATACTAGTGTGGTGAAATCATTGTATAAAAGGCATCCTACACATTGTAAAGTTTCTAATATATTCAAATTTATTTAGTAACTGAATAATCAAGATGAAGCCATTTGAAGCAGCCTTTCCTATCTCCTTTAAAACTTATGGTGTCAAATATCTGTAAAAGCTGCAGCTTTCATGTAATATGCCATTAGAGCTATTATTTTCTGTTTTTCTAAAGAAATAGTGCACACTTGTTAATTCTAGCACTTTGAAGGTAAGTGTTTAAAGTCATCCCTAAATAAATAGCAAGTTTGAAGGTATCTTGGGATGTTTTCTCAAAAAAAAAAATACTTCAAAAACACTCAAGGTGCACTCTGTGCAGACAGTTGAGTTCTAAGCATGCCATAGTAAAAACTGATCCCTTTGATAACTTATAGAAAAATGAAAGAATCTGATCAACCTGGAAAAGTGTTTGTAGGAAGTCTCAGCAAATACACCAAAGAAAAGACCATTCAAATGGCATTTGGAAAATATGGATTTATAGAATAAGGTAATTCCTTTTTTATTCTTTGATGCCTCTCATACAAATAAATGAATTTGTGTGTTTTCATCTTCTATTATTGACTCTCCCATCCCACTTCACGTGTTTTCCTTTCCATCCAGTTTCAGTCTTTCTCACTCCTAAGTACCTCTGAATGTGTGATGCATGGTCCGCAGCCAGGAAGCCTATTTTGGCAAGAGCCTGGGCACCTGATGGGGGCCCAGCGGGCACAGGAGTGGACACAGTTTGGATTCAAATGCCTCCCACTTGCCAATCCCAAACTGTCTCTCAGGTTGGCACAGTAAATGTTGATGTCCCAGATATCGTAGAGATGTAGTGGAAGTAGACATCACTACATGGAACTTGTGGCAGCCCTAACATTAACAGAAGCTGCTATCAGGCACTACCACTCCTCATCTGTAGACTCTTACACTCTTATTGCTTCTTCTCCTGCTGGGATCCCTAAACCTTGGTAGGAGGGGTGATTTTGATGTTCTGTTTAGGGCTGAGCACTACAAGTGCTATTCCTTTGCACTTTGTCTGGTTGTGGTTCTCTGCTTTGAAATTCTTCCATTGCATAAGAAAATTTCTTGTTTGAGTTTCAAGTGTTTCTAAGGGTACAGTGGTGTGTGTTTTATTATTTATTTTCTTGTTTACATTTGTTTTTCTAATTTATGCCTCTGTGGCATAAATGATGTGTTTAAATATAACCAAAGTCTATTTCTCATCAAAGTAAATATAAAGTATTTCTGTGAAAGAGCCAATGTATTAAATCTAAATTAAATATTTTATTTTGGGGATTTTCTTAGTGACTTTTTATTTCCTATTTACTAGGATAGGACTCATTTCAACTTCCTTCTGAAATATATGTGTATGTACATATATATACTGTGGGTTTATGGCATGGAAACATGATAGGCTGAGAGGAAACTAACTTATTTTTGATACATTAAGATATGTCTTTAGTGACATCTGACATACTAACCCTCAAGAAATGAGTGAAGGGAAATACCCCTATCAGTGAGGTGGATGGCCTAAAGAGAGGCAACTTGGTATATGCTGCAGAGGCCTGACTTCCACAGGAATAGACAATCCAGTAGATAACTCTGAGTTTAATAGAAGCAGACAGGTAAGAGGTTGGAGTAAGTCCTCAATATGCTTGTAAAACTAGAAAAATAAAATAATAATAGTAATACTAAATAAATCAGCAATGGAAAACATAAATCTGGTAAACTAGATGAAACACGGTGGGTCACATAAGCAAAAGGATTTTAAAATAGTAGGGCATCAGGCAGGAGAGATAAAGTATTATAAGGGGAAAGGATGAAGATGGGATTTGGGACTGAGGATTGAAAATATTATAAGGTCATTGTATTCATGTGGATAACATTAAAAATAATAAAGATAGAGATACATTTAAACATATATATCTGTTCTTTTCCTCTTGTAAATTAAGAATTTTACATGTGTGTATAATTAAATTTATTTTTATGTAACATTCAATTGATGTAATCAGGTAAAAAATATTTTCATTTATTACAGTTATTTTAATGAGAGATCGGGAAACTAAGAAGTCCAGAGGCTTTGCTTTTGTTACTTTTCAACACCCTGAAGATGCTAAGAATGCCATCAAAGAAATGAATTTACAGGTAAGAATGGTATACCCTACCTTGTTTTTAAATCAACATGCATTTATCACTTCTCTAAAATGCTAAGGTGAAAAAAAAAAAGTCTTTGGCTACTTCTGGATTTTGTTAGGTCAATATCAAAAAGTTGTGATTGGCAGAGTATTAATGGTTAAGCCATATATTTTAAATTTATGTTATGTTCATGCTCCAGTGTAACTGCAAGCTAGCCTTTAGAAGAAACCTTCAGAGAAATAATAGGAAGTAGGGTGATATTTGGAAAAAGTGTTAATTTATGGAAAGATTCCTTTCAGAGGAAAAATAATCTTGAAAAAGTTGTGGTTGAGTAAGAATCAAATCCAAATATATTTTTAGTTCATGCAAGAGAGCATTGTGGTAAAATTGATGATGTGGATTATCTGAAGAAATAATGACAATCTCTGTTTGCTAATCTTCGTAATAATTGTCAATCTGAAATTGTTTTTCTGTCTTTGCAAAATAACCATCTTGTGGGGCTGGAGAAGTGGCTCAGGGGTTAAACCTCTGCCTTGCAGGGGGAAGGTCCTGAGTTCGGATCCTAGACCCCACGTATAGACTCCAGTGGAAGTGGGAGCGGCCTTTGTTTCTGGTCCTGGTAGGGCGGAGCTTGGGAATCCCAGGGCAGAGTAAACAAGGAGGAGGTGGAGGCGGCCATGGTGGTTCCCGAATTCGTCCGTGGTTCTACACACATGCACACATACACACACATGCGCGTGCACATACATGCACAATTGAATAAATAATGAAAAATTAATAAAAAATTAAAATAACCATCTTGTATGTGGAATGATTTCAGCAAAATCACTGATTCAGTAAAAATACTTTTTTAATTTGTAGAAATTGTGTTTCCATTGATATTTAAATTGTAACAATATTGAATAATGAGCTCCTCCACTTAACATTAAAGGTGATTCCATCCTGGATTATTTGGGCTTCATTTTTCCCAGTAATTTGGGTAATTTATTCTTCAGACGCTCGGCAATAAAAATTGGTATTTATTATTATTTGTCCAATTGTGCATGTGTGCCTGAGTGCATGTGTGTGTGTGTGTTTTTGTGTGTAAAACCACCATGGACCGCCTCCAACTCCTCCATGTTTATTCTGCCCAGGGATTCACAGGCTCTCCCCTACCAGGACCAGAAACACAGTCCACCCCGCTTCCGCCCAGCATCTATACATGGGGTGTAGGATCTGAACTCAGGACCTTCCTCCTGCAAGGCAGAGGCTTAACCCCTGAGCCACCCCTCCAGCCCCCAAAAATGGTATATTTTAAAGCCTTTCTCTTTTGCAATTTTTAAAAGACTAACATTCTCTATTTCTACCTCATAAAATTTTATTATGGAGATATTTAATTTCAATACACTTGACAAATATCCTCTAACCTATTTTTGTTATAAACGTTCTATCATTCATTACAATATTAAGTATTTTCATTTTTTCACTGTATTAGTCCTATTTCATTTCTACAATGCTTAGCACAGTATAGTTTTCTTTACTACAAAGTTTTAAAGGAGAGACAGCTAAAGGTATGACTGAGTGGATAAAGCTCTCACCACACTAGTGTGAGAACCTGAGTTTTAATCCCTTCCAAACAGGTAAAAACCAAATGTGAGATGCAGATTTCTGTAATTCTGGTGCTCTTATAGGAGGAACACAGGAAATTTCACTGAAACAATGTGTGACTTAGTGTATGCAGCAGAAAAAAACAAAACAAACAAAAAGCTCAAAACACAAAGATGCTGTCTCAGGTTAGAAGGTAAGGACAAGTACCCAAAACAGTCCTCAGACAACTACATAGCTTGTGAATTCTGCATAGGTATATTGACCTATGGAAGCATTTCTCTCTCTGTGTGTCTCTGTTGCTGTCTCTTTCTATCTCTCTGTCTCTCTTTCTCTCTGTGTGTGTCTCTCTCTCTGTCTTCTCTGTCTATTTCAATACAAACACATATATAGAATTGAAGAAAAGGTTATATTTGGCTCATTGCTTCTATGTAGTAAGGAGATACATTTTATGTATGAAATGTAATTTAGTTCTATCTTCAAATATGTTTGAGTTAGTAGAAATTTTAAATGACTTAGCCTAATGAAAAAATACTGGAATAATATAAAAGAATGAATAGAATAATACAAAAGAGCCAATGACATGAAGCTTCATTGATGACTTCTGACACTGAACATTCTTATGATTGATATACTGTAGTGATTCCATGTTCAATTTTAATAGGCCTATTGTTTAAAAGATTTTTGAGAGTAACCTGCTGTGTAGAACAAACTAGCCTTGAACCTTTGTTGATACTGGAACTACAATCAATAAAAATCATCAAATTATGTTGTACAAGTTAAAATTAAAATAATGTTGATGACTTGGTAATTTTAGTTTTTGGATGAAAAAAAAGTAGAGCAAGCCAACAAACGGACTTACAAAAGTGTAGTTGGAGAAACCACCATCTCTTTCAAGACCCAGCTCCCAAAGAAGTCTGAAATTTGGAAGAGGAGTAAGTGACAGAACAAGAAGTTATCCATCCTGTGAAGGATATTCAGATAATATTTTTATAGGACTGAAAGTCTGGAAAATACCCACCTAGATTTAGTCTAAATCTCATAGGCTTCCGAGGAAAAAGTAGTTAACAAATATCCAAAGTATTATAGAAGCACAATAATTGTATTTCCACAACTAAATTTTGAAAATTTAGTTGCCATATTTAAAAAAACAGCTTAAAATGCTAAATAATTTAGTTTTTTTTTTTAATCCAGTAGTAGTGTCTTTACTTATTCAGAGCATGACTTGAGGGCAATTTATTTTCTGTTAATTATGTTTTTCAATTTTCTGTTTTTCAAATTTCTGCTATTGTGACTTCTCCATTCCAACATTAAGATATTTTCAGAAAGAATGGGATTATGAAATAAAAGCCATCGAAATTGCTTAGAACTCAGAAATGCTACATATAGTAGGCTTGGACTTGCAATTTTGTGAACATATATGCAAATCTATTCATGTATATTTTATATTATGATGTGTACAACCAGAAATTGATCTTCAAGGAATTATCTGGAACTTTAGTTTCTCAAGCACTCTTCCTAATTTTGGGAAAAGAACCCTGTTTCTTACATGTGTATGTATTTTTCAACTTTATTGTGTGGATAAGAAGTGGGTTCCATTCTGAAAGATTTATGGACAATTATCAAAGATATTTTCCACCTAAGGAAAGAAATCACCATTTTATTTTAATATTACTTATGTGTTAAAATTACTTCTCACAAATCAGCCTTTATGAAATCATGCATGAGGTGTTTTAACCATAAAACAGGTGAGTTTTTGGCATAGATATTCTAACGCAAAATTTCCAAATTTGTTCTTTTCCACCAAAAATTGATCATTACAATCAAATTAAATAGTTTCTACATGAGAAAACATTTATTATGAGTTGATTATGAATCATCAGGGAGATGATTCCTGAGTTAGACCTCTTGCTCAACAGGAGAATCTATGCCTTGGATTCCCCAGATGCCACATACTATGCTGTGGGTATTGTGGTGACTGCCTGCAATTAAGACCTGTGAAAGTGGAGTCCAGGAATCCCCAGAGCCAGCTAGTCCTGTTGGCAAGCTGTGGATTTGATTAGAGACCCTGTTGCAAAAAGAACAAGGTAGAATAACAAGGATAATTCCTGACATCAGCCTAGAGCCCCCATATGTACAAGCACAAATGTATAGTTGCACCTGTTCACACACGTGAACACATGCCTACACAAGAAAGTGAAAAGAAAAAAAGTTACCTGCTTTTTTAATATTTATTCAATGTTGGTCCCGTGGAGTTTAACATAGTATATATTGATTAATGCTATCTTATAAATTACAAGACTTCTTTATCTCCATATTTTTACAGAGCATTTTGATTTTCCTTTTGACTTTTGTTTGGCAGTTCGGCTTAGCTTTGGGCAATATATTAGTTTATTTAAGTGATTTTGAGTTTTGGAAAAGATTCCTTGACATGATAAATGAATCTATTCCTAACAATTTGACAGTTTTTCCCATCTCTCTCGAATGATAGATCCATTTAGTTGACAATATTTTCTTCATCCATCCCTCCACAGTTCTGTAATATATCATTCATATCGATGGAAATGTTTTAACCTTTATTTCAGATTTCTTTAAATGAGTTTTTCTTTGCTTGCATTATCTGATAAAGGAAAATAGCAAATTTTAACAAATTAAAAAGACATTAGTCCCTAAGAACAACATGCTGTTTAAAAAAGGTTTATCAATATTTGAACCTTGATTAATATAGTACTTTTGCTAGTTAACTAACATTGCTTTTTAGATGTAAAAAACAGTGGTGGATATATTCCTAATCTCAATATGATTTCTGCAACAGGCTCCTCATTTAAGAGAGGTCCCTCTTCAGGAAGTGAAGGTCCTCCTCTTAAAAGATCAGCTCCTTGTGGCAGTACAGGAATGGGAGAAGGTAAGTGCATTTTGATAAAGACACATTTTTTCCTTGGGGATCGAATCAATAAGAAATAATGGAAATTTTAATCTAATTGCCTATCTATTTGAAATGTATTGAGTCTTGAAGGAACCATTGGATGTGTACCAACAAAAGAAATAATCAAAGTAAGCAAATGCTACTTAGTTGTAAGAAGAAAGACACATTCCACATACACATAGTAAGATCTGCAATGACAAAACTTAGAAAGCAGATGAAAATTAAGTAGTTAGAAATAAGGTTTCAAAGCTGGCCATTTGGGATGTTCTGGACTTTCCACCTTAGTCTATAGCGAGTTCCTCTATAACCTGGCAGAGGAAGCCCCAGGACTGGTGAATGCTTCTGTGACTTTCTTGAAGCTTTGATTGGCTGCATTTTGCCAGTCAATATACCTAGGTTGAGCTGTTTACTTTGACACCTGCTGAGATTCCCTACAGCTCTTCAGAATCTGAGAAAAGTAGCCTACACTATGCTCAAACTAGTCAGCTTCTAGTAGCTTCCAGTCAAGAAGCTATGCTGGAAGATTTGGATGTGATTGTGGTTTTATATTGGTGACATCACAGGGCAAGTGTGGCATTATTGGTTATAATGTTTGAAAATCAATCTTTAATATCTAATTATATTTGACTTTTATGTGAATATTCTTAGACTATGTGGAATCAGACTGCTATTTGAATAAAATAAGATTTATCAAAACCAACAAAAAAAATTATGGATTCAACCAACAAACAAAATGTAAATTAATCAAGTAAGGGTATGTAAAGGGAAATATAGATTGTAAATTTTAACTGGTCACAGTTGAGTTGTTGTAGAAAAATGTACATAGAAAACTAAAAAAGGATAATTAATTAAAACAAAATCTGATTCAGAGATCATCTTTGTGTTTCATCAGTCTTTGTAATTTTCACATTTTACAGTGGTAGAAAAGCACATTAAAGAATGCTCCGGGGATGGGAGGGGAAAGCAGTGGGGGATGGGGATGGAGAGGGGTGGTGAGGGGCGGTGGGAAGTTGGAGGGAGGGAGGGAGGGGACCGGTGTACCTGTTAAGTTTGTATGAGTGGAAATAAAAATAAGATTTAAAAAAAGAAAAGCAGTATGTTTTAGAAAAGAAGTTATGCCTCAAAGTTTGATATTTGCATGAGTGCGCACATGCCTGCGTGCATGCGTGCGTGTGCACATGCGTTGCCAGCGTGTACACAGGAAAGCACTTGGGAGCCCCAAGGGTGACATTGGGAAATATCCTGGATTGCTCTCCCTCCTTATTGATTTGCTCTGGGGTTTCCTAGACTCTGCCCTCTAGGCCTGGCCTTTAAGGTTGCTGCCATGTCTGCCTGGCATTTATTACATGGGATCTGGCAACAGAACTCATGTCCTACTGCTTACAAGGCAAAGGCTTTAACCACGGAGCCATCTCTTCATTCTCTGAAGTGTGATATTCTAATGTGATATTAGGCGATGGCAGCAGGGTATGGTATAATTCCCTGTTAGCTACATTGTTATGAGTACATACACTTAAACTGCATAATATATTGTTATTAACTATAAAGCAGTATATGATAAGCTCATATTTCATGTAAATATCTGTACCTAATAATGTATTGGAATGCAATCCCATCTTCATTCAAGGGTCACATTTGCATTTGCAGATGTTTGAAGTAGTCAGTGGTATAAGAGAATTCTATGTGTGGGTGGACATAAGAAATAAATGTGGTAAGCAGTGAGGGGAATGGTGTAAATGATTGAAAATAACGGATATAAGAAGAGTGAGATTTTTAATGGAATGAACTGGGAATAGAGAAGAAATTCACCAAATATAAAAAAACATAGCAGGTACACTGAGTGTTGATTAGGTGATGATTGATGATATTTTTAACTGATTTATCACATACCGTATTGGTGTGATATAAACTTGAAGTATGTAAGGAGGAATATGACAAATCTTTTGGTACTTAGTATGTTTAGATAAATATGGATGGGTATGAATCAATTTTTAGAACATTGTTAAAAGGACATTTTAAGATTTACAAACTCCAAGTTTTAAGTAATTTAATTTAAAGCTTAATTTAATTTTATTTGAAAGATTTGCAACTAGAAATACTTACATAATTATTTTGAAGTTAAATTTTCAGAATCACGTGGGAGCGAGATTTCTAGAACTGTGCCATGAAGACAGCCATTGTGTTTCCAAAGAGAGCCATTCCGGAGAGATGGCTGTACATTTCCAAGGGATGATGGTGTCTATTCTAAAGATAGGTAAAAGGAAATAGCAAAATTTTACTTTTTTTGTAGTTGGAGTGAAATGTTTTACCCTTTAGCACCTTCAATATTCTGCAACAAACATTCTGGTTATAGTGTTTCATAATCTCCCAGTGAAACTTCTTTTTGGGAGAAGGAGATGGCTCAGTAAAAGCCCATTACTTGTTTGGATTGTTTTACTTATCTAGTATCAATTGTTTTAACTCCTCACTCATATTTTAAACAATATCAAATCCCTAGAACCTACATACTTAAAAAACAAACAAACAAACAAACAAACAGTTGCCATCCTAACTACTGTGACTTAGGAGAGGAGACAAGAGGCTCCCTGGAAGCTCATGGTTCAGCTGGCTTGGCCTTCATGGGGATGTCCCAGACCAATAGAGACCCTGTCTCAAACATTGGAGGGTGTCTGAGAAACAACACCCCAAATTGTCCTGTGACCTCTACATATATTGAGCATATTTAATGTATGTGTCTTCCTGTTTCAACTATCAGTTTATTAAACCTCAGCTGGATAAATGCCTATTTGAGTACTCTGTAGGATCTTAGTGTCACAGCCATCAGCCAATCTAACCTAACTGGGTAATTTTGGATCAGGGGAGATTTCTAACACAAGCACACATGCACACAAAAACATGCACACATGCGCGCACATACAAACATATGCATCCCCCCCCCACACACACACATGCAGGTGCACCCATAAACAGGCTGGAATATATTGTCCATGAAATAACACCAGAGATTATGTTCTGGTCTCCACACACTTGCATGAACTTATGTCTACAATTCACACATAGAAAGACATTTATGTTTTCAAAGTTAGAGATTACCCTTCTTAATTTGCTTTGAAGATATGGAAGGAAAGTTGATCCAAGTTCCTGAGACTACAATAATTATGTCTCAACACCTAGAGGATATGGACATCATGATTATTTTAGGCCTCAGAATGAACACTCATCTGAAGATCTCAGGTACTACCTAGTTCTTAGGAAACAAATTTTTGAAATGTTGTTTTTAATGTAAGCAGTGTCCTTGTGAAAAAAATTTACTGATCATATGGGCTATGGATGTCGTGATTATTCTGAATATTCCAATGGAGGCTCACATAGGGACACATATGGGAATTATGGTAAGAAAACTTTATTTATTTATTCTTGTTTTGTAAGCATATTGAGCATTTATCCCACTTCTTCCAACCCTTTTGCCTGTCCACTTCGATGGACCCTCAGAGTTGACTATGAACTAGTCTACTTTTGTGGGTATTCAGGCCTCCTCGGGCCACCACACTGATAGGGGCATTTCCCATCACTCATCCAGCTTGACTCTGTAAGGTCCACTCTATGTCCTTTTTTTAATTCAATTGTGCGGGTTTGCGTGAGTGCGCGTGTGTATGGTTGTTTGTGTATGTATGTGTGTGTGTGTAGAACCAAGGACAAATTCAGGAAACACCATGGATGCCTACACTTCCTCCTTGTTTACTCTGACCCTGAATTCGCCGGCTCCACCCTACCAGGACCAGAAATGCAGGCTGCACCTGCTTCTGCTTAGCTTCTATACCTGTGGTCTAGGATCTGAACTCAGAACCTTCAGCCTGCAAGGCAGAGGCTTAAACCATGAGCCAACTCTCCAGCCCCTACTTTAGGGTCTTATCTCTCTTGACTTCCTTGATAATCTATGGGGCATGTTGGTATGAAGAGACAAGTTTTCACAAATGAATTAATATTAGTGAACTTTAAATGATACCCATGGTTAATCTGAAGATTTGTTATTAGTTTTCCCTTTTAAGTTCTTATGTTGTCCAATAACACATTTTAATTTTTTTAATATTATTTATTATTTTTTTAGTCAATTGTTCGTGTGTGCACATGTGTGTGTGTGTGTGTGTGTGTGTGTGTGTGTGTGTGTGTGTGTGTGTGTATGTAGAATCATGGACGAATTCAGGAAACACCATAGATCGCCTCCACCTCCTCCTTGTTTACTCTGCCCCAGAAATCAGAGGCTTTGCCCTCCCAGGGCCAGAAACGCAGGCTGCCACTCTTCCGCCCGGAGTCTATACATGGGGTCTAGGATTTGAACTCAGGACCTTCCGCCTGCAAGGCAGAGGCTTAACCCCTGAGCCACCTTTCCAGCCCCCAATAAGACATTTTCAACTGACTGTTTTAACTGTGAAACAAAAGGAAACATAAATAGAATTCCAGCCTATTTCCTGAAAATACAAACAATTTCTAAACACTCAGTAGTTGAAAGTCAGTAAATAAGGACCAGAGAAATGATACAGGGGTCAAGCCTCTGCCTTGCAAACCTGAGTTCAGATCCCAGCTTCCACTTAAAACAATGGCAGGAAATGGCCACGAACTTCATTTCCAGCAACTGGGAGGGAAAGCCTGGAAATCCAAAGCAAAGAAAAATGGAGGGAGAACAATCCAGCAATGATTCCTAAAGTCAAAATCAACATTGGGCTGCCTCAGGTACACAAACTCATTTGCTGTCTCACATACATAACCAAAAACATAAAGGTAAAAGAATTTGCAGTAAATCAGCAAATGATACAAAAGAAAACACCTATCTGTTTATTGTATGTTTAATTTTCTCACTTGCCTCCTCCAGGCAACTTCCCTGCTGGAACATTGGCAAGAGGGACTTACAGAGAAAACAACCACCATGATGATTACAGTAGCTCACAAATTGGATATGGTAGAAGTTGGGAAAATTACCCAAGCAACACAAGTGATATATTCTCAAGTGGTTGTGAACATGATGGTAGACAAGAGAGGGGGTTTCCACCTGTCCAAAGGGTGTACAATGAGCTTGGAAATAGACAGGAACATGGGTGATCACCTATGAACAGGGCATACACTGCTCCTCGCAAGTCATAAGGTAGCTCAAGATATGGGGATTCCAGTGGAGTTCATCAGGTAAAGTGATGTGAAAGTGGAGATAGAGGCAGATACTAAAAATTTCTGTATACATTTACAAGAAGAAAAATATAGTTCAGTCTGAATACTTCACTCAGAAACATGTTGGTTTGGGAGACGGGACATATATTAGTTTTCTTTATGTTAACCTGTGCACTAAAATACATTGGTTTTGTGGGGAAAGAGCTTATGTTTTCTTTTACTTCATGAATAGTTTTGGATCTCTATGATCCAATTAACTTGTTAATTGGAAAGTTGATCTTGTTAATAGAGATTACATATTTGTATGTTTAAAATTCTACAATAAAAGTTCTTATGAATTATCATTCTCTGGTTTTATTGCTCAGTACACCTATCTGAAAAGTGCTCTTAGTATCAAATTTCTAGCCTGGATTTAAATATTTATTAGATACAACATGTAAGATGTAGGTCATGTAAAAATATATATCTTGTATCTTTGAGTGAATATCTTCACATCCAAAACTCTGTAGACAGAGTTGTTAAGACATGGATCCATGTAGACAAATGACAGAAGAAGGCAAGGTATGAGCACAAAGGCTGTCGAATTGCTGGGAATTCAACAGGAGAGTCATGGACATGGGATTATTCCCATCCCTAACTTCATATTGGCATAGGAAGGAAAATGAAGAGCCAGGGATGCACTTATAAGGAAAAGTTTCTCTGCATACAGAGAAACACAGAAAGTGCCAGCGGCAAATTGTTCATACTCAGAAACAAGTTGTGGAATGGTTTTTGTTTACATGTGTGGAAAACTTCAGGCTGTGAAAAATATATGGTGATAACTTATTTTACTATTGCTTTGTGGAAATTAAGAATCAACAGAAATGGCAGATGTCATTTCTTTGGCTGGTCTAGCAGTTCTACAGTCTTTTTCAAGGTAACACCCTTGTTGCTTAAAGATGAATGAGAATCTTAATTGCAAATTTACAAGTCGGCCACCAAGAGGGACCCTTTTCCATCTAACTAAGGCACAGAAGTACACCAGAGCTAGAAATCTCAACAGGTGAAGAACAAAGGAAGTATGATGGGGTAAAATTAGTTAGTTTTAATGCCATGTCATGGAGAGAGAAAGCTGGCAAGTTGGCTACATGTGGAATAGGTAGGTTTTGTACTTGTTTTGTACTTGTACTAACTGTTTGCTTCCAGGAGCCCAGATCATAGTAAAAGCATCTAGCAGATGCAGAACAAGTACAGTGAGCTTTCAAGATGATGAAAATCCAGCGAGGTTGTTCCTCTACCGGGAAGCAGTGTACTCAGAATGTTCTTGATGTTCTTTCAACATCCGGAGTCCTGTGGTTAATGTGGAATGACTCATGAGAAGCAGGACCTGGGAATTCAGGTGCAGATCCTATCTATGGAGAAACTGGTAGGAAGACCAATTACCACACCCAACTCTATTTTCCTTGCCATCTGCCGCCTCAGATCTGTTGACAAATCAAGCTCACCCGGATTCAGGTCAAATTTCAATTTGTTTGATTGAATGTTCAGAGATGACCTCCTATATGTCCGGTACCCAAATATGACAGTTGATGACATGTTCATTCCTTGTCAGTCCTAGCTCATCAGATTTATCCACCTAGATAAAATTCCCAGCACATTGGGCCACAGATGCAGACAATTGTTGCTGAAAGACAAAGTTACTGTTTCTGTCCCTTAAACCCAACAGGAAGAAATGTAGCTCTGAATTCCTCTTTCAGGGAGGTTGAATACAAGATGAGAACCAACGAGATATTCATGTGGAGTATTGGTGAGATGACAGGTGTTAATCAGCAATTGGGAAATGGATAGATTATTCCCCTCTTCGCCCCTCTCTCTGACATCCTGTCTGTGGTGGCTGCCTTTTGCTTCACAATCATTCTGGAAGCATTGAACCTATGCTTCAGTGCAAACCATTGCAGTCATGGGGGACTGTTATTCTGGACTCCATCCTGAAGACTTTTACCTTCTATTCTGTTCCTAACATGTTCCTTCCGCTGCCTAGCCCCTCCACACCTCTCCCAAGAGGCTCTGTTGTCACTTGAAACTTGCCTCTCTTGACAGTGAGCCACTGTCCGATCTTCAGTGAACCCTGCTTTCTTCTAGTTCTGTTTATGCTATCTCCCCAGGCCTGGAGGGTCACAAAATACTGCAAGAACCACACCAGCAGCACCACATCTACCAAAACAGATAGCATACACTGATGGAGTGCACTCATCTACTGAGTGAATGATTCTCTGTAGTGAACTCAAAAGTGCTACTAGATACACATTTTGTCACAGACACAAAGAGGCTGTAGTGCCCCATGTGCTAACAGCCTGTTAATACTGCTAACTTTTCCTTTTCAGCAAGCAATAAAGAGAGCGAATCACCCATGCCTAAGCACAGTTAAAAAGCTAGTTGGCCCATTCAAGTGTAGAACATTTTTGGCTTTACAAACCTTGAATTAACTTTCTATCAGCTCTTATTTTTTGGCTCTTGGAAATGGAGTTGCCTTAGTATTTGGGCATTGGCATAATTAATGACTACAAACAACCCAATAGGGCAACTCAGAAAAGGAAATGATCTCATGGTTAAGAGTCCAGAAGTTCAAAATCAAGATGTTAGCCTAAAAAGCCAAATTTGGTTGGCCAGCTCCACGGGCCCTTTCCTTCTTTCTCTGCTTTGTTGGCTATGGCATTCCTGGGTATGTCTGAGCTTGTGCCCATGCCACTCCCTCTTTTACTTATGCTATCTTGTGGCTGTTCCCCTATATTTATTTATTCACAAGGATTTTTTGCTAGAAAGATGACATCCAGTCATGATTTAATCTATTGAGGTCTGGAAAATTAATACTAATGACTCTTTTTTTTTTTTTTTTTACTTACTGATATATTTATTTACTTAGAGAGAGAGAGAATACATGGCATGGTACATGGGAAGAAGTCAGAGGACAGCTTTCAGAAGTCTTCTCTCTCCTTTCACCATGTAGACTTCTGAGGATCAAACTCAGATTTCCAGGTCTGTGAGCAGGCACCTCACCCATGAACTATCTCTCCAGTCCCAAAAGAGATGCAAACTGCAGTGTGGTCTTTTTTCTATGATGCAAATCAAAAGTAAGTAAGTTCAGGATTCTTTTTTTTTTTTTTTTTTTTTTTTTTTTACTCTCGATAGATGCAGAAAAAGCTTTTGACAAGATCCAACAGCCTTTTATGATCAAAACGCTAGAGACAGTAGGAATGGAAGGAACCTTTATCAATATAATAAAAGCTGTATACAACAAGCCCACAGCAAGGATTATGCTCAATGGGGAACAATTGGAAGCATTCCCACTTCGATCAGGAACTAGACAAGGCTGTCCACTCTCACCACTTCTATTCAATATTGTACTTGAAGTCTTAGCTGAAGCCATAAGACAAGAAAGGGACATAAGAGGGATTCAAATCGGCAAGGAAGAAGTCAAGCTATCCCTATTTGCAGATGACATGATCTTATACCTGAGTGATCCCAAAAACTCCACCAGGAAGCTCCTGGAACTAATTGAGAAGTTCAGCAGGGTGGCAGGATACAAAATAAATGTGCAAAAATCAGAGGCCTTCCTATATGCCCAGAATGAAAGAAGTGAAAAAGCCTTAAGAGAAACAATACCATTTACTATAGCCCCTAAAAAAATGAAATACCTTGGTATAAACCTAACTAAGGAGGTAAAAGACCTTTACAATGAAAACTTTAAAACCCTAAAGAAAGAAATTGCAGAAGACACCAGAAGGTGGAAAGACCTCCCTTGTTCCTGGATTGGCAGAATCAACATTGTAAAAATGACCATCCTACCAAAGGCAATATACAGATTCAATGCTATACCAATCAAAATCCCAAAGCAATTCTTCAAAGAGGTCGACCAAATAATCTCAAAGTTCATATGGAGACACAAAAGACCCAGGATAGCAAAAACAATCCTGAGTAACAAAAACACAGCTGGAGGTATTACCATACCAAACCTAAGTCTATACTACAAATCCATAGTTATAAAGACAGCCTGGTACTGGCTCCAAAATAGACACACAGATCAATGGATAAGGATTGAAGACCCAGATATAAGCCCACAAAGTTACAGCCATTTGGTCTTTGACAAAGGGGCCCAAAGAATCCAATGGAAAAAGAACAGCATCTTCAATAAATGGTGCTGGCAAAACTGGATCTCCACATGCAGAAGATTGAAGCTGGACCCGTACTTGTCACCATGTACAAGACTTAATTCCAAATGGATCAAGGACCTTGATATCAGGCTAGAGACTTTAAAAACCATAATTGAAAGGATAGGGAACTCCCTCGAGCTGATTGGGCTAGGCCAACACTTCCTAAACAGACATCCAATGGCACAATCACTGCTACCAACTCTCAACAGTTGGGATCTTGTGAAATTAAAGAGCTTCTGTTCAGATAAAGAGATTGTCACACGAGCTCAAAGGCAAACCACAGAATGGGAGAAAATCTTCACTAACCACATATCTGACAGAGCTCTACTGTCCAGAGTGCACAAAGAACTTAGAAAACTAAACTCCAAGGAAAACACTGGCCCAATTAAAAAATGGGCCCTGGAACTTAAAAGAAACTTTACCAGGGATGAAATTAAAATGTCTAACAATTATCTTAAAAAATGCTCCACTTCCTTCGCCATCAGGGAAATGCAAATCAAAACTTCCCTGAGATATCATCTCATGCCGGTCAGGATGGCAAAAATCCACAATACAAACAACGACAAATGCTGGAGAGGATGTGGAGAGAGGGGAACTCTCCTACATTGTTGGTGGGAATGCAGGCTCATACAGCCACTCTGGCGAGCCGTCTGGAGATTCTTAAAGAAATTAAAGATTGAAATGCCATATGACCCTGCTATCCCACTTTTGGGAATAACCCCCCATGCAGCAGAGGTTCGCCTCGATAGCACAAGCTCGACCATGTTCATAGCAGCACTGTTTACAATAGCAAAGTCATGGAATCAACCTAAATGTCCAACAGTTGACGAGTGGATAAGGAAACTGTGGTACATCTATACAATGGAGTACTACTCAGCCATCAAAAATGATGAATTACTGGAATTTGCTGGGAAATGGATGTCATTAGAAAGAATTATATTAAGTGAAGTATCCCAAACCCAGAAAATTAAGCGCCGTATGTACTCCCTAATAGGTGGCTCCTAGTACAAAACTCACCCAGCCCACATTGAGACACTCAAAGTAAACCTATGAAACACAGTAATTGCAAGGATTATGAACAAGAGAGATGGGTTAGGAGGGCCACACCAGAAACAAGGAGAGAGGAGACCATGTTACAGCAGAGAAAATAGGCCTCCATCAAGGTCTGCAAGTAAGTAATGAGAAACCTGGTTAAGTTCACAGACGTTCTTTCCTGATCTCACCAGAAGGGGAGGGCATATAGTCTAGCAGATAAAAAGTAATCATTTTGCAAATGGGTGATGGACCCCTCTCTCAGGGAGGTTTCCTACTCTTATTACATCTACCCTTGAATGTGCTATTACAACAAGACTCCAGTTTAACAGCTTTTTGTCTCTGGCCAGGGGGTGACATACAGTGCCCAGCAGAATGGAGTGAAGGGAATTGCAGGAGTAGCAAAACTGCAAGAGAAAATCAACAAACCACAATCCAGTTCACATAGAACTAGGCCAGCCTAATCTCTCCCCATCCTGGAGCTCAGGGACATTTGCGGAAGAGGGGGCGGTAAGATTGTAAGAGCAAAAGGATGGGAGGAGCAACGATCTGCAAGATTCTCAACAATAGTTGGGGCCAAAGCAATCGTAATGGGACTTTGCATGCCCTGCGCAATGTCCAGCGCGCACTGTTGACCTCATAAAGTCTAGCATCTGTTAAGGGCACCGAGACCCCTGGAGGCAAGGGATTGACAGCCATAGTAGTGATCTTATGCTTAAGGGGAACAAGAGAAAGGGCTTATGGAAATGCCACTGGGTCCTTATATGTCATCGGAGAGGAGGACCCAATGAAGAGTTAGGCGTATACAATAAAGGACTCTCTGGGAATTGGGAGGGAGGCACTGGGGGAAGAGGAGGGGGAGGAGAGGGGAGGGAGGGAACTGGTAAAAAATTTTAAAATGTATAATTAAATTTTTTAATAAAAAAAAAAGAAAAAAAAAAGAAATGTTGAGGATGGATGGCATATTCAAATAATAGATGAAATAAATCATTTACTAGCTGAAAAAAAATACTAATGACTCTTAAACAGGCAAAAGTGTGGAGTGATGCAAGAGAACATGGACTGGCAAATCATCTCCACTTGTTGGGCAAGGACAGCACAGTGCAATCTTGTTTCAGTGTCCATGCATCCTGTGTGTGAAAGTTCTGTGTCTTCTAAATGGTCAAGAAATTCTGGAAACTGCAGGCAGACATGTCAGCAAGAGAGAGGAACTTCCCGTAACTTAGTCTCCCAGAATTCTACATTTATTCACATGGCAGTAGGGCAGACTTGCTCAGTCCATAAACCTTGTGCAGAAGCAGAACAGAGTGAGTAGGAACAATCAAACTTTGGATGGTGTTGATGAGGCCACAAGGAAGTGGCCCAGACAGAGAACAATGCTGAGCATGTCTATACAGGTTGTCAAAACAGAGTTTAAGGAAAATCATATGCAAACCAACTTAGTCTATGGAACAATTTGAATTCAGGTTTCACTATCTCCATGTCATTCATTGGTAGCTCAGACTCCTGCACGATTTAGAATTAAGAGAGAGCCTACCTCATAGACTTCTGTAAGATTTCCTATTGTTGGCAATAGGAAAGAATGCAGGCATTTGCAATAGCATCTGATTACAGACAAATCAGTTTTAAGATATAGTAATGATGACCTCATCATGTCCTGAAATTAAAGCCAGGCCCTGGTTGCTATGAGGCAGCTACTCGTGTTGGGCTCTCTGTTCACCCTGATATTGCAACAAGATGTGGACTTGCTGAATATGCTGACATGACATATTCTTTCTGCCTCAGAACTACACAGTCTACTTAACAATCAAGACCATGATGCAAAAGTCCTATCCTAACCCAAACAAAGGAGTTTTAAGTTAATCTTCAGGAAAAGGGGAATAAGCAGGATAAAAACACTCCCTATTTATCAAAGGTCCATGAAGACTTTGTTTTTCTGGGAGACTACCAACCTGTCCTTTCCCTTCTCTCTGATATGAAAGAACATGAAATCTAAACCAGCCCAAGATAAAGACCGAGGCTCAGAGAAGAGCAAAATGAGACTGTTGTGATTTTTCCCCATTGATGGCGTTTTGGTCTTCATCAGCTTGTCTGACAAGGGATGGCTCTTCACCACACCCCACCAATCCCACCCTTCAGCTCTACCACACTCCATATGAGGGTAACTTTAAGGCCCTAGAGTAAATCTCACTGACTCCAAATAGTGCTCAGTGTAGCATGTCAGAGCCCACTGGCAGGAGACAAGCTCTTAATATTCCCTTCAGCCTGCCAGAAAAGACATGCCAGTGCAGACACAATGAGACACCATCACCAGGTCTTTCTGGTCCTGACTATTGCCTGCCACACTTTCTGAGCCTCTACAACCTCCCCCTTCCACCAAGGGAGACATTACACACCCTAAGATCCAAACTGTGCTCCCTCCTTGTTTAACCTAATTAGGGCCAGTAACCTGAATAGGATGAAGGCTCAAGGGTTCCCACCAGAGCAACAGAACAACCTGAGGGAAAAATGAGTGGAACTTCCTGGTTCCCAGTCTATCTCTCCATAGCAGGACTCATAACACCTTCTACATCATCATGACTATGGGGTCAATACATTATGGTGACTGTGGGGAGTGAATAAAAGCACATAATATAACAGTTATTTTTATCTGTGTTCAATCACTGATGTATTCATCACTGTGATCTGTAACACTTCACTCATATGGAATCCTGATATTCCTCAAGTAACCAGAAATGCATGGGAGCAAAGCCAACAGTTGAGGTCGCTAAGCAAGTAAAATAGACCCCCCCAACTTGAGTCATGGAAATCTGAGTCACAAAAACCACTTTATACAAAACTATCACAATAATATGATATCACAATAGTTAACAATATATGATTGGGACATACTAGACACAGCAATTTAATATAGTTTATCATTTAGTCAGTTTTCTGTGGGAAAAGAAAGACATTCTTGTTTATTCTACTTCTGGAGTTTCCCACTTTAAGTCAAGATCCAATCCTCCTGCAAGGCAACAATTCATCTCTAGTCATCTCCAGCCATTGCTACAATAATACTTTCCATAGCTGCATGACTATTTTTTAAGATGTAATGGGATGTCCCATTTCCTTGCCCAAAGCTACCAAGCAGGCAAGAAGTAGCAGCATGGAATTCACAATTTGTCACTAGTTATGCCCATCTTTAGTTTAAAATAAAACACTGGTGAGAAAGGGTCAGAGAGAGAACACTAAGTACCTTTCTGCATTTCACAATGATAGTTACAACTTCTGTGCTTACTTATGCTTAATCATTGTTTGAAGGTCCTTGTCTCATGAAGTCTGTTGCAGACTAGATCCCGGATTTTGTTTACAGTGGGCTTGTAGAACCTCCCCACTTGTCTTTCTTTGTGTCCAAACTCCATGGCTCTAGTTTACTCTCATACAAGAAATCCTATATGCCCCATGCCCTCATTTCATAAATGATTCCTAAGGCAACCACTGCACGTATGATTCGAAGAATACAACTGTGTGAGTAGACACAACTGGGAAATGATATTATGAAGCCCAAATCCTCTGTTAAGACTCTACTTCATTCTGAGGCTTCCTCTTTTGTCCACAGCAGACCTTGTTAAAGTATAGATCCTGTTTCAAGAAGTCCAGCTAGAGTTCATTTGCTACATGTCTAGAGAGTGTAATGGCATTCACATGAGGTCCCAGCTATAGATATACTATATACTGCCTGCAAAGAGTAAGAGTGTAGATCCCTGGTGTAACCCAGCCCTCAGAATGTCAAAGATGTGCAAGAAGCACAAACACCACTGGCATCATTGAAAGATACACAGCGTTCACTTTCAATTATTGTCCATTGTTTTTATGAACTCTTGACTAGTAATCACCAAATGCTGACTCTGTTCCAAAACTGGGAGTATAAAAGTCCACAGATGCGACTTCAAGGATTGGGGCATTTGCACTAAGCAGGGAAGTGCTTGGCAGAGTCCTATTTGGCTCTAGTGGCAGTAGTGCAGGTTTAGAGCTTGGAGAATCCTTGGTAAACTATAGGCACTGAACTAAGCACTTAATAAATATTAACTTAATCCTTCTAATCCTCTCTTTGCTTCCAGTGGGACACACAAACCTGCTGGAGAAGTGAAAGCTGTTGTCAATACGTATAAGTAGGAAGCTGATCCTACTTGAAGCAAGAGCAAGGGAGCAAACCTGTTGTACTGAACATAAAGGACAAAACATAGGGTCAGAGAGATGGCTCAGGGTTTAAGCCTCTGTCTTGCAAACAGAGGTCCAGAGTTCAGATCCTAGATCCTAAGTAAAAACTCCAGGCAGAAATGGTGAAGGCAAATCCTGGCAACCTCCAGAACAAGTCAAATGGGAGTTAGAAGAAATCCAGGGTTATTCCTGAAGTCACCCATGGGCCTGCACAGCCACACACAGTGCCCCCACACACACTAAAATAAAATTTCTAAAAAGACATATAAAAATTTTAAAAATAAACTATAAAGCATATGGCTAAGTAGTAAAGAATGAATTTCAAGATTGATTGGATCCCATTAATTGTTAATACTATTGCTGGTGTTTAATTGCTCTCTTTGCTCCATTTGTGCTGCCTATTCTAGCCCACTATGGCTTGTTCTCACTATGAAATTGAAGGACAGATAGCAACGGACAGTCCCAATCTCAAAACCCCACTGAAAAAGAAAATCCCCTCCCCATCACCATAAATTTATGGACACATTGCCAATGACCAATCTTTTGCCATGATGCTGGATGAGAGCATTTTTAACACAATCAATATTTCTTACAAAACATAATCTCTCCTCATCATAAACTTGCAGAAGAGGGATTGATAAGATTGTAAGAACCTAAAGATGGGGAGAAGCAATGATATGCAAGATACACCATACGTGGGGCTGGAGAGGTGGCTCAGGGATTAAATCTTGCAGGTGGAAGGTCCTGTGTTAGGATCTCAGATCCCACGTATAGACGCCAGGTAGAAGCAGTAGCGGCCTGCGCTTCTGGTCCTGGTAGGGCGGAGCCTGTGAATCCTGGGGCAGAAGGAGGTGGAGGCGTCCATGGTGGTTTGCGAGTTCGTCTGTGGTTCTACACATACACACACAGACACACACACACACAGACACACACACATGCGCACAGTTGAATAAATAATAATAATAATAAAAAATACACCATACGTGAGAGCTGATGTAAATCATAATAGGCCTTTGGATGACCTGCACAATGATGGACATATCATTGACCCCCCAAAGTCTAGCATGGATTAAAGGCACTAGGATCCTTAGATGCAAGGGATTAACAGCCACAATAGTGTTCCTATACTTAAAGGAAACACAAGAAAGAGTTCCAGAAAATGCCACTGAGTCTTTACACCCCATCTGAGAAGAAGATCCAGAAGTTTGACATGCACAGTAAAGGATGCTCCAGGGATGGGGGAGATGGGGCACTGGGAGAAAGGGAGGGAGGTGGGGGAAAAGGAGGGAAAAAAGGGGGATCCAGGGAGGGGTGGAGAGAGGGAAGGGATGGGGTACCTATTAAATTTGTATGAGAGGAATAAATAAATAAATAAATAAAAGTTGAGAAAATTAAAAAAAACAACAACATTGCACTGGTAGATAAACCTAAGCCACAATCTTCTGATGAGAATGACAACAACCATAATACTTACAGGACACACTCCTTTGTTCCGGATACAGTTCTAAGCAGCTCTGTTTCTTTCTTACAACATTTCTACAAAGAGGGGAAGCAACCACATGAAGGTATAAAGAACAATAAAGATCAGCAATAAGTGGAGTATTACTTCATGGAAATAAACCAAGTGCCACTAATTAGTAAACATGGAAAAGTTTTACCCTTAAATCTGAACCTCTTCATGGTTTTCATAATCAAAGATCTCCTGGATGCTATGGTTGTAGGTGTCTAAGTTTGGATGTAATCTTTCCATTACCACTCCAAATACACAGAAAAAGACACACTCACAGAAACACACACACACACACACACACACATACACACACACACACCAGACACATAGACATAGTTAGGTAAAGATGTCTACTTCATAGTTGAGGGTTCAAGCTTTGGGAACATTTGTAGACAATAGAGTTGAGGAATGCCCAGAGATTGTGTAAATTGATGGCGAAGGTCCAGCCCATAGTGGGTGGGACTAGTTCCCTGGAAGGGGAATAAGATGGAAGAAATTGGTTGAAAAAATTGGTATCCTTGTGTATACCTGGGCCTACATGTTGGTCTGGCAAGTAAGGATCATCCCTCTCTCAGCCATTACTTGAAGTGGCCAGTTCTGTTGGCTCCAGGGTTGGTGTGAAATAAATTTTAATATTTCCTAATTCAGAGGTTCAGAGAAATCAAAGAATTTCCATAGTGTACAACAGGCTGCTTATTTGGGCTTTGAATGAGAATGGTATCTGGGTATCAGGTCTCATGGATGTCTCTCCAGTGACCCAGTTTCAGAATAGCTTTGGCTTTCAGATGAAGAAACTTCTGTTATGGGGCACAACTTTCATCCACAGGAAAACTTACTTTGTGCATGTGTTCAATGGTATTCTTGGCTACACATCACTAAATGCTAATAGTACTGTGAACGTGGGAAAGGTTAGAGACCGAATGTCTCCAGACATTGAGAAATGTTCCTGGGAGTGGAGGATGAAATGTTCAACACATGTACCTTTCCCCATTTCGGAACTACTTGACTCAGGGTGGCCTACTGTGTGTGTGTGCGCGTGCATGCACACGCATGTACAGACACAGAGGTCACATAATTACTTACATGTTTAAGCCACATCAATTCATAGAGATCTACCTGTGTCCAGGATATAATCGGAAGCCAAGGAGTCCTAGTGCTCTCTTTGCTCAACGATGTTGCGAACCCCTCATACTTGTATAATGAAAACACCAGAGCATAGTTCCTAGCCATTTATGGTGTTAGGGCTCTGTGCATCACTGTTGGAGTAATTTTACTTTTAGTTGGTCGTGCATACTCTAATAGCCAGAAAAAGGAAAAATTCCTTGTCTGCACCTTCATTGAAGAAAATGAGGACACTTTGCAGTGTTAATAAGGGACCCAGTGGAATATATTATTGTTATGCTGGGAAAAAAGACCCCCTTGTATATGTATTTAATAGTGGACACCCTGAGAAAAACCTAGAAGACTTCACTTCAGAGAATTCCAATATTTCCTTTTGCTGCTCCATTTAAGTGGCTAGCACATTCTCGATGCTTAAATTTTTCTTTCTTTATAGATAAAGGCAAAGCAGAACTTTAGATATTTTGTGTTGTTTGCATTACTTGCCCATTTTGTGAAGTTCAAGTGTGAAACATGAGACTTTAAAATGACTCTCAAATAGAAAATTTAACAATGACAACTAAATATCATGGTACAAACTTGCTATGCAATTCCATCTTCATAGTTCAACATGCATGTGCCTAATGTGCCAAATCCCTACAAAGCAATAAGGTCAGTGTTTCACAGAATTAATTCAGATGTGTATTGATGACTGAACACATATGGTGCTTCTCTTTACATTTCTCACAGTGGCTTTCCCACTAGGCCTTTTCAAAGAGAGAAGTGCATGCATGCGACAGAAAGACAACTTCGGAAGTATTCAGACCGAGACTTCTGTGCTCCCTCTGCTTCCTGCAATGTTTGAAATCATACCGTTATGGTGATAGGAAATTTTAGGCTTAAAATAAATATCCAAATGTTTAAAGAATGCTGTTGGTATGATTAATTGACCATTTGCAAATGGGTAGGCATGAAAAATAAAAAGACAACTCTGACGAGTTCTTGCTGACTCTTCAAAAAGCACCTGGTCTCACCATTATATGCTGAGTACTATTGCTGTTTCACATAGTCTTCCATATACCACAGGTAACTGTAGGTAAATAAATGGTAAGAACAATTTTCCAAAAAGCTTCAACAATTTCCAGGAAAGAGATCAACCAGATGCAAGATGCAGTGAGTGAAATGTCAGTTAACTAAGGAAAACTGCCTATGTATCTTAGTAACTTTATCTCCTGATGGTCACAATGCCTTGTGGTAGACATCTGTGAAGCTTCAGTTAGGTTGCTTGAATGATTTTATTTTATTTTTTCTTTATTTTATTCATTCATCCAGTGTGTGTATGTCTTTATTTTATTCATTCATTCAGTGTGTGTGTGTGTGTGTGTGTGTGTGTGTGTGTGTGTGTGTGTGTTTCTTTCTCCCAGAAGTCACTGTGAGTCCCTATGGAGGCCCAAATTGGATACCATCCCGTATTGTTTCTCCTTCTTGATTAACACTGGGGTTTCCCAGGCTCTGCCTACCAAGGCTGGAAGTGCAGGACCCTATCATTTCCATCTGGCATTTTTACATGGGTCCTGGGATCCAAGCTCAAGACCCATGTGCATGTGAGGCAGAGTCTTAATCTCTAAGCCATTCCACTAGCCTGTTGCAATTATTTTGGAAAGTAAAGTACAACCATGATATTCCCACACATGTTCACCAACAAAGGCTCATCATTCTCAAAGGACCTGGTGGGGACTATGTCACTTGAATTGTGATTTTGACACCCTACCCTTTTGAGGGAGATCATGAGAGATAAACCCTAAAAGGAAGTTATGTTATACCATGATTTTGGAGAAATAGGTCCTCTTAATAAACAGGCTTGCCAACAACCTCATAATTATTCTTAAAGCTTCTCAACCATCCTAAACTCAGAACAAACAGTGCTACTTCTCACCATGTGGCAGATTAAATAATCCCTCTTTCAAGTACTGACTTTTTTTCTAGGCTTCATTTCTTAACCTGGACCACTCTGTCATCTCTAGAATACTTGCTTCCTTGATTCCTAGTGAAGGAAGTATATCATGAATTCACTATTTCATTAGCTTTTTCTCTCATGGCACTCATCTGTAAAGAGGCAAATGACACTGAGCATTGTAGGGTTGTGGATATTCTGTGTCCAAGTTGTTTGCTATGGTCCATTTTGACATTCTTGCACTGCACAAGGCTGCAACCTATCTGGTATTGAGATCATCTCCTATCCAACAATACAGAAACTGTTAAAGAGAGGCCTTCATGTAAGGGAAACGTTGAAGGAGAGGGAGGATAAGGAGTATGACATAATAGTAGGAGACTGTCAGCCTCCAGAACATCATCTGATTGTGTAGTATTCTCTCTCTGTCCTTGAGTTGTGGGACACACATCTAATGCTTCTAACCACGCCAAGTACCAGTGATCATGGAAGAAGACTGACCATAGATTGGATAAAGTATCTTGATAATTATAGATCTGTCTTGACAGTGGCCTATTGAACTTTGTTCCTTTGTCTTTATTCTCTTTGGGTCTTCTTTGCCCTCCTTCCTATTTCAAATCTTTTGTGGTTGAAAAGAGTAATGAAAAGATTTTCTCATCTTTCTGCCCATACACGTGGTCCAGGGATGCCCCCCTGCAGGTCCAACGTTTGACAACGAGATGCAGGACCTTTCCACTGGGACATGAAGTCCAGGGAAGACCCACTGTTCCCCATGGACAGGCATCCAGGGAGAACCCACTGCTCTATAGTGAAGGACTCTAGGTCATGCCCCTGGTCCCAGGTGATCTGGCTAACAACTAGACAAATAATCCTTTCCGCCCAGGCTGAGGACCACGGTGAATCCCCCACTCCTCAGAATTCAACAGAGTCCAAAGAAAACTTAAACAAAGCTCTAAGGGACAAACACCATGCATCTGAAATCCTCTACCATCATCCTATCACATGGGAGAGATTCTTCACATACCGCACAAAGATAAGTAAACCATTTTAACCACCCTGTTCCTTTCAATTACTAGTCACAGTAATTTAACTTTTCCATATAGCCACCCCAAAATATATACAACTTCAGGGACTATACAATGCACCCTCACATATCACCAAAGTACTAAACCAAAAAAGTCTTCACACCCTGTCTACTAATCCTAATTAATTGATGTACTAAGAGTCTAATAGTCTCATCTCGGAAATAACAATATCAGACAAGCATACTCAACTGTAAGGCACACATTAGTAATAACGACTCCAGAGTAATAATACCAACTAATTCAGCTGAGACAAAAACACACAGAAACCAAAAGAAGGTCTTAAGAGTTAAAACAACAATGCCCAGGTCAAAGCGCAAATACATGAGAAACAAAAACCAAGACAACAAATCTCCCACCAAAAAATTAACCCCATAATGATAGATTCCAACCAGAATAACCTCACAGAAAATAGGAAGAAAGCCATACCCAAGATAATGACTTTCAAAGCCTAATCATTACCATGATCAATATTATGAAAGAGGAAATCTGAGAAGACTTAAATAACCGCCTAATCATTACCATGATCAATATTATGAAAGAGGAAATCTGAGAAGACTTAAATAACCGCATCAACCACTTTGAACAGCAACACAACAGGCACTTGGAGGAGATGAGAAAAATAGTAGAAGAACCAAAAATAGTCATAAGCAGTTAAAATAGCCTCAAGCAGAGTTTAAAATTGAACTAAAAGACAAGTTATCTTCAAGAGAGTCTTATCAGTAAACAGAATTTCGGATCTTGAAGACAAAGAGGAAGAACTAACCAGCTCAATGAAAGAGGTTGTTAAAGCCAAAACAATACTTGAGAGGAATATGAAAGAGTTATGGGACACTTTGAAGAAGCCAAACATACACATTCATTGAATACCAGAGAGAGAATCCCAAAATATCACATCTGAGACAAGTTTTCAAACTATTTTGAATGAGAACTTTTCTCATCTATAGAAACAGAGGTCCATCCAAATACAAGAGGCATTCCACACTCCAAACAGATATGACATAAATAGAAACTCGCCAAGGCAAATAATAGTCAAAATATTTCACATTAAGACAAAGAATGGTGGTGAGAACTTCAAAGGGGAAAAAAAAGTCACTTTTAAAGGTAAATCTATTAAAATAACAAATGATTTTTCAATGAAAACAGTAAAAGCCAAGAAGAGCTAGAGAGATGTAGTTCAAGTATTGAATGAGCAAAAAAGGTCAACCTAGTCTGATATATCCGGCAAAATTATCAGTCATGATTAAGGGTGAAAGAACAATTTTCTTTGACAAAGGGGCCTAAAAATTCCAATGGAAAAAGCAGAGCATCTTCAACAAATGGTGCTGGCAAAACTGGATGTCCACATGCAGATTAAAACTGGACCCGTACTTGTCACCATGTATAAAAAGTAATTCCAAATGGATTAATGAGCTCAATATTAGCCCAGAGACTAAAAAAATCCTAATTGAAAAGTTAGGGAACTCCCTTGATTTGATTGGACTAGGCCAACAGTTCCTAAACAATTCAATAGCACAGTCACGACAACCAACACTCAAGAAATTGGATGTTATGAAATTAAAGAGCTTCTAGGCAACTCACAGAATGGGAGAAAATCTTCACTAATCACATATCTGATAGAGCTTTATTATGCAGAGTGCACAAAGAACTTAGAAAACTAAACACTAAGGAAACAAATGGCCCAATTAAAAAATGGGGTTGGAACTCAAAAGAAAGTTTACCAGGGATGAAAATGAAATGTCTAACAAATATTTTTAAAACTGCTCCACATCCTTTGGTAACAGGGAAATGCAAATCAAAACCTCCCTGAGATATCATCTCAACCCGATCAGGATGGCAACAATCCACAACATAAACAACACCAAATGTTGGAGAGGATGTGGCAAGAAGGCATCACTCCTACATTGCTGGTGGGAATGCAGGCTTACACAACCACTCTGGTGAGCTGTTTAGTGACTTTTTAAATAGTTAAAGATTGAAATGCCCTATGACTCTGCTATTCCACTTTTAGGAATAATCCCCCATAGAGCGAAAATTCACCTCAATGGCAGAAGCATGACCATGTTTGTAGTAGCTCTATTTACAATAGCAAAGTCATGGAATCAATCCAAATGCCCAACAGTTGATGAGTGGATAGGAAAATTCCATTCCATTTATACAATGGAATACTACTCCGCTATCCAAAAAGATGAATAGTAAGAAAAAAATATATTGAGTGAAGTCTCCCAGACACTGAAAATTAAGTGCCGTATGTACTCCTTAATAGATGGATCCTAGTATCAATTGCACTTAGTGACATATTCAAAGTTAAATCTCTATAATACCTACAGTAATTGCAAATATTATAAACAGGAGGAAAGTGATAGGAGCTCCCCCACCCTGAAATAAGGAGAGAGGGGATCATGCTACAGGTAAGAAAATAGGTCACCATCATGTACTGCAAGTAGAGACTCCTGGTTAAGCCCACTCACTTTCTTTCCAGGTCACTTGCAACTGAGGGAGTTTAAACCCACCAGTAGTTTAGGAAAAATGAACTACATAAGGAAGATTGTGTTAAGCAGTAGAGTGTAAGTTAATTAAACCAATAGCAAAGAGAGTATTCAGTCATGGAAAAAGACAGAGTTATAGGGTAAGGTGGACGTTAGGCAAGATGTTATCTCAATTTGTCTGAATACTAGCAAATTGTGATGCTTTTCATCTGTGGGAGAATGTCCTTAGGAGTAATACAGATATGTGAGTCTAGGAGTATGTGGGTGTGTGAGTGTGGGTGTGTCTGTGTGTGTATGTGTGCTACTTATAAATTCATATATGGAATGTATCCGAGAAGCTGTAGGGATCAGGAAAAGTAAGCAGAGATATACCTGGGTTAAAATATGCCCCTCAAAAGCCAAAAACTGCATTAAAATAGGATTTTATCTGAACAATCTCATCAAAGGGGTCAGGGGTGGAGAAATGGCTTGGGGGCTAAAACTGTCCTACAAGCAGAGGATCCTGAGTTCAGATCAGAGGTCCCACATTAAAAAAAAAAAAAAAAAAGCCCAGGGGATATGGTGGTAGTCCACAATTCTGATCCAAGTGGGCCGAGCCAGGGAAATCCCGGAGCAAACGCAAGGAGAAAGAAGCAATCCAGGATGATTCTCAAAGTCACCCTTGGTCCTCCACAACACACAACACACACATACATGCGCACACACACAGGTACACATAGTAAACAAATGAATGAATGAATGAATGAACTAATTAATAAAATATTTTTAAAGGGGTCAGGGAAAGGTCTTGCCATTCCAGTATCCTGTACTAACACTACCTGACATGGTTTTCAGAGGCCTCCTATGGAGTGCCATGGAAAGAGTCTGGGGAGAAGTTTTGCCTTGGAATTGGAGCAGAAGAGGGATGCTCACACAGTCTGCAACTGACTGGCCTACTTCCCGAAGCATAGTTAAGAAGCAAATGAGAACCTGGACTCCCACTCAGCATGGGCAATCTGAGATGCCCTTGGCTCTCAATGGGATATCACATGTGGAAAGCCTGTGGGAGTGAGATCTGATCTAGAGCACTAATGGACACAAATTCTTCCATGACATGGAGGCTAAACTCTTCCTTTTGACTATTTGAGCATGATCACTCTGTATATAACTTTGCACTGCCTCCTGGGCATAGACATTTCTTCAAGTCCAGACCCTGCAGGAACATTTTACAAAAGACACTATGTTATGGAATCACAGTTTGTGAGGTGTCTACTTCTACATCAGAATCTTGGAAAGCTACATGCCTTCTGGACAGGCAACTGGTGCCTGCTTCCCAAGCTTACCATTTCTTCCCCTTCTTTGAAAATAGCAATATCACATCTGAGACAATGTTCTGCATTAACTACATGAAAATATCCCTGAGATAATGCTGGGCCTTTATGTCAACCCTGATGTACTCTAGCTCAGTGAGTGCTTACAACTGTCCCTTCCACAGTGGTGGTCACAGTGATTCCTGCAGCATTCCCAATGAAAGAATGAAAGCACATAGAAGGTACATAGCTGAGTTAGGTATATGGGGTTTGTCATCAACTCTGACACTGCATCTTGTGGAGCACTTGCTAAACATAGTAATTTATAAAATCACTACCACCCTTTCAGCAGTGTTGTTACCATGACACACATTTCAATGAAAGAGCAACTTTCAAAAGAGGTAAATTTTCTGAATTTACACTGAAACTATGATCTTACTTACCCTAGCAACTCTTGACTCTCTCAAAAGTAGTAAAGTTATTTTTGGTCCCTTTCTCCCTGCTTCCCTTTCAGTATACTAGTTCAGGACTGCAAAGAATGGCAAACATCAATCAGAGGGTTATAACAGAAGTTTGAAAGGGCATTTCAAGCCTACTTAGATCCTATTCCCAGAGAGATTTGTTGATCACAGGATCATGTTCAAGGAATCTGTGGAGTATGGGACCAGAATTTCCATCCACACAGTATCACACAGATATGCATAGCCGCATGTCTTAGCATGAGGCCCCTGGTCCATGTGAACAATTTTGATCATTAGAGCACCTTCAGAGATCAGCAGTTAATGTGACCAGGGAGCTCTGTGTGATTTTCTGCTTGCTTCAACAAATGTGTGGGTGCGAATGATGAAAAATGTGTGTGTGTATGTGTGTGTGTGTGTGTGTGTGTGTGTGTGTGTGTGTGTGTAAGGTGTGTGTGTGTATGGTGGGTGTGTGTATGGTGGGTGTGTGTATGGTGTGTGTGTGTGTGTAGCGGTTCCCTTGCATTGTTGCTGATAAAGTTATCATGAAATGGTGTAAAGGAGATTTTCTCCTGGTCATACTTGTTTTACCAGCACAGCAGGAAAGCACACACCAACACCAGCACCAACAGAACTAGCCATACCAACTTGAAACAAAGGCTGAGAGAGGGATGATCCTCACTTGACAGGCCAGCATGGCTAGCCAAGTATACACAAGGATACCAACTTTCTCAACTAGTTTTTTCATTTTCTTCACTTTCCTGGGAACTAGTCCCACCCACTGTGGGGTCAACCTTCCCCATCAAGTACACAATCTCTGCGTTTTCCTCAACCACTAATTCTCTACAGATGAGCTCAGAGTTTGAGCCCTCAATCAAGTTGATATCTGTACCTAACTATGTCTGTGTGTGTGCAGTATGTGTAGGTGTGTGTGTGTCTGTGTGTGTCTGTGTGTCTGTGTGTCTGTGTGTCTTGGACCAGTAATTGGAAGTTCACACCCAAACTTAGACTCCTTAAACAATAGCAACCAGATCTTTGACTGATTGTGAAAACCATCAAATGTTCAGATTTGAGATTGAAACTTTTCCAAATTTATTGATTACTGGCAGCTGGTTTATTTCCATGAACTAATACTGCCCTTATTGTTGATCTCCATTGTTCTTCATCCTTGCCTGTTTTTGCTTCCCCTGTTCCTACAAGTGTTGTAGGAAACAGCTGCTTAGAATTGTATGTGGAACACAGGACTGTATCCTATGAGTATCATTGTGTCCTATGAGTATCATTGTTGTTGTCATTCCTATCTGAAGTTTGTGGCTTAGGTTTCTCTATAAGTGGCTCATTTTGTAAGCCACATTGACTGTGTTAAAACTGCTTCCCTCCAGCATTGTGACAGAAAATTGTTCATAGGCAATATATCCATAAATATATTTTGATGAAAAGTGAATTTTTTTTTATTTTAGTGAGGGTTTTCAGATTTGGGCTGCCAGTCTCCATCTGTCCTGTATGTTCCTAGTGAAAACCAGCCATGGTGGGCTAGAAAAGGCATTACAAATGGAAGCAGAGCCAAGATAGGAATTAAATACCAGCTATAGTATTACAATTAATGGGATCCAATCAATCTTGAAAATCATTCTTCACTACTTAGCCATATTCTTCATGGTTTCTCTTTTGAAAAATTTTATAAGACTTCTAAATTTTTTGATTTCACTGTGTGTGTGTGTGTGTGTTGTGTGTGTGTGTGTGTGTGTGTGTGTGTATCAGAGAGCACTGTGTGTGGTTGTGGAGACCCATATGTGACTTCAGGAATCACACTGGAGTTCTTCTAGTTCCTGTTTGGTTTGCTATAGGAGATACCTAGGAAAAGTCTTCCATCATCATTTCTGCCTGGAGCCTTTATTAAGGATCTGGGATCTGAACTTGGGACTTTCTGTTTGCAAGGCAGAGGCTTAAACCCTCAGCCATCTCTCTGACCCCATGGTTTGTATTTTATGCTCAGTACAAGTCTGCTCCCATGCTTTTGCCTCAAGTAGGATCAGCTCCCCATTTATACATAATGGCAACTACTTTCACTTCTCCAGCAGATTTGTGTGCTCCACTGGAAGAAAAGAGAGAAGTAGAAGAATTAAGTGCGTGAATATTTATTAAGTGATTAGCTTAGTATCTGTAGTCTATCAGGAACTCTCTTAGCACTAAATCTGCACTACTGTCACTACAGCTAAATAGGACTCTGTCAAGCATTTTCCTGTTTAATGCAAACTCACCAATCCTTGAAGTGGAAGCTGTGTACTGTTATATTCCCAGCTTTGGAAATGAGTCAGAATTTGGTGATTGCTAGTCAAAAGTTAGTAAAAGCAACTGACAATATTTGAAAGTGAATGCTGTGTATCTTACAGTGATGCCCATGGTGTTTGTGCTTCTTGTATATCTGTGAAATTCTGAGGCTTGGATTATACCAGGTATCTAGACATTAATTCCTTTAAGGAAGTATATGGTATACCTACAACTGGCACTTCATGTGAATGCTCACTACACTTACTGAAAATGTAGTAAACAAACCCTAACTAAACTTCTTCAAACAGGATCTATACTTTAACAAGGTCTGCTTGGACAAAAGAAGAAGCCTCAGAGTGAAGTAGAGTCTAAACAGAGGACTTGGGCTCCATAAATCATTTGCCAGTTGTGTCTATTCATACAGTTCTCTTTTTAAAGACACCTGTGCAGTGTTTGCCTAAGGAGTCATTTATGAAATGAGAGCTTGGGGCATAAGGGATTTCTTGTATGAGAGACTCTTGGGTCATGAAGTTTGGATACAGAGAAAGACGAGTGGGCAGGTTCAAGAAGCCCACTGTGAGCAAAATACAGGATCTTGTCTGCATCAGACTCATGAGACAATGGCCTTCAAACAATGCTGAAGCATAAGCGACCACAGAAGTTGTAGATATTATTGGGAAAAACAGCTGGGTACTTAGTGATCTCTGTCTATCTCCCTCTCTCTCTCCCCTCTATCTCTCTTTCTCTTCTCTTGCCGGTGTTTTAAGTTTAAGACTGGGCTGAATTCCATGCTGCTACCGCTTGCCTACGGGGTGGCTTTGCGCAAGGAAATGGGAAGTTTCCCTAAATCTTCAAATAATACTCACCCAGCCATGGAAATGATTATTGTAACAATGGCTGGACATGGCTTGAGGTGAATTGTTGCCTTGCAGGAAGGATTGGACCTTAACTTAAAGTGGGAAACTACAGAAATTGTATACAAGAGAATATCTTTCTTTTCCCACAGAAAACTAACTAAATGCAAACTATATTAAACTGCTGTGTCTAGTATGTTACAACCACATATTGTTAACTAGTATGATATCATATTACATGATAGTTTTGTATAAAGTGATTTTCATGACTCAGCTTTCCATCACTCAACTTGTGGTATCTATTTTACTTGCTTAAAGACCTAATATGTTAGTTTAGCTTCCATAACTTTCTGGTTATTTGAGAGATAACCAAATTTAACATGAGTGAAATGTTACAGATGGCAATGCTCATGACAAACACTAAAACACAGATAGCTAAAATTCTTTGTTACATTGCATTCTTTTATTCATTCATCATAATCACTATGATGTAGGTGTTATGAGTCCTGTTATGGGTAAATAGACTGGGAACCAGGAAGTTCCTCTCATTTTTTTCCTCAGGTTGTTCTGTTCCTCTGGTGGGAACCCTTGAGCCTTCATCCTATTCAGGTTATTGGCCCTAATTAGGTTAAACAAAGAAGGGCCAGAGTGTGGATCTTAGGGTGTGCAATGTCTCCCTTGGTGGAGGGGGAGGTTGTAGGGGCTCAAACAGGGAGGCAGGCAATAGTCAGGGCAAGAAAGACCTGGTGATGGTGTATCATTGTGTCTGTATCAGTGTGTCTTTTCTGGGAGGAAAAGGGAATATTAAGAGCTTGTCTCCTGCCAGTGAGCTCTGGCATGCTACACTGAGCATTATTTGGAGTCAGTGAGATTTATTCTGCAACCTTACAGTTTAGGCTCACATGAAGTGTGGTAGAGCTGAATGGGTGGGATTGGTGGGGGATGGTGAAGAACCATCCATTTTTCAGACAAGCTAATGAATACCAAAATGTCATCACGGGGAAAAATAATAGTCTTATTTTGATCTTCTCTGAGCCTATCTTTATCTTTTGCTGGTTTAGATCTCATTTTCTTTCATATCAGAAAAGAGTGAAAGAACAGGCTGGTGGCCACTTAGAAAAACATAGGCTTCATAGGCTTTGCAAAATGGCTAAATAGGGAGTATTTTGAGCTGGCTTATTCGCCTTTTCCTGAAGATAATCTTTTTTATACATTTTTTATTATTATTTCCATTCATACAAACTTAATAGGTACACCAGTTCCCTCCCTCCCTCCTCCTCCCCACGAAACCCCTGCTCCCCCTCCCCTAACCCCTCCCTCCCCATCCTTCTGTGCCTTCCCACCGAATTCCCAGAGAGTCCTTTATTATGCATTCCTAACTCTCCTCTGGGCCCTCCTCTCCGATAAGTACAAGGACCCAGTGGCATTTTCCTGAACCCTTTCCCATGTTCCCCTTAAGCATAGGAACGCTACTATGGCTGTCAATCCCTTGCCTCCAAGGATCTTGGTGCCTTTAGCAGATGCTAGACTTTGTGAGGTCAATATTGTGTTGGACATTGTGCAGGGCCTGCAAAGTCCAATTATGATTGCTTCGACCCTAACCTGTGTGGAGTATCTCGCAAATCATTGCTCCTCCCATCCTTGTGCTCTTACAATCTTACCGTCTCCTCTTTAGCAAATGTCCCTGAGCTTCAGGATAGGGAGAGATTAGGCTGGCCTAGTTCTAGGTGGTTGATATAGAGTCTCTGAAGTTCTGGATTGTGGTTTGTTGATTTTCTTTTGCAGTTTTGCTGCTCCTGCAATGTCCTTCATTCCATCCTGATGGGTACTGTATGTCACCCCCTGGCCAGAGACAAAAAAATTGTTAAACTAGAGTCTTGTTATAAGAGCACATTCAAAGGTAGATGTAATAAAAGTAGGAAACCTCAGTGAGGGAGGGGTCCATCACCCATTTGCAAAATGGTTACTTTTTATCTGCCAGACTATATGCCCTCCCCTTCTGGTGAGATCATACCTGATCAGTTGTAAATGATCAGGAACTAAAGTCTGTGAACTTAACCAGGTGTCACATTACGTACTTGCAGTCCTTGATGGAGGCCTATTTTCTCTGCTATAACATGGTCCTCTCTTTCTGTTTCTGATGTGGCCCTCCTACCCCATCCCTCTTGTTCATAACCTTACCATTACTGTAAGTATTACAGAGATTTATCTTTGAGTGTCTCTAAGTGGGCTGGGTGGGTTTGGTACTAGGAGCCACCTATTAGGGAGTACATACGGAACTTAATTTTCCAGATCTGGGATACTTCACTTAATATAATTTTTTGTAATGACATCCATTTCCCGGCAAATTCCAGTATTCATCATTTTTTAAAAATTTTTTTTATTATTATTATTTATTCAACTGTGTGCATATGCATGTGTGTGTGTGTGTGTGTGTGTGTGTGTGTGTGTGTGTGTGTAGAACCATGGACGAATTCGCGAACCACCATGGACGCCTCCACCTCCTTCTGCCCCGGGATTCACAGGCTCCACCCTACCAGGACCAGAAGCGCAGGCCGCCCCCGCTTCCGCCTGGCGTCTATACGTGGGATCTGGGATCCGAACTCAGGACCCTCCGCCTGCAAGGCAGAAGCTTAACCCCTGAGCCACCTCTCCAGCCCCCAGTATTCATCATTTTTGATGGCTGAGTAGTACTCCATTGTATAGATGTACCACATTTTCCTTTCCACTTGTCAACTGATGGACTTTTGGGTTGATTCCATGACTTTGCTATTGTAAACAGTGCTGCTATGAACATGGTTGTGCTTGTACTATCGAGGTGAATTTTTGCTGTCTGTGGGGTTATTCCCAGAAGTGGAATAGCAGTGTTATATGGCATTTCAATCTTTAATTTCTTTAAGAATCTCCAGATGGCTAGGCAGAGTGGTTGTATGAACCTGCATTCCCACCAGCAAAAAAAACAACAAATTTAACAAAATTAGAAATGAAAATGGAGTTATCACTACTGATACCTAAGAAATCCAGAGAATTATAATATCATATTTTCATAAATTTATACTCTCTGAAATTTGACAACACAAAAGAGATGGATGAATTCCTAAGTAAACACAACTTACCTAAATTGAATCAAGCAGTTGTGAATTATTTAAATAGTCCTATAACATATAAGGAAATTGAGGAAGTAATCTCAAATCTTCCCACCGAAAATGTCCTGGACCAGATGGATTCAGCACAGAATTCTACCAGACATTTAAGCAGTTAATAGCACAAATACTCCTTAAACTGTTCCATCAAATAGCAAAGGAAGGAATACTACCAAATTCCTTCTATGACGCTAATATCGTTTTAATCCCAAAACCTAATATTCACTTAAAAAAGAAAACTATAGGCCGATCTCTCTGATGAACACAGATGCAAAGATTCTCAATAAAGTTTTAGCAAATCAGATTCACAAACATATCAAAAAGATCATTCATGAGGAACAAGTAGGCTTTATCCTCGGCACACAAGGTTGGTTCAACATACGCAAATCAATAAATGTAATTCATCATATAAACCAGTCCAAAGTCCAAGACCACATGATACTCTCAATAGATGCATAAAAGCTTTTGAGAAGATCCAACAGCCTTTTATGATCAAAACGCTAGAGACAGTGCCTGTGATCCATGCTAGACTTTGGGGGTTCAATGATATGTAGCCACAATAGTGTTCCTATACTTAAGGGGAACACAAAAAAGAGCTATAGGCAATACCACTGGATCTTTACGCCTCATCAGAGAGAGAGCCCAGAGGGAAGTTTGACATGCACACTAAAGGATGCTCTAGAATGGGGGGACAGAAGGGGCACTGGGAAAAATGGAGGGAGGGGGGAAAGGAAGGGGAAAAGGGGGGAAGGATTAAGAAAGTCCAGGGAGGGGTGGAGGGATGGAGAGAGGGGAATGGGGTACTTAATCAACTTTGTATGTGTGGAGAAAAGAAATTAAAAAAAACTCTAGAGGCATTAGGAATGGAAGGAACCTTTATCAATATAATAAAAGCTATATACAACAAGCCCACAGCAAGGATTATGCTCAATGGGGAACAATTGGAAGCATTCCCACTTCGGTCAGGAACTAGACAAGGCTGCCCACTCTCACCACTTCTATTCAATATTGTACTTCAAGTCTTAGCTGAAGTCATAAGACAAGAAAGGGGCATAAAAGGGATTCAAATCGGCAATGAAGACGTCAAGCAATCCTTATTTGCAGATGACATAATCTTATATATGAGTGATCCCCAAAACTCCACCAGGAAGCTCCTGGAACTAACTGAAAAAAACTTTCAATAAATAAATATAAGGGAACAGCCATAAGATAGCAGTAGTGTAAGTGGGAGTGGCACAGCCACAACTCAGACTGCTGTGGCCAATAGAAGCAGAGAAAGAAGGAAAGGGCCCATACAGCTCGCCAAGAAGATTTGGCTCTGCTAGCCCACACTTGATTTTGAGCTCCTGGGCTCTGAACCATGAGATCATTTCCTTTTGTGAATTGCCCTGTTTGGTTGGTTGTGGTCATTAATTATGCCAAAGCCCATATACTAAGGCAACTCCATTTCCAAGAGCCAGAAAATAAGAGCTGATATTAATTTAGTTCAAGGTTTGCAAAGCCAAAAATGTTCTACCCTTGAGTGGGCCGACTAGCTTTTTAATTGTGCTTAGGTATGGGTTATTCACTATCTTTGTTTATTGCTTGTTGACAAGGAAAAGGTAGTGCTATCAACAGGCTGTTAGCACATGGGGCACTGCAGGTTCTTTGTGTCTGTGAGAAAATGAGTATCTAGTAGCACTTTTGAGTTCATAACAGAGTATTATTCACTCAGTAACTGAGTGCACAATATCAGTGTATGTTTTGCACCAAATGTTTTGGTAGATGTGATGCTGGTGGTGTGGTTGCTGGCAGGATTTTGAGACCCACCAGGCATGGGGAGATATCATAAACAGATCTCCCAGTAAGCAGAGGTCATTGCAGATCAGTGGCTCACTGTCAAGAGAGGCAAGTTCCAAGTGACAACAGAGCCTCTTGGGGGCAGGTGTGAAAGGGCTGGGCAGTGGAAGGAACATGTTGGGAGCAGAAAAGAACGTAAAAATGTCCAAGACGGCATCAAGAATAACAGTCCTCCATGACTTTAATAGGTTGCACTGCAGCACAGGTTCAACTTTCCCAGACTGATTGCGAACCAAAAGTCAGCCACCACAGGATCTGAGAAGAGTGAAAAGAGAAAGAATCTATCCATTTCCCAATTGCTAGATAACACTTGTCATCTCACCAATACTCCACGTGATTACATTGCTAGTACTCATCTTGTCTTCATCCTCCCTGAAAGAGGAATTCAGAGCTACATTTCCTCATGTTGGGTTTGTTAAAAAGACAGAAACAGCAGTTTTATCATCTCAGCAGCAATTGCCTACATCTGTGCTGGGAATTTCATCAAGGTGGACATGTCTGATGGAGTAGGACTGACAAGGAACCAAGATGCCACAACTGCTGCATTTGGGAATAGGACATATCATGAGGTCAGCTCTGAACATTCAATCAACCAAACTCAGGTTTTGACTGAATCCAGATGAGCTTGATTTTCCTACAGAACTGCGGTAACAGATGACTTGGAACATAGAGTTGGGTGTAGTAATTGATCTTCCTAAAAGTTTCTCCACAGATAATATCTGCACCTGACTTCCCAAATCCTGCTTCTCATAATGAGTCATTCCATGTTAACCACAGGACTATGTATGTTGAAAGAACATCAATGACATTCTCATACACTACTTCTGGATAGAAGAGCAACTTCAGTGGATTCTCATCATCTTGAAACCTCACACTGAACTAGTTCCTTATCCTCTCTATGTGCTTTCACTATGATCTGGGCTCCTCGAAGCTAACAGTCAGTACATACTTAAAGTATAAATTCTACCTATGCCATGTGTAGCCAACTTGCCAGCTTTCTCTCTCCATAGCATGGCTTTAATACCAAATAATTTTACCATATGCTAATCTCTTTTGTTCTTCACCTACTGAGATTTCTACTTCTGTGCTTTCGTTAGATGGGACATGGTCCCTTAGGTTATAGTCTGACATGTTCATTCATAGTCATGACTATCATCCATTTTCAAGCAACAAGTGTGTTACCTTGAAAAAGTCAGGCTCTAGAACTGCTAGACTAATCATAAAAATGACGTCCTATATATCCATACAGCAACAACAAAATAAAAGTATATACTATATATTTTCATAGCCTGCACTTTTCCACACCTAAAGTTGAAAATCATTCTACAACTTGTTTCTGAGTATGAACACTTTCTCCTCTGGTACCTTCTTTGTTCATGTCTCCCTATACATATTTTTTACAAGTGCACCCCTGGCTCATTCTTTTCCTGTCTCTCCTAATATAAAGTTAGGGATAGGAATAATCACCATGTACATGAATCTCTTGTTGAATTCAGAGCAATTCTACACCATTTCTGCTCATACCTTGCCTTCTTCTACCATGTGTCTACATGGATTCATGTCTAAACAACTCTGTCTACAGAGTTTTGGATGCGAATCTCAATATATTTTTATATGAATAATATTTTATAAGTTGAATATAAGAAATATTTCAGTCGAGACAAGAAAGATGATGCTCACAGCACTCTACTGACAAGTGTGCTGAGCAATAAAACCAGACAATTGTAATTCATGCAAATTTTTATTGTTGAATTTTAATCATACCAATATGTAATCTCAATTGATAATATCTACTTTCTAACTAACAAGAATTGAAGTACTTTTGAACAATTCTGCCTTTTTCATTTTAAGATCCAAAATGATTTATGGAGTAATAGAAAACACATGCTCTTTCATCACAAAACCACCAAACCAAAGTATTTCAGTGATCAGGATATCATGAAAAAAACTAGTATACCTCCCCTTTCCCAAACCAACACTTAAATATTCAGACTAACATAAAGAAAGTTATATTTGTCTTCATCAGAAGGTAAACAGAAATTCTTAGTGTCTGCCTCTAGCTCCACTTTCACATCGGTTTCCCCTATGAGCTCCACTGGAAACCTCACATCTTGAGCTACCATATGACTCACAAGAACAGTGTTCTTCCTATTCACAAGTGACTGCCCATGTTCCTTTCTACCTCCATGCTCATTGTAGAACCTATGGACAGGTGGAAACCCTCTTTCTTGTCTACCATGAAGTTCATGACCATTTGAGAATATATCACCTTGGCTGCTTTGGTAATTTTCCCGACTTCTACCATATCCAATTCATGAGCTACCGTCATCATCCTGGTGGTTGTTCCTCTGTAAGTCCCCTTGCTAATGTTCCAGCAGGGAACTTGCCTGGAGAAGGCAAATGAGACGATTAAGCATACAAACAAATAGGAAGGTGTTTTCTTTTTTATTATTGGCTGATTTACTGCTACTTCTTTTATCTTTTTTTTTTGGTGATGTATTTGAAACAGCACTTGAGTATTTGTACCTGAGGTATCCCAAAGGTGATTTTGACTTTAGGAATCATCCCTGGATTACTCTCTAGCCTTTTTACTTTGCTTTGAGGTTTTCCAGGCTCTACTCCCAGTTGCTGGAAATGAAGGTCGTAGCCATTTCCATCCACTGTTTTATGTTGGATCTGGGATCTGAACTCAGGTACTTCTATTTGCAAAGAGAGGCTTAACCCATGTATTTTCTCTCTGGCTCTTCATTTACTGCCTTTGAAGTACTAAGTATTAAAGAATTATTGTTTTTATTTTCTAAAAGTGGGCTGGAAATCTGTTTATATTGTCTCTTCCTTCATAGTGTGAAACCTTCAGTTTAAAATGTCTTATGGGACCACATAAGAACTTAGAAGGGGAAACTAATAACAAATCCTCAAATTAACCTTTATGTATACATCATCATGTATAAAGTTTGCTAATAGTAAGTCACATATCAAACCACATCTCTTTATACAAACATAAATTATCAGGAAGTCAAAAAAGATAAGGACATACAGTGGAAACATTAGGGAGCAGAGCTGAATGAGTGAAGGGAAAGGACCCTATCAGTGTGGTAGCCTGAGGAGGAGCAACTTGTAATGCTACAGAAGTCTGAATTCCCACAAGAGTAGACAATCTAGTAGACAACCCTGAGAGTCTATAGAATTGGACAGGCAAGAGGGTGGGAGGGAGGAGGATGGAATAATGAAGGGAAGAGAGGGAAATGGGATGGAGGGGAAATAGAGGGAAGCAGGAAAAAGTGCTCAGTATGTTTGTAAAATGAGAAAAAATAAATAAAAGAGGTTTCTTACCATAATCCCCATGTTTTCCTATATGAGCATCCATTGGAATATTCAGAATGATCACAACATGCACCACAGCCCATATGATCACTATATTTTTTTTAAAAAAGGACACTTGTTTATATGAGAAATCACATTTTCAATCATTTTTTTGAAACTATATATTACCTTAAATCTTTAGATGAATATTCACCACTAGGTCTATAACAATCATGGTATCTATATCCTCTAGGTGTTGAGACATAATTTTTGTAGTCTCGGGAACTGGGATAGTCTCTCCATGAGTATCTTAAAAGCAAATTAAGAAGGGTAATCTCTAACATTGAAAATATAAATGTATCTCGGTGTGTGAATAGTAGACATAAGTTCATGTAAGTGTGTGGAGAGCAGAAGATAATCTCTGGTGATATTTCTTGGGCATGATATACCTGATTTCTTATGCATGCACCTGCATGTGTGTATGTGTGTGTGTGTGTATGTGTGTGTGTGTTTGTATTAAGATCCCCCCTGATCCAGAATTACCTGATTAAGTTAGACTGGCTGGTGGCAGTGAGACTAAGATTCTCCAGAGTACTCAAATAGGCATTTATCCAGCTGAGACTTAATAAACTCACAGACACAATAGGAAGACACATACAGTAAACATGCTCAATGTATGCATAAAGGTCACAGGACAATTTGAGGTGTTGTTTCTCAGACACCCTCCACTATTTAAGACAGAGTCTCCATGGGTCTGGGACATTCCCATATAGGCTAGGCAAGCTGACCCACGAGCTTTCAGGGATCCTCCTGTCTCCTCCTGTCACAGTAGTTAGCATTGCAAGTGTTTGTTTGTTTTTTAAGTAAGTAGGTCCTAGGGGTTTGATAGTGTTTAAAATATGAGTGAGGGGTTGAAAACAATTGCTACGAGATAGGTAAAACAATAAAAACAAGTAAAAGGCTCTTACGAGCCATCTCCCTCTCCTTGGAAAGAAGTTTCAGGGGGAGCTTATGAAATACTGTAACAGTCATGATCTTTTCAGAATACTGAATGAGCTAAATTGTAAAACATTTGACTCCAACAATTAAAAACATAAAATTTGGCTATTACTTTATCTATCTTTAGTTGAGTAATGATCATCCCTTGGATGATCTCTCCAGACTGGCTCTCTTCGGAAACACAATGGCTGCCTTTGTGGCACAGTTCTAGAAATCTCTCTCCCACACGATTCTGAAAATGTAACTTGAAAATTAATATGTATTTTTAGTTGCAGATCTTTCAAATAAAATTAAATTAAACTTTGTACATGCATTGACAGCACATATACTAATTTGGAAAAATACAGAGATAATATGGCCCCTGAGCAAGGATGACACGCGAATTCGTGAAGCATTCCATATTTTTACACTAAATGTCAATGGAATTAACTCAGCAATATAAAGACACAGATTACAAACTTGGATTAGAAATCACAATCCATCAATCTCCTCCTTTCAGGAAACACATCTTACCACAAAAGATAGGCACATTCCCAAAGTAAAAGACTGGTCAAAATTTCTGCAAGCTAATGAAAACAGGAAATAGGCACGGGTACCTATTATATCTGACAAAGAGGACTTCAAACCAAAAAAAAAGGATACTATATTTCAATCACAGATACAATTCAACAGGAAGACTACACAACACTGAACATATATATACACCTACTATGGGCTCCTCTACAGTCATTAAGCAAATGCTACAGAATCTAAAGCAAGAAATCAACCCCAAAAGGAAATTTTGGGGTTTTCAATTCCACCATTTCAACATGGGATAGATCAACAGATCAAAAACATAACAGAGACACATTGGAATTTAATCAAACCCATAATGAAATGGACCTGACAGATCTCTATCAAACTTTGCATCCATGCAACAAAGAATACACATTTTTCTCAGCAGCCCATAGAACATTTTCCAAGAGACCATATATTGGCCCACAAAACGAATCTCCACATATACAGGAAAGTTGAAATGCTAACCTGAACTCTATCAGATCTCCAAGGTCTAAAGATTGACATCTGCAACACAACAGCAGAAAATACACAAACTCCTTGAAACTAAGCAACAAGCCAGCTGCAAATATTATACTCAATGGGAAAAAAACTCAATCATTCCCACTTTGATCAGGAACTAGACAAGGTTATCCACGCTCACTGCTTCTATTCAACATCATACTTGAAGTCTTAGCTGGAGGCATAAGATAAGAGAAGGAGATAAAGGGATTCAAATGGGCCAGAAAGAAGTCATCTGTTTGCAGATGACATGATTCTATACTTGAGGGATCCTAAAACTCCACCAAAAAATTCCTGGCATTAAAACAGAAGTTCAGCAGGATGGAAAGTTACAAAATACAATTAAAAAAATCAGTGGCCTTCCTATATGCCCTGAATGAAAAAGAAGATCTAAGAGAAACAATTCCATTTACTATAGCCCCTATAATAAATGAAATACCTTGGTATAAACTGAATGAAAAAAGTGAGAGACCTTTACAAGGAAAACTTTAAAAATCCTAAAAAAAGAATTACCGAGGACACCAGAAGTTTGGAAGATCTCCCAGGCTCCTGGATCAGCAGAATCAATACCATACAAATGACCATCCTACCAAAAGCTATACAGATTCAATGCTATAACATTCAAAATCTCAAAGCAATTCTTCAAAGAACTTGAACAAACAAATTTAAAATTTGTCTGGAAACAAAAAAGACCCAGGATAACAAAAACAATTCAGAGTAATAAAAACACTGCTATAGGTATAACCATACTAAACCTTAATCCATGCTACAAATCCATAGTAATAAAAACAGTGTGGTACTGGCTGCAAAATATACACATGGATCAGTGAATAATGGTTGAAGACCCAGATATTACCCCACACAAGTACAGACATTGGATCTTTGACAAAGAAGCCCAAAAAAATCGATGGAAAAGAATAGGATGTTCAATAAATGGTGCTGGCAAAACAGGATGTCCACATGCAGAAAATGAAAACTGGACCCATACTTGTCAACATGTAAAAAACTGAATTGGAATTGGATCAAGGTCCTCAATAGTATGCCAGAGATTATAAAAACCTTAGGTAAAAGGGTAGGGAACTCCCTCCAGTTGATTGAATTAAGCCAACACTTCCTAATCAGTAATCCCATAGCACAATCACTAGAATCAACACTCAACAAATGGGATCTTATGAAATTAAAGAGCTGCTATTCAGATAAAGAGATTGTAAACCAAGCAAAAAGGCAACCCACAGAATGGGAGAAAATCTTCCCTAACCACATATCTGATCGAGCTCTGTTACCCTGGGTGCACAAAGAACTTAGAAAACTAAATACCAAAGAAATAAATGGGCCAATTAAAAAATCGGCATGGGAGCTCAAAAAAAAACTTTACAAGGACAAAATTGAAATGTCTATCAAATATCTTAAAAAATTCTCACATCTTTAGCCTTCAGGGAAATGCAAATTAAAACCTCCCTGAGATATCACCTCACTCTGGTCAGGATGGCAAAAGTTCACAAAACAAACAACACCAAATGCTGGAGAGGATGTGGAGAAAAGGGAACTCTCCTACACTGCTGGTGGGAATGCAGACTTACACAACCACTTGGGTATTCAGTCTGGTGGTTTTTCAAAACGCTAAAGATTGAAAGGGCAAATGCTCCTGTTATTCCACTTCAGAGAATAATAACTCATAAAGAAAAAATTCACCTCAATGATACAAGCACGGAGCAGCTCCATTTACAATGGCAACAACATGGAATCAACCCAAATGCCCAATGGTAGATGTGTGGTTAAGGAAAATGTGGCACATTTATACAATAGAATAGAACCCAACCATCAACAAAGATAATTAAGGAAATTTGCCAGGAAATGGATGGAATTAGAAAAAATTATATTAAATGAAGTATCCCGGCAAAGAAAATTAAGTGCCATATGTACTCGCTAATAGATAGATCCTAGTACCAATCCCACTTAGTGACATATTCAAAGATAAATCTGTATAATACCTGCAGTAATTGCAAAGATTATAAACAGGAGGGAAGGGGAAAGTGCCCTTCCCTCTAGAAATAAGAGGATCATGCTACAGAAGAGAAAATGGTCACCATCAAGTATTGCAAGTTAGTAATGAGACATCTGGTTATGCCCACCCACTTTCTTTCCTGGTTACTTGATCCTGAGGGAGTTTGATCTCACTAGTCAGGGAGGTCATAAGTCTAACAGTTAGATGGTAACAATCCTGCAAATGCGAGACTGACCTCCCATCTCTGCAGTCTCCTGCTTCTATTCCATCTACCTTTTAATCAACTCTTACAGTAAGACTCCATTTAAACAGCCTTTTATCTCTGGCTAGGAGGTGACCTCCAATACCCATCAGGATGCAGCCAAAAGCGGTGCAGGAACAGCAAAACTGAAATCAACAACAAACTATAATTCAGCACATAAGAGACCCTACATTAATCACCTGGAAAAAGGCCAGCCAAATCTATCCTCATTATAAAGCTCAAGGAAATTTCCAGAGAGGGGGTGGTAACATTGTAAGAGCCTAAAGATGGGGAGAAGCAACATTACACAATGTACTGCACACAAGTTAGGGCCGCAGTAGCCATAATCAGTCTATGTATGACCTGGGCAATGACTGACATATCAATGACTTCCCCCAAATTCTAGCATGAATCACAGGCACTAGGATCCTTAGAGGACAGGGACTGACAGTCACAATAATGTTCCCATACTAAAGGCAAGCACAAGAAAAGGCACTGGGGTATGCCTGAGGGGACCAGGGTACCTATTAAGTTTGTATGACTGGGAAAAAAGTAAATATAATAGGGAAAAAATTAAATTAAACTTTAAATCAACTTAAAATTTGGAATTTTTTAAATCTTAAAATGCCCATTTAACAATTGATTCATACCCATCCATATCTACTTGAACATATTACTCCCATAGGGTTTATCATATTTTCCTCTTAACATAATTCACAGTTACATCACAACAATATGGTACCTCACAAATCAGTTAAACATATCATCAATCATCACCTAATCAATTATCAGTGTGCCTGCTTTGTATATTATACTAGCTGAATTTCTCTTCTATTCACAGTTTAACATTAAAAAAATTCACACTTCTTATATCCATTATTTTAAACTATTCCTCCTCACTGCTTACCACATTTTTTTTAAATTTTTTTATTTTTTATTATTCATTCAGTTGTGCGTGTGTGCGCATGTGTGCATGTATGTGTGCATATGTATGTGTGTGAGTAGAACCACGGACGAATTCGGTAACCACCATGGACGCCTCCACCTCCTCCTTGTTTATTGTGCCCCGGGATTCACAGGCTCCGCCCTACCAGAACCAGAAACGCAGGCCGCCCCCGCTTCTGTCCCGCGTCTATACGTGGGGTCTTGGATCCGAACTCAGGACCTTCCACCTGCAAGGCAGAGGCTTAACCCCTGAGCCACCTCTCCAGCCCCACCACATTTATTTCTTAAGTCCACCCACACTTAGATTTCTCTAATACCACTGACTACTTCAAATTCATCTGCAAATGTAAATGTGACCATTGAATGAAGATGGGATTGCATTCCAATACATTATTAGGTGTAGAAAATATTTACATGAAAAATGAGCTTATCATATACCACTTATGTAATTAATAACAACTTATCATGCAGTTTAAGTATATGTCCTTATAACAATGTAGCTAACAGAGAATTATGCCATACCCTGCTGCCATAGTCTAATATCACATTAGAATATCATACTTCAGATTTGGCTCCGTGGTTAAAGCCTTTGCCTTGTAAGCAGTAGGACATGAGTTCAACCCCCAAATCCCATGTAATAAATGCCAGGCAGACATGGCAGCAACCTAAATTTCCAGGCCTACATGGCAGAGTCTAGGAAACCCCAGAGCAAATCAATAAGGAGGGAGAACAATCCAGGATATTTCCCAATGTTACCCTTGGGCCGCCACAGGAACACCTCCCAAGTGTTTTCTTGTAAGCGCACCCACACAAGCATGTGCACACTCACGCAAAGATCAGCCCTTTGTGCTGCCCACCTGCTCCCCCAGGACAGGACTCGCTGGCGGTCCTCCATCCCAGGTAAATTCCACCAGCACCCACATCACCACTGGTCCCAGCTCCTCCCACCAACCTGCCTGATCATCACCCAGGCTGTTTCCAGTTTGCCTGGGCCACGCTGTAAGTCCCAGCCTTCTGTCCTGCCTGCCTGCCCCCCTCCCGTCCTGGACAGGACTCCTTCTGCTGTCCTCCATTCCAGGTAAGTTCCACCAGAATCAAGGTCCCACTCCTCCCAGCACCTTTCACCAGCCAACCTGAGCAGGCACTGCTCCAGGCTGGGGAGGATTCTTGGGCCACACCCCAAGTCCTCAGATAATTCGGGCACAACTCTAGCACCTATGCCCTTTCCTCGCCAACCTGGCACTCAGGCACAATACAGCAAGGACATACTGCCCCCCAATCAGTTTGTACATACTGCACCTCAGTCCAGGGAGGACACACTATTCATCAGAATTCAACAGAGTCCAAAAAAGACACAAGCAAAACTCTAGGTGACAAAGTCCACACATGTGAAATCCTCTAAATTCATCCAATCATGTGGGAGAGATTCTCCACATACAGCCCAAAGATAAGTAAACGCCCCCTTTTTACCATCCTGCTCCTTTCTATTATTAGTTACTGTAGAGTAACTTTTCGATATAGCCACCACCAAAACATATACAACTTCAGTGACTATACCACTCACCCTCACATATCACCAAAGTACTAAATCATAAAAGTACACTACCATACTAATATGCACCTGCTGTACTAACTATCTAATAACATCATCTAGGAAATAACAATAATAAGTGTAACTAACACAAAGGCAAAAACTATTAATAATTGCCTAAGAGTAGTGATATCAACTAATTCAATTCATTAAAAAATGCAGAAATTGAAAGATCTTACGAGATAAAATGACAAAGCCCAAGTCAAAGTGCAATCCATAAGAAACAAAATCCAAGAAAACAAATCTTCCACTGAAAGAATTAACCCCATAATGATAGACTCCAACCAGAACAAATCCACAGAAAATAGCCAAGAAAGCCTGCCAAGATAACGACTTTCAGAGTATGATCAATACTATGAAAGAGGAAATTCAGGAGGAGTTAAATAACCGCATCAACCATTTGAACAGGAACATCACAGACACTTGGAGGAGTTGAGATAAACAGTTCAAGAAACAAAAATAGGAATAGAGCAGTAAAAACACACTCAAGCAGAATTTGGAACTAAACTAAAAAGTTATTTTCAACCCAGGACTCAAGAGAGAGTCTTACCAGCTGAAAAAAGGAAGCAGAATATAGAATTTCAGTCCTTGAGGACAAAGTGGGAGAATTAACCCGCTCAATAGAAGAGGTTGTTAAAGCCAAAAAGATACTTGAGAAGAATATTCAAGAGTTATGCGACCCGGAAGAAGCCTTACATGCCCATTCATGGAATACCACAGCAAGAATTCCCAAATACCACACTTGAGGAAAGTTTTGAAGTATTTATCATCAAGGAAAACTTCCCTTATCTAAAGAATGAGAGGCCCTTCCATATGCAAGAGGCATTCTGTACCCCAAACACATATGACCAAAATAGAAACTCGCCATGGCAAATAACAGACAAAACACTACATTCAAGACAAAGAAAAGGTGCTGAGAGCTTCAAGGGAAAAAAAAACTCACTTTTAAAGGTAAACCTATTAAAATAACAAATGACTTCTCAATGGAAACAGTAAAAGCAAGAAGAAACATACTTCAAGTATTGAATGAGCAAAAATGTCAACTCAGGCTGACATACCTGGCAAAACTATCTGTAACGGTGGAGGGAGAAAGAAAAGTTTTCCAGAACAAAGACAACTTGAAGGCTTACATACCTTGAAAATCAGGCCTTCAAAATGCTAGAAATAATACTCAAGCTTGAAGAAAAAAACAAGCGTATCCAGGAGGACAGAAGGGAAGTATAATACTACCAAAACCTAAAAGCCAAGCAATACACTTACAAAAGCCACTAAACATAAAAAATGTCCAAAATTAAAAATAATTTCTCCATTATAACATTAAATGTCAGTGGAATTAATTCACCGATCAAGAGATACAGATTACAAACTTGGATTTAAAACCACAACCCAGGGGCTGGAGGGGTGGCTTGGGGGTTGAGCCTCTGCTTTGCAGGCAGAAGATCCTGAGTTTGGATCCTGGAACCCAAGTGTAGACGCTGGGCAGAAGCGGGGGTGGCCTGTGTTTCTGGCCCTAGTGGGGTGGAGCCTGTGAATCCTGGGGTAGAGTAAACAAGGAGGACGTGGAGACGGTCCATGGTGGTTCCCGAATTTGTCCATGGTTCTACACACTACACACACACACATGCATACATGCATAATTGAATAAACAATAAATAATAAAAAAATTTAAAACCACAACCCATCTGCTGCCTTCAGGAATCTCATCTAAACACAAAAGATGGGCACATCCTAAAAATAAAAGGCTGGTTCAAAATTCTGCAAGCTAATGGAACCAGGAAACAGGCAGGGGTAACCATTATGCTTTCGGATAAAGTGGACTTCAAACCACAAAAAATCATAAGAGACACAGATGAATACTACATTTTAGTCACAGGTACAGTTCACCAGGCCGACTTCACAATACTGAACATATATGCATCTGTCATAGTTAAGCACAGGTGTCAACTTGACTGTTGAGGGTTTGAGCTCTGGGCACAGTTGTGGAGAGTTGATGGTTGAGTTAAGCCCAGAGCAAACATGCAGAAGATTGTCTAGCTGCTGGGGAAGACCCAGCCCATGGTGGGTGGGAGTAGGCCCTGGATAAATCAGAGAGACCTGGTTGAGAGAGTGGGCATCCTTCTGTTCACTTGCCCAGACATGCTGGTCTGGCAAGTAAGGATTGTCCATCTCTCAGCCGTTATGGTGGCCAGTTCCCTCGGCCCTGGTGTTGGTGTGTGCTCTCCTGTCAAGCTGGACTATGAACTGTAACTGGACTGTCGTAAGAAAGTAAACTCCTTGTTCCCTTAAGCTGTGTTCTGGTCATTTATCAGCAACCATGCAGGCGGACTGCAACAGCACCTTATACGGGCCCCTCCACATTAATTATGCAAACCCTACAGAATCTAAAGTGAGAAAGCAAACCCAAAATGATAATTCTTGAGTATTTCAACACTGCCCTCTCAACATGGGATAGATCAACAGGTCAAAAGCTTAAAAGGTAAACTGGAACTTAATCAAACCCTTAATGAAATGAAACTTATAGATCTCTATCAAACCTTTCATTCACGCATCAAAGAATACACATTTTTCTCAGCAGCACATAGAACTTTCTCCAAAATAGATCACATATTGGACCACAATACGAATCTCCACATATACAGGAATGTTGAAATTAAAACTTGACATCCACAACACAACAACAGAAAATACATTAACTCCTGGAAACTTAACATTATAATGCTGAATGAGAATTGGATTCAGGAAGATATAAAAAGGAAACACACATGGGGCTGGAGCGGTGGCTGAGGGTTAAACCTCTGCCTTGCAAGCGGAATGTCTTTAGTTTAAATCCTAGACCCCAGGTATAGATGCAGGGCAGAAACTGGATGGCTTGTGTTTCTGGTCCTGGTAGGCGGAGTCTGTGAATCCCTGGGCAGAGTAAACAAGGAGGTGGTAGAGGCGGTTCATGGTGGTTCCCAAATTTGCCCATGGTTCTACACACACACACATACACACATGCATGCACACACGCACCACACACATTTGCACAATTGAATAAATAAATAATAAAAAATAAATGAGGCATTAAAAAAAGGAAACACATGCAAAGATCTAACTTTAAGGCATAGCTTCTTTTCTAAAATATACTGCTTTTCTACCATGGTAAAATGTGAAAATTACAAAGACCAATGAAACTCAAAGTGATCTCTTAATCAGATTTTGTTTTAAATAATTATCCTTCTTTAGTTTTCTATATATATTTTTCTGTAACAACTCATCTGTGACAAATTAAATTTTACCATCTATATTTCCCTTTACATATCCTTACTTAATTAATTTACATTTTATATTTCATTGGATGAAACCATAATTCTTTTCCTATTGTTTTTGACAAATCTTATTTTATTCAAATAGCAGTCTGATGACACATGATCTAAAAATATTCACATGAAATTCAAATATAATTAGATATCAAAGGTTGATCTTCAAACATTTTAGCCAATAATGCCACACATGCCCCTATGATCTCCCCAATATAAAATCCAATCATGCCCAAACCATTCAGCATGGCTTCTTAACTGGCAGCTATTAGAAGCTGACTAGTCTGACCACAGTGTGGGCTATTTTTCTCAGGTTTTAAAAAGCTGTAGGTAATCTTAGCAGGGGTCAAAGGAAACAGCTCAACTTCAGTATATTGACAAAATGCAGCCAGTCAAGGCTTCAAGTAAGTCACAGAACCATTCACCAGCCCTGGGGCTTCCTCTGCCAGGTTAGAGAGGAACTCGCTATAGACTAAGGTGGAAAGTCTGGAACACCCCAAATGGCCAGTTCTGAAACCTTATTTCTTCCTACTTATTTTTCATCTGCTTTCTAAGTTCTGTTATTGCAGGTCTTACTATGTGTATGTGTTATGTATCTTTTTACAACTAAGTAGCAGCTCATTACTTTAAATATTTTTTTTGTTGGTACACATCTAATGGTTCCTTCAAGACTCAATATCTTTAAACTAGATAGGCAACTAGATTAAAATTTCTCATTCTCATTTGTTTCTTATTAATCGATCCCATGAAAAAATGTCTTTTTATCAAATTGCACTTACCTTCTCCCATTCCCGCGGTGGCTTGTGTTTCTGGTCTTTTAGGAGGAAGACCTTCACTTCCTGAAGATGGACCTTTCTTAATTGAGGAATTTGTAGAAGAATTCATATGGAGATTAAGAGTATATCCACCACTGTTTTCTACATTTAAAGAACAATGTTAACTAGCAAAAGTACTTTACTAATCAAGGCTCGAATATGGATAAACCTTTATTAAACAGTATGTTGTGTTTAAGGAGGAATGAATGTTTAATTTGTTAAAATTTGCTATTTCCCTTTATCAGATAATTCAAGGAAGGCAAAACTCATTTAGAAAAATCTAAAATAAAGACTAAAACATTTGCATAGGTATCTCCCTGAGATATCATCTCACCCAGGTCAGGATGGAAAAAATTACAATACAAACAACACTAAATGCTGGAGAGGATGGGAGAAGGGAACTCTCCTACATTGCTGGTAGGAATGCAGATTTATACAACCACTCTGGCGAGCCATCTGGTGATTCTTAAAAAGTTAAAGATTGAAATGCCATATGACCCTGCTATTCCACTTTTGGGGATTAATCCCCCATATAGCGAAAATTCACCTCGATAGCACAAGCAAGACCATGTTCATAGCAGCACTGTTTACAATAGCAAAGTCATGGAATCAACCCAAATGTCCAACAGTTGACAAGTGGATAAGGAAAATGTGATACATTTATACAATGGATACAACTCAGCCATTAAAAATGATGAATTAATGAAATTTCCTGGAAAATAGATGGACTTAGAAAAGAATACATTGAGTGAAGTATCCCAGACACAGAAAATTAAGCGCTGTATGTACTCCCTAATAGTGAATGCTAGTACCAAACCCACTTAGTGATACACTCAAAGATAAATCTCTGTAATACCTCTAATAATTGCAAAGATTATAAGCAGGGATGGAAGGGGAAGGCAGGTCCTGCCAGAAACAAGGAGAGAGGGGATCATGCTATAGCAGAGAAAATAGGCCACCATCAAGGACTGCAACTAAGCAATGAGAATGTGATTGGGTTTGCAGACTTTCCTTACTGATCCCTTGCATCTGATGGAGTATGATCTCACCAGAAAGGAAGGGCATAGAGTCTGGCAGATAGAAGGTAACCATCCTGCATATGGGAAACTGACTTTCTCCCACAGAGCGGTCTCCTCTCTTATTCCATTTGAATCTACTCTTATAATGACCCTATTTTAACAGTCTTTTATCTCTGGCCAGGGAGTGACATCCAGTACCCCTCAGGATGGTGCCAAGGGTGGTACAGGAGCAGCAAAACTGAACAAAAAGTCAGCAAACCACAATTCAGAAAATCAAACACTACATCAACCACCTGGAACAAGGCCAGCCTAATATCTTCCCATCCTAAAGCTCAGGGAAATTTGCAGAAGAAGGAGTGGTAAGATTGTAAGAGCCTAAAGATGGGGAGGAGCAATGATACGCAAGATATTCCATACCAGTTAGAGGTGAAGTAATCATAATAGGACTTTCATGACCTGTGCAATGACCAACATATCATTGAATTGCCAAAGTATAGCATGGATCACAGGCACTAGGATCCTAGAGGCAAAGGATTAACAGCCATAATAGTGTTCCTATGCTTATGGAGAACACAAAAAAGAGCTATAGGCAATGCCACTGAGTCCTTACACCTCATCAGAGAGAAGGACTCAGAGGGAAGTTTGACATGCACAATGAAGGATGCTCCAGAATGGGAGGGAAGGGGGTACTGGCAAAATGAGGGGGGAAAGGAAAGGGAAAAGAAGGGAGGGAACAAAAGAGTCCAGGGATGGATGGAAGGAGGAAGGGAGGGGAATGTGTTACTTACCAACTTTGTCTGAGTGGAAAAAATTAAATAAACAAAAGTATGTTGTTCTTAAGGACTAATGACTGTTTAATTTGTTAAAATTTGTTACTTCCCTTTATCAGATAATTCAAGGAAGGTAAAACTCATTTTGAGAAATATAAAATAAAGACTAAAACATTTGCATAGTTATGAATTATATAGAAATGTGGAAAGGTGGATAAATAAAAATACTGTCAATATAATGGATCTAAAATATGAGAGAGGGGAAAAACTGTTAAATTGTTAGGAATAGATTCATTTATTTTTTTTCTTTCTGAATCATGTGCTCTTTATTTGCATATTTAATGCACTACTGTTTTAATTATATATATTTATGTTGAAAAGTTTATCAAATGAAGCTTTTTTATTAATACATTTTTATTATTATTTCAGCTCATACAAACTTATTAGGTACACCAGTTCCCTCACTCCTCTCCTCCCCCCATACCCCCTATTCCCCCTCCCCACCCCCATCCCTCCCCATCCCCCAGTGCCTCCTGCCCCAATTCCCAGAGAGTCCTTTCTTGTGCATGTCTGATTTTCCTCTGGGTCCTCCTCTCCGATGACATACAAGAACCCAGTGGCCTTTCCCTGAACCCTTTCACGTGTTCCCCTTAGGTATAGGAACACTGCTGTGGCTGCCAATCCTTTGCCTCCAAGGATCTTGGTGCCTTTAGCAGATGCTAGACTTTGTGAAGTCAACAGTGTGTTGGACAATGCGCAGGGCATGCAAAGTCCAATTATGATTGCTTCAGCCCTAACTACTATGGAGTATCTTACATATCATTGCTCCTCCCATCCTTTTGCTCTTACACTCTTACCGCCCCCTCTTCTGCAAATTTCCCTGAGCTTCAAGATGGGGAGAGATTAAGGTGGCCTAGTTCTAGGTGGTTGATATAGAGTCTCTGAAGTTCTGGATTGTGGTTTGTTGATTTTCTTTTGCAGTTTTGCTGCTCCTGCAATGCCCTTCACTCCATCCTGGTGGGCATTGTATGTTACCCCCTGGCCAGAGACAAAAAGCTGTTAAACTAGAGTCTTGTGATAAAAGCACATTCAAAGGTAGATGTAATAAAAGTGGGAAACCCCAGTGAGGGAGGGGTCTAATACCTATTTGCAAAATGGTTACTTTTTATCTGCCAGACTATATGCCCTCCTCTTCTGGTGAGATCACACCCCCTCAGTAGTAAATGATCAGGAATAAAAGTCTGTAAACTTAATCAGATGTCTCATTACTTATTTGGGTCCTTGATGGAGGCCTATTTTCTCTGCTGTAACATGGTCCCTTCTCTCCTTGTTTCTGGTGTGGCCCTCCTACCCCATCCCTCCTGTTCATAATCCTTGCAATTACTGTCTCTAGGTGGGCTGGGTGGGTTTGGTACTAGGAGCCACCTATTAGGGAGTACATACGGCGCTTAACTTTCTGGGATTGGGATACTTCACTTAATATAATTGTTTCTAATGACATCCATTTCCTGGCAAATTCCAGTAATTCATCATTTTTGATGGCTGAGTAGAACTCCATTGTATAGATGTACCACAGTTTCCTTATCCACTCGTCAACTGTTGGACATTTGGATTGATTCCATGACTTTGCTATTGTAAACAGTGCTGCTATGAACATGGTCGTGCTTGAGCTATCGAGGTGAACCTCTGCTGTATGGGGGGTAATTCCCAAAAGTGGAATAGCTGGGTCATATGGCATTTCAAACTTTAATTTCTTTAAGAATCTCCAGACGGCTCGCCAGAATGGCTGTATGAGCCTGCATTCCCACCAGCAATGTAGGAGAGTTCCCCTCTTCCACATCCTCTCCAACATTTGTTGTTGTTTGTATTGTGGATTTTTGCAATCCTGACCGGGGTGAGATGATATCTCAGGGAAGTTTTGATTTGCATTTCCCTGATGGCTAAGGAAGTGGAGCATTTTTTAAGATATTTGTTAGACATTTTAATTTCATCCCTGGTAAAGTTTCTTTTAAGTTCCAGGGCCCATTTTTTAATTGGGCCATTGGTTTTCCTTGGTGTTTAGTTAGAGTTCTATCAGATATGTGGTTAGTGAAGATTTTCTCCCATTCTGTGGGTTGCCTTTGAGCTCGAGTTACAATCTCGTTATCTGAACAGAAGCTCTTTAATTTCACAAGATCCCAACTGTTGAGAGTTAGTAGCAGTGACTGTGCCATTGGATGTCTGTTTAGGAAATGTTGGCTTACCCCAATCAGATCGAGGGAGTTCCCAATCCTTTCAACTATGGTTTTATAGTCTCTGGCCTGATATCAAGGTCCTTGATCCATTTGGAATTAAGTCTTGTACATGGTGACAAGTACGGGTCCAGCTTTAATCTTCTGCATGTGGAGATCCAGTTTTGCCAGCACCATTTGTTGAAGATGCTGTTCTTTTTCCATTGGATTCTTTGGGCCCCTTTGTCGAAGATCAAATGGCTGTACTTTTGTGGGCTTATATCTGGGTCCTCAACCCTTATCCATTGATCTGTGTGTCTATTTTGGAGCCATACCAGGCTGTCTTTATAACTATGGATTTGTAGTATAGACTAAGGTTTGGTATGGCAATACCTCAAGCTGTGTTTTTGTTACTCAGGATTGTCTTTGCTATCCTGGGTCTTTTGTGCCTCCACATGAACTTTGAGATTGTTTGGTCAACTTCTTTGAAGAATTGCTTTGGGATTTTGATTGGAATACCATTGAATCTCTATATTGCCTTTGGTAGGATGGTCATTTTTACGATGTTAATTCTGCCAATCCAGGAACAAGGGAGATCTTTCCACCTTCTGGTGTCTTCTGCTATTTCTTTCTTTAGGGTTTTAAAGTTTTCATTGTAAAGGTCTTTTACCTCCTTGGTTAGGTTTATACCAAGGTATTTCATTTTTTTAGGGGCTATAGTAAATGGGATTGTTTCTCTCAAGGCTTTTTTCACTTCTTTCATTCTGGCCATATAGAAAGGCCTCTGATTTTTGCACATTTATTTTGTATCCTGCTACCCTGATGAATTTCTCAATTAGTTCCAGGAGCTTCCTGGTGGAGTTTTTGGGATCACTCAGGTATAAGATCATGTCATCTGCAAATAGGGATAGTTTGACTTCTTCCTTGCCGATTTGAATCCCTCTTATGTCCCTTTCTTGTCTTATGGCTTCAGCTAAGACTTCAAGTACAATATTGAATAGAAGTGGTGAGAGTGGACAGCCTTGTCTAGTTCCTTGTCTAGTGGGAATGCTTCCAATTGTTCCCCATTGAGCATAATCCTTGCTGTGGGCTTGTTGTATACACCTTTTATTATATTGATAAAGGTTCCTTCCATTCCTACTGTCTCTAGCGTTTTGATCATAAAAGGCTGTTGGATCTTGTCAAAAGCTTTTTCTGCATCTATCGAGAGTATCATGTGGTCTTGGACTTTGGACTGGTTTACATGAGGAATTACATTTATTGATTTGCGTATGTTGAACCAACCTTGTGTGCTGGGGATAAAGCCTACTTGGTCCCCGTGAATGATCTTTTTAATATGTTTTTGAATCCGGTTTGCTAAGACTTTGTTGAGAATCTTTGCGTCTGTGTTCATCAGAGAGATCGGCCTATAGTTTTCTTTTTTAAGTGAATCTTTATTAGGTTTTGGGATTAAAACGATATTAGCTTCATAAAAGGAATTTGGTAGTGTTCCTTCCTTTGCTATTTGATGGAACAGTTTAAGGAGTATTGGTATTATTAACTCCTTAAATGTCTGGTGGAACTCTGTGCTGAATCCATCTGGTCCAGGACATTTCTTGGTGGGAAGATTCGAGATTACTTCCTCTATTTCCTTATATGTTATAGGACTATTTAAATTTTCACAACTTCCTGATTCAATTTAGGTAAGTTGTGTTTACTTAGGAATTCATCCATCTCTTTTGTGTTGTCAAACTTCACAGAGTATAAGTTTTTGAAATATGATGTTATAATTCTCTGGATTTCTTGGGTATCAGTAGTGATAACTCCATTATCATTTCTAATTTTGTTAATTTGGGTTTTCTCTCTCTTGCTTTTGGTTAATTTAGCTAGGGGTGTATGAATCTTATTGATTTCTTCAAAGAACCAGCTTTTTGACTGGTTGATTTTTTCTATCGTTTTCTTAGTCTCGATTTCAGATATTTCTCCCCTTATTTTGCTAATCTCCTCTCTTCTACTACTTTTGGGATCAGATTGCTCTAGTTTCTCTTAAGCCTTAAGTTGCATCGTTAAATTATTTATTTCTGATGTTTCCATTTTTTTGATGTAGGCATTAAGAGCTATGAACTTACCTCTTAGGACAGCTTTTATTGTGTCCCAGAGATTTTGTTAAATTGTATTTTCATTATTGTTCACTTTCAGGAAATCTTGAATTTCCTTTTTAATTTCTTCCTGAATCCAGTTCTCATTCAGCATCATATTTTTAAGTTTCCAGGATTTAGTGTATTTTCTCTTGTTTGTTGTGTTGTGGATGTCCAGCTTTAGGCCGTGGTGGTCTAATAGGGCACAGGTTAGATTTTAACTTTTTGTACATGTGTAGATTCATTTTGTGGCCCAATATGTGATCTATTTTGGAGAAAGTTCCATGTGCTGCTGAGAAAAATGTGTATTCTTTGGTGCGTGGGTGAAAAGTTTGATAGAGATCTGTAAGGTCCATTTCTTTCAGGGTTTGATTAAGTTCCAACGTGTGTCTGTTAAGCTTTTGACCTGTTGATCTATCCCATGTTCAGAAGGCGGTGTTGAAGTCCCCAAGAATTATTGTTTGGGGGTTGATTTCTTGCTTTAGACGCTGTAGGGTTTTCTTAATGAATGTGGAGGGGCCCATATTGGGTGCATATATGTTCAGTATTGTGAAATCTTCCTGGTGAATTGTACCTGTGACTAAAATGTAGTATCCATCCGTGTCTCTTATAATTTTCTTTGGTTTGAAGTCCACTTTGTCTGATAACATAATGGCTTCCCCCGCCTGTTTTCTGCTTCCATTTGCTTGTAGAATTGTTGACCAGCCTTTTATTTTTAGAGCATGCCTATCTTTTGTGGTGAGATGGGTTTCCTGCAGGCAGCAGATTGATGGATTGTGATTTTTAATCCAAGTTTGTAATCTGTGTCTCTTGATCAGTGAATTAATTCCATTAACATTTAGTGTTATAATGGAGAAACTATTTTTAATTCCAGACATTTATTATGTTTAGTAATTTTTATAAGTATATTGCTATGCTTTTAATGGTGTTATATTTGCCTTCTGTTCTCCTGGATATGCCTGTTTTTTTCTTCACGCTTGAGTATCATTTCTAGCATTTTTTGAAGGCCTGGTTTGGTGGACAAGTTGTCTTTGTGCTGGAAAATTTTTCTTTCTCCCTTGATGATGACTGATAGTTTTGCAGGGTAAATCAACCTGGGTTGACATGTTTGTTCATTCAATACTTGAAGTATGTCTCTCCAAGCTCTTCTTGCTTTTACTGTTTCGACTGAGAAGTCATTTGTTATTTTAATAGGTTTACCTTTAAAAGTGACTTGTTTTTTCTCCCTTGAAGCTCGCAGCACCATTTCTTTATCTTGAATGTGGAGTGTTTTTACTATTTTTTGCCATGGCGTGCTTCTATTTTGGTCCTTTCTGTTTGGGGTGCGGAATACCTCTTGTATATGGATGGGCCTCTCTTTTTTTAGATGAGGAAATTTTTCCTTGATGATCATTTGAAAAATTTCCTCAGGGGTGGTATTTTGAGATTCTTGCTCTGATATTCCATGAATACGCATGTTAGGCTTCTTCAGGGTGTCCCATATCTCTTGGATATTTCTCTCAAGTATCTTTTTGGCTTTAACAACCTTTTCCATTGAGCTGGTTAGTACTCCCACTTTATCTTCAAGGTCTGAAATTCTGTTTTCTGCTTCCTTAGTTCTGTTGATAAGACTCTCTGTGGCGTTCTGGGTTGAAGATAACTTGTCTTGTAGCTCAGTTTTAAACTCTGCTTGAGTTTGGTTTAACTGCTCTATGCCAGTTTTTGTTTCTTGCACTGTTTTTCTCAACTCCTCCAAATGTCTGCTGTGTTCCTCTTCAAAGCGATTGATTTGATTATGTAATTCCTCCCGTATTTCCTCTTTCATAATATTGAATATGGTAATGATCATATTTTGAAAGTCGTTATACTGGGTGAGGCTTTCTTGGCCTTTTTCCTCGGGTTTGTTCTGGTTGGAGTCTAAGATTATGGGATTAATTTCTTCAGTGGGAAATTTGTTTACTTGAGTGTTGCTTCTCATGGATTTGCACTTTGATTTTGGCATTGTCGTTTTAACTCTTAAGATCTTTCAATTTCACTAAACTGAATTATTTGGCCTGGGATCCTGGTGGGCGGGCGTGGGAGGAGACTTACCTAGGTCGCGGGGTGAGGCCCGGCTGAACCGGGCGCAAGTCCGGACTGGCAGAGCGGGGTGGGGAATGGGAGGATGGGGGCGTAGGCGTGGAGCTATTTAACCCGAGGGCAGCTGGGGCCTGGCCCGGGCTCAGGGGGAGGTCCTCCTCATCCCTCAGCCCCCCCGCGCGGCTCCGGCTGGATGGTGGGAATCGAAGCTGGGTCCCTTTGGGCTGACCTGGGGTCCTGGTGGGCGGTGCGCGGGCGGAGACTTACCTAGGTCGCGGGGTGAGGCCCGACTGGACCTCGCGCGCGTCCAGACCAGCGGAGCGGGGTGGGGTGAAAGGGAGAGGAATAGATTCATTTATGATGTCAAGGAATCTTTTCCAAAACACGTCACTGAAATAAACGAACATATTGCTGAAAGCTAAGCCCAATCAAAAGTCAAAAGGAAAAGCGAAATGCCCTTTTAAAATATGAGGATAAAGAAGTCTTGTAATTTGGAAGATATTATTAATCAATGTACACTCTACAAGGGTGCAAAATCATATAAATATTTTAAAAATAGATAACCAACACATTATTGACTCCTCAAATCCTAGCATGGACTAAAGGCACTAGGATCCTTAGAAGCTAGGGATTAACAGCCACAATAATGTTTCTATACTTATGGGGAACACAAGAAAGAGTTCTAGGAAATGCCACTGAGTCCTTACACCTCATCAGAGAGGAGGGCCCAGAGGAAAGTTTGACATACAAATTAAAGGATATTCCAGGGATTGGAGGGAGGAGGCACTGGGAAATAGGGAGGGAGGAGGGGGGAAAGGAAAGAAAAAAGGGGGAAGGACCTAGGGGATACAAAGAGAGTGAAGGGAGGGAGGGGACCAGTGTACCTATTAAGTTTGTATGAGTAGAAATAAATAAATAAATAAATTATTAAAAAAGATCAATTTTTGGCAGAATAGAACAAATTTGGAAATTTTGCATTAGAATATCTGTGCAAAAAATTCACCTGTTTCTTTGTTAAAACAGCTAATGCTTGATTTCATAAAGGCTGATTTGTGAGAGGTAATTTTAACACGTAGGTAATATTAAAATAAAACTTCGATTTCTTTCCTTAGGTGGAAAATATCTTTTATAATTATCCATATCTATTTTGGAATGGAACCCTCTTCTCATCTACACAACAAAGTTAAGAAATACATACACATTTAGAAACAGGGTTCTTTAAGCTTTTCCCAAAATTAGGGAGAGTGCTTGAGAAACTAAAGTTCGAGATATTTCCTTGAAGATCAATTTTTGGTTGTACACATTATAATATAAAATATACATGAAGAGATTTGCAAATATGTTCACACAAATAAATACTGCAAGTCCAACGCTACTATATGTAGTATTTCTGAGTTCTAGGAAATTTCAATGGCTTAAATTTCATAATCCCATGCTTTCTGAAAATACCTTAATCTTGAATGCACAAGTCACAGTAAGTTCAAGACTGCAAAGCAGAAAATTGAAAAACATAATTAACAGTGAATAAATTGTCCTCTGAATAGGTGGATAAGAAACAAACTAAATTATTTTTCATTTTGAATTGTTTTTTTTAAAGGTGACTAAATGTTCAAAATTTGTGGAAATACAATTATTGTGCTTCTATAATATTTTGGGTATTTTTAACTACTTTTTCATCAGAAGCCTATGAGAGTTAAACTAAATCTAGGTGAGTATCATATAGACTTTCAGTCCTATAAAAATATTACCTAAATATCCTTCATGGGATGGATAACTTCTTGTTCTGTCATTTACTCCTCTTCCAAATTTCAGACATCTTTGGAAACCTCTGGTTTTTGAAAGAATTGGTGGTCTTCTCCAACTACTAGTTTCATAAGTCGGTTTGTTGGCTTGTTCTACTTTTATTTTTTTCCATCCAAAAACTAAAAATTATGAAGTCATCAACATTATTTTAATTTTAATTTGTACAATATACTTTGATGATTTTTATTGAATGTAGTATCAGGATCAACAAAAGTTCAAGGGTAGTTTGTTCTGCACAGCAGGTTAGTAGTCTCAAAAAACTTTTAAATAATATGCCTGTTAAAATTGCAGATGGAATCACCAGAATATATCTGTCATAAGAATGTTCAGTGTCAGAAGTCATCAATGAAACTTCATGTTACTCGCTCTATTGTATTATTCTATTCACTCTTTTATATTATTCCAGTATTTTGTCATTAGGATAAGTCATTTTCAATTTGTACTAACTCAAACATATTTGAAGATAAAACAACTTACATTTTATATATCAAATGTATCTCCTTACTACATAGAAGCAAGGAGCCAAATATAACCTTTAATTCAAGCCCATGTATATGGTGTATTGAAATAGACGAGAAGAGAGAGACAGAGAGAGAAAGAGAGAAAAATGGAGAGACAGACAGAAAGAGACAGCAACAGAGAGACAGAGAGAGAGAAATGCTTCTAGGAGTCAATATGCCTGCGCAGAAGTCACAAGGTGTGTGGTTGTCTATGGACTACTTTGGGTACCTGTCCTTAACTTCTAAACTGAGATAGTGTCTCAGTGTTTTGGACTTCTTTTTTTATGCTGCATACACTAAGTTACATGTTTCAGTGAAATTCCTGTGTACCCATCATAGGAGTACCAGAATTACAAAAATCTACATCTTACATTTGGTTTTTATGTTTTGATGGGATTAAAACTCAGGTTCTCACACTTGTGTGGTGAGAGCTTTTATTCATTCAGTCATATCTTCAGCTGTCTCTCCTTTAAAACTTTGTGATAAAGAATACTATACGGTGCTAAACATTTTAGAAATGAAATAGGACTAATACAGTGAAAAAATCAAAATAGTTAATATTGTAATTAATCACATAAAGTATAACAAAATAGGTTAGAGGATATTTGTCAAATATATTGAAATTAAATTTCTCCATAAGAAAATTTTTTGAAACAGAAATAGAGAATGTTATTCTTTTAAAATTACAAAAGCTAAAGGCTTTAAAATATACCAAGTTTTATTGCCAAGAGTCTGAAGAATAAATTATCCAAATTACTGGAAAAAAGTGAAGCCCAAGTGATCCAGGATGGAATGAACTTAAATACAAAGTGGAGGAGCTCATTATTCAATATTGCCACAATTTAAAGGGCTTTGGGAAACACAATTTCCACAAATTAAAACAGGATTTTTACTGAATCAGTGATTTTGCTGAAATCATTCCATATACAAGATTGTTATTTTGCAAAGACAGAAAAACAATTTCAGATTGACAATTATTACCTATATTAGTGAACAGAGATTCTCATTATTTCTTCCAATAATCCACATCATCTATTTTACCATAATGTTGTCTTGCATGAACTAAAAATATATTTGGATTTGAATCTTACTCAAGCACAACTTTCTCCAGATTATTTTCCCCCCACAGGAATCTTTCCATAAATTAAAATATTTTGCAAATATTACCCTACTTCCTTTTATTTCTCTGAAGCTTTCTTCTAAAGGCTAACTTGCAGTTACACTGGAGCATGAACATAACATAAATTTAAAATATATGACTTAACTATTAATAGTCTGCCAATCACAACTTTTTGATGTAAACCTAACAAAACCCAAAAGTAGCTAAAGACTTTTTAAAGATTTTTTTCACCTTAGCATTTTAGAGAAGTGATAAATGCATGTTGATTTAAAAACGAGGTAGGGCCCTCCCCCTCTTCCATTGGCCCTGAACCCACACTAGATCCCGCTATCCATGTAAGTCACCCTGCTTCCCAGGTACTACCCACCAGAATCCAAGTCACCTGCTCTTTCCAGCCCCCCCCACCATCCAGCCTGAAGAGCGTCAAAGCTGCCCAGGGCTTGGGTGGACTTCTGGACATGCCTGAGGTCCTCTCAGGTGAAGCCCATGGATCATCCTTAGCCTCTCCCTCCTTCCACTGGCCCTGAATGCATGCTCACAGAGTCCAGGTAAGGCACCCTGCTTCCCAGGTATTCCCCACCAGAACCCAGGTTACCTGCTCCCCCAGCCCCTCTCACCATCCAGCCTGAACAGCACCAAAGCTGGCCAGGGCTTGGATGGACCACTGGCCATGCCCCAATTCCCAGAGGAAGCCTGCTGAACATCTTAACCCCTCCCTCCCTTCTGCTGGCCCCTAATGAACTAGCAAAGTCCAAGTAAAGCATCCTGCTTCCCAGGTACTCCCCATCAGAACCCAGGTCACCCACTCTTCCCAGCCCCTCCTACAATCTAGCCTGTAGAGCGCCAAAGCTGGCCAGAGCTTGGGTGAACTACTGGCCATGCTCCAGGTCCCAGGTGAAGCCCACCTATCATCCTTAGCCCCTCCTCACCTTCTACCTGCTGCGAACACAGGCTCACTCTCTCAAAGAGTAAGTAACACACCCCCTGTCTACTAAAACTGATTTAATTGATGTACTAATAGTTTAATAGCCTTATCTTGGAAATAGCAATAACAACAGACAAACACAACCAACTCCAAGGCAACCACTAGTAATAACTGCCAAAGAACAGTTATACCAACTAAAACAGTTCACTCAAAAACACATAGAACTATAAGATTCAAGAGACCAAACAATGCCTAAGTCAAAGAGTAGATCCATGAGAAACAAAACCCAAGAAAACAAATCTCCCATAGAAAGAATTAACCCCATAACAACAGATTCCAACCAAAACAAATTCACACAAAATAGCCAAGAAAGCTAGCCCCAAGAAAACGACTTTCAAAGCACGATAATTACCATGAAAGAGGAAATCCAGGAGGAGTTAAATAACCACATCAACCACTTTCAATATGAACACAAAAGACACTGAAAGAATTGAGAAAAACAGTTCAAGAAACAAAAATAGGCATAGAGCAGTTAAAACAGTCTCATGCAGAGTTTAAAATTGAACTAAAAGACAAGTTATCCTCAACCCAGAACTCAATAGAGAGTCTTACCAATAGAGCTATCAAGGTGGAAAATAGAATTTCAGATTTTGAAGACAAAGTGGCAGAATTAACCAGCTCAATGGAAGAGGTTGTTAAAGCCAAAAAGACACTTAAGAGGAACATTCAAAAGTTATGGGACACCCTGAAGAAGCCTAACGTTTGCATTCATGGAATACCAGAGCAAGAATCCCAAAATACCATACGTGAGGAAATTTTTTTAACTACCATAAGTGAATACTTCCCTCATCTAAAAAAAGAGAGGTACATCCATGTACAAGAGACATTCTGCACCCCAAACAGATATGACCAAAATAAAAACTCGCCATCGCGAATAATAGTCAAAACACTCCACATTCAAGACAAATAAATGGTGCTGAGAGCTTCAAGGGAAAAAAAAAAGTCACTTTTAAAGGTAAACCTATTAGAATAACAAATTACTTCTCAATTGAAACAGTAAAACCAAGAGAGCTTGGAGACACGTACTTCATGTATTGAATGAGCAAAAATGTCAACCCAAAGTAATATACGTGGCAAAACTATCCGTCATAATTAAGGGAGAAAGAAAAGCTTTCCAGAACAAAGACAACTTGAAAGCTTACATGTCTTCCAAAGCAGGCTTCAAAAAATGCAAGAAATGATACTCAAGACTTAAAAAAAAAAAAGCATTATCCAGGAGGACAGAAGTATTTTACCACCAAAACCTAACAGTCAAATAATAAATTTGCAAAAGCCACTAAACATAAAAATGTCCAGAATTAAAAATAAATTCTCACCCCCCCGCAGTTGTAGAAAATCAGGAATGAAAAGTCTGTGAACTTAACCAGATGTCTCATTGCTTACTCCCAGTCCTTGATGGAGGCCTATTTTCTCTGCTATTACATGGTCGCCTCTCTCCTTGTTTCTGGTGGATGTGATCTCACCAGAAGGGGAGAGCATATAGTCTGGCAGAAAAAAAGTAACCATTTTGCAAATGGGTGATTGACCCCTCCCTCACTGTGGTTATCTACTTTTATTGCATCTATCTTTGAATATACTCTTATAAAAAGACTCTAGTTTAACAGTTTTTTATCTCTGGCCAGGAGGTGACATCCAATACTCATCAGGATGGAGTGAAGGACATTGCAGGAGCAGCAAAACCTCAAAAGAAAATCAATAAACCATAATCCAGAACTTCAGAGAACTAGGCCAGCCTAATCTCTCCCCATCCTGAAGCTCAGGGAAATTTGCAGAAGAGTGGACGGTAAGAGTGTAAGAGCACAAGGATGGGAGGAGCAATGATATGCAAGATACTCCACAAAAGTTAGGGTTGAAGCAACCATAATTGGACTTTGCATGCCCTGCGCAATGTCCAACACACTATTGTCCCTACAAAGTCTAGCATTTGCTAAAAGCACCAAGATCCTTGGAGGCAAGGGATTGACAGCCACAGTAGTGTTCCTATGCTTAAGAGGAACACAGGAAAGAGTTCAGGGAAATGCCACTGGGTCCTTGTATGTCATCAGAGAGGAGGACCCAGAGGAGAGTCAGGCATGCACATTAAAGGATTCTCTGGGGAAGGTGGAGAGGAAGGAATGAGGGGAGGGTGAACAGAGGGGTGGGGGGAGAGGAGGGAGGGAGGAAACCGGTGTAACTATTAAGTTTGTATGAGTAGAAATAATAAAAAATGTTAAAAAAAGATCTTTATGAATATACATGTACAAAAAAAATAAATTTTCCATCATAACATTAACTGTCAATGGAATTAACTCACCAATCAAGAGACACAGAATACAAACCTGGATTAAAAATCACAACCCATCAATCTGCTGTCTTCAGGAAACTCATCTCACCACAAAAAGGCACATCCTAAAAATAAAAGGCTGGTTCAAAATTCTGCAAGCTAATGGAATCAGGAAAAAGGCAGGAGTAGCCATTATGTTTTCCAACAAAGTACACTTCAAACCAAAAAAAAAATCATAAGACACACAGATGGATACTATGTTTTAGTCACAGTTACAATTTACTAGGAAGACTTCACAATACTGAATATATATACACCTAATATGGGCCCTTCAACATTCATTAAACAAACACTACAGCTTCTAAAGATTCCCAAATGATAATTCTTGGGGATTTCAACACCACCCTCTCAACCTGGGACAGATCAATAGGTCAAAAACTTAACAGAGGTACATTGGAACTTAATCAAACATTAAAATGTCTAACAAATATATTAAGAAATGCTCCTCAGCCTTAGCCATCAGGGAAATGTAAATCAAAACCTCCCTGAGATATCATCTCACCCCTGTCAGGATGGAAAAAAATCTCTAAGATATTTGTTAGATATATTAACTTCATTCCTGGTAAAGTTTCTTTTAATTTCCAAGGCCCATTTTTTAATTGGCTCATTTGTTTCCTTGATGTTACGTTTTCTAAGTTCTTTGTGCACTTTGGATAATAGAGCTCTATCACATATGTGGTAGATGAAGATTTTCTCCCATTCTGTGGTTGCCTTTGTGCTCAAGTTACAATCTCTTTATCTGAACAGAAGCTCTTTAATTTTACAAGATCCCATCGATTGAGTGTTGGTTGTAGTGACTGTGCTATTAAATGTCCATTTAGGAACTGTTGGCCTTGGCCAATCAGCTCGAGGGAGTTCCCTACCCTTTCAACTCAGGTTTTTATAGTCTCTGGCCTTATATTGAGGAACTTGATCCATTTGGAATTAAGTCTTTTTTATGGTGACAGATACGGGTCCAATTTTAATCTTCTGCATGTGGAGATCCAGTTTTGCCAGCACCATTTGTTGAAGATACTGTTCTTTTTCCATTGAATTTTTTGGGACCCTTTGTCAAAGGTCAAATGCCTATAGTTGTGTGGGCTTATATCTGGGTCTTCAACCCTTATCCATTGATCTGTGTGTCTATTTTGGAGCCAAACCAGGCTGTTTTTACAACTATGGATTTGTAGTATAGACTAAGGTTTGGTATGAGGATACATTCAGCAGTGTTTCTGTTACTACAGATTGTTTTTGCTATTCTGGGTCTTTTGTGCCTCCATATAAATTTTGAGATGGTTTGGTTAACTTCTTTAAAGAATTACTCTGAGATTTTAATTGGTATAGCACTGAATCTGTATATTGCCTTTGGTAGGATGGTCATTTTTTTGATGTTGATTCTACCAATCCAGGAACATGGTAGGTCTTTCCATCTTCTGTTGTCTTCTGCAATTTCTTTCTTTAGGGTTTTAAAGTTTTCATTATAAAGGTCTCTTTCTTCCTTGGTTATGTTTATGCTAAGGTATTTCATTTTTAGGGCTATAGTAAATGGGATTGTTTCTCTCAGGGATTTTTCACTTCTTTCATTCTGGGAATATAGGAAGACCACTAATGTTTGTACATTTATTTTGTATGCCACCACCCTGCTGAACTTCTGTATTAGTTCTAGGAGGTTCCTGGTGGAGTTTGTGGAATCACTCATGTATATCATGTCATCTGCAAATAGAGATAACTTGATTTTGTCCTTGTGAATTTGAATCCCTTTTATGTGCCTTTCTTATCTTATGGCTTCAGCTAAGAATTCAAGTACAATATTGAATAGAAGTGGGGAGAGTGGACAGTCTTGTCTAGTTCTTGATTGAAGCGGGAATGCTTCAAGGTTTTCCCCATTGCTGTAAGCTTGTTATATACAGCTTTTATTATGTTGTTAAAGGTTGCTTCCATTCCAACTGTATCTAGGGTTTTGATCATAAAGGGCTGTTGGATCTTGTCAAAAGTTTTTTCTGCATCTATAGAGACTGTCATATTGTCTTGGACTTTGGACGGGTTTATGTAGTGAATTACATTTATTGATTTGTGAGCCTGGGATAAAGCCTACTTGGTCCCTGTGAATGATCTTTTTGATATGTTTTTTAATCTGATTTGCTAAGACTTTGTTGAGAATCTTTGCGTCTGTGTTCATCAGAGAGACTGGCCTATAGTTTTCTTTTTTAAGTGAATCTTTATTAAGTTTTGGGATTAAGATGATATTTGCTTCATAGAAGGAATTCGGTAGTTTTGCTTCCTTTGCTATTTGATAGAACGCTTTAAGGAACATTGGTGTTATTACCTCCTTAAATGTCTGGTAGAACTCTGTGCTGAATCCATCTGGTCCAGGACATTTCTTGGTGGGAAGATTCGAGTTTATTTCAGCGATTTCCCCATGTGTTATGGGACTATTTAAATAATTTACAACTTCCTGATTCAATTTAGGTAAGTTGTGTTTATTTAGGAATTCATCCATCTCTTTTGTGTTGTCAAACTTCACAGAGTATAAGTTTTTGAAATATGATGTTATAATTCTCTGGATTTCTTGGGTATCAGTAGTGATAACCCATGTTCATTTCTAATTTTGTTAATTTGGGTTTTCTCTCTCTTGCTTTTGGTTAATTTAGCTAGGGATGTGTCAATCTTACTGCTTTTTCAAAGAACCAGCTTTTTGACTGGTTGATTTTCTGTATAGTTTTTATTATGTCGATTTCGGATATTTCTTCCCTTCTTTTGCTAATCTCCTCACTTCTACTGCTTTTGGTAATGGATTGCTCTAGTGTCTCTAAAACTTTAAGCTGCATTGTTAAGTTATTTATTTCTAATGTTTCCATTTTTTGGATGTAGGCAATAAGAGCTATAAACTTACCTCTTAGGACAGCTTTTATTGTGTCCCAGAGATTTTGTTAAATTGTATTTTCATTACCGTTTGCTTTCAGGAAATCTTGAATTTCCTTTTTAATTTCTTCCTGAATCCAGTTCTCATTCAGGATCATATTGTTAAGTTTTCAGGAATTAGTGTATTTTCTGTTGTTTGTTGTGTTGTGGATGTCAAGCTTTAGACTATGGGGGTCTGATAGGGTACACGCTACAATTTCAACTTTCCTGTATATGTGGAGATTCGTTTTGTGGCACAGTATGTGATCTACTTTGGAGAAAGTTCATTATGCTGGTGAGAAAAATATATATGAGAGCGTGGATGAAAAGTTCGATAGAGATCTGTAAGTTCCATTTCAGTTACGGTATGATTAAGTTCCAAAGTGTCTCAGTTAAGCTTTTGACACATCCATCTATCTCATGTTGAGAGGGCGGTGTTGAAATCCCCATAAATTATTGTTTTGGGGTTGATTTCACGCTTTAGATGCTGTAGATTTTGCTTAATGAGTGTGGAAGGGCCCGTATTAGATGCATATATGTTCAGTATTGTGAAGTCTTCCTGGTGAATTGTGCCTGTGACTAAAATGTAGTATCCATCTGTGTCTCATAATTTTTTTGGTTTGAATTCCACTTTGCCCAAGAGCATGATGGCTACCCCTGCTTGTTTCCTGGTTCCATTAACTTGCAGAATTTTGGATCAGACTTTTATTTTTAGGATGTGGTGAGATGAGTTTCCTGAAGACAGCACATTAATGGATTATGATTTTTAATCCAAGTTTGTAATCTGTATCTCTTGATTGGTGAGTTAATTCCATTGACATTTAGTGTTATAATGGAGAAATTATTTATAATTCTAGACATGTTTTATGTGGGTTTTGTAAGTGTGTTACTTGGCTTTTAGGTTTTCTTGGTATTATACTTCCCTTCTGTCTTCCTGGATACATTTGTTTTCTTCGAGCTTGAGTATCATTTCTTGCATTTTTTGGAGGCCTGTTTTGGTAGACATGTAAGCTTTCACTTGTCTTTTTGGTGCAAAACTTTTCTTTCTCCCTAGATCATGATGGATAGTTTTGCAGGGTATATCACTCTGGGTTGTCATTTTTGCTCATTTCATATGTGAAGTACATCTGTCCAAGCTTTTTGTGCTTTTACTGTTTCCATTGAGAAGTCATTTATTATTTTAATAGGTTTTTCTTTAAAAGTGATTTGTTTTTTTTCCCTTGAAACTCTCAGCACTTTTCTTTCTCTTGAATGTGGAGTGTTTTGACTATTATTTGCTGTGGCAAGTTTCTATTTTGGTTATATCTGTTTCGGTGCAGAATGCCTCTTGTACTTGTATGGGCTTCTCATTCTTCAAATGAGGGAAGTTTTCCTTAACGATAATATGAAAATTCCCTCAGGAATGGTATTTTGGGATGCTTGTTCTTGTACTTCATGAATGTGCATGTTAGGCTTCTTCAGTGTGTCCCAAAACTCTTGAATATTTCTCTCAAGAATCTTTTTGGCTTTAACAACCTCTTCCATTGAGCTGATTAATATTTCCACTTTGTGTTCAAAGTCTGAAATTCTATTTTCTGCTTCGTTTGTTCTGCTGATAAGACTCTCTCGAATTCTGGGTTGAGTTTTAAACTCTGATTGAGTGTGTTTTAACTGCTCTAATCCTAATTTTGTTTCTTGAACTGTTTTTCTCAACTCCTTCAAGTATCTGTTGTGTTCCTGTTGGAAGTGGTTGTTGTGGTTATTTATTTCCTATTTCATAGTATTGATCATGCTTTGTATATCATTATCCTGGGCTTGGCTTTCTTAGCTATTTTCTGTGAATTTGTTTTGGTTCAAATCTATCATTGGTTAATTCTTTTGGTGGGAGATGTGTTTTCTTGGATTTTGTTTCTTGTGGAAGTCGTTTTGACTTGGGCATTGTTATTTTGTCTTTTAAGACCTTTCAGATTCTGTGTGTTTTTGAATGAACTGACCTAGATGATATTAATATTTTCTGGCAGTTATTACTAGTGGTTGACTTGGAGGTGGGTACATTCGTCTGTTGTATTATGTCCTGGATGGGGTCTTAGGCTGTTAGTACATCAATTAAGACAGGTTTAGTGGACAGGAGGTGAATATTAGCATGATGGTACACTTTTATACTATTTAGTACCTTGATGATATGTGAAGGTGAGTGGTATAGTCTCTGAAGTTTTATATCGTTTGGGGGTGACTATATGCAAAAGTTAATCTACAGTGATTTATAAGGAAAGAAGCAGGATGGTATAAAGGGATTTACTTATCTTTGGGCTTGCTGTGAAAAATCTCTCTCATGTGATAGGATGATTTTAGAGGACTTCACATGTATGGCGTTTGTCCCTTAGAGCTTGGCTTGGTTTTCTTTGGATTCTGTTGGTTTCTGAGGAACAATGTGTCCTTCCTGAGATACAGGGTGACCTGATGCATCTAGGGCGGCTGAGTGGGTGGGCCAGCACCTGAGACTGGAGGCACCCCTGCTATACACTTCACCTGGACTTGGGGAGTGGCCTAAATGTCCAGCCAACCAGCAGGCTGGATGCTCTCAGGCTGGCCAGTGGGAGGAGCTGGAAAGGGTTGGTGGGAGTTACCTAAGAAGCAGGGTGACTGCGAACATCAGAGGGAGAGGTTGTGTACTAGCAAAAATGTCCAACCTCATAATTATTCATAAAAAATTTCTCAACCATCCCGAACTCAGAACCAACAGTGCTGTTTCTCAACTTGCATTACTTAACCTGGACCACTCTGTCATCTCTAGAATACTTGCTTCCTTGATTCCTAGTGAAGGAAGTATATCATGAATTCACTATTTCATTAGCTTTTGCTCTCATGGCACTCATCTCTAAAGAGGGAAATGACACTGACAGGATGTTGTGTTTGCAGGTGGAAAGGCATCGAGAATTTGGTAAGTCCTGGATGCAAGCAGGGGCAGGTTGCTGGTGCAGATGTTTGAAGCTGAGCTTTGCTTTGCAGAGATTGGCCATTCCTGGTACTGCACAGCAGGACAGTGTCTGTCAGAAACTTGGGGTGCAAAGGTTTATCAGAGAGGCTCTGGTGATACTGGCCTCTGTTAACTATCAGGCTGTGAAACTGTACAATGTGGGTAAGGGCCAGCAAATGGTGGCAGAGAGGACCTGAAGGCTTCATTTTGTGTCCAAGTGGTCATTGGCCCTTTCAATCTCACCTGTCTAATAGTTCACCGGGATATTGAATGGTGGCCTAGCATGTAGTGATGCAGTTGCTGGCACATGAATACCTTTTTGAGATATTGAGCTGAATCACAGATGTCGTATATTCAGATAAATACAAGAAATAAAAACATAACACAGAGCAAAGTGAACTTCCGCCCTTCTTTTGCCCCATCTCCACCTTTTGGGTCTTCACTCACTTTTTTCACTTTCCTCATTCTTTCAGTTTCCTGAGATCATAATGTCCCTGCTGACCACATTGTGGCATTCTGAGAAAGTCTATCATGCAATAATGATCTTTAAGTGACTAAAACTTCATGTCCTGTTGGAGTCCATACCAGTGGCCCCAAGGCCTCATGTCATTGCACAAATTGATGGATATATGCACAGAGGGGGACTCACAAATAATTCCAAAAATGTTTCCACAGACCACATTTAATCATAGCTGAAAGATCCTCATGTGAAATGAGGCATGATTAGAAGATAAAAGCCCTAATATTTAAACAAAGCATAAATCATTACAGTAGTCCACTGGAGGAAGCCTGTTTCTGAGAAAATCTGATGTTGGAGCAAAAGCATTGATCCCAGCTGACAAACGCTGCAGAGTGATTTATGGGAAGAAGAGGAGGATTGTTTCTGATACCTTGACAGTTTGGAAAGATGCAACAGACATGGCCTTTGGAAGAAAGTAGGAAGTGCGGGCACAGCAGTAAAATTTAGGTTAGTTCTTTTTAAAATGTAGGTTAAAGTAATAGTTAACACAAAGTATTTTTAAAATTCTTGTTTCTCTCACCCTTAATCTCCATTCTCAACCTGCTTCATCTTGTTCCCTGACAACGCTGCATCATTTCTATCACACTCCCTCCTATTTGCAAGTTTTTACAACTCTATGGCTGATTGTGCTTCATCTGATATGTCTTTGATGTCATTTGCCTGACATGATCCATGCTCCAGCAAGTATCATAGCTCTTGAAGATAACATCTTCCTTTTCTCTTCACTATAAATATTCATTCTTATAATTTTTCAGGATGGTGTGGGGCTCCATGAGATCCTTTCCCTTTCCTGATGAGGTGTGATAGGATAGTTTCTATGCAGTCCTTGTGAAAGTATGCATATCTGCTATGATGTCATGGATTTCCATGATGTCCAGGAGATAATGTGTCTCCCACCACTGTCCATTTCAGGCACTTACAATTTTACTGTCCCATCTTCCTTGATTTTCCTGAGCCATGAATGGTGGTTGATGTCACTTAGTTGTTTTATTTAAGGCCAAGCAGTCCCAAGTCACTTATTTCTGCAATTTCACCAGCTGTGCTCTTCTGTTATAAACATTGTGTGTTGCATTGCAGAAGGAGGCTTCGAAGTTTGGTTCTTCTAGCTCTTTCGATCTATGTGTGTAATAACAGGTGTTTATAAGGAAGTTTGGTGTAGTGTCTTCATAGGTTAACATTATAGTGTACTCTTCCCCTGAGGCTTACGTCCTCCTCTCATAGGGTCTTATTCTAACTTACCTGTGTTCCCTTCTGACAAGTGCATGTTACATCTGATCAGAAAACTGTTCTTGATATTATTCATGCTACTATACGCAGATGGTCATTTTAATTTACATTTTTATATATGTGCTTCTTGCCTCCTTCATCCTCTCTCCCCTTCCCTACCACCTTTCCTTCCTGCTTACATCCCATTCCTACCTGGGTCCAGTCTACTACCTCCTATTCTCCTGTCTTAGTTCCTGTGGGTCCTGGGGTTTCCTCTGTATCATCTGTTCTCATAGAGATTTATGTCTCTGTTGCAGACCTAGAGGCTCTTCTTTGGGTGGCACTCTGATATGCGTACTGCCCTACTTCTGTCTGATCCCTCGTCCCTAAGCAGCATACTGACTGAAACTATCTCTCCTGAGATCCAAACAAGTCCATGGGGGCATGTTCACATATCCGAACGTACATTTCTGCAGAGTTCAAGTCCCATTGCCATAAGTTGCTGGCTGCAGCTGCCTTATCTGAAGTGCAGTGAACTGTCCAGCAAAGAAACTCTCCATCTTACTGTCCCCCTCTTCCATTAAGTTCCCTATGCTTCTGGAATGGGGAGAATTTTGGCCTGACTCCAGGTGAGCATTGCTGTATTGTGGATATTCTGTGTCCAGGTTATTTGCTGTTGTCCATTTTGCCATTCTTGCACTGCACAAGGCTGCGACCTATCTGGTATTGAGATCATCTTCTATCCAACAATACAGAACTAGTAAAGAGAGGCCTTTATGTAAGGGAAAACTTTAAGGAGATGGAGGATCAGGAGTGTGGCACAATAGTGGAAAATTGTCAACCTCCACAACATCATCTGGCTGTGTAGTAATCTCCCTCTGTCCTCAAGTCATGAAACACATATCTAGTGATTCTAACCATGCCAAGTACTAGTGATCATGGAAACAAACTGATCATGGATTGGATCAAATATCTTGCTAAGTATGTGTCTGTCTTGACAATGGCCTATTGAACTTTATTCCTTTGTCTTCATTTTATTTGGGTCCTCTTTGCCCTCTCTTCCTATTTCAAATCTTTTGTGGTTAAAAACAGTAATAAAAATATCTTCCCACATTACCACCCAGACACTTGTTTCAGAGAGGCCCCACTGCTGGTCAGGTAAACTCCCTAGACCATGCCCCATACCCCATGCCCCAAGTGAACTGCTAGTCCCAGCTCTTTCCCCCAGCCAGCTGGAGCAGCAGCCAGTCTACTCTGGGCTAGGAAAGGACTCAATACCACACCCCAGGTCCAAGGACATCTGTGTGGTAACTGGATATGGGGCCCTTTCCAATGGAACATGAAGTCCAGGGAGGACCCACTGCTCCTCAGTGAAGGACCCTACACCAGGTAGGTCCAGGTACCAGGTAATCTGGGTGACAACTAGAGGAACAGCCCTTTCTGCCCAGACCAAGGACCAGGAAGAATGCCCTATTCCTCAGAATTCAACAGAGTCCAAAGAAAAGCCAAGCAAAGCTCTAAGGGACAAACATCTTACATCTGAAATCCTCTAACATCATCCTATCACATGGGAGAGATTCTTCGCATACAGCACAATAATAAGTAAACCATTTTTACCACCCTGTTCCTTTCAATTATTAGTCACAATAGTTTAACTTTTCTATATAGCCACCCTAAAACGTATACAACTTCAAGGACTGTACCATTCACCCTCACATAACAACTTCAAGGCAAACACTAGTAATAACAACTCCAGAGTAGTAATACTAACTAATTCAGTTCAGTCAAAAACACACAGAAACCGAGGAGAGACCCTCTGAAGCCGTGCTCTTCCCTCCTGCCATCCGACCCTCCAAATCTTCAACAAACTAGAGACTCTAGGAATCTTCTAGCCTCCAGCCGTCACCCTTGGGCCTACTGGGCTGAGCAGCTACTGGCTGCCATCTACCTCGTCCATATTTCGTAGAGGTTTGCATTCAAGAAGAAATAATCCAGAAAGTCAAGATATGTAGCTCTGTGGCCGCCAAGCTATGGTTTTTAACAGATCACTGCATCAGGGAAGACTATCCCCAGAAAGAGATCTTATGAGCTCTGAAGGCCAAGTGTTGCAAGGAGGAACTGGACTTCAGGGCTGTGTTGATGGATGAAGTGGTATTGACAGTGGAGCAAGGAAATTTGGGTCTGCGGATCAATGGAGAATTAATCTCTGCCTACCCACAGGTGGTAGTAGTAAGAGTTCCAACCCTTTCGGTGCAAAGTGATAGTGATATCACAGTTTTGCGCCATCTAGAGAAGATGGGATGCCGATTGATGAATCGACCTCAAGCCATCCTAAACTGTGTGAATAAATTCTGGACATTTCAAGAGTTAGCGGACCATGCCGTTCCTCTGCCAGATACTTTCTCTTATGTTGGCCATGAAAATTTTGCCAAAATGATTGATGAAGCAGAAGTGTTGGAGTTCCCAATGGTAGTAAAGAATACGCGGGGTCACAGAGGTAAAGCGGTTTTCTTGGCACGAGATAAACACCATTTGGCTGACCTAAGCCATCTTATTCGTCATGAAGCTCCATACTTGTTCCAGAAATACGTTAAAGAGTCTCATGGAAGAGATGTATGTGTCATTGTTGTGGGAGGCCGTGTAGTTGGCACCATGTTACGCTGTTCAACAGATGGAAGAATGCAAAGCAACTGCTCACTAGGTGGTGTAGGGATGATGTGCTCATTGAGTGAACAAGGCAAGCAGCTAGCTATCCAGGTGTCTAATATCCTGGGGATGGATGTTTGTGGCATTGACCTGTTGATGAAAGACGACGGCTCCTTCTGTGTCTGCCAGGCCAATGCAAATGTAGGTTTCACTGCCTTTGATAAGACTTGTAATCTAGATGTAGCTGGTATCATAGCGGACTATGCCGCCTCCCTTCTGCCCACTGGCCGGCTCACCCGACGTATGTCTCTGCTCTCTGTGGTGTCCACGGCCAGTGAGACTAGTGAGCCGGAGCTGGGTCCCTCTGCCAGCACTGCTGTTGACAACATGAGCGCAAGTTCCAGCTCTGTCAACAGTGACCCTGAAAGCACCGAGCGCGAGCTGCTCACCAAGCTCCCAGGGGAGCTGTTGAACATGAACCAGCTGCTAGCCAATGAGATCAAACCCCTGGTGGAGTGACCCCACCTGTAAATAATTAATCATCAAAGCCCTTGTAAAACTCCTCCTTCTCATCCCCCCCTTATTTAACCAAATTGCAATGCTGTTCATGGAGAATGCTCAGGAGGATTAAAAGGGGATAAGTGAGACCCCTGCTAGTAAGATGTTACTGACTTTCATTTACAGATTCTGCAGAGAAGCAAAACAGGTTATAGGAAACTGGCAGGCTCTCTATTCAGTCTTCTAAATTACTGAAACCCTGTGTTCTCAGGCCACGAGGGACATGAACATTTTGTTCATGTTTCCTTTTACTTTTATACAAAATTGTTTTGATTCAACTATTGGATAGCACAGCTTTATATTGTATTGCAAGATTTGTAAAAAGCAAAAATCAAAATATCTGCTTAAATTACAAAAACCTTTTGGTTTACAAATCTGGAAATTCTGCCATTTCTCTGTTAGCCAGCAACTTCAGCTTATGATTGTTTATGAAATCTAAAAGGACTCTTACTGGGACTTCTCATTTTCATGTTTTTTTCCCACCTTAATTTGGATGGGAGGGCAATATGACTATAACCCAATAAAGATTTTTAATAACAAAAAAAATACAGAAACCAAAGTAAGGTCTTAAGAGGGAAAACAATAATGCTCAGGTCAAAGCACAAATCCATTAGAAACAAAAACCAAGACAACAAATCTCCCACCAAAAGAATTAATCCCATATGATAGATTCCAACCAGAACAAACTCACAGAAAATAGGAAGAAAGCCATACCCAAGATAATGACTTTCAAAGCCCAATCATTACTTTAATCAATACTATGAAAGAGGAAATCTGGGAAGAGGTAAATAACTGCATCAACCACTGTGAAAAGCAACACAACAGGCACTTGGAGGAGATGAGAAAAACAGTTGAAGAAACAAAAATAGGCATAAAGCAGTTAAAACAGTCTCAAACAGAGTTTAAAAATGAACTAAAAGACAAGTTATCGTCAATCAAGAACTCAAGGGAATCTTATCAGCACAACTAAGGAATCAGAAAACAGAATTTCGGATCTTGAAGACAAAGAGGAAGAACTAACCAGAGGTTAGTTAAAACCAAAAAGATAATTGAGAGGAATATTCAAGAATTATGGGATGCCTTGAAGAAACCTAACATGTGCATTTGTGGAATACCAGAATGAGAATCCCAAAACATCACATCTGAGGAAAATTTTCAAATTATCAGGAATGAGAACTTTCCTCATCTAAAGTAAAAGAGGCCCTTCCAAATACAAGAGGCCTTTTGCAGGCAGAAGGTCTTGAGTTCAGATCCTAGTCAAAACATTCCACATTAAGACAAAGAAAAGGTGCTGAGAGTTTCAAGGGAAAAAAAATGTCACTTTTAAAGGTAAACCTATTAAAATAGCAAATGATTTTTCAATGAAAACAATAAAAGTAAGAAGAGCTTAGAGAGATGTACTTCAAGTATTGAATGAGCAAAAAAGTTCAACCCAAGCTGACATACGCAGCAAAATTATCAGTCATGATTGTGGGTGAAAGAACAATTTCCAGCACACAGACAACATCAAGGCTTACATGTCTTTCCAAACCAGATCTTCAAAAAATGCTAGAAAACAAGCTTGAGGAAAAGAACAACCATATCTGGAAAGACAGAAGGGAAATATAATACTACCAAAACCCACCAGCCAAAAAATACACGTATGAAAGGCACTAAACACAAAAACTATCAGGAATTAAAAGTAATTTCTCCATTATAACACTGTCAATGGAATTAACTCCCCAATCAAAACACAGTTTACAAACTTAGATTAGAAATCTTAACCCATCCATGTGCTGCCTTCAGGAAACACATTACACCTCAAAAGATAAGCACATTCTAAAAGAAAAAGAGTGGTCAAAAATTCTGCAAACTAATGGAACCAGAAAACAAGTAGGGGTAGCTATTATGTTACTGGACAAAGTGGACTTCAAACCAAAAAACAACATAAGAGATAGACTGATACTATATTTTAGTCAACAGTACAATTCACAATTGCTTGCTTTCTTTAGGGTTTTAAAGTTTTCATTGTAAAGGTCTTTTACCTCCTTGGTTAGGATTATACCAAGGTATTTCATTTTTTTAAGGGCTATAGTAAATGGGATTGTTTCTCTCGGGACTTTTTCACTTCTTTCATTTTGGGCATAGAGGAAGGCCAGGGATTTTTGTACATTTATTTTGTATCCTGTCACGCTGCTGAACTTCTCAATTAGTTCCAGGAGCTTCCTGGTGGAGTTTTTGGGATCACTCAGGTATAAGATCATGTCATCTGCAAATAGGGATACCTTGACCTCTTCTTTGCCCATTTGAATCCCTCTTATGTCCCTTTCTTGTCTTATGGCTTCAGCTAAGACTTCAAGTACAATATTGAATAGAAGTGGTGAGAGTGGACAACCTTGTCTAGTTCCTGATCGAAGTGGGAATGCTTCCAATTGTTCCCCATTGAGCATAATCCTTGCTGTGGGTTTTTTGTATACAGCTTTTATTATATTAATAAATGTTCCTTCCATTCCTACCGTCTCTAGCGTTTTGATCATAAAAGGCTGTGGGAAAATTGCAAAAGCTTTTTCTGCATCTATCAAGAGTATCATGTGGTCTTGGACTTTAGACTGGTTTATGTGATGAATTACATTTATTGATTTATGTATGTTGAAGCAACCTTGTGTGCCTGGGATGAAGCCTACTTGGTCCCCATGAATGATCTTTTTGATATGTTTTTGAATCCGATTTGCTAAGACTTTGTTGAGAATCTTTGCGTCTGTGTTCATCAGAGAGATTGGCCTACAGTTTTCTTTTTTAAATGTATCTTAATTAGCTTTTGGGATTAAGATGATATTAGCTTCGTAGAAAGAATCTGGTAGTGTTCCTTCCTTTGCTATTTGATGGAACAGTTTAAGGAGTATTGGGGTTATTAGCTCCGTAAATGTCTGGTAGAACTCTGTGCTGAATCCATCTGGTCCAGGACATTTCTTGGTGGGAAGATTCGAGATTACTTCGTTGATTTCCTCATCTGTTTCATGAGTATTTAAATCATTCATGACTTCCTGATTCAACTTGGGAAAGTTGTGCTTACTTAGGAGTTCATCCATTGCAGAAGACACCAGAAGATGGAAAGACCTCCTATGTTCCTGGATTGGCAGAATCAACATCGTAAAAATGACCATCCTACCAAAGGCAATATACAAATTCAATGTGATACCAATTAAAATCCCAAAGAAATTCTTTAAAGACGTTGACCAAACAATCTCAAAATTCATATGGAGGAACAAAAGACCCAGGATAGCAAAGATAATCCTGAGTAACAAAAACACTGCTGGAGGTATCACCATACCAAACCTTAGTCTATACTACAAATCCATAGTTATAAAAACAGCCCAGTACTGGCTCCAGAATAGACCCATAGATTAATGGATAAGGGTTGAAGACCCATGCATAAGTCCACAAAATTACAGCCATTTGGTCTTTGACAAAGGGGCCCAAAAAATCCAATGGAAAAAAACAGTATCTTCAACAAATGGTGCTGGCAAAACTGGATGTCCACATGCAGAAGATTAAAGCTGGACCCGTACTTGTCACCATGTACAAGACTTAATTCCAAATGGATCAAGGACCTTGATATCAGGCCAGAGACTATAAAAACCATAGTTGAAAGGATAGGGAACTCCCTCAAGCTGATTGGTCTAGGCCAACAGTTCCTGAACAGACATCCATGGCACAGTCACTGCTACCAACTCTCAACAGATGGGATCTTGTGAAATTAAAGAGCTTCTGTTCAGATAAAGAGATTGTAACACGAGCTCAAAGGCAACCCACAGAATGGGAGAAAATCTTCACTAATCACATATCTGATAGAGCTCTACTGTCCAGAGTGCACAAATAACTTAGAAAACTAAACACTAAGGAAACTAATGGCCCAATTAAAAAATGGGCCCTGGAATATAAAAGAAACTTTACCAGGGATGAAATTAAAATGTCTAACAAATACCTGAAAAAATGCTCCACTTCCTTAGCCATCAGGGAAATGCAAATCAAAACTTCTCTGAGATATCATCTCACCCTGGTTAGGATGGCAAAAATCCACAATACAAACAACAACAAATGCTGGAGAGGATGTGGAGATCGGGGAACTCTCCTACATTGCTGGTGGGAGTGCAGGCTCATACAGTCACTCTGGCGAGCCGTCTGGAGATTCTTAAAGAAATTAAAGATTGAAATGCCATATGACCCAGCTATTCCACTGTTGGGAATAACCCCCCATGCAGCAAAGGTTCACCTCAATAGCAGCACTTTTTACAATAGCAAAGTCATGGAATCAACCCAAATGTCCAGCAGTTGATGAGTGGATAAGGAAACTGTGGTTCATCTATACAATGGAGTACTACTGAGCCATCAAAAATGTTGAATTACTGGAATTTGCCAGGAAATGGACGTCATTAGAAACAATTATATTAAGTGAAGTATCCCAGACTCAGAAAATTAAGTGCCATATGTACTCCCTAATAGGTGGCTCCTAGTACCAAACCCACCCAGCCCACCTAGAGAAACTCAAAGATAAATCTCTGTAATACCTATAGTAATTGCAAGGATTATGAACAGGAAGGATGTGGTAGGAGTGCCACACCAGAAACAAGGAGAGAGGGGACCATGTTACAGCAGAGAAAAAAGGCCTCCATCAAGGACTGCAAGTAAGTAATGAGACATCTGGTTAAGTTCACAGACTTTCATTCCTGATCATTTACAACTGAGGCGGTATGATCTCACCAGGGGAGGTCATATACTCTGGCAGATAAAAAGTAATCATTTTGCAAATGGGTGATTGACCCCTCCCTCACTGTGGTTTGTTACTTTTATTACATCTACCTTTGAATGGGCTCTTATAACAAGACTCTAGTTTAACAGCTTTTTGTCTCTGGCCAGGGGGTGACATACAATGCCCATCAGGATGGAATGAAAGGCATTGCAGGAGCAGCAAAACTGCAAGAGAAAATCAACAAACCACAATCCAGAACTTCAGAGACTCTATATCAACCACCTAGTACTAGGCCAGCATAATCTCTCCCCATCCTGAAACTCAGGGAAATTTGCAGAAGAGGGGGCGGTAAGATTGTAAGAGCACAAGGATGGGAGGAGCACTGATATGCAAGATACTCCATACAAGGTAGGGCCCAAGCAATCATAATTGGACTTTGCATGCCCTGCACAATATCCAACACACTATTGACCCCACAAAGTCTATCTTTTGCAAAACGCACCAAGATCCTTGGAGGCAAGGGATTGACAGCCACAGTAGTGTTCCTATACTTAAGGGGAACACAGGATAGGATTCAGGGGAATGCCAATGGGTCTTTGTAAGTCATCGGAGAGGAGAGCCCAGAGGACAGACTGGCAGGCATATTAAAGGATTCTCTGGGGATTGGAGGGGAGGCATTGGGGGATGGGGAAGGAGGGGTGAGGGGAGGGGGAGCAGGGGGGTCGGTGGGAGGAGGAGGGAGGGAGGGAACCCGTGTACCTACTAAGTTTGTATGAGTGGAAATAATAATAAAAAGCTTTTTTTAAAAAAATAAAACAGTACAATTCACTAGGAAGATTTCACAATACTGATCATATATGCACCTATTATGGGCTCCTCCACATTCACTAAGTAAACATTACAATGTATAAAATAAGAAATCAATCACAAAGGGAGAATTCTTAGGGATTTAAATAGTACCCTCTAAATCTGGGATTGATAAAAAGGTCAAAACTTAACAGACACCTATTAGAACTTAATCAAGCCCCTACTGAAATGGACCTTACAAATTTTTCATCTACGTGCCAAAGAATACACATTTTTCTCAGAAACAAATGAAACTTTCTCCAAAAGAGACCACATATTGGGCCACAACACCCTAGAGACAGTTGGAATGGAAGGAACCTTTATCAACATAACCAAACTGTATACAATAAGCCAACTGCAAGGATTGTACTAAATGGGGAAAAACTTGAAGCATTTCCACTTCGATCAGGAACTAAGGTAAGGCTGTCCACTCTCACCACTTCTATTCAATATTGTACTTGAGTTCTCAGGTGTATCTATAAGACAAGAAAGGGAGATAAAAGGGATTCAAACCAGCACGGAAGTAGTCAAGTTATCTGTATTTGCAGATGACATAAACATATACCTGAGTGATCCTAAAAACTACACGAGAAAACTCCTGGCACTAAAACAGACGTTCAGCAGGGTGACAGGTTACAGAATAAATGTACAAAAATCAGTGGCCTTCCTATATGACAAGGTTGAAAAAAAAAAGAAAAAGACCTAAGAGAAACAATTCTATTTACTATAGCTCCTGAAAAATGAAATACATGGGTATAAATCTAACCAAGGAAGTAAAAGACCTTTACAATGAAAACTTTAAAACCCTAAAGAAAGAAATTATAGAAGACATCAGAAAGTGAAAAGACTTCCCAAGCTCCTGGATTGGCAGAATCAATATCACAAAAATGATTATCCTACAAAAAGCAATATACAAATTCAATGCTACACCAATCAAAATCCCAATGCCATTCTTCATAGACACTGAAGGAACAATCTCAAAATTCATGTGGAAGCACAAAAGACCCAAGATAGCAAAAACAATCCTGAGTAATAAAAACATTGCTGGAGGTATTATCATACCAAACCTTAATCTATACTAAAAATCTATAGAAATAAAAACATCCTGGTGCTGGCTCCACAACAGACACATATCTCATTGGATAAGTGTTGAAGACCCAGATATAAACCCACATAATTATAGCCATTTGATATTTGACAAAGTGGCCCAAAAATTCCATTGGAAAAAGAACAGCATCTTCAACAAATGGTGCTGGCAAAACTGGATGTCCACATGCAGAAGATTAAAACTAGATCTGTACTTGTCTCCATGTGTAAAAATTAATTCCAAATGGATCAAGAAGCCCAATATTAGTGCAGGGACTATAAAAACCCTAGCTGAATGATTAGAGAATTCCCTAGATTTGATTGGAATAGGCCAATAGATCTAAACAGCAATCCGATTGTACAGTCACTACAACCAACTAAACAAATGTGATATTATGAAATTAAACAGCTTCTAGGCAACCCACAGAATCAGAGAAAATCTTCACTAATCACATATGTGATAGAGCTCTATTATCCAGAATGCACAAAGAACTTAGAAAAGTAAACACCAAGGAAACAAATGGCCCAATTAAAAAATGTGGCTTGGAACTCAAAAAAATTTTACCAAGAATGAAATTGAAATGTTTAACAAATACTTTTTAAAATGCTCCACATCCTTAGCCATCAGGGAAATGCAAATCAAAACCTCCTGAGATATCATCACAACACAAACAACACCAAATGTAGGAGAGGATGTGGTGAGAACGGAACTCGCTTACAATGCTGGTAGGAATGCAGGCTCATACAACCACTCTGCTGATCAGTCTGGCGACTTTTTAAAAAGTTAAAGACTGAAATGCCATATGACTATGCTATTCCACCTTTAGGAGTAATCCCCCATTAAGCAAAAACACCTGAATGGATAAGCATGACCATGTTCATATTAGCTCTATTTATGATAGCAAAGTCATGGAATCAACCCAAATGCCCAATAGTTAACCAGTGGATAAGAAAAATGTGGCACATTTATTCAATGGAGAAATAGCCAGCCATCCAAAAAGATAACTTAATGAAATTTGCCAGGAAATGGATGAAGTTAGAAAAATATGTATTGAGTGAAGTATCCCAGACACTGGAAATTAAGTGCCATATGTACTCCCTAATAGATGGATCCTAATATCAAACCCACTTAGTGACATATTCAAAGTTAAATCTCTATAATATTTACAGTAACTGCAAAGAGTATAAACAGAAGGGAAACGGTAGGAAGCCCCCAGAAATGAGGGGAGAGGGGATCATTCTACAGCCAAGAAAATAGGTCACCATCAAGTACTGCAAGTAGAGAGACTTTGGTTAAGCCCACTCACTTTACTTCCTGGTCACTTGAAACTGAGGGGGTTTAAACCCACCAGTGCTTTAGGAAAAATAAGACTATATAAGGAAGCCTATGTTAAGCAGTAGAGGATAGAATATTTAATTAAACCGATAGCAAGACAGAATATTCAGCCATGGAAAAAGACAAGTAGAGTTATTAGGTAAGGTGGTCGCTAGGCAAGATGGTATCTTAATTTGTCTGAATACTAGCAAATTGTGATGCTTTTCATCTATGAGAGAATGACCTTATGAGTAACAGAGATGAGTGAGTCTGGAGTATGTGGGTGTGTGTGTGGGTGTGTCTGTGTGTGCATGAGTGCTACTTATTAATTCATGTATGACATATATCAGAGAAATTATAGGGATCAGGAGAAGTAAGCAGGGCTATACCTGGGTCAAAATATGCCCCTCAAGAGCCAAAATCTTTGGATTAAAATGGGATTTTTTTCTTAACAAGCTCATCAAATGGGTCAGGAGTGGAGAAATGGCTTGGAGACTAAGACTGTCTCAACAAGCAGAGGACCCTGAGTTCAGATCCAAGGTCCCACATAAAAAAAAAAAAGTCCAGGGGATATGGCGGTGGTTCATACTTCTAGCCCTGGTGGGGGGAGCCTGGGAAATCCCAGAACAAAAGCAAGGAGATAGAAGCAATCCAGGATGATTCCCAAAGTTACCCTTGGTCCTACACAAGGGCATGTACGTGCCCACCTGTGCAAACACACACACAAATACAAACACACACACGTACACAAAGTAAACAAACAAACGAACAAATGAACAAATGAATGAATGAATAAAATATTTTTAAAGGGGACAGGGAAAGGTCTTGCCATTCCAGTATGTACTACTGACACTACCTGACATGGTTTTCAGAGGCGGCCTATGGAGTGCCATGGAAAAAGCCAAGAAAGCCAGGACCAAGAAAAAGACTTTCAAAACATGATCATTATAATGAAAGAGGAAATCCGGGAAGAGTTAAACAACTACATCAACCACTTTGAACAGGAACACCACAGACACTTGGAGAAGTTGAGAAAAACAGTTCAAAAAACAAAAATAGGTATTAAATAGTTAAAAGAGTCTCATGCAGAGTTTAAAATTGAACTAAATATAAGTTATCTTCAACCCAAATCTCAACAGAGAATCTTATCAGCAGAAATAAGGAAGCCGAAAACAGAATTTCAGATATTGAAGACAAAGCTCAAGTATTAACTACCTCAATGGAAGAAGTTGTTAAAGCCAAAAAGTTACTTGAGATGAATATTCAAATATTAAGGGACACCCTGAAGAAGCCTAACATATGCATTCATAGAATACCATAGCAAGAATCCAAAATACCTCACCTGAGGAAAAATGAAAACTTCCCTCACCTAAAGAGTGAGAGGCCCATCCAAATATAAGAAGCATTCCACACTTCAAACAGATATGACCAAAATAGAAGCTCACTACTGCAAATAATAGTCAAAACACTCTGCATTCAAGATAAAGAAAAGGTGCTGAGAGCTTCAAGGGAAAAAAAGTCTCTTTTAAAGGTAAATCTACTAAAATAACAAATGACTTCTCAATGGAAACAGTAAAAGCAAGAAGCCTGCAGAGTATTCAATGTATTCAAGTATTCAGTGAGAAAAAATTTCAAATAAAAAAAAGAATAACCATAATTCAGAACATCAGAGACCCTACATTAATCTGGAGGAACCAGGCCAGCCTAGTCTCTCTCCATCCCAAAGCTCAGGGAAATTTGCGGAAGAGTGGGCAGTAAATTTTAAGAGCCTTGGGGCTGGAGAGGTGGCTCGGGGGGTAAGCCTCTGCCTTGCAGGCAGAAGGTCCTGAGTTCGTATCCTAGACCCCACTTAGATGCCAGGCAGAGGTGGAAGCAGCCTACATTTTTGATCCTAGTAGAGCGGAGCCTGTGAATCCCAGGCAGATTAAACAAGGAGAAAGTGGAGGTAGTCCATAGTGGTTGCCAAATTCGCCTGTGTTTCTACACACACACACACACACACAGAGAAAGAGAGAGAGTCAATAACCTAGTTCTTTGAAAAAAAATCAATAAGATTGACACACCCCTAGCTCAATTAACCAAATGCAGGAGAGAGAAAACATAAATTTACAAATAATAAATGAAAATGGAGCTATCACTACTGATATCCAAGAAATTTAGAGTATTTTAATATCATACTTCAGAAACTTATACTCTGTGAAGTCTGAAAATACAAAAGAAATGGATGAATTCCTAAGGAAGCACAACTTATCTAAACTGAATCAAAAAGTTTTGACTTATTGAAATAGTCCTATAACACAGAAGGAAATCGATGAATTAATCTCGATTCTTCCCAACAAAAAATGTCCTGGACCAGATGGATTCAGAACAGAGTTCTACCAAACATTTAAGGAGCTAATAACACCAATACTCCTTAAACTGTTCCATCAAATAGCAAAGAAAGGAACACTACCAGATTTTTTGTACGAACCTAATATTGTCTTAATCCTAATAAAGATACACTTAAAAAAGAAAACTATAGGCCAATCTCTTTGATGAACACAGATGCAAAGATTCTCAATAAAGTCTTAGCCAATCTGATTCAAAAGCATAACAAAAAGATTATGGATAGGGATCAAGTAGGCGTTATCCCAGGAACACTAGGTTGGTTCAACATATGCAAATCAATAAACGTAATGCACCATATAAACCAGTTCAGTATTCAAGTCCACATGATACTCTCCATAGATGCAGAAAAAGCTTTTGACAAGCTCCAACTGCCTTTTATGATCAAAACCCTATAGACTGATAGAATGCAAGGAACCTTTATCGATATAACAAGCATACAGCAAGGACTATACTAAATGAGGAAAAACTTGAATCAGGAACTAGAGAAAGCTGTCCACTCTCATCACTTCTATTCATTATTGTTCTTGAAGTCTTAGCTGAAGCCATGAGACAAGAAAGGGAAATAAAAAGGATTCAAATCAGCAAGGAAGAAATCAAGTTATTTCTATTTGCAGATGACATGATCATATACCTGAGTGATCCTAAAAACCCTACCAGAAACCTGCTGGAACTAATACAGAAGTTCAGCAGGGTGGCAGGATACAAAATAAATGTACAAAAATCATTGGCATTCCTATATGCCCAGAATGAAAGAAGTGAAAAAGACCTGAAAGAAACAATCCCATTTACTATAGCCCTTTAAAAATGAAATACCTTGGTATAAACCTAACTAAGGAATAAAAGACCTTTACAATGAAAAACTTAAAACCCTAAAGAAAGAAATTACAGAAGACACTAGAAGGTGGAAAGACCTCCCATGTTCCTGGATTGGAAGAATCAACATCATAAAAATGACCATCTTAACAAAAGCAACATACAGATTCAGTGCTATACCAATCAAAATGCCAAAGCAATTCTTTAAAGGAATTGACCAAACCATCTCAAAATTCATATGGAGGCACAAAAGACCCAGGATAGCAAAAACAATCCTGAGTAACAAAAACACTGCTGGAGCTTTCACCATACCAAACCTTAGTCTATACTACAAATCTATAGTTACAAAAACAGCTTGATACTGGCTCCAAAATAGATACGCAGATCAATGGATAATGGTTGAAGGCCAAATATAAGCTCACACAATTACAAATATCTGATCTTTAACAAAGGGGCCCAAAATATACAATGGAAAAAGAACAGCATCTTCAAGAAATGGTGATGGCAAACCTGAATGAAAACATGCAGAATATTAAAACTCGACCGTATTTGTCACCATGTATAATACTTAATTCTAAATGGATCAAGGACCTCACTACAAGGCCAGAGACTATAAAAACCTTAGTTGAAAGGATAGGACCTCCCTGGAGCTGATTGGGCTAGGCCAATAGTTCCTAATCAGAAATCCAATAGCACAGTCACTACAACCAAAACTGAATAGATGGGATCTTATGAAATAAAAGAGCTTCTGTTCATATAGAGAGATTGTAACTCCAGCACACAGGTATCCCACAGAATGGGAGAAAATCATCACTAACCACATGTCTGATAGAGCTCTACTATTCAAAGTGCACAAAGAACTTAGAAAACTAAACACCAAGGAAACAAATGATCCAATTAAAAAATGAGACTTGGAAGTTAAAAGAAACTCTATCAGGGACGAAATTAAAATGTATAACAAATATCTTAAAAAATGCTCCATATCCTTAGCCATTAGGGAAATGCAAATCAAAACTCACTGAGATAGCATCTCGCCCCCGGTCAGTATGGCAAAAATCTACAATACAAGCAACACCAAATGCTGCAGAGGATATGGAGAGAAGGGAACTCTCCACTTTGGCTAGCCATCTGATGATTCTTAAAAAGGTTAAAGATTGAAATGCTATTCTACTTTTGGGAATAATCCCCCATACAGCAAAAATTCACCTTGATAGCACAATCAGAACCATGTTCATAGCAGCATTGTTTACAACTGCAAATTCATGGAATCAACTCAAATGCACCAGTTGATATGTGGATAAGAACATGTGGTACATCTATACGATGGAATACTACTCAGCCATCAAAATTGATGAACTAATGAAATTTGCCGTGAATTGGATGGGATTACAAAAAATTATATTAAGTGAAGTAATTCCAGACATAAAAATTAAGTACCCTATGTACTCCCTAATAGGTGGCTCCTAGTACCAAGCCCACTTGGAAACACACTCAAAGACAAATCTCTGTAATACCTACAGTAATTGAAAAGATTATAAACAGGAGGAAAGGGAAAGATGCCCTTCCCTCCAGAAGTAAGGAGGTAGAGGTTCATGCTACAGCAGAGAAAATGGGTCACCATCAAGTATTGCAAGTTAGTAGTGAGACATCTGGTTATGCTCACCCACTTTTGTTCCTAGTCACTGGCAACTGATGGGGTATGATATGATATCACCAGATAGGGTGGGCATAGAGTCTGGCAGATAGAAGGTGACCATTTTGCAAATAGGAGACTGATCATTACGGTCTCCTATTCTTATTCCTTCTACTGTTAAATCTACAAACTAGAGTCTTAGTTTGACAGCATTTTATCTCTGGCCAAGGGGTGACATCCAATATCCATCAGGATGGAGCTAAGCGCAGTGAAGGAGCAGCAAAACTGAAAAAAATAAATCAACAAACCATAGTTCAGAAAATCAGAGACTATACATCAACCACCTGTAACCAGGCCAGCCTAATCTCGCCCCATCCTAAAGCTCAGAGAAATTTACAGAGGAGGGGGTGGTAAGATTGTGAGGGCCTAAAGATGGGGAGGAACAACGATATGCCAGATCCTCCACACAAGTTTGGCCGAAGTAATCATACCAGGACATTCCATGACCTGCACAATGACAAACATATCGTTGACCCCCAAAGTCTAGCATGGATCACAAGCACTGGGATCCTTAGGGTCAAGGGATTAACAGCCACAATAGTGTTCCTATAATAAAGGGAACCAAAAAAGAGCTCTAGGTAATGCTACGGAGTCCTTATACCTCATCAGAGAGGTGGACCCAGAGGAAAGTTTGACATGCACACTAAAGGATGACCCAGGGATGGGGGAAAGGACAATGGTTGAAAGGGAGGGAGGGGGGAAAGGACCGGGAAAAGGGAGGAGGGATCAAGGGGATCCAAGGAGGTATGGAGGGAGGGAGGGGAATGGGTTCCTATCAAGTTTGTATGAGTGGAAAAAATTAATTAATTAAAAAAAGAAACTATATAGTACCTTAAATCTTTAGATGAATGTTCACCACGAGGTCTATAATAATCACGGTGTCTATATCTTCTAGGTGTTGAGACATAATTCTTGTAATCTCGGGAACTGGGATAGTCTCTCCGTGAGTATCTTAAAAGCAAATTAAGAAGGGTAATCTCTAACATTGAAAAAGTAAATGTCTCTCTCTGTGTGAAATGTAGACATAAGTTCATGCAAGTGTGTGGAGACCAGAAGATAATCTCTGGTGTTATTTCTTGGGCACGATATACCTGCCTGCTTATGTGTGCACCTGGGTGTGTATGTGTGTGTGTGTGCATGTGTGTTTGTATTTGAACTCCCCCCTGATACAGTTACCCAATTCGGTTGGACTGGCTGGTGACAGTGAGACTAATGTCCTCCAGAGCAGTCAAATAGGCATTTATCCAGCTGAGTCAAAACAGGAAGGCACATCCAGTAAACATGCTCAATATGTTGGTAGAGGTCACAAGACTATTTGGGGATGTGATTTCTCAGACACCTTCCACTGTTTGAGACAGGGTCTCTATTGGACCAGGACATCACCATGTAGGCCAGGCAAGCTGACCCATGAGCTTCCAGGGATCTTCCTGTCTCTTTCTCCTAAGTCACATAGCTTTGTGTTTTTTTTTAAGCAAGTAGTTCCTAGAGATTTAATAGTGTTTCAAATATCAGTGAGGGGTTGAAAACAATTAATATGAGATAGGTAAAACAAAGAAAACAAGTAAGGGGCTTTTACTGAGCCATTTCCCTCATCCTGGAAAGAAGTTCCAGTGGGAGATTATGAAGTACTGTAACAGGAATGATCATTGTGGAACAGTGAATGTGCTAAGCTGTAAAACTGTAAAATATTTCACACCAACAACAAAATAGTAAAATTTGGCTATTTTCTTTACCTATCTTTAGTTGAGTAACGATCATCCCTTGGAAACGTATAGCCATCTCTCCGGAATGGCTCTCTGAGGAAACACAATGGCTGCCTTCATGGCATAGTTCTAGAAATGTCTCTCCCATGTGATTCTGAAAATATAACTTGAAAATTAATATGATTTCCAGTTGCATATCTTTCAAATAAAATTAAATTAAACTTTATACTTGCTTTGAAAGCACATATATTAAAATTGGAATAATGCAGAGATGACTAGCATGGCCCCTGTACAAGGATGACATTCAAATTCGTTAAGCGTTCCATATTTTTATACTAAATGTCAATGGAATTAATTCACCAATCAAAAGACACAGATTACAAACTTGGATGACAAATCACAACCATTCTATCTGCTGCTTTCAGGAAAAGTTAGGCACATTCTAAAAGTAAAACGCTGGTAAAAATTGCTGCAAGCTAATGGAACCAGGAAACAGGCAAGGGTAGCTATTATAGTATCTGACATCGTGGACTTCAAAGTAAAAAAAAACCATAAGAGATACAGAAGGATACTAAATTTTAGTCACAGATAATTCACTAGGAAGACAACACAATACTGAACATATATGTACCTAATATGGGCTCTTCCACATTCACTAAGTAAATGCTACAGAATCTAATGCAAGAAATCAACTCCAAATTGAGAATTCTTGGGGATCTCAATATTGACATGTCAACACATGATAGATCATCAAGTCAAAAACTTAACAGAGACACATTGGAATTCAATCAATGCCTTACTTGAATGGACCTTACAGATCTCTATCAAACTTCATTCACACACCAAAGAATACATATTTTTCTCAACAGCCCACGAATATTGTCCAAAAGAGAGCACATATTGGGCCACAAAACGAATCTCCACATATACAGGAAAGTTGAAATTCTAGCCTGTACCCTATCAGACCACCATGGTCTAAAGCTTGATACCCACAAAACAACAAACAGCAGAAAATATAGTAACTCCTTGAAACTAAACAAGCCAACTGCAAGTATTATACTCAATGGAGAAAAACTTGAAGCATTCTCACTTCAGTCAGGAACTAGACAAGGCTATGCACTCTCACTGCTTCTATTCAATATTGTACTTGAAGTATTAGCTGGAGACATAAGCAAAGAGAGGGAGATAAAAGGGATTCAAATCAGCAAGGAAGAAGTCAGTTATCTCTGTTTGCAAATGACAACATTTTATACATGAGCAATCCTAAAAGTTCACCAAAAAATTCCTGGCATTAAAACAGAAGTTCAGCAGGATGGCAGGTTACAAAATACACATAAAAAACTGTGGCCTTCCTATACGCCCAAGATGAAAAAAGGAAAAAAGACCTGAGAGAAATAAGTCCATTTACTATAGCCCCTGATATAAATGAAATACTTTGGTATAAATTTAATTAAGAAAGTGAGAGACATTTACAATCAAACCTTTAAAACACTAAAGAAAGAAATTACAGCGGACACCAGAAGGTGAAAGGACCCCCCAGTCTCCTGGATAGGTAGAATCAATATCATAAAAATGACTATCTAACCAAAAGCAAAATTATCCAGAGTGCACAAAGAATTTAGAAAACTAAAACCAAGGAAAGAACTGGTCCAATTAACAAATGGGCCTTGGAACTTAAAAGAAAGTTTAATATATTTGTCTAACAAATATCTTAAAAAATGCTCTGCATCCTTAGCAAAATTTCACCTCAATAGCACAAGCAGGACCACGTTCACAACAACTCTGTTTAAACCAGCAAAGTCATTGAATTAACCCAAATGTCTAACAGTTGACGAGTGCATAAAAAAAAATGTGGTACATTTATACAATGGAATACAACTCAGCCATCAAAAAAAGATGAATTAAGGAAATTTGCCGGGAAATGGCTGGAATTAGAAAAAATTATATACAGTGAAGTATCCCAGACAAAAAAAATTAAGTGCTGTATGTGCTCCCTAATAGGTAGTTCCTAGTACCAATCCCACTTAGTGACATATTCAAAGTCAAATCTCTGTAATACCTGCAGTAATTGCAAAGATTATAAACAGGAGGGAAGTGGAAGGTGCCCTCCCCTCCAGAAATAAGGAGGTAGAGGGTCATGCTACAGCAGAGAAAATGGGTCACCATCAAGTATTGCAAGTTAGTAGTGAGACATCTGATTATGCTCACCCACTTTCCTTCCTGGTCATTTGTGACTAAGGGGGTTCGATCTCACCAGTCAGGGAGGACACAGAGTCTGGCAGTTAGATGGTAACAATCCTGCAAATACGAGACTGACCACCTCTTCACTGCTGTCTCCTACTCCTATACCATCTACCTTTTAGTCAACAATTACATTAAGATTCCATGTAAACAACCTTTTATCTCTGGGTAGGAGGTGACCTCCAATACTCATCTGGGTGGAGCCAAAGGTGGCACAGGAACAGCATAAGTGAAAACAACAACCAACTATATAATTCAGAACATCAAATACCCTACATTAGTCACCTGGAACTAGACAAGCCAAATCTATCCCCATCCTAAAGCTCAGAGAAATTTCCAGAGAGGGGCCAGTAAGATTGTTAAGAGTCTGAAGATGGGAAGCAGCAACATTACTCAAGACACTCCACACAAGTTAGGGCCCCAGTAGCCATAATCAGACTTTGTATGACCTGCACAATGAATGACATGTCAATGACCCCCCACTCCCCTGGAAAGTCTAGAATGGATCCTTAGAGGCATGGGACTGATGGTCACAATAATGTTCCCATACTAAAGGGGAGCACAAAAAAGGGCTCTTGCCACTGAGTCCTTACACCTTACTAGAGTGGAGGTTGCAAAGGTAAGTTTGACTTTCAAACCATGGGATGCTCCAGGATATGGGAGGTGGGGGGAAGAAAGGGGACACTGTGAGAAAGGGAGGGAGGGGGAGAGAAGGAAGGGGAATGCAAGGGTGGGTGCAAGGGGGACTGGGGAGGGATTTAGGGAAGAAAGGGACCAGGGTACCTATTAAGTTTGTATGACTGGGAAAAAAATAAACATAATAGGACAAAATTAAATTAACTTAAAATGTGCAGTTTTTTAAATCTTAAAATGCCCATCTAACAATGTTCTAAGAATTGGTTCATACCCATCCATATCTACCTGAACATACTACTTCCATAGGATTTGTCATATTTTCCTTCTTAAATGCTTCACAGTAACAACACAGCAACACGGTACCTCACCAATCAGGTAAATAATCATCAATCATCACCTAATCAATAATCAGTGTACCTGCTATGTATTTTATACTGGCTGAATTTCTTCTCTATTCACGGTTCATTTCCATTACAAAACTCACTCTATTTGTATTCATTATTTTCAATCTTTTAAACCATTCCCCCTCACTGCTTACCACATTCATTTCTTACGTCCACCCACACATAGAATTCTCTAATACCACTGACTACTTCAAACTCATCTGCAAATGCAAATGTGACCCTTGAATGAAGATGGCATTGCATTCCAATACATTATTAGATGCAGATAATATTTACATGAAAAATGAGGTTATCGTATACCACTGATTTACTTCATAACAATCTATCAGTTTAAGTATAGGTCCACAAGACAATGTAGCTAACAGGGAACTATACCATACCCTGCTGCCATAGCCTAATATCACATTAGAATATCACACTTCAGGGTTGAGGAGATGGCTCAGTGGTTAAAGCCTTTGCCTTGGTAAGCAGTAGGACATGAGTTCAGCTCCCAGATCCCATGTAATAAATGCCAGGCAGACGTGGCAGCAACCTAAAGTGCCAGGCCTTGAGGGCAGAGTCTAGGAAACCGCAGAGCAAAGCAATAAGGAGAGAGCACAATCCAGGATAATTCCCAATGTCACCCTTAGGCCTCCACAGGGATACCTCCCAAGTGCTTTCTTCTATGCATGCACATATGCAAGCATGTGCACATTCACACAAAAAAATCAAACTTTAAGGCACAGCTTCTACTCAAAACATAGTTTTTCTACCACTGTAAAATGTGAAAAGTACAAAGATCTTGAAACTCAAAGATGTCTCTGAATTAGTTTTTGTTTTAAATAATTACCCTTATTTTTCTGTGTACATTTTTCTATAACGACTCAAGTGTGACAAATTAAAATTTATGATCTACAATTCCCTTTACATATCCTTACTTGATTTATTTACATTTTATGTTTCATTGTATGAAAACATAGTTCTTTTTCTGTTGTTTTTTACAAATCTTATTTTCTTTAAATAGCAGTCTCATCACAGTGGTCTAAAAGTATTCACATGAAAGTCAAATATAATTAGATATTAAAGGTTGATCTTCAAAGAATATAGCCAAAACCACATTTGCCCCTATGATCTGCCAATATAAAACCACAACACATCCAAACCATTCAGCATAGCTTCTTAACTGGCAGCTACTAAAAACTGACTAGTCTGAGCACAGTGTGGGCTACTTTTCTCAGGTTCTGCAGAGCTGTAGAGAATCTTACCACGGACCAAAGAAACAGCTCAACTTTGGTATATTGGCAAAATGCAGCCAGTCAAGGCTTCAAGTAAGTCACAGAAGCATTCACCAGTCCTGGGGCTTCCTCTGCCAGGATACAGAGGAACTGGCTATAGTCTAGGGTGGAAAATGCAGATCACTCCAAATGGCCAGCTCTGAAACTTTATTTCTTCCTACTTAATTTTCATCTGCTTTCTAAGTTCTGTCACTGCAATGTGTATGTGGTATGCATCTTTCTTCCTAAAACTAAATAGAAATGCTGGGCGGAGGCGGGGCGGCCTGGCGTCTGGTCCTGGTGGGTGGAGCCTGTGAATCCCCGAGCAGAGTAAACAAAAAGAGGAGGTAGAAGCAATCCAGGATGATTACTGAATTCACCCTTGGTTCTACGCATGTACACACACACACATACATACACACATACATACACACACGTACGTGCGCGCACATACACACACACAATTGAATAAAAAAACTAAGTAGAAGTTCCTTACTTTATTTGTATTTTTTGGTATTCATCTAATAGTTCCTTCAAGACACAATATCTTTAAACTAGAGAGGCAACTAGCTTAAAGTTTCCATTCTTTCTTTCTTTTTTATTCAATTGTGCATGTGTGCTCCTGTGTTTGTATGTGTGTGTGTGTGTGTGTGTGTGTGTGTAGAACCAGGGGCGATTCGGGAACCACCATGGACCATGTCGAAGTCCTCGATGTTTACTCTGCCGGGGGATTCACAGGCTCGGTCCACCAGGACCAGAAGCACAGGCCACCCAGCTTCTGCCTGGCGTCGGTACGTGGGATCTGGATCCCAACTCAGGACTCTGCGCCTGAAAGGCAGAGGCTTAACCCTTGGACCATCTCTCCAGCCCCTCCATTATTTCTTATTAATCAAGCCCCAAGAACAAAAGTCTTTACATCAAACTGCACTTACCTTCTCCCATTCCCCTCCTGCCTCTTGTACAAGGAGCAGATCTTTTAGGAGGAGGACCTTCACTTCCTGAAGACGGACCTCTCTTAAATGAGGAGCCTGTAGAGGAATTGATATCTTTTTTATTTACAAACAATGTTAGTTAACTACCAAAAGTATTTTGCTATTCAAGCCTTGAGTATTGATAAACCTTTATTAAACAGGAAGTTGTTCTTAAGGGCTAATGTCTGCTTAATTTGTTAAATTTTTGTATTTCCCTTTATCAGATAATTCAAGGAAGTTAAAATTCATATAGACAAATCTAAAAGAAAGACTGAACATTTGCATAGGTATGAATGATATATTGTAGAGGAGTGGATATGTGTAGAGGAGTGGATGAATAAACTACTGTCAACTAAATGGATCTAAAATACGAGAGAGATGGGAAAAACCGTTAAAATGTTAGGAATAGACTCATTTATGATGTCAAGGAATCTTTTCCAAAATACATCACTAAAATAAACCAACATATTGCCCAATCCTAAGCCCAACTATCATTCAAAAGACAAAAGGAAAAACAAAATGCCCTGTTCAAATATGGAGAAAAAGAAGTCTTATAATTTATAAGATAGCACTAATCAATGTACACTACGTTAAACTCCGCAAGGGTCCAACATTGTATAAATATTTAAAAAGTAGATAACTTTTCTTTCTTTACACATTCTTGTGTAGGCATGTGTTCACGTGTGTGAACAGGTGCAACTATACATTTGTGCTTGTACATACGGGGGCCCCAGGCTGATGTCAGGAATTATCCTTGTTGCTCTTCTACATTGCCCTTTTTGCAACAGGGTCTCTAATCAAATTCAGGGCTTGCCAACAGGGCTAGCTGGCTCTGGGGATTCCTGGACTCCACATCAAAGGTCTGAATTACAGGCAGTCACCACAAATACCCACAGCATACTATGTGGCATCTGGGGAATCCAAGGCATAGATTCTTTTAGCCTGCTGAGCAAGAGGTCTAACTCATGAATCATCTCCCATAACCCTGAAAATTGTTCTTATACATCTTAAAACATTTTCATATAACTCATAATAAAATTTTCTCATACAGAAACTGTTTAATTTGAGTGTAAAGATCAATTTTTGGTGGAAAAGAACAAACTTGGAAATTTTGCGTTAGAGTACCTGTCCAAAAATTCACCTGTTTCATGGTTAAATTAGCCTATGCGTGATTATTTAAAGACTGATTTGTGAGAAGTTATTTTAACATGTACGTAATATTAAAATAAAATTTGATTTTTTTCCTTAGGTCGAAAATATCTTCGATAATTGTCCATAACTGTTTCAGAATGGAACCCTCTTCTCTTCCACACAACAAAGTTGAAAAATGCATGCACATTTAAAAAACAGGGTTCTTTAAGTTTTCCAAAAATTAGGGAGAGTGCTTGAGAAACTAAATATCTAGGTAATTCCTTGAAGCTAAATTTCTGGTTGTAAACATCATAATGTAAAATATACATGAATAGATTTGCATATGTGTTCACAAAAACAAACACTGCAATTCCAAATCTAGTATATGTAGAATTTCTTAGTTCTAGGCAATTTCAATGGCTTTTATTTTAAATTCCCATGCTTTCTGAAAGTACCTTAATCTTGGAAAGCACAAGTCATATTAAGTTCAAGACTCCAAAGCAGAAAATTAAAAAACATAATTAACATAAATTATATTGTCTGCAAACCATGCTCTGAATAAGTAACGACAATACTCGTGGATAAAAAAACAAAACTAAATTATTTTGCATTTGAGCTTTTTTTAAAATAAGGTGACTAAATTTTCAAAATTTATGGAAATACAATTACTGTGCTTCTTTAATACTTTGCATATTTGTTAACTACTTTTTCTTCGAAAGCCTATGAGAGTTAGACTAAATCTATCTGTGTAACTTACATAACTTTATAAAAATATTACCTGAGTAGCTTTCAAGGAATGGATAACTTCTTTTTCTGTCGCTTACTCCTCTTCCAAATTTCATAAGTCAATTTGTTGGCTTGGTCTACTTTAATTTTTTTTCCATCCAAAAACTAAAATTATCACATCATCAACATTATTTTAATTTGAATTCGTACAATATACTTTGATGGTTTTTATTGAATGTTGTTTCAGGATCAACCAAGGTTCAAGGCTAGTTTGGTCTACACAGCAGGTTAGTCTCAAAAAACTTTTAAATAATAGGCCTATTAAAATTGAAGATGGAATCACTAGAATATATCAATCATAAGAATGTTCAGTGTCAGAAGTCATGAGTGAAGCTTCATGTCACTGGCTCCTTTGTATTATTCTATTCACTCTTTTATATTATTCCAGTATTTTGTCATTAGGATAAGTCATTTTAAATTTGCACTAAATCAAACATATTTGAAGAAAAAACTAAATTACATTTCATATGTCAAATGTAACTCCTTACCACATAGAAGCAATGAGCCAAATATAACTTTTACTTCAAGCCATATATGTGTTTGTATTGAAACTGAGAGAGGAGAGACAGAGAGACGGAGACAGAGAAAGGAAGACAGAGAGACAGAGAAATGCTTCCATGAGTCAACATGCCTGTGCAGAAGTCATAAGATGTGTGGTTGTCTGAGGACTACTTTGGGTATATAATATTACGTTTTAACCTGAGACAGGGTCTTTGGGTTTTGGGGTTTTTTTTTTGTTGTTGTTTATTTTGGTTTTTCTGCTGCATACACTAAGTCCCACGTTTCAGTGAAATTTCCTATGTTCCCACCATAGGAGGACCAGAATTACAGAAATCTACACCTTGCATTTGTTTTTCCCTGTAGGGGATCAAACTCAGATTCTCACTCTTGTGTAGTGAGAGGTTTTATCCACTCAGTGATATCTTTAGCTGATTCTCCTTTAAAATTTTGTAGTGAAGAAAACTATACTGTGCTAAACATTGTAGAAATGAAATAGGACTAATAAAGTAAAAAATGAAATCACTTAATAGTAATGAATCATAGAAAGTTTATAACGAAAAAGGTTAGAGGATATTTGTCAAGTATATCCAAATTAAATGTCTGCATAAGAAAACTATGTGAGACAGAAATAGTGTTGTTCCTTTAAAAGTTGCAAAAGTTCTATGTGGATGATATAGAGTCTCTGAAGTTCTGGATCGTGGTTTGTTGATTTTCTTTTGCAGTTTTGCTGCTCCTGCAATGCCCTTCACTCCATCCTGATGGGCACTGTATGTCACCCCCTGGTCAGACACATAGAACTAAGCCAGTCTAATCTCCCCCCATCCTGAAGCTCAGGGACATCTGCGGAAGAGGGGGCGGTAAGATTGTAAGAGCAAAAGGATGGGGGGAGCAATGATTTGAAGAGTCTCCACACTAGATAGGGCTGAAACAATCATAATAGGACTTTGCATGCCCTGCGCCATGTCTGTCACACTATTGACCTCACAAAGTCTAACATCGGCTAAAGGCACCAAGATCCTTGGAGGCAAGGGATTGATGGCCACAGTAGTGTTCCTCTGCTTAAGGGGAACACGAGAAAGGGTTCAGGGAAATGCCACTGGGTCCTTTTACGTCATCAGAAAGGAGGACCAAGAGGAGAGTTAGGCATACACAATAAAGGACTCTCTGGGAATTGGGGGGGAGGCACTGGGAGATGGGAAGGCAGGGAGGGGAAGCAGAGAGTTGGGGGGGGAGGAGAGGGGAGGGAACTGGTCTACCTATTAAGTTTGTATAAGCGGAAATAATAATAAAAATGTTATAAAAAATAAAAATAAATAAAAGTTGAAAAGCTAAAGGCTTTAAAATATACAAAGTTTTATGCAGAGTCTGAAGACTATTACCCAAATTACTGGGAGAAAATGAAGCCCAAATGATCCAGGATGGAATGAACTTAAATATAAAGTGGGGGAGCTCATTATTCAAAATTGTCACAATTCAAAGGGCTATGGGAAACACAATTTCTACAAATTAAAACAGGATTTTTACTGAGTCAGTGATTTTGCTGAAATCATTCCATATACAAGATTGTTACTTTTCAAAGAAAAAAAAATTCCAGATTGAAAACTATTGACTAGATTTAAGGATCGTGATTCTCATTTTTTCTTTGGAAAATCCACATCATCAATTTTACCACAATGCTGTCTTGCATGAACTAAAAATCTATTTGGATTTGTACCTTACTCAACGACAACTTTCTCGAGATTATGCAATCCTTCCATAAATTAATTTTTTCCAAATATTACCCTAATTCCTATTATTTTTGTGAAGGTTTTTTCTAAACTACACTGGAGCATGAATATAACAAATTTAAAATATATGACTTGACCTTTAATATTATGCCAATCAAAATTTTTTGATATTAAACGTAACAAAACTGAGAAGTAGCTAAACACTTTTTAAAGATTTTTTCAAGTTAGCATTTTAGTTAAATGATAACTGCATGTTGATTTATGCATATATATACATATATTTTTTTTAGAGTATACCATTCTTACCTTCAAATTCATTTCTTTGATAGCATTCTTTGCATCTTCAGGGTGTTGAAAAGTAATGAACGCAAACCTCTGAATTTCTCCCAATTTATTTAAAATAACCATAGTAAATAAAAATATTATTTGACAGATTACATCAATTGAATGTTACATAAACAATAAATGTAGTTTTACATAGATGTAAAAGTCTTAATTTTACAAAAGATCAGTGTCTCAATCTTTATTATTTTAACATTATCTATGGGAATACAGCGACTTTGTAATATTTTCAATCCTCAGTCCCAAATCCCATCCTCCTCCTTTTCCCTTATAATCCTTTATCTCCATGTCTGATTCCCTCCTTTTTTAAAATCCTTTTGCTTGTGTGACCCACTGTGTTTCATCTAGTCTACTAGATTTATCTGCTTTCCATTACTTATTTATTTTTTATTACTATTTTTTTTTCTAGTTTTACACTTATCTCACTTTCCTGTCAGTCTGCTTCTATGGACCTCAGAGTTATCTACTGGCTTATCTACTCCTGTGGAAGTTAGGCCTCTGCAGCATATACCAAGCTGCCTCTCTTAAGGTCACCCCACTAATAGGGGTATTCTTTGTTATTTCTTTCTTCTACTCATACAAAATTGATAAATAACCCATTCCCTTCCAACCTTCTCTCCACCCCTCCCTGGACCTTCTTGTTTCCTCCCCCTTTTTCCCTTCTTTTCCCTCCTTCCTCCCGTTCTCCAACTGCCGCCTCCCCCTCATAGCTGGAGTATTCTTTACTGTGCATGTCAAACTTCCCTCTGGGTCCTCCTGTCTGATGAGGTGTAATGTTGTGTTGTATTAACATCTTTAATTTAAATTTCAATATATTGTTTTTTTCATAGAACAGATGTACTTTATATTTACTTTGAAGAGAAATATACCTTGGATATATACATTATTATAATTTATTCAATTGTGCTTGTGTACATGTGTTTTTGTGTGTGTGTGTGTGTGTGTGTGTGTGTGTGTGTGTGTGTAGAACCACAGGTGAATTTGGGAACCACCATGGACTTCCTCCATCTCCTTTTTGTTTACTCTGCTCAGGAATTCACAGGCTCTGCTCTACCAGGACCAGAAACAGAGGCCACCCCCCCCCAGCCACCAGGCATCTATAAGTGGGGTCTAGGATCAGAACCTAAGACCTTCCGCCTGCAAGGCAGAGGTTTAACCCGTGAGCCACCATTCCAGCCCCACCTTGGTTATATTTAAACACATCATTTATGCCACAGAGGCATAAATTTGAAAAATAAATTTAAACAAGAAAGAAAAATAAAACACAATACTGTACTCTTAGAAATGATTGACACTCAAACATGTAGTTTCCTTATGCAACAGAAGAAGTGCAAAGCAGAGACCCACAACCAGTTAAAATGCAAATGAATAGCATTTGGTGTGTTCAGCCCTAAACAGAACATCAAAATCACCATTTACATCAAGGTTTAGGGATCCCAGCAGGAGAAGAAGCAATAAGAGTGTAAGAGTCTACAGATGAGGAGTGGTAGTGCCTGATAGCAGCTTCTGTTAATGTTAGGGCTGCCACAAGTTCCATGTAGTGATGTCTACTTCCACTACATCTCTACGATATCTGGGACATCAACATTTACTCTGCCAACCTGAGAGACAGTTTGGGATTGGAAAATGGGAGGTGTTTGAATCCAAAGTGTGTCCACTGCTGTGCCCTCTGTGCCCCCATCAGGTGCCCAGGCTCTTGCCAAAACAGGCTTCCTGGATGTGGACCCATGCATCATCCCATGCATACAAAGGCATTTAGGAGTGGGAAGGAGAGGAATTGGCTGAAAAGGAAAACATGTGAAGTGGGATGAGAGAGTCAATAGTAGAAGATGAAACCACACAAATTCATTTATTTGTAGAAGAAGGCATCAAAGAATGAAAAAAGAATTACCTTGTTCTATAGGTCCATATTTTCCAAATACCATTTGAAGGGTCTTTTCTTTGGTGTATATGTTGAGACATCCTACAAATACTTTTACAGGTTGATCAGATTCTGCCATTTTTCTGTAACTTAGCAAAGGGATCAATTTTTATTACGGTATGCTTAGAATTCAACCACCTTCACAAAGTGACACCTTGAGTTTTCTCTGAAGTTTCTTTTTTGAGACAACATCCCAAGATATATTCAAACTTGCTATTTATTTAGGGATGACTTAATTTTTTTTTTATTTACAGTGTATTTTTTTTCCACTCACACAAACTTGATAGGTACCACATTCCCTTCCCTCCCTCCCTGCACACTTCCATGGATTCACCTGTTTCCTGCCCACTTTTCTCCTTCCTTTCCCCCCCCCTCCCATTCTCCCACTGACCCCTTCCACCATTCCTTGAACATTCTTTACTTTGCATGTCAAACTTCCCTCTGGGTCCTCCTATCTGATGAGGTGTAAGGACTCAGTAACATTGCCTAGAGCTCTTTCTTGTGTTCCCCTTTGGTACAGGAACACAATTGTGCTGTTAATCCCTCGCCTTTAAGGATCCCAGTATTCATACTAGTTTTAGGGATGTCAATGATATGTTGGTCATTGCGCAGGTCACGCAAAGTCCTATTATGATTACTTCAGCCCAAACAGGAGGGTAGCGGCAGGAGGGCCCCACCAAAACAAGAAGAGGGGATCATGCTACAGTAGGGATGATTTTAAACACTTACCTTCCAAATGCTAGAATTACAAGTGTGCACTACTTCTTTTGAAATACAGAGAACAATAGCTCTAATGGTATATCGTATGAAAGCTCCAGCTTTTACAGATATCTGACACCACATGCTTTAAATGAGATAGGAACGGCTGTGTCAACTGGCTTCATCTTGATTATTCAGTTACTAAATAAACTTTAATATATTAAAAACTTCATAATGTGTGATATGCCATTTATACAATGATTTCACAATACTAGTATATCAATCACAGTGCAAACTAATTTTCTTAAAACATTTCATATATGCAATCAGCACTATTAAATACACAAAAATTACTACTGTTACATTTCTTTCTAATATTCTGTTGGTGTTCTGCATTAAGAAGTATTGGTTTCACCTGGGCTGGAGAGGTGGCTGAGGCGGAAGGTCCTGAGTTCGGATACCACACTCCACCTATAGACGCCAGAGGGAAGCGGGGGCGGCCTGTGCTTCTGGTACTGGTAGGGCAGAGCCTGTGAATCCCGGGGCAAAGTAAACAAGGAGGATGAGGCGGTTCATGGTGGTTCCTGAAATTGCCCCTGGTTCTACACACACACACACACACACACACACACACACACACACACACACACATACACGCACATACATACACACACGCACACATGCACGATTGAATAAATAAATTTAAAAAAAATTTTAAAAACTATTGGTTTAACCTAAGAAGAAAGTAAACCTAAACTCAAAACAAGTTCAGTAGTAATGTAATTTTACAAAACTAGTTGGGATTGTGGTGGCACATGCAGGCATTTTCATTATGAGGAACGTGAAGCAGGAGGGCCACAAATTCAGGCCACTCTAAAGTAGCAGACAACATCCAGGGCTTCACATGAAGAGGCTGTCTCAAAGGAATTCCTCAGTAAATTATAGAAAAACACAAATGTACATAAAACAGTGAACTTGGCTACACAAGACTGAATTATTTTAATATTTACTTCAACAAAGCGGTATATATACCTAAGATGTTAAGACACATCCAACACACTTCACCACTCACACACACATCTACACCAGAGACCTAACTTACACCACATATATCTTACACTCATCACCAACCACCATATACTGCGCCACCACATACACACTGTAGACCGCATATATACAACACACACACACACCTCACATTACACACTGGAGACCACATCACGCACCATATAACCCTTATACACACACCACAGACTTCACATAGTGCATACATTCCACAGACCTCACACACAACACACTATTACCCACATACACCACAGACCAACTTCAAATACTACTGACCTCACATACATCATATGCACACGCTCATAACACAGACCTTAACACCACACACGAAGACACATGTAGCACAGATGTACCACTCACAGCACAAGTAAACATGTATCACATACATCATACATATACGCAGACCTACACAACTACCTACACCTTAAATGTACACCACGGACCTCACATATACCCCACACGCCACACCAGAGACCACGTGCACTACACGTCCTCCCACACACCAGACCCACATCATTGCCCACACACTGGAGACCAAACATATACCAGACACATCAGAGACCATGCAAACACACCGCCAAAAGCCACAGACCCCATACGTGATCACACACACACATACCACATAGTGCACAAACACACACACATACCACATAGTGCACCCGTACCACAAACCTCACACACTCCGACCTCACAAGCAGCTACACAATGAAAGCCATAAACAACACACAATCCACCCACACACAGCTGTGCCCCAGACATCACCAGTGTCGTGGCCAGGAGGGCCCGCAGTGGCTGGAAGGCAGGGAGTCGTGCCCCTCGGTTAGCCAGCGGCTCCCACGCCAAGCAAAATGCGGCACGGACCTGAGGGTCAGTGTCTGCGTCTGACGTCACCGCCGACATCACGGGCTTCGTCCCTGTGCGTTGTTGCTGGGGCACGAAGCCTAACGCGGCAGGTGGCGCCCAGGAGAAACGAAGTTACCCGCCCAGCCGAGGGGCCGCGAGGGCTCGGGATTTCCCGGGGACCGAACTTTATTAGAAGGCCTAGGTACTCGGAGCGGCGTCTTGACCGAGTTTTCTTTCCCTGCGGCAACAACCACCACACCCACCATCGGACCCCCAAACGGTCCTCCTGATGGCCCCGAAAAGGCAGCACACCGTACCAAAGGGAGCCTGCGTTAGTTGCGGAAAGCAAACACCACTGAACCATGACACCTGAAGCAACAGCAGCTTTCCATCCGGAAAGGCTTTCGGGTACAGCTTTTCCCAGCACGTGGCATCGTCTGAATTCACTTTCCCCCGCAAACATTGCACCTTCTTGGCCCGTGTCGGTAACCTTCCCCCCAAGAGTAACAGCACAGACCTTCTTCAGATGCCCCTTTATCGGCTCAAGGCCCTGGCCGGGTCCTGGAAGCAGCGCCGGTGTCTGCGGCGCAGGCCACGCGGACAAGGACAGACGGGCGGAAGGAAGGAGGAATAGGGGCGGAAGTGGCCCTGCCACGAGTGCCACCCTACGGGGTCCCCGGAGCCTTGGCAGGGCCGCGTCCGCAGCGTCCTAGCAAGCCTGCGGTCTGGCAGCAGTGCCCGGATCCGGCCGCTGTGCCCGATCTGAGCGACGCCCCTGGGAGCACGTGGATGGAATCTGGACGCGCCAACACGTCCCGCACCTCATGGGGAAATGGGCCCTGGAGAAAGGGCGCGGGTGCTGGGAAGGGGACCTGTGGGGTGCCTGCAGCGCAGCGCCCGAGGCTGCCAAGGGGGGAGTTCTCGCTGTCCGAGGTTGCCAAGGGGGGAGTTCTCGCTGCCCGAGGCTGCCAAGGGGGGAGTTCTCACTGCCCGAGGCTGCCAGGGGAGGAGTTCTTGCTGTCCGAGGCTGCCAGGGGGGAGTTCTTGCTGCTCGATGCTGCTAGGGGGGAGTTCTTGCTGCCGGGGGCTGCCAGTGGGGGCGTTCTCGCTGCCCGAGGCTGCCAGGGGGAGCGTTCTCGCTGCCCGAGGCTGCCAGGGGAGGAGTTCTCGCTGCCCGAGGATGCCAGGGGAGGAGTTCTTGCTGTCTGAGGCTGCCAGGGGGGAGTTCTTGCTGCTCGAGGCTGCTAGGGGGGAGTTCTTGCTGCCGGGGGCTGCCAGGGGGGCAGTTTTTGCTGTCCGAGGCTGCCAGGTGGGGAGTTCTTGCTGCCTGGGGCTGTCAGGGGGGGAGTTCTTGCTGCCCAAAGGTGTCAAGGGAGGAGTTCTTGCTGTGAGCAGCTTCGTGGTTACTGGCCAGAGTCATCAGAACTGCCTAGTTGGCAGTAGGGCCTGTTAGCGCTGTCCTGCACTATGGAGGTTGGGGGGATGGGCTGAAACGCAGGGACACCATCCAGGATTGAAGGCCAAGCCGACTTTGAGAGGAAGTGCAGCTTTTGGGGAGGCCCTTTGCGGGCCAAAAGTAAGGACCTAGGGAAGTCACGGGGCAGGGAACACCTAGGCTGCATGGAGCTATTTTCCAGGTCCTGACTCTGACAGTGGGACATGAATGGCACAGGGAGTTGAGGTGAAAATGAGCGGATTGGGAAGTACCCACTGCGACGGGAGTGTCTGGAATAGCTGCTGGGACGCGGTTCAGAAATGACCACTGTGCCTGATGGCCGTGCAGGCCATTGGTGCCATAAAGACAGTCCATGCTCTTCTGGCAAGTAAGCATCTTCCCTCTCTCAGACATGTGCCCAGCTCCCGCGGCCTGGAGTTGATGCATTCTCTCTCGTCAAGCTGGACTACAGACTGGAATTGGACTATCAGTTTCCTTAAGACGTTGATATCAACGTTTTTCTTCTTTATGATCCCTTGTTTTTATTTTAACTCTGCAGAAGAGCACTAAATAGAAGTCACTCTGTCAAGACCACTGTTTTGAAATTTCCGCTATCAAGGTCTTGAGTTTCATTTGAGGCAAATTTTCAGGATGAAGCAAAATTTCATTAAACTCTCTACCAATACATTTGCCACTTGTCCAATTCCAACACAGTGTTCCCCTCTGCACCATCATAAGTGAGACTACCACTGTCTACATTTCTATTTTTTCAACACCTAAACACCTTTTGTTTATTTTTATTTTCACTCCTACATTTTATTTTTTTCTTAATCATACCATCTCAAAAGGTACCCCTGCCTTTTCCCTTCCTCCTCTTCTCTCCAGTTGTCTCCCCTGCACTCTCACCCTGACCTCTCTTCTTTTTAACCCCCTCCCTATCTCCCTCTCATGCAATGCCTCCCTCTTCCTCCCTCCCATCTCCTGGAGCATTCTTTTGTGTGAATGCCAACCTACCTCTAAGTCCTGCACCCTGGTGAGCATTCAGGACACCGTGGCATAATCCAGGGCCCTTCTTGGACTCCCCATTAGCATGGGAACTCTATTATGACTACTTAATCCCTTGCCTCTAAAGATCCTGCTGCCTGAAGCTTTATCCCCTGTGATCCATGCTAGATTGTGCAGTCATTGACATGTCAGCCATTGTACATGTCAGCAAAATCCAATTCTGGATGCTACAGGCCTATGTTCTGTGGAGTGTCTTGCATATCGTCTCATTTTTAGGTTCTTACAATTTTGCTAGTCCCTTTTCCCAAAGGTTCCCCAGCCTTTCAGACGGGGACAGATTTGGCTGGTCTGATTCCAGGTGACAAATGTAGGGACTTTGGTGTTCTGAATTATGGTTGTTTTTTTTTTTTTTTTTCAGTTTTGATTTTCCTGCACCATCCTTGGCTGCATCCTGTTTGGTATGATGGTCACCTCCTAACCAAAGATAAAAGACAGTTTAAATGAAGATCTTAATATAAGAGGACACTCAAAGGAGAAGAATAGAGCAGTTGGGTGGATAGGGAATGGCGGTGGGTGTCAGTGTTCCGTTTGCTGGATGGTTACCTTCTATCTGCCAGTCCTCACTAATAGGTGAAAACAAACCTGTTCAGCTGCAAGTGACCAGGAAAGGAAGTGGGAGTGAGCTGTACTAGATGTCTTCCTACTTATATGCCACACTTGAACATGGACTATTTTTTCTACTGAAGCATGATTGTCTATCTCTTTTTTTTTTTTTTTTGAGGTTCTCCTTCCACTTCCCTCCTATCTATAATCCTTTGTGGTTAGAGTAGGTATTACAGAGATTTACCTTTGAATATGTCATTAAGTGGGTTTGGAATAGGATTCACTTATTAGGGAATACATAAGGTGTCTAACTTTCTGTCTGGGATACTTTACTCAATATAATTTTTTTTCTACTTCCATCCATTTCCTGGCAAATTTATTAATTCATCTCTTTTGATGACTGAATGATATTCCATTCTTTAAATGTACCATATTGTCTTGACATTTCCTCTCGAGTTTCACTTCAATCTGTCTGTTAATTTCATTAAACTCTCTACCACTACATGGTTGGATCTGCCAATTGTTCAACTCCAAACACAATCTTTGTTCCCCTCTGCACCACCACAAGAAGGACTTCCACTATCTGCATTTCTAGTAGCCTGGTTCTTTTCCAAACTCTCATAGGGCGTTATCTCCAAGACACAAAGCCTTTCCCAGTGCAAAATCCCAAAGTCCAAATTTCTCCCAACACACAGTTCAAAAGGCACACTAGTCACATCAGAGCACTGGCTGTACTGCCAGTACCAACTTCTCTCAGCTTCACAAACAACTTCACTTTTTGTTGTTGGTTTCTCAGTCTTACATAGCAACACACCACTTTTCCAGTACCATTTTCTATACTAGTTATTCTTCTCTAGTCTTGTGAGAGAGCTTCAAAAGTCAGTCAATTGGAGGACAAAGGGAGATTTATTCAGCTTATCGCTCCAGAGGGGAAATATTCCACAGGGGAGATAGTGTCTTTCATGGTAGACATGGCATGGCTATCTGACAGAAGCTGGAGACAAGGCTACATCATCACATCGACTTGTAAGGATGAGAGCTGCAAGACACCTTCTTGAAAAAGCATACTTGTCACCTCAAGGCCCACACCAAGTGACTGCCTTCCTCTAGCCAGCTCCACCTCTCAAAGCTGCCATGACTTTTCCAAACACATGAGATTGTGGGGCACACTTTTCAAACTATGACACCCTGCACAGTTTCTGGTAGTTATTCTGCTCTTACAGTTGCAGTATGATCCTGCTCAGCCTCCAGGCCTCAGCTTTTGTTGGCCATGCCTTTCCTGCCATAAAGACTTCCATATGGAACTGTAAGCAAAATAAGTCTTTTTTCACCCTTTTTCCCTTTAAGCTGCTTGCCTAGGTGTTCTCTCAGAGTAATAGAGAAGAGTAACTGCTACAGAGATCATTAAGTGGTGTTGGGAAAGCAAGAGTGTCGGGAAACCTTAAGGGGGAGATATAAAGGTCGCCAGGTGCAAGGTGGAAAATAGAATAATGGATGGGACTTTTAAGTGGAGGTGGTAAGGTGCTTTAAGTACCTCCTGATGAGGTAACAATAAATAGCATTAAGGCTATAGGATACAACCAAGTAGAAAACTCCTATGCTATTATTCTATCAAACATTGTTTTCAGAAGAGCAATAAAAGGCATAACCTGTACCTGGAACACAGAGAGAGGAAGATAAAGGAAAACTAAAAATGTGTCATGATACTCCAATTAGAACTTGTAGGTAATTAATCAATACTCCAATAACAAGTATGTGATATCTCCTGTGAAGTTCTCATAGAGGACTCAAGTGGCCCCAATAGTCTAGACTTTTGCCATTCCTCTTCGTTACCTTCCAGAAATTGACACTAGGATTTTGTTGCTGACAATGCAAAACCCAAAGCACACAGGTAAAAAACATGGTCACTCTATCTCTGGATATAACTTTGCACTGCTTCCTGGGCTTAGACATTATTTCAAGGACATCCCCTGCAGGAACCTTTTACAAAAGACACTTAAGTCATGAAAGCACAGTTTGTGAGGTGTTTCCTTCTACATGAGAACCTTGGAAGTTACATCCCTTCTGGATAGGTGACTAGTGCCTGCTTCCCAAGCTCGCCATTTCTTCTCCTACTTTGAAAATAGTAATATCACATCTGAGACAATGTTCTGCATTCCCTACATGACAATATCTCTGAGCTAATGTATATCAACCCTGATGTACTCTAGCTCAGTGAGTGCTTACAACCCCAGTGGTGGTCATAGTGATTCCTGCAGTATTCCCAATGAAAGGATGAAAGCACATAGAAGGCATGTGGCTGAGTTACGTAATTGGAGTTTGCCACCAACTCTGACACTGCATCTTGCTGAGAATTTGCTAAAGATATTGTCTTGTAAAATCACAACCACCCTTTCAGCAGTATTGTTACCATGACATCCATTTCAATGAAAGAGCAACTATTCAAAAGGGGTTAATTTTCTAGATTTACACTCAAACTTAGATCTAACTTAGCCCAGCAATTCTTGAGCACTATCACTGGTGATAAAGTCATTTCTGGTCCCTCAGTCCTATTCAAGGTATTCTTCCAACACTTAGGGCGGAAAGTCTCACTGCTTCCCTTATAGCGTACATGTTTAGGACTATGCACAGAAGGGTAACATCAGAGGATTATGAGAGAAGCTTGAAAGGACATTTCAAGCCTTCTTAGATCCTATTCCCAGAGAGATTTGTTGATCACAGGATCATGTTCAAGGAATCTGTGGAGTATGGGACCAGAATTCCCGTCCACACAGTGTCACACAGGAATGCATAGCCTCATGTCTTAACATGAGCCCCTTGGTCCATGTGAACAATCTTGATCATTAGAGCACCTTCAGAGATCAGGTAATGTGGCCAGGGAGCTCTGTATGATTTTCTGCTTGCTTCAACAAACATGTGTTGGTGCAAATGACTAAAAATATATGTGTACGTTTGTGTGTGTGTGCGCGCACGTGTGTGTATGTATGTGTGTAGCAGTTCCCCTGCATTGTTATTGATAAAGTTATCATCCAATGGTGTAAGGGAACAAGAGATTTATTTCTCTTTATTTTCTCCTGATCACAGTTGTTTTCTAGCATGGCACAAAAGCTCACACCATCACCAGAGCTGACAGAACTGGCACACCAACTTCAAATAAAGGCTGAGAGAAGAACGATCCTCACTTGCCACACCAGCATGTCTGCCCAAGTATACACAAGGATACCAAATTTCTCAACCAGTTTCTTCCATCTTATTCACTTTCCAGGGAACTAATACCACACACTGTGGGCTGGACCTTCCCCATCAACTACACGATGTCTGGGCATTCCTCAGCCACCAATTCTCTACAAATGAGCTCAGAGCTTGAGCCCTCAACCATCAAGTTGATATCTGTACCTAACTATGTCTGTGTGTGCAGTGTGTGTATTTGTGTTTGTGTATGTGTGTGTGTGAGAGAGAGTGTGTATGTCTGTGTATCTATGACCAGTAATGGGAAGATCACACCCAAACATCGACATCTTCAACAATAGCATCCAGATCTTTGACTGATTATGAAAACCCCAAGAGGTTCAGATTTGAGGTTGAAACTTTTCCAAGTTTACTGATTATTGGCAGCTGGTTTATTTCCATGGACTAATATTGTCCTTATTGTTGATCTCCATTGTTCTTCATCCCTGCCTGTTTTTGCTTCCCTGCTCCTAGAAGTGTTATAAGAAAGAAATAGCTGCTTAGAACTATATCTGGAACACAGGACCGTGTCCTATGAGTATCATTGTTGTTGTCATTCCTATCTGAAGTTTGTGGTTTAGGTTTCTCTATAAGTGGCCCCTTTTGTAATCCATATTGGCTGTGTTAAAACTGCTCATCTTCAGCATTGTGCCAGAAAATTGTTCATGGATATGTATCCATAAATATATTTTGATGAAAACTGAATTTTTTTGTATTTCAGTGAGGTTTTCAGATTTGGGCTCCCAGTTTCCATCTGTTCTGCATGTTCCTGGTGAAAACCAGCCATGGTGGGCTAGAAGAGGCATTACAAATAGAAACACAGCCAAGAGAGCAATTAAATACCAGCTGTGGCATTACAATGAATGGGACCCAACCAATTTTGAAACTCATTCTTCACTACTTCGCCATATTCTTCATTGTTTCCTTCTTTTGAAAAATTTTATAAGACTTCTAAATTTTTTTATTTTATTTTGTGTGTATATGTGTGTGTGTGCGTGTGTGTGTATGATTGTGTGTTTGTGGGCATGTATATTAGACAACACTGTGTATGGCTGTGGAGGCCCATTGGTAACTTCAGGAATCACACTGGATTTCTTCTAACTCCTATTTGTCTTGCTGTTTAGATTCCCAGGCAAAGTCTTCCATCACCATTTCTGCCTGAAGCTTTTACTTAAGATCTGAGATCTGAACTTGGGGACTTTCTGTTTGCAAGGCAGAGGCTTAAACCCCGAGCCATCTCTCTGACCCCATGATTTGTATTTTATGTTCAGTACAACAGGTCTGCTCACTTACTCTTACCTCAAGTAGCATCAGCTTCCCATTTATACATACTGATAATAGCTTTCACTTCTCCAGAAGGTTTGTGTGCTCCATTGGAAGCAAAGAGAGGAGTAAAAAGATTAAGTACATGAATATTTATTAAGTGCTTAGTTTAGTGCCTGTAGTCTACCAGGAACTCTCTTAGCACTAAACTTACACTACTGTCACTAGAGATAAATAGGACTCTGTCAAGCATTTCCCCCTTAATGCAAACTCACCAATCTTTGAAGTGGCAGCTGTGGAGTTTTATTCTCCCAGCTTTGGTACTGAGTCAGCATTTGGTGATTGCTAGTGAAGAGTTCATAAAAGCAACTGACAATAATTGAAAGTGAACATGGTGTATCTTACAAAGATGTCTGTGGTGTTCGTGCTCCTTGCTCATTTTTGACATTCTGAGGCTTGGATTACACCAGCGATGTAGACATTAACTCCTTCCAGGTAGTATATGATATACCTATAGCTGGCACTTCATGTGAATGGTCATTATACTTACTAGAAATGTAGAAAACGACCCCTATCTGGACTTCTTGAAGCACGATCTGTATTCTAATAAGGTCTGCCATGGACAAAAGAGAAAGCCTCAGAGTGAAGTAGAGTCTAAACAAAGGACTTGGGCTCTACAATATCATTTGCCAGTTGTGTCTATTCATACAGTTCTCTTTTTAAAGACACCTGTGCAGTGTTTGCCTAAGGAGTCATTTATGAAATGAGAGCATGGGGCATAAGGGATTTCTTGTATGAGAGACTCTTGGGTCATGAAGTTTGGATACAGAGAAAGACGAGTGGGCAGGTTCCAGAAGCCCACTGTGAGCAAAATACAGGATCTTGTCTGCATCAGACTCATGAGACAATGGCCTTCAAACAATGCTGAAGCATAAGCGACCACAGAAGTTGTAGATATTATTGGGAAAAACAGCTGGGTACTTAGTGATCTCTGTCTATCTCTCTCTCTCTCTCCCCTCTACTTCTCTCTCTTCACTTGCCAGTGTTGTAAGTTTAAGGCCAGACTGAATACCATGCTACTACTGCGTGCCTGCTGGGTGGCTTTGGGCAAGGAAATGGGATGCCTCACTACGTCTTAAAAAAAGTACACACGCAGCTATGGAAAGGCTTAATGTAGCAATGGCTGGACATGGCTTGAGATGAATTGTTGCCTTGCATGGGGATTGGACCTTGACTTAAAGTGGAAAACTCCAGAACTAGTACACGTGAGAATACCTTTCTTTTCCCATAGAAAAGTGACTAAATGACAAACTATATTAAACTGCTATGTCCAGTATGTCACAATCACATATTGTTAACTAGCATGATACCATATTATGTGATAGTTTGTATAAAGTGGTTTTCATGACTCAGCTTTCCATCACTCAATTTGTGGTGTCTATTTTACTTGCTTAAAGGCCTAATTTGTTCATGTAGCTTCCACAACTTTCTGGTAATTGGAAAGATAACCATATTCAACATGAGTGAAGTGCTACATTTGGCAGTGCTCATGATAAACACTGATTGAACACAGATAGCTAAAATTCACTTTGGTATATTGCATTCTTTTATTCACTCCTCATAGTCACTGTGATGTAGAAGGTGTTATGAGTCTTGTTATGGGTAGATAGACTGAGGACCAGGAAGTTCCTCTCATTTTTCTCTCAGGTTGTTTTGTTGCTCTGGTGGGGAACATTGAGCCTTCATCCTCTTCAGGTTACTGGCCCTAATTAGGTTAAACAAGGAAGGGGCAGAATTTATATCTTAGGGTGTGCAATGCCTCCCTTGGTTGAGAGGCGAGGTTGTATGCGCTTGGACAGGGTGGCAGGTAATAGTTAGTACCAAGAAAAGAAATGGTGATGGTGTCTCATTATGTCTGCATCGATGTGTCTTTTCTGGCACGCTGAAAGGAATATTAAGAGCTTGTCACCTGCCAGTAGGCTTTGGCATGGTACACTGAGCATTACTTGGAATCAGTGAGATTTACTCTGCAGCCTTACAGTTAGCCCCATATGGAGTGTGGTAGAGCTGAAGGGATGGGATTCATGGGGGGTGGTAAAAAAGCATCCATTATCAGACAAGCTGACAAAGACCAAAATGACATCACTCGGAAAAAAATCACAATAGTCTCATTTTGCTCTTCCATGAGCCTGTCTTTATCTTGTGCTGGTTTAGATCTCATTTTCTTTCATATCAGAGAGGAGAGAAAGGAGAAGACGGTGGTCACACAGAAAAACAAAATCTCAAGGACCTTTGCTAAATAGGGAGTGTTTTCAGCTTGCTTGTTGCCCTTTTCCTGAAGATAAACTTAGGTTTAGTATAAAACCTTTGCTTCATGGTCCTGATTGTTATGTAGACAGTGGGATTCTTAGGCAGAAAGAATGGGTCATGTCAGCATGTTCATCAAACCATATCTTACTGCAATAACAGGGTGAATGGAGAGTACAATAGGGGTAGCTGCCTCATAGCAATGGAGGCATGATGCCATCATCTTTACTGTAACTCAAAGCCAATTTGTCTTTACCAGATGCTTCACAAGTGCCTGTGTTCTTTTCTATAGCCATCTCATTTGAACCTTATGAAAGCCTATGAGGTAGGCTCTGTCTTATTTGTTAATCATGGAGAAGGAATCTGAGCTACCAATAAATTAAATTTTACTTTCAAGACCTCCTAGTCATGACATGGAGATCATGAGATCTGAATTCAGATTGGTCCATAGATTAAGCAGGTTTGCATGTGATTTTGACAACCTGAATAGACATGCTCAGCATGGGTCTCCACCCTGGCTACTTCCTTGTTGTCTCATTGACAAGATCCCAAGTTTGATAGATCCTACTCACTCTGTTCTCGTGCTTCTGTGCAAGGTTTATGAAAGGAGAATATGAATATGCTATATGAATAAAGGCAGAGCTATCGGGGACTAGGCTGCAGGAAGTTCCTCTCTTTTCCTGACATGTCTGACTACAGTTTCCAGAAGTTCTGGAACATTTCGGATGCAGGGACACTGAAAGCAAGAGATGCACTCTGTTGTCCTTGGCCAACTAATGGAGGTGGTTTTCCAGTCCACGTTCTCCAGCATCACTCCAAACTGACCAAAAAGCCTGTTGCTTGTTTAAAATTCACCCGTATTAACTCTCCAGACCTCAGTAGATTGAATCATGATTGGCTGTCATCTTACTAGCAAAAAATCTTTGAATAAATAAAGGGAACACCCACAAGATATCAGAAGATAAATGGGAGTGCCACAGCCATAAGCTCAGACTGCTGTAGCCAATAGAAACAGAGAGAGAAGGAAAGGGCCCATAGAGCTAGCCACAGAGATTTGGCTCTGCTAGCCAAAACCTTGATTTGAACTCCAGGGTACAGCCATGAGATCACTTCCTTTAGGGAGTTGCCCTGTGTGGTTACTTGTGGTCATTAATTATGCCAATGCCCAAATACTAAGACAACTCCATTTCCAATAAGCAGAAAATCAGAGCTGATAGAAATTTCACTTCAAGGTTTGCAAAGCAAAAAATGCTCTAAACTTGAGTGGGCCAGCCAGCTTTTATCTGTGCTTAGGCATAGATGATTTGCTCTCTTTGTTTATTGCTTGCTGAAAAGGAAAAGGTAGCGGTAGTATTAACAGGCTGTTAGCACATGGGACACTACAGCCTCTTTGTGTCTGTGACAAAATGAGTATCTAGTAGCACTTTTGAGTTCACAACAGAGTATCATTCACTCAATAGCTGAGTGCACTCCATCAGAGTATGCTATGTGTTTTGATAGATGTGGTGCTGCTGGTGTGGTTGCTGGCAGGATTTTGTGACCCTCCAGGCCTGGGGAGATAGCATAAACAGAACTAGAAGAAAGCAGGGTTCACTGAAGATCAGACAGTGGTTCACTGTCAAGAGAGGCGAGTTCCAAGTGACAACAGAGCCTCTTGGGGCAGTGGAAGGAACATACTGGGAGCAGAACAAAAGGTAAAAATCTCCAAGACAGAGTCAAGAATAACAGTTCCCCACGACTGTAATGGGTTGCACTGCAGCACAGGATCAGTTCTCCCACACTGATTGTGAACCAAAACGCAGTCACCACAGGATCTGAGAGGAGTGAAAAGAGGAAGAATCTATCCATTTCCCAAATGGTGCCTGATACCTGTCATCTCACCAATACTCCATGTGAGTATCTTGCTAGTTCTCATCTCCTCTTCAGCCTCCCTGAAAGAGGAATTCAGAGCTACATTTCCTGATGTTGGATTTGTTTAACGGAGAGAAACAGCAGCTTTGTCCTCTCAGCAGCAATTGTCTGCATCTGTGGCACAGTGTGCTGAGAATATCCTCAAGGTGAACATGTCTGATGGAGTAGTACTGACAGGGAACAAAGGTGCCACAACGGTCACATTTGGGAACTGGATATATCATGAGGTGCGCACTGAACATTCAATCATCCAAACTCAGTTCTTGACCTGAATCCAGAGCTTATTTCTCTACTTCACTGAGGCAACATATGGCAAGGACCATAGAGTTGGGTGGTAATTGATCTTCCTACCAGTTTCTCCATAGATAGGATCTGCACTTGAATTCCCAGGTCTTGCTTCTCATGAGTCATTCCACATTAACCACAGGACTCCGGATGTTGAAAGAACATCAAGGACATTCTGAGTACACTGCTTCCTGGTAGAGGAACAATCTCTCTGGGTTCTCATCATCTTGAAACCTCACACTGAACTTGTTCCTTATCCTCTATGTGTTTTCACTGTGATCTGGGATCCTTGAAGGTAACAGTCAGTATATACTTAAAGTACAAAATCTACCTGTTCCATATGTAGCCAACTTGCCAGCTTTCTCTCGCCATGGCATGGCATTAAAACCCAATAATTTTACCATATGGTACTTTCTTTTCTTCTTCAGTTGTTGAGATTTCTAGCTCTAGTGTACTTCTGTGCCTTCATTACATGCAAGATGGTCCCCTACTCAAGGCCTGACCTGTACATTCATAGTCACGACTATCATTCATCTTCAAGCGACAAGTGTGTTAGCTTGACAAAGTCAAGCTCTAGAACTGCTAGACCAACCATAAAAATGATGTCCACCATTTCTGCTGATACTATGCATCCACACAGCAACAACAAAATAAAAGTATACACCATATATTTTCATACCCTGCACTTTTCCACACATTTAGAAAAAATTCATTTCACAACTTATTTCTGAGTATAAACACTTTGCCCTCTGCCACCTTCTTTTTTTTTAAATTTTTTTATTATTTATTCAACTGTGTGCATATTTGTGTGTATGTGCACGTGTGTCTGTGTATGTGTAGAACCACGCGACGAATTCGCAAACCACCATGGACGCCTCGACCTCCTTCTGCCCCGGGATTCACAGGCTCCGCCCTACCAGGACCGGAAGCGCAGGCCGCCCCCGCTTACTCCCGGCGTCTATATGTGGGATCTGGGATCCGAACTCAGGACCTTCCGCCTGCAAGGCGGAAGCTTAACCCCTGAGCCACTTCTCCAGCCCTCTGCCACCTTCTTTCTGCACATTTCTATACACGTTTTCTTTACAAGCGCATCCTTGGCTATTTGTTTTCCTTCCTCTGTCAATAAGAATTTACGGATGCGAATAATCACCATGTTCGTGACTCTGCTGTTGATTTCCCAGCAATTCTACAGCCTTTCTGCTCATATCTTGCCTTCTTCTATGATGAGGCTACATGAATTCATGTCTAAACAACTCTGTCTACAGAATTTTGGATGTGAATCTCAATATTACCTACATTTTATAATTCAAATATTTCAATTGAGGCAAGAAAGTTAATGCTCACAGCACTTTTCTGACAGGTGTGCTGAGCAATAAAACCAGACAATGCTAATTCAGTCAAAATTTTATTGTAGAAATTTAAACACACAAATAGGTAATCTCTATTGATAAGTTCTACTTTCCAACTAATAATAACTAAGGCACAATTTCTGCCTTTTTCATCTTAATTTCCAAAACAATTTATGGAGTGATAAAAACACATGCTATTTCATCAAAAAACCACAAAACCAATATATTTCAGTGATCAGGATATCATGAAGAAAACTAATATATGTCCCATTTCCCAAACAAACATGTTTACTTAAATATTCAGACTAACATAAAGAAAGTTATATTTTTCTTCTTGAGAAGGTATACAGAAATTCTTAGTGTCTGCCTCTAGCTCTACTTTCATATCGGTTTCCCTCATGAGCTCCACTGGAAACTTCCACATTTTGAGCTACCATATGACTCACGAGGAGCAGTGTTCTTCCTATTCACAAGTGACCGCCCACGTTCCTTTCTACCTCCATGCTCATTGTAGAACCTATGAACAGGTGAAAACCCTGTTTCTTGTCTACCATCATGTTCATGACCATTTGAAAATATATCACCTTGGCTGCTTTAGTAATTTTCCCCACTTCTACCATATCCAATTTGTGAGCTACTTTCATTATCTTGGTTTTTCCTTTGTAAGTGCCTCTTGACAATGTTCCAACAGAGAAGTTGCCTAGAAGAGGCAAGTGAGAATATTAAGCATACAAAAAAAATAGGAAGGTGTTTTCTTTTGCATTATTGGCTGATATACTGCTACTTCTTTTCCTTTTTTTTTTTGGTGATGTATGTGTGCCAGTACTTGAGTATGTGTACCTGAGGCAGACCCAAAGGTGATTTTGACTTTAGGAATCATCCCTGGATTGCTCTCCCTCCTTTTTACTTTGCTTTGAGGTTTTTCAGTCTTTGCCCGCCCATTGTTAGAAATGAAGGTTGTGGCCATTTCCATCCACTGTTGTAAGTGGGATCTAGGATCTGAACTCAGGTACTTCTATTTGCAAAGAGAGGCTTGACCCCTGTATTATCTCTCTGGCCCTTCATTTACTGACTTTGAAGTACTAAGTATTTAGGAATTATTGTTTCTATTTTCTGGAAGTGGGCAGGATTTCTGTTCATTTTGTCTCTTGCTTCACAGTGTGAAACCTTCAGTTTAAAATGTCTTATGGGAGGACATGAGAAATTAGAAAGGAAAAGTAATAAATTCTCAGATTAACCTTCATGTATACATCATCATGTACAAAGTTCGCTAATAGTATGTTACATGTCAAAACACTACTCTTTATACAAACATACCCCCATAACTTATCAAGGAAGTCAAAAGAGATAAGAACATACAGTGGAAACATTAGGGAGCAGAGCTAAATTAGTGAAGGGAAATGACTCTCAGTGTGATAGCCCGAGGAGGTGCAACTTGATATGCTATGGAGATCTGAATTCCAGCAAGAGTAGACAAGCTAGGAGACAACCCTGGGGGTCCATAGAAGTGGGCAGACAAGAGGGTAAGAGGGAGTGGGATGGAATGATGAAGGGAAGAGAGGGAGATGAGAGAGAGGAGAGTTGGAGGGAAGCAAAATATAGGCACATTCTAAAAGTAAAAGGCTGGTCAAATTCCTGCAAGCTAATGAAAACAGGAAACAGGCACAGGTAACTATTATGTTATCTGACAAAGAGGACTTCAAACCAAAAAAAAAGGATACAAAATTTCAGCACAGATACAATTCACCAGAAAGACTACACAATACTGAACATAGATGCATCTAATATGGGCTCCTCCACATTCACTAAATAAAAGCTACAGAATTTAAAGGAAGAAATCAACCCCAAAAGGAGAATTCTTGGGCATTTCAATACCACCATCTCAACATGAAATTGATCGACAGATCAAATATTTAACAGAGACACATTGGAATTTAATCAAACTCATAGTGAAATGGACCTGACAGATCTCTAACAAACTTTTCATCCATACACCAAAAAATACACATTTTTCTCAGCAGTCCACAGAACATTCTCCAAAAGAGAGCACATATTGGGCCACAAAATGATTCTACACATATACAGGAAAGTTGAAATGCTAAACTGTGTACCCTATCAGACGACCATGGTCTAAAGCTTGACATCGCAACACAACAAAACAGAAAATATACAAACTCTTTGAAACTAAACAACAAGCCAGCTGCAAGTATTTTACTCAATGAGGAAAAATTGTAGCATTCCCACTTCCATCAGGAACTAGACAAGGCTATGCACTCTCACTGCTTCTATTCAATATTGTACTTGAAGTCTTAGCTGGAGGCAAAAGATAAGAAAGGGAGATAAAAAGGATTCAAATGTGCAAGGAAGAAGTCGTTATTTCTGTTTGCAGATGACATGAGTCTATATCTGAGGGATCCTAAAACTCCACCAAAAAAATTCCTGGCATTAAAACAGAAGTTCAATAGGATGGTAAGTTACAAAATACACTTACAAACATCACTGCCCTTCCTATATGCCCAGGATGAAAAATGTGAAACAGATCTAAGAGAAACAATTCCATTTACTATAGCCCCTATAATAAATGAAATACTTTGGTATAAACTTAAGGAAAAAAGTGAGAGATCTTTTTTTTTATATACTTTTTTTATTAAAAATTTAATATACATTTTAAAATTTTTTACCAGTTCCCTCCCTCCCCCCTCCTCCCCCCGAACCCCCTCCTCCCCCTCCCCATCTCCCAGTGCCTCCCCCCCAATTCCCAGAGAGTCCTTTATTGTTTACGCCTAACTCTCCACTGGGTCCTCCTCTCCGATGACATATAAGGACCCAGTGGCATTTCCATAAGCCCTTTCTCTTGTTCCCCTTAAGCATAAGATCACTACTATGGCTGTCAATCCCTTGTCTCCAGGGGTCTCGGTGCCCTTAACAGATGCTAGACTTTATGAGGGCAACAGTGCACTGGACATTGCACAGGGCATGCAAAGTCCCATTATGATTGCTTTGGCCCCAACTATTGTTGAGAATCTTGCAAATCGTTGTTCCTCCCATCCTTTTGCTCTTACAATCTTACCGCCCCCTCTTCCGCAAATGTCCCTGAGCTCCAGGATGGGGAGAGATCAGGCTGGCCTAGTTCTATGTGATTGATATAGAGTCTCTGAAGTTCTGGATTGTGGTTTGTTGATTTTCTTTTGTAGTTTTGCTGCTCCTGCAGTGCCCTTCACTCCATTCTGCTGGGCACTGTATGTCACCCCCTGGCCAGAGACAAAAAGCTGTTAAACTGGAGTCTTGTTATAATAGCACATTCAAGGGTAGATGTAATAAGAGTAGGAAACCTCAGTGAGGGAGGGGTCCATCACCCATTTGCAAAATGATTACTTTTTATCTGCTAGACTATATGCCCTCCCCTTTTGGTGAGATCAGGAAAGAACGTCTGTGACAATGAATACGATAAAAATTCTAAAGAAGAAATTACAGAGGACACCAGAAGGTGGAAAGACCTCCCAGGCTCCTGGGTGGGCAGAATCTATATCTTACAAATGAGGATCCTATCAAAAGCTATACAGATTCAAAGTTATACCAATCAAAATCCCAAAGTAATGCTTCAAAGAACTTGAACAAACAATTTTAAAATTTGTATGGAAGCAAAAAAGACCCAAGATAGCAAAAACAATCCGAAGTAACAAAAACACTGCGGGAGGTATCGCCCTACTAAACCTTAATCCATGCTACAAATCCATAGTAATAAAAACAGCCTTATTCTGGCTCCAAAATAGACAAACAGATCAATGGATAAGGGTTGAAGACCCAGATATTAGCCCACACAAGTACAGTCATTTGATATGAAGGGGCCCAAAAAATTCAATGGGAAAGAACAGCATATTCAATAAATGATGCTGGCAAAACTGGATGTCCACATGCAGAAGGTTAAAACCGGACCCATACATGTCAACATGTAAAAAAACTGAATTGCAATTGGATCAAGGACCTCAATAGTAAGCCAGAGACTATAAAAACCTTAGGTAAAAGGGTAGGGAACTCCCTCAAGTTGCCAGGATTAGCCCAACAGTTCCTAAACAGTAATTCTATAGCATGGTCACTTGAACCAACACTCAATATATGGGATCTTATGACATTAAAGAGCTTCTGTTCAGATAAAGATATTGTAAATTGAGCAAAATGCAACACACAGAACTGGGAGAAAATCTTCACTATACACATATCTGATAGAGCTATATTACCCGGGATGCACAAAGAACTTAGAAAACCAAACACCAAGGAAATAAATGGACCAATTAAAAAATTGTCATGGGAGTTCAAAAAAAACTTTACCAGAGACAAAATTGAAATGTCTATCAAATATCTTTAAAAAATTCTCCACATCCTTAGCCATGAGGGTAATGCAAATCAAAACCTCCCTGAGATATCACCTTACTCTGATCAGGATGGCAAAAATTCACACACACACAAAAATACACCACCAAATTCTGGAGAGGATGCATAGAGGAGGGAACTCTCCTACATTGCTGGTGGGAATACAGACTCACACAACCACTCTGGCAATCAGTCAGGCGATTTTTCCAAAAGCTAAAAATTGAAACGCCAAATGGCCCTGTTATTTTATTTCTGGGAATAATCCCCCATAAAAAAAATTCACCTCAATGACACAAGCAGAAGCATGTTCATAGCAGCACTATTTAAAATGGCAAAGTCATGGAATCAACTCAAATGCCCAATGGTAGATGAGTGGATAAGGAAAATGTGCCACATTTATACAATGGAATACTGCTCAGCCATCAAAAAAGATGAATTAGTGAAACTTGCTGGGAAATGGATGGAATTAGAAACAATTATATTGAGTGAAGTATCCCAGGCACAGAAAATTAAGTGCCATATGTACTAGCTAATAGTGGTTCCTCATACCACTATTGAAATGTCTATCCCACTAAGTGACATATTCAAAGATAAATAACTGCAGTATTTGCAAAGATTATAAACAGGAGGGAAGGGGAAGGTGCCTTCTCCCCAGAAATAAGGAGATAGGGGATCATGCTACAGCAGAGAAAATGCGTCATCATCAAGTATTGCAAGTTAGTAATGAGACATCTGGTTATGCTCACCCACTTTCTGTCCTGGTCACTTGAAGCTGAGGGGGTTTAATCTCACCAGTCAGGAAGGGTCTGGCAGTTAAATGGTAACAATCCTGCAAATGCGAGACTGACCCTCCCCTCCTACTTCTATTCCATCTACCTTTTAATCAACTCTTACAGTAAGACTCCAGTAAAAAGCCTTTTATCTCTGGGTAGGAGGTGACTTCCAATACTCATCCAGGTGGAACCAAGGGCAGTGCAGGAACAGCAAAAGTGAAAACAACCACCAACTCTAATTCAGCACATCAGATACTCTACATTAATCACCTGGAACCAGACCAGCCAAATCTATCCCCATCCTAAAGCTCAGGGAAATTTCCAGAGGGGGATGGTTAGATTAAAGGAGCCCAAAGATGGGGATCAGCAGTGTTATGCAAGATACTCCAAACAAGTTATGGCCGCAGTAGCCATAATTAGACTTTACATGACCTGGGCAATGATTCCTCCAAAGTCTAGCATGGATCACAGGCACTAGGATCCTTAGAGGACAAGGACTGATGGTCACAATAATGTTCCCATACTAAAGGAGAGCACAACAAAGGGCTCAGGGCAATGCCACTGAGTCCGTACACCTTACTAGAGTGGAGGATACAGAGGAAATTTTCACTTTCACACCACAGGATGCTCCAGGATGTGGGAGGGGAGGAGAAGGGGACAATGGGAGAAAGGCAGGGAGGGGGTAAAAAGAAGGGGAATGCAGGGGTGGGTGCAGGGGAGATTGGGGAGAGATGGAGGGAAGGAGGGGACCAGGGTACCTATTAAGTTTGTATGACTTGGAAAAAATAAACATAATAGGGAAAAAATTAAGTTAAATTAATTTAAAACCTAGAGTTTTCAAATCTTAAAATGCCCATTTAAAAGTGTTCTAAAAATTGATTCAAACCCATCCATATCTGTCAGAACATGCTACTTCCATAGGGTTTGTCATATTTTCCTTCTTACATACTTCACAGTTACAACACAAAAATATGGTATCTCACCAATCAGTTAAATAATCATCAATAATCACCTAATCAATTCTTAGTGTGCCTGCTATGTATTTTATACTGGCTGAATTTCTCCTCTACTCACAGTTTATTTCCATTAAAAAACTCACTCTTCTTATATCCATTATTTTCAATATTTTAAACCATTCCCCTTCACTGCTTACCACATTCATTTCTTACATCCACCCACACTTCGAGTTCTCTAATACCACTGACTGCTTCAAACTCATCTGCAAATGCATAAATGAAGATGGGATTGCATTCCAATACATTATTAGGTCCAGAAAATATTTACATGAAAAATGAGCTTATTATATACCGCTTATATAGTTAATAACAATCTGTTATGAAATTTAAATGTATGTCCTCATAACAATATAACTAACACGGAATTATACCCATACCCTGCTGCCATAGCCTAATATCACATTTGAATATCACACTCAGAGGATGAAGAGGTGGCTTCGTACTTAAAGCCTTTACCTTGTAAGCAGTAGGAGCCTTTGCCTTGTACCCAGTAGGACATGAGTTCAGCTGCCAGATCCCATGTAATAAATGCCAGGCAGACATGGCAGCGACCTAAAATGCCAGGCCTAGAGGGCAGAGTCTAGGAAACCCCAGAGCAAAGCAATAAGGAGGGAGAGCAATCGAGGATATTTCCCAATGTCACCCTTGGGCCTCCACAGGAACACTTCCCAAGCGCTTTCTCCTATGCGCATGCAGGCATGCATGCACTCACCCACACAAGCATAGGCGCACTTACCCAAAGATCAGCCCTTTGTGCTGCCCGCCTGCTCCCCCAGGACAGGACTCGCTCGCAGTGCTCCATCCCAGGTAAGTTCCACCAGAACCCACATCGCCACTAGTCCCAGCTCCTCCCACCAGCCTGCCTTATCATCACCCAGGCTGTCTCCAATTTGCCTGCCCATGCCCCAGATCCCAGGCCCTCGTTCCCGCCTGCTGCCTGCTCTGGACAGGACTCAGCAGTGGTCCTCCATTCCAGGTAAGTTCCACAGTGCCCAGGTCCCACTCCTCCCAGCTATTCCCACCAGTCAGCCTGAGCAGGTGCTACTTCACACCTGGAGGACCCCTGAGCCAATCCCAGGTCCCCAGGTTATTTGCTCAGGCCTCCAGTACCTGGGCCCCAAAACAGGCAGAAATTGAAAGAAGGTCTTAAGAAATAAAATGACAATGCCCAAGTCAAAATGCAAATCCATGAGAAACAAAACCCAAGAAAACAAATCTCCCACTGAAAGAATTACCCCCGTAATGATAGACTCCAACCAGAACAAATCCACAGAAAATAGCCAAGAAAGTCTGACTCAAGATAACAACTTTCAAAGTCTGATCATTACCATGATCTATATTATGAAAGTGGAAATCTGGGAGGTAAATAACCGCATCAGCCATTTTGAACAGGAACACCACAGACACATGGAGGAGTTGAGGAAAACAGTTCAAGAAACAAAAATAGGAATAGAGCGTTAAAACACACTCAAGCAGAGCTTAAAACTGAACTAAAAGACAAGTTATCCTCAACCTAGAACTCAAAAGACAGTCTTATCAGTAGAACAAATGAAGTAGAAAGTAGAATTTCAGACTGTGAACACAAAATGGAAGTATTAACCAGCTCAATGGAAGAGGTTGTTAAAGCCAAAACGATACTTGAGAGGAATATTCAAGAGTTATGGGACACCCTGAAGAAGCCTAACATGTACATTCATGGACTATCAGAACAAGAATCACAAAATGCCTAACTTGAGGAAAATTTTTCGAATTATCAGATGGCTGTAGTTGTATGGGCTTATATCTAGGTCTTCAACCCTTATCCATTGATCTGTGTGTCTATTTTGGAGCCAGTACCAGGCTGTTTTTACAACTATGGATTTGTAGTATATATTAAGGTTTGGTATAGTAATAACTCCAGCAATGTTTTTGTATTCAGGATTGTTTTTGCTATCTGGGTCTTTTGTGCTTCCACATGAATTTTGAGATTGTTCGGTCAATTTCTATGAAGAATTGCTTTGGGATTTTGATTGGCATAGCATTGAATGTATATATTGCTTTTGGTAGGATAGTCATTTTTATGATATTGATTCTGGCAATCTAGGAGCTTGTGAGGTCTTTCCACTTTCTCATGTCTTCTGTAATTTCTTTCTTTAGGGTTTTAGAGTTTTCATTATAATGGTCTCTTACTTCTTTGGTTAGGTTTATACCCATGTATTTCATTTTTCAGGAGCTGTGGTAAATGGGATTGTTTCTCTCAGGTCTTTTTCACTTTTTTCATACTGGGCATATAGGAGGACTACTGATTTTTGTACAATTTTTTTGTCACCTGCTACCCTGCCAACCTGCCACCAGGAATCTCCTGGTAGAGTTTCTAGGATCACTCAGGTATATGTTCATGTCATCTGGAAATAAAGATAATTTGATTTCTTCCATGCTGATTTGAATCCCTTTTATCTCCCTTACTTGTCATATGGCTCCAGCTGAGACTTCAAGTATACTATAGAATAGAAGTGGTGAGAGTGGACAGCCTTACCTTAGTTCCTGATCGAAGTGGAAATGCTTGAAGTTTTTCCCCATTTAGTACAATCCTTGCAGTTGGCTTTTTTAATACAGCTTTGATTATATTGATAAAAGTTCCTTCCATTTCAACTATCTCGAGGGTGTTGTGGCCCAATATGTGCTCTCTTTTTGGAGAAAGTTCTGAGAAATGGAGTGCTTCTGAGAAATGTGTATTCTTTGGCATGTAGATAAAAAGTTTGATAGAGCTCTTACAAGGTCCATTTCAGTAAGAGTTTGATTAATTTCCAATGTGTGCCTTTTATGTTTTGACCTGTTGATCTATCACAGGCTGAGAGGGTAGTATTGAAATCCCCAAGATTTTTCACCTTGGGGTTGATTTCTTGCTTTAGACATTGTAACCTTTGCTTAATGAATGTGAAGAAGCCCATAGTAGGTGCATATATGTTCAGTATTGTGGAATCTTCCCAGTGAATTATACTGGTGATTAAAATGTTGTATCCATCTGTGTCTCTTATGATGTTTTTGGTTTGAAGTCCACTTTGTCCAGTAACATAATAGCTACATCTGCCTGTTTCCTGGTTCCATTAGCTTACAGAATTTTTGACCAGTCCTTTACTTATAGAATGTGCCTATCTTTTGAGGTGAGATGTGTTTCATGAAGGCAGCAGATGGAGGGTTGAGATTTCGAATCCAAGTTTGTAATCTGTGTGTTTCGATCGGGGAGTTAATTCCATTGACATATGGTGTTATAATGGAGAAATTACTTGTAATTCCTGACACATTTTGTGTTTAGGGCCTTTCTTATGATTGGCTGGTGGGTTTTGGTAGTACTATATTCCCTTCTGCCTTCCTAGATATGCTTGTTCTTTTCCTCAAGTTTGTGCAGCTTTTCTAGCATTTTTGGAAGGCCTGGCTTGGTAAGATATGTAAACTTTCAAGGTGTCTTTGTGCTGAAAAATTGTTCTTTCATCCTCGATCATGACTGATAATTTTGACGAGTATGTCAGGTTGGGTTGAACTTCTTTGCTCATTCAATAAATGAAGTACATCTTTCCAAGCTCTTCTTGCTTTTACTGTTTTCGTTGAAAAACTATTTGTTATTTTAACAGGTTTACTTTTAAAAGTGATATTTTTTCCCCTTGAAGGTTTCAGCATGTTTTCTTTGTCTTAATGTGGAATATTTTGACTATTATTTGCCATGGCAAGTTTCTATTTGGGTCATATCTGTTTGCAGCACGGAATGCCTCTTGTATTTGGATGTGCCTCTATTTCTTTAGATATGGAAAATTCTCATTCATGATAATTTGAAAAATTTCCTCAGATGTGATGTTTTGGGATTCTCATTCTGGTATTCCATGAATGCCATTGTTAGGATTCTTCAAGATACTCCTTAATTCTTGGATATTCCTCTTAAGTGTCTTTTTGGCTTCAACAACCTCTTCCAATCAGCTGGTTAGTTCTTCCTCTTTGTCTTCAAGATCTGACATTCTGTTTTCTGATTCCTTAGTTGTGCTGATAAGATTCCCTTGAGTTCCGGGTTGAAGATAATTTGTCTTTTAGTTCAATTTACAACTCTGCTTGAGACTGTTTTAACTGCTCTGTGCCTATTTTTTTTTCCTTCAACTGTTTTTCTCATCTCCTCTAAGTGCCTGTTGTGTTCCTGTTCAAAGTGGTTGAAGCAGTTATTTAACTCTTCCCAGATTTATTCTTTCATAGTATTGATCATGGTAATGATCAAACTTAGAAAGCCGTTATATTGAGTATGCCTTTTTTCCTGTTTTTTTTTTTTTTTTTTTGTGAGTTTGTTGTGGTTGGAATCTATCATTATGGAGTTATTTCTTTTAGTGGGAGATTTGTTTTCTTGGTTTTTGTTTCTCATGGATTTGTGCTTTGATCTGGGCATTGTTGTACCTCTTAAGACCTTCTTTTGATTTCTGTCTGTTTTTGATAAATGAATTAGTTGATATTACTAATCTGGAGTCATAATCACTAGTGTTTGCCTTGCAGTTGAATATGATTGTTTGGTATTCTTGTTATTTCTGAGATGAGGCTATAAGACTGTTAGTACATCAATTAATCAAGATCAGTAGACAGGGTGTGAAGACTTTTTTGGTTTAGTACTTTTGTGATATGTGAAGGTGAATGGTATAGTCCTTGAAGATGTATATGTTTTGGGCTGGCTATATTGAAAAGTTAAAATACTGTGACTAATAATTGAAAGGAACAGTGTGGTAAAAATGGTTTACTTATCTTTATGCTGGATGTGAAGAGTCTCTCCCATGTGATAGGATGATGTTAGAGGATTTCAGATGTATGGTGTTTGTCCTTTAGTGCTTTGCTTAGATTTTTCTTTGAACTCTATTGAAGTCTAAGGAGCATGACTTTCATTCTGATCCTCTGCCTGGGCAAAAATGAGTTTTTGTCTAATTGTCACCCAGATCACCTGGGACCTGGGATATGGCCTGAGGAGAAGTGAGTCTCCCTGGACTTCATGTACCAGTAGAAAGGTCCTGTATCTAGTTGTCACACAGATCACCTTGGAGCTGGGGTGTGGTCTTGGGTCCTTCCTAGCCCAGAGCAGACAGGTTGCTGCTCCAGCTTGCTGGTGGAAGAGCTGGGACTCACGTTTTACCTGGGCCATGGGGCGTGGTTTAAGGAGTTTACCTGACCAGCAGTGGGTCCTACCTGGACCACGTGTCCAGGTGGAAAGGTGGGAAAAACTTTTTATTACCTTTTTCAACCACAAAAGATTTGAAATAGGAAGGGAGGGCAAAGAAGACCCAAAGAGAATGAAGACAAACGAACAAAGTTCAATAGGCCACTGTCAAGACAGACCCATAATTATCAAGATACTTAATCCAGTCCATGGTCAGTCTTCTTCCTTGATCACTGGTATTTGGAATGGTTAGAAGCACTGGATGTCTCTTTTGCTGGTCCAACCACTCACCCAGCCCGGATGCTCCTGGTTACTCTGTGTCTCAGGTAACCCTCACAGCACATCCCTGCTCCTCCTTCTGACCAGTCTGAGCAGAATCCAGCCTGCCAGCGTTGGCTGGAACTCTAGGCCACTCCCCGCCCAGGTGAGGTGCAACGCTAGTGTGCCACCAGACCATTTACTGGTCCAACTGCCCAGCCGCTCTGGAAGCTTCAGGTCACTTTGCATCTCAGGAAGGACACACTGCTCCTTAGAAACCAACAGAATCCAAAGAAAACCCAAGCATAGCTCTAGGGGATGAATGCTATACATCTAAAATCCTCTATAATTATCCTATCACATAGGAGAGATTCTTCACAGCCAGCCCAAAGATAAGTTATCCCTTTTTTACCATCCTGCTTCTTTCAAATATTAATCACTGTAGATTACCTTTTCCAGATAGCCACCCCCAAACCATATAAAACTTCAGGGACAACACCACTCACCCTCACATATCATCAAGGTACCACATTGTAAAAGTACACTACCACACTAATATTCACCTCTTGTCTACTAAACCTGTCTTAATTGATGTACCAAGAGCCGAATACACCCACACAGGAAATAATAACAACTGACAAATGTACCCAACTCCAAGGCAACCATTAGTAATAACAGTCAGAGAATATTAATATCAACTAGATAAGACTATTCAAAAAACAGAGAATCTGAAAGGTCTTAAGAGACAAAAGAACAATGCCCAAGTCAAAATGCAGATCCATGGGAAACAAAACCTAAGAAGTCAAATCACCCACCGAAAGAATTAACCCCATAATGATAGATTCAAACCAAGACTAGTTCACAGAAAATAGCCAAGAAAGCCAGACCCAGAATAATGACTTGGAAAGCATGATCATTACCATGATCAGTACTATGAGAGAGGGAATCTGGGAGGAGATAAATAACTGCATCAAACACTTTGAACAGGAACACCACAGACACATGTAGGAGTTGAGAAAAATAGTTGAAGAAAGAAAAGTAGGCATAGAGCAGTTAAAACAGTCTCAGGCAGAAGTTAAAGTTGAACTAAAAGACAAGTTATCTTCAACCCAGAATTCAACAGCGAGTTTTATTAGCAGAACTAATGAAGCAGAAAAAAGAATTTCAGATCTTGAAGACAAAGTGGGAGTATTAACCGGCTCAATAGAAGAGGTTGTTAAAGCCAAAAAGATACTTAAGAGGAATATTCAAGAGTTATGGGACACCCTGAAAAAGCCTAACATGTACATTCATGGACTATCAGAACAAGAATCACAAAATGCCACACCTGAGGAAAATTTTTCAAATTATCATTAAGAAAAACTTCCCTTATCTAAAGAATGAGAGGCCCATCCAAATACAAGAGGCATTCTACACCCCAAACAGATATGACCCAAAAAAACAATGCTCAAGTCAAAACGCAGATCCATGGGAAACAAAACCTAAGAAGTCAAATCTCCCACCGAAAGAATTAAACCCATAATGATAGATTCAAACCAAGACTAGTTCACAGAAAATAGCCAAGAAAGCCAGACCCAGAATAATGACTAGAAACTCTCCATGGCAAACAATAGTCAAAACACTCCACATTCAATAGAAAGAAGATGTCCTGAGAGCTTCAAGGGAAAAAAAAAAATCACTTTTAAAGGTAAACCTATTAAAATAACAAATGACTTTTCAATGGAAACAGTAAAAGCAAGAAGAGTTTGGAGAGATGTACTTCAAGTATTAAATGAGCAAAAATGTCAACCCAGGCTGATATACCTGGCAAAACTGTCCATCATGATTGAAGGGAAAAGAAAAGTTTTCCAGCACAAAGAGAACTTGAAAACTTACATGTCTACCAAACCAGGCCTTCAAAAAATACTATAAATGATACTCAAACTCGAAAAAAAATACAAGCTTATACAGGAGGACAGAAGAGAAGTATAATAACACCAAAACTTATAACCCAAATAATACAGTTACAAAAGCCACTAAACATAAAAAATGTCCAGAATTAAAAACAATTTCCCCATTACAACATTAAATGTCAATGGTATTAACTCACCAATCAAGAGACACAGATTATAAACTTGGATCAAAAATCACAACACGTCATTCTGCTGCTTTCAGGAAACTCATCTTACCACAAAAGATAAGCACATCCTAAAAATAAAAGGCTAGCCCAAATTTCTATGAGGTAATGGAACCAGGAAACAGAAAGGGGTAGCCATTATGCTGTTGGACAAAGTGGACATCAAACAAAAATAAATCATAAGAGACACAGATGGATATTACATTTTAGTCACAGGCACAATTCACCAGGAAGACATCACAATACTGAACATATATGTACCTAATATAGGCCCTTCCACATTAACTAAGCAAACCCTACAGTGGCTAAGTGAGAAATCAACCGCAAAACGAAAATTCATGTGATTACTGAATCCCTTACTGAAATGGACCTTACAGAACTTTATTGAATTTTTCACCCACCCACCGAAGAATACACATTTTTCTCAGTAGCACATGGAACTTTCTCCAAAATAGGTCACATATTGGGCCATAAAATGAATCTCCACATATATAGGAAAACTGAAATTCTAGCCTGTACCCTGGTAGATCACCATGGTCTGAAGCTTCACATCCACAACACAACAACAACAGAAAATACACTAACTCCTGGAAACTTAACATTATGATGCTGAACGAGAAATGGATTCAGGAAAAATTTAAAAAGAAAATTCAAGATTTCTTGGAAGTGAACGATAATGAAGATACAATTTACCAAAATCTTTGGGACACAATGAAAGCTGTCCTAAGAGGTAAGTTCATAGCTCTTAATGCCTACATATAAAAAATTCAAACATCACATATAAATAACTTAACAATGCACCTTAAAGCTTTAGAGACATTAGAGCAATCCAATCCCAAAAGCAATAGAAGAGAAGAGAACAGCAAAATCAGGGAAGAAATATCCAAAATTGATATAAGGAAAACAATACAGAGAATTGACCAGTCAAAGAGCTGGTTCACTGAAAAAAAAAAATCAGTAAGAGTGATATACCCCTCACTAAATTAACCAAAAGCACGAGAGAGAAAAGCCAAATTAGAAATGAAAATGGAGTTATCACTACTGATACCCAAGAAATTCAGAGTATTATCAAGTCTTATTTCAAAAACTTATATTCTGTGAAATTTGACAACACACAAGAAATGGAAGAATTCCTAAGTAAGCACAACATACCTAAATTGAATCAAGAAGTTTTGAATTATTGAAATAGTCCTATAACATAGGAGGAAATCAATGAAGTAATCTCAAATCTTTCCACCAAAAAATGTCCTGGACCAGATGGATTCAGCAAAGAGTTCTACCAGACATGTAAGGAGTTTATAACACCAATACTCCTTAAACTGTTCCATCAAATAGCAAACGAAGGAACACCACCAAATTCTTTCAATAAAGCTATTATCATCTTAATCCCAAAACTTAATAAAGATACGCTTAAAAAAGAAAACTATAGGCCAATCTATTTCATGAACACAGATCAAAGATTATTAATAAAGTATTAGCAAATCAGATTCAAAAAAATTTCAAAAAGATCATTCACGGTGATCAAGTAGGCTTCCAGGCACAAAAGGTTGGTTCAACATATGGTTGGATTGCTGTAGTGTCTCTAAATGTAATTCACAGTATAAGCCAGTCCAAAATTCAAGACCACATGATACTCTCGATAAATGCAGAAAAAGCTTTTGACAAGCTACAAACAGCCCTTTATGATCAAAACTCTAGAGAAGGTTGGTATGGAAGGAACCTTTATCAATATAATAAAACCTGTCTACAACAAGCTTATAGCAAAGATTATATTCAATGAGAAAAAACTTGAAGTATGCCCACTTTGATCAGAAACTCGACAAGGCTATCCACTCTCACCAGTTCTATTCAATATTGTACTTGAAGTCTTAGCTCAAACCATGAGACAAGAAAGGGAGACAAGAAACAGACATAAAAAGGATTCAAATTGTCAAGAAAGAAGTCACATTATCTCTATGTGCAGATGACATGATCGTATACCTGATTGATCCCCAAAACTCTAACAGGAAAATCCTGGAACTAATATAGAGGTTCAGCAGGGTGGCAGGATACACAGTAAATGTACAAAAATCAGTGGCCTTCCTCTATGCTCAGAATGAAAGAAGTGAAAAAGCCCTGAGAAAAACAATCCCATTTATTATAGCCCCTAAAAAATGAAATACCTTGACATAAACCTAACCAAGGAAATAAGAGACCTCTACAATGAAAACTTTAAAACCCTAAAGAAGGAAATTGTAGACTACAACAGAAGGTGGAAAGACCTCCAATATTCCTAGATTGGAAGAATCAACATCATAAAAATGACCATCCTACCAAAGGCAATATGCAGATTCAATGCTATACCAATTAAAATCCCAAACCATTCTTTAAAGAAGTTGACAAAACAATCTCAATATTCATATGGAGACACAAAAAACCCAGCATATCAAAAACAATCCTGAGTAACAAAAACACTGCTGAAGGTATTACCATACCAAATGTTACTCTATACTACAAATTCATAGTTGTAAAAACAGACTGGTACTGGCTTCAAAATCAACACACAGATCAATGGATAAGGATTGAAGACCCAGATATAAGCCCATACAACTACAGCCATCTGATCTTTGACAAAGGGCCCCAAAAAATCCAATGGAAAAAGAACAGCATCTTCAACAAATGGTGATGGCAATACTTGGATATCTTCATGCAGAAGATTAAAACTGGACTCATACTTGTCACCATGTACAAGAATTAATTCCAAATGGATCAAGGACCTCAATATATGCTGGAGACCACAAAAAGCATATTTGAAAGGGTAAGGATCTCCCTCGAGCTGATTGGACTAGGCCACCATTTTCTAAACAGACATCCCATAGAACAGTCACTACAAGCAACACACAACAGATGGGATCTTGTGAAATTAAAGAGCTTCTGCTCAGATAAAGAGATTGTAACTCGAGCACAGAATGGGAGAAAAATCTTCACTAACGACATATCTGATAGAGCTCTATTATCCAGAGTGCACAAAGAACTTAGAAAACTAAACACCAAGAAAACAAATGGCCCAATTAAAAATGGGTCTTGGAAATTAAAAGAAACTTTACTGGAGAAGAAATTGAAATATCTAACAAATATCTTAAAAAATGCTCCATATTTTTAGCCATCAAGGAAATGAAAATCAAAACCTCCCTGAGATATCATCTCATCCTGGTCAGGATGGCAAAAATCCACAATACAAACAACAACTAATGCTGGAGAGGATGTGGAGAGAAGGGAACTCTCCTACATTGCTGGTGGGAATGGAGGCTCATATAGCCACTCTGGCGAGCCGTCTATCGATTCTTAAAAATGTTAAAGATTGAAATGCATATGAATGTTAAAGATTGAAATGCCATATGACTCTGCTATTCCACTTTTGAGAATAACTCCCTATACAGCAAAAATTCACCTCGATAGCACAGGCACGACCATGTTCAGAGCAGCACTGTTTACAATAGCAAAGTCATGGAATCAACCCAAATGTCCAACAGTTGATGAGTGGATAAGAAAAACGTGCTATGTTTATCAATGGAATACTACTCAGTCATCAAAAATGATGAATTAATGAAATTTGTTGGGAAATGTATGGTATTAGAAACAATTATATTGAGTGAAGTATCCCAGACACAGAAAATTAAGCTCCATACGTACTCCCTAATAGGTGGATCCGAGTACCAAACCCATTTAGAAACACACTCAAAGATAAATCTTTGTAATACTCACAGTAATTGCAAAGATTATAAACAGAAGGGAAGGGGAAGGAGAGCCACACCAGAAACAAGGAGATAGGGGCGATCATGTTTCAGTAGAGAAAATAGGCCACCATCAAGACTGCACATAAGTAATGAGACATCTGATTAAGTTCACAGACTTTCCTTCCTGATCATTTGCAACTGATTACATATGATCTCACCAGAAAGGAGGGCAGATAGTGGTGACACACAATACCCATCAGAATGGAGCGAAGGGCATTGCAGGAGCACAAAACTGAAAAAAAAATCAACAGCGCGTAATTCAGAACATCAGAGACTCTATATCAACCACCTAATCTCTAGCCACACTGAAGCTAGGGAAATTTGCAGAAGTGGGGGCGGTAAGACTGTAAAAGCACAAGGATGGGGAGGAGTAATGATATGCAAGATACTCCACACAAGTTAGGTCCGAAGCAATCATAATAAGATTTTGCATGCCCTGTGCAATGACCAACACATTATTGACTCCTCAAAGTCTCGCATGGACTAAAGGCACTCGGATCCTTAGAAGCTAGGGATTAACAGCCACAATAGTGTTGCTATACTTATGGAGAACACAAAAAAGAGTTCTAGGAAATGCCACTGGGTTCTTACACCTCATTGGAGAGTAGGGCCCAGAGGAAAGTTTGACATACACATTAAAGAATGCTCCAGGGTTGGGGGAAGAGGCACTGGGAGATAGGGAGGGAGGAGGAGAAGGAAAAGAAAAGGTGGGAGGGAGCTAGGGGGTCCGGGGAGGGGTGGAGGAAGGGAGGAGACCATCGTACCTATTAAGTTTGTATGAACAGAAATAAATTAATTAATTAATTTAAAAAAGATCCTGAGATGGTGAGTTTCATGACTGGACAGTTCACTGCACTCAATATAGGGGAGCTGCGGCCAGCATTTCATGGTAATGGGACTTGAACTCAGTAGAAATGCACAGTTTGGACATGTCAACATGCCCCCATGGACTTGTTTGGATCTCAGGAGAGATAGTTTCAGTCAGTATGCTGCTTAGGGGTGAGGAGTCAGACAGAAGTGGGGCAGTACCCATATCAGAATGCCACCCAAAGAAGAGTCTCTAGTCTGCCTCAGAGACATAAATCTCTATAAAAACAGTTGATACAGAAGGAACCCCAGGACCCACAGGAACTAAGACAGGAGAATAGCAGAGAGTAGACCCAGATAGGGATGGGAGGGAGGGTGGGATGGGATGTAAGCAGGAAGGAAAGGAGATAGGGAAGGGGAGAGAGGATGAAGGAGGCAAGAAGCACGTACATAAAAATGTAAATTTTAATACAGGTATTAAAATGACCATCTGAGTATAGTAGCATGAATAACAAGGACAGTTTTCTGATCAGATGTAACATGCCCTTGTCAGAAGGGAACACAGGTAAGTTAGAGTAAGACCCTATGAGGGGAGGACGTAAGCCTCAGGGGAAAAGTACACTATAATGTTAACCTATGAAGACACTACACCAAACTTCTTTATAAGCATCTGTAATTACATAGATTGGAAGAGCTAACAATTCAACTTGGAAGCCTCCTTCTGCAATGCAACACAAGATGTTTACAACAGAAGAGGACAGTTGGTGAAATTGTAGAAATAAGCGACTTGGACTGCTTGGCTTTAAAGAAGACATCTAAGTGACATCAACCACTACTCATGGCTCAGGAAAATCAAGGAAAATGGGACAGTAAAATTCTAGGAACCTGAAGTGGACAATGGTTGGAGACACATTATCTCCTGGACATAATGGGAATCTATGATATCAGGGCAGATATGCATACTTTCACAAGGACTGCATAACAACTGTCCTATCATCACCTCATCGGTAAAGGGAAAGGATCTCCCTGCCACCCTGACAAATTTATAAGAACTAATATGAATAGTGAAGAGAAAAGGAAGATGTTCACATGTACTTTCCCATGTTCACAGTACTATTGGCATTTAGTGATGTGTAGCCAAGAATACCATTGAACACCCCTCAAGATGCATGAAGTAAGTTTTCCTGTGGGTGAAAGTTGTGCCCCATAGCAGAAGTTTCTTCATCTGAAAGGCAAAGCTATTCTGAAACTGGCTCACTGGAAGGACATAGATGAGACTAGATACCCAGATACCATTCTCATTCAAGGCACAAATAAGCAACCTGTTGTACACTATGGAAATTCTTTGATTTCTCTGAATCCCTGAATTAGGAAATATATAAAAGATATCTCTATCTACCTAGTAATAGTATCTACTCCCTAAGATCTTTGAAAGATATTAAGTGAGATCATCTCTATCTAGAATCCTCTATAAGGCTGGGGTGAGACTCAGCAATAGCATACTTGCTTACCATGCACAAGGCCCTGGTTTCATCAGAAGCCAGAAAAAAAAAAAAACACTTCTGCATGTATGACACAGAGAGAACTCTTATTTATTAGAAATAGCAGTGGCATAGACATGTAAACAATATTGCTTTGACAGTAGTAAAATAGATATAAGGTAAAATGCCCAATTGCTTTTTAGTTGTCCAGTACAATTGCATGGACAACTAAGGACAGTAACCTTACCTGTCCTTAGGTGGGCTGTATCCTGATACTGTGTGTGTGTGTGTGTGTGTGTGTGTGTGTGTGTGTGTGTGTGCTTGGACTGTGTTTGAGGTTGAACAAGTGGCAAATGGAACCATATGGTGGTAGAGAGTTTAATGAAATTGACTGAAAGTCTCGTTGAAGTGAAACTCGAGGGCTTGGTAGAGGAAATTTTAAGAAAATGTGGTACATTTATACAACAGAAGATTACTCAATCATCCAAAAAGATGAATCAATGACGTCTGCCAGTAAATGGATGGAAGTAGAAAAAAGTTATATTGAGTGAAGTATCCAGACACAGAAATTTAGACACCTTATGTATTTACTAATAAGTGGACTCTAACTCCAAATCCACTTAATGACATATTCAAACGTAAATCTCTGTACATTTATTGTAATCACAAAGGATTACATGTAGGAGGGCAGGGGAAGGAGGGATTCAAAAAAAAAAAAAAAGGAGATAGGATATCATGCTTCAGTAACGAAAATAGTCCATGGTCAATTATTACATGGAAGTCGGGAGACATCTGGTACAGCTCATTCCCATTTCCCTTCCTGGTCACATACAGTGGAACAGGATTGTTCTCACCTATCAGGGAGGATATAGGGACTGGCAGATAACCATCCAGGAAGGTAACCATCCAGGAAACAGGACACTGACACCCACAGCCAATCCCCATCCCCCCACCCACTGTTGTGTCTTTCTCCTTTGATTCTCCTCTTATATCAAGATCTTCATTTAAACAGTTTTTTTTAATCTTTGGTTAGGAGGTAACCTTCCATACCAAACAGGATGCAGCCAAGGATGGTGCAGGAAAAGCAAAACTGAAAACAACAAAAAACCATAATTCAGAACACCAAAGTCCCTACATTAATCAGCTGGAACCAGACCAGCCAAATGCCTCCCCATCCCAAAGCTTGGAAGACCTTACAGAAGAGGGGCTAGCAAGACTGTAAGAGCCTAAAGATGGGAAGGACTTACAATACGCAAGACACTCTATAGAACTTAGGGCTGCAGCAGTCAGAATTGGATTTTGCCTGATCTGCACAATGGCTGACATGTCAATGACGGCATAAGTCTAGGGTGGATCACATGGGATAAGGTTCAGGCAGAAGGATCCTTAGAAGCAAGGGATTAAACAGTCATAATAGAGTTCCCATGCTAACGGGGAGCCCAAGAAGAGGCCCTAGACTATGCCACTGTGACATGAACCTTCACTAGGATGCAAGACTCAGAGGGAGGTTGGTATTGACACAAGAGAATGCTCCAGGAGATGGAAGAGAGCAAGGGGGAGGCACTGGATGAGAGGGAAATAGGGAGGATGTTAAAAAGAGAACGGCTGCGGAAGAGAGTGCAAGGGGGACAACTGGGAAGGGGAAGAGGATGGCAAAAGACACGGGTACCTATTGAGCTGCTATGATTAGGAAACATATAATGGTAATAAATATAAAATTTAATAAAAGGTGTTGAGATGATGCTGAAAAAAATAGAAATGTAGACAGTGGAAGTCCCACTTATGATGGTGCGGAGGGGAACAAACACTGTGTTGGTCAAGTGGCAAATGTATTGATAGAGAGTCTAATGAAATTATGCTTCATCCTAAAACATTGCCTGAAATGAAACTCAAGATCTTAATAGCGGAAATTTAAAGACAAAGTGGTCTTGACAGAATGAAGTGACTTCTATTTAGTGCACTTCTGCAGAATTAAAAACAAGGAATCAGAAAGAAGAAAAACTTCGGTATCAACGTCTTAAGAAAACTGATAGTCCAATTACAGTCTGTAGTCCAGCTTGATGAGAGAGTATGCACCAACTGCAGGCCTAGGGAGCTGGCCACATAATGTCTGAGAGAGGGAGGATGCTTACTTGGCAGACGAGCATGGACCGCCTTTATGGCACAAATGGTCTGCATGGCCAGCTCGCAGAGTGGACATTTCCTAAGTAGCGTCCCAAAAGCTATTCCAGGGACTCCAGTCGCGGTGGGTACTTCCCAATCCGCTCACTTTCACGCCAATTCGCCATGCCATACATGTCCCACTGAGAGAGTCAGGACCTGGAAAATGGCTCTGTGCAGCCCAGGTGTTCCTTGCCCCACGCCTTCCTTTAGCCTTCCCTCCGGACCCGCAGAGGACCTCCCCGAAAGCTGCACTTCTTCTCAAAGTCGTCCTGGACTTCAGTTGCGGATGGGTGTCCCCATATTTCAGTCCACCCCGCTTGCCCCTCCATCCCGTAGTGCGGGACAGGCACCACTGCCAACTAGACAGCTCTGTTCACTCTGTCCAGTAACCACGAAGCTGCGCACAGCAAGAACTCCTCCTTTGGCAGCCTCGGGCAGTGAGAACTCCCCCCTTGGCAGCCTCGGGCAGCGAGAACTCCCCCCTTGGCAACCTCGGGCAGCGAGAACTCCCCCCCTGGCAGCCTCGGGCAGCGAGAACTCCCCCTTTGGCAGCCTCGGGCAGCGAGAACTCCCCCCTTGGCAGCCTCGGGCGCTGCGCTGCAGGCACCCCACAGGTCCCCTTCCCAGCACCCGCGCCCTTTCTCCAGGGCCCATTTCCCCATGAGGTGCGGGACGTGTTGGCGCGTCCAGATTCCATCCACGTGCTCCCAGGGGCGTCGCTCAGATCGGGCACAGCGGCCGGATCCGGGCACTGCTGCCAGACCGCAGGCTTGCTAGGACGCTGCGGACGCGGCCCTGCCAAGGCTCCGGGGACCCCGTATGGTGGCACTCGTGGCAGGGCCACTTCCGCCCCTACTCCTCCTTCCTTCCGCCCGTCCGTCCTTGTCCGCGTGGCCTGCGCCGCAGACACCGGCGCTGCTTCCAGGACCCGGCCAGGGCCTTGAGCCGATAAAGGGGCATCTGAAGAAGGTCTGTGCTGTTACTCTTGGGGGGAAGGTTACCGACACGGGCCAAGAAGGTGCAATGTTTGCGGGGGCAAGTGAATTCAGACGATGCCACGTGCTGGGAAAAGCTGTACCCGAAAGCCTTTCCGGATGGAAAGCTGCTGTTGCTTCAGGTGTCATGGTTCAGTGGTGCTTGCTTTCCGCAACTAACGCAGGCTCCCTTTGGTGCTGCCTTTTCGGGGCCATCAGGAGGACCGTTTGGGGGTCCGATGGTGGGTGTGGTGGTTGTTGCCGCAGGGAAAGAAAACTCGGTCAAGACGCCGCTCCGAGTACCTAGGCCTTCTAATAAAGTTCGGTCCCCGGGAAATCCCGAGCCCTCGCGGCCCCTCGGCTGGGCGGGTAACTTCGTTTCTCCTGGGCGCCACCTGCCGCGTTAGGCTTCGTGCCCCAGCAACAACGCACGGGGACGAAGCCCGTGACGTCGGCGGTGACGTCAGACGCAGACCCTGACCCTCAGGTCCGTGCCGCATTTTGCTTGGCGTGGGAGCCGCTGGCTAACCGAGGGGCACGACTCCCTGCCTTCCAGCCACTGCGGGCCCTCCTGGCCACGACACTGGTGATGTCTGGGGCACAGCTGTGTGTGGGTGGATTGTGTGTTGTTTATGGCTTTCATTGTGTAGCTGCTTGTGAGGTCGGAGTGTGTGAGGTTTGTGGTACGGGTGCACTATGTGGTATGTGTGTGTGTTTGTGCACTATGTGGTATGTGTGTGTGTGTGATCACGTATGGGGTCTGTGGCTTTTGGCGGTGTGTTTGCATGGTCTCTGATGTGTCTGGTATATGTTTGGTCTCCAGTGTGTGGGCAATGATGTGGGTCTGGTGTGTGAAAGGACGTGTAGTTTATGTGGTCTCTGGTGTGGCGTGTGGGGTATATGTGAGATCCGTGGTGTAGGTTTAAGGTGTAGGTAGTTGTGTAGGTCTGTGTATATGTATGATGTATGTGGTACATGTTTGCTTGTGCTGTGATACATCTGTGCTAGGCCTGTGACAGTGTGTGATGTTAAGGCCTGTGGTATGAGTGTGTGTGTATACGATGTATGGGAAGTCAGTGATGTGTTGTATGTGATGTCTGTGGAGTGTGCACTATGTGAGGTCTGTGGTGTGTGTGTATAAGTTTGTATTGTGTGTGATGTGGTCTCCACTGTGTTTTACGTGAGTGTGTGTGTAGTAAATATGCAGTCTATAGTGTGTATATGGTACCTTAGGTATATGATGAGTGTAAGATATGTGTGATATGAGGTCCGTGGTGTAGATATGTGTATGAGCAATGACATGTGGTGGATATCTCTTAACATCTTAAGTATATATACCACTTTTGGAAGATAAATATTAAAATAATTCAGAGTACTGTGTAGCCCGGGATAAGTTGGAACTACAGAAAGCTTAAAAGTTCACTGTTTTATGTACATTTGTTTTTTATTATAATTTATTGGGGAATTTGTTTGAGACAGCTTCTTCAAGTGAAGCACTGCATGTTGTCTGCTACTTTAGCTTGGCTTGAATTTGGGGCCATCCTGCTTCAGTTTCCTCATAATGACAATGTTGACATATGACACCACATTCCCAACTAGTTTTGTCAAATTACAGTATTACTAAACCTGTTCTGAGTTTCATTTTTACTTTCTTCTTAGTGTAAACCAATTGTTTTTAACACAGAACACCAATAATTTTAGAAAGAAATGTAACAGTAATAATTTTCATGTATTTAATACGCTGAATGCATATATGAAATGTTTTAGGAAAATTAGTGTGTAATGTGATTGACATACTAGTGTTGTGAAATCAATCTATAAATGGCATCCTACACATTGTAAAGTTTTTAATATATTAAATTTTATTTAGTAATGAATAATCAAGATGAAGCTATTTGAATCAGCCTCTCCTATCTAATTTATAACCTACGGTGTCAGTTATTTGTAAAAGCTGGAGCTTTCATATAATATGCCATGAGAGCTATTGTTTTCTATTTTTCAAAAGAAATAGTGCACACTTGTAATTCTAGAACTTGGAAGATAAGTGTTTAAAGTCATTCCTACTGTAGCATGATCCCCTCTCTCCTTGTTTTTGGCGAGGCCCTAAGTCTAGCATGGATCACAGGCACTAGGATATTTAGAAGCAAGGGATTAACAGCCACAAAAGTGTTCACATACCAAAGGGGAACACAAGAAAGCACTCTAGGCAATGCTACTGAGTCCTTACACCTCATCAGAAAGGAGGACCCAAAGGGAAGTTTGACATGCACAGTAAAGGATGCTCCACAAAAGGGGGGAGGAGGGAGCACTGGGAAAAAGGGAGGGAGTGGGGAAAGGAAAGGATAAATGGGGGAGGAAGGAGGGGAATCCAGAGAGGGAGGGAGGGGAATAGGGAATCTATCGAGTTTGTGTGAGTGGAAAAAATACAATAAATAAACAAATAAAAAATAAAGGCATCTCTAAATAAATAGAAAGTTTGAATGTATCTTGGGATGTTGTCTCAAAAAAAAAAAAAAAACTTCAGCGAAAACTCAAGATGTCACTCTGTGTAGGTGGTTGATTTCTAATCATGCCATAATAAAAATTGATCTCTTTGCTAACTTACAGAAAAATGACAAAATCTGATCAACCTGGAAGACTGTTTGTAGGACACCTCAACATAGACACCAAAGAAAAGACCCTTTAAATGGTATTTGGAAAATATGGATTTATAGAACAAGGTAATTCCTTTTTTATTCTTTGATGCCTTCTCATACAAATAAATGAATTTGTGTGTTTTCATCTTCTACTATTGATTCTCCCATCCCAATTCACATGTTTACCTTTCCAGCCAGTTTGTCTTTCCCACTCCTAAGTACCTCTGCATGTGTGATGAATGGTCGGCATCCAGGAAGCCTGTTTTGGCAAGAGCCTGGGCACCTGATGGGGGCACAGAGGGCACAGCAGTGGACACACTTTGGATTCAAACGCCTCCCACTTGCCAATCCCTAACTGTCTCTCAGGTTAGCACAGTAAATGTTGATGTCCCAGATATCGTAGAGATGTAGTGGAAGTAGACATCACTACATGAAACTTGTGGCAGCCCTAACATAAACAGAAGCTGCTCTCAGACACTACTACTCCTCATCTATAGACTCTTTCATTCTTATTGCCCCCTCTCCTGCTGGGATCCCTAAACATTGGTATGAGGGGTTATTTTGGTGTTCTAGGGCTGAGCACTGCAAGTGCTATTCCAGAGCTGAGCACTACAAGTGCTATTCCTTTGCACTTTGGCCAGTTGTGGTTCTCTGCTTTGCATTTCTTCCATTACATAAGGAAACTTCTTGTCTGAGTGTCGAGCATTTCTAAGGGTACAGAGGTATGTTTTTTAATTTTATTTATTTTCTTTCTTGTTTAAATTTATTTTTCAAATTTATGCCTCTGTGGCATAAATGGTATGTTTAAATGTAACCAAAGCATATTTCTCTGCGAAGTAAATGTAAAGTACATCTGTTCTATGAGAGAGTCAATATATTGAAATTTAAATTAAATATGTTATTTTGGGTACTTACATAATGATTTTATTTCCTATTTACTAGGAAAGGACTCATTTCAATCTCCTACTGAAATATATGTGTATGTACTTATATGTACTGTGGGTTTATGGAGTAGGCTGATGGGAAACTAACTTATTTTTGATACAACCCTAATAATGTAATGTTGTAAGACAGCTGGTTTTTAGTTAAGATATATCTTTAGTGATGACTGACATACCAAAACTCAAGGGAGATAAGAATGTACAGTGGAAACACTAGAGACTAAAGTTGGATGAGTGAAGGGAAATACTTCTATCAGTGGAGTGGCCTAAGGAGAGACAGCTTGGTATGTGCTGTAGAGGCCTGACTTCCAAAAAAGCAGACAAGCCAGTAGACACCTCAGGGGTAGAAGTTGACAGACAGGAGGGTGGATTAAGTCCTCAATATACTTGTAAAACTAGAAAAATAAAATAATGACAGTAATACTAAATAAATCAGCAGTGGAAAACAGATAAAACTGGTAGACTAGGCGAAACACAGTGGGTCCCACAACCAAAAGGATTTTGAAATAGGAGGGAATCATGCAGGGGAAATAAAGGATTGTAAGCTAAAAAGAGGAGGATGGGATTTGGGACTAAAGATTGAAAATATTATAAAGTCATTATACTATTCATGTAAGTAACATTAAAAATAATAAAGATGAGATACATTTATACATATATATGCTCTTTTCCTCTTGTAAAATTAAGAATTTTACATATATATGAAATTAAATTTATTGTTTCTGTAACATTCAATTGATGTAATCTGACCAAAAATATTTTCATTTATTACAGTTATTTTAATGAGAGATCAGGAAACTAAGAAGTCCAGAAGCTTTGCTTTCATTACTTTTCAACACCCTGAAGATGCTAAAAATGCCATCAAAGAAGTGAATTTACAGGTAAGAATGGTATACCCTACCTACCTCATTTTAAAATCAACTTGCATTTATCATTTCTCTAAAATGCTAAGTTGAAAAAAATGTTTAAAAAGGCTCTAGCCACTATGGGTTTTGTTACGTTAATATCAAAAAGTTGTGATTGGCAGAATATTAAAGGGTAAGTCATAAATTTTAAATTTGTGTTATGTTCATGCTACAGTGTAACTTCAAGTTAGCCTTTAAAAGTAACATTCACAGAAATAAAAGGAAGTAGTGTAGTATTTGGAAAAAATTTAATTTATGGAATGATTCCTGTGGGGGGGGATAATCTCAAGAAAGTTGTGGTTGAGTAAAATTCAAATCCAAATACATTTTTAGTTCCTGCAAGACAGCATTGTGGTAAAATTGATGATGTGGATTATCTGAAGAAATGATGAGAATCTCTGTTCACTAATCTAGGTAATAATTGTCAATCTGAAATTGTTTTTCTGTTTTGCAAAATAACCATCTTGTATATGGAAGGATTTCAGCAAAATCACTGATTCGGTAAAAATCCTATTTAATTTGTAGAAATCGTGTTTCCCAAAGCCCTTTAAATTGTGACGATGTTTAATAATGAGCTTCTCCACTGTGCATTCATGGTCATTCCATCCTGGATCATTTGGGCTTCATTTTGTCCCAGTAATTTGGGTAATTTATTTTTCAGACTCTTGGCAATAAAACTTGGTATATTTTAAAGTCTTTAGCTTTTGCAACTTTTAAAAGAATAACTAACATTCTCTATTTCTGAGAATAAAATTTTCTTATGGAGTAATTTAGTTTGAATATTCTTTTTGTTTTTTCATCCTTATACCCTTCTTTTTTTTTTCCTTTTTTTAAAATTTCTGATCATGCAAACTTAACAGGTACACCAGTCCCCTCCCTTCCTCCACTCCCTCATTCCCCTACAACCCGTTCATTCCCCCTCCCTCCCCATCCCACAGTGTTCCTCCCCCATTCCTGGAACATCCTTTAATGTGTATGCCAAACTCTCCTCTGGGCCCCCCTCTCCCATGAGATGCAAGGACCCAGCGGCATTTCCCAGAACCCTTTACTGTGTTCCCCTTAAGCATAGGAACACTACTGTGGCTGTCAATCCCTAACCTCCAAGGATCCTAGTGCCTTTAGTCCATGCTAGACTCTGTGGGATCAATAATGTGTTGGACATTGCCCAGGTTGTGCAAAGTCCTATTATGATTGTTTCGGCCCTAACTTGTGTGGAGTATCTTGCATAACATTACTCCTCTCATCTTTGTGCTCTTACAATCTTACCACCCCCTCTTCTGCAAATTTCCCTGAGCTTCAGGATAGGGAGAGATTAGGCTGGCCCAGTTCCAGGTAGTTGATATAGAGTCTCTGATGTGCTGAATTATGGTTTGTTGATTTTTTTTTCAGTCTTGCTGCTCCTTCAGTGCTCTTGACTCCTTCCTGATGGGTATTGGATGTCACCTCCTGGCCAGGGATAAAAACCATTTAGAGTCTTATTATGAGTATATTCAAAGGTAGATGGAATAAAAATAGGAGACCGTGTTGAGAGAGAGGTTAGTCTCCCATTTGCAAAATGGTTGCTTTCTATCTGCCGGACTATATGCCGTCCCCTTCTGGTGAGATCATTCCTCATCAGTTGCAAATGATCAAAAAGGAAAGTGTGAACTTAACCAGATGTCTTATTTCTTACTTGCAGTCCTTGATGGTGGCCTATTTTCTGTCCTGTAATATGGTCCCCTCTCTCCTTGTTTCTGGTAGGGCCCTCCTTCCCCAGCCCTCCTGTTTATAATCTTTGTAATTACTGTAGGTATTACAGAGATTTATCTTTGAGTGTCTCTAAATAGTTTTGGTACTATGATCCATGTATTAGGGAGTACATTCATTCTCTATTTCTGTCTCATAAAATTTTCTTATGGAAAAATTTAATTTGAATATTCTTGACAAATATCCTCTACCCTATATTTGTTATAAACTTTCTATGATATATTACAATATTGAGTAATTTCATTTTTCCCCGTATTAGTCCTATTTCATTTCTAAAATGTTTAGCACTGTATATTTTTCTTTACTACAAATTTTAAAGGAGAGACAGCAAAAGATAATGACTGAGTGAATAAAAGCTCTCATTACACACGTGTGAGAACCTGAGTTTTAATCCCTACAAAACAGTTAAAAACCAAATGCAGATTTCTGTAATTCTGGTGCTCTTATAAGTGGGAACACAGGAAATTTCACCGAAACGTGTGACTCAGTGTATGCACCAGAAAAAAATAAAGTGAACTAAAAATTCCAAAATACAAAGAAGCTGCCTCAGGTGAGAAGGTAAGGACAGGTATGGAAAGTAGTCCTCAGACAATCAAACCTTGTGACTTCTTCACAGGCATATTGACTCACGGAAGCATTTCTCTCTCTCTGTCTCTCTGTCTTTCTCTCTTTCTGTCTGTCTCCCTATGTTTCTCTCCCTCTCTGTGTCTCTCTCTCTCTTTCTCTCTCTTCTCTGTTTCAATACAAACATATATATGGGCTTGAAGTAAAGGTTATATTTGGCTCATTCCTTCTATGTGGTAAGGAGATACATTTTATCTTCAAATATGTTTGATTTAATAGAAATATAAATGACAGCTTAATGACAAAATACTGTAATAATATAATAAAGGGAATAGAATAATACAAAAGAGCCAATTACATGAAGTTTATTGATGACTTCTGACACTGAACATTCTTATATAGATATATTCTTGTAATTCCATCTCCAATTTTAACAAACTTTTTATTTAACATTTTTTTGAGACTAAACTGCTTTGACACCAAACTAGCCTTGAACCTTTGTTGATCCTCAAACTACAATCAATAAAAATCATCAAATTATATTGTACAAATTAAAATTAAAATACTGTTGATGACTTGATAATTTTAGTTTTTGGATGGAAAAAAATGAAAGTAGAGCAAGCCAACAAACTGCCTTACGAAAGTGGTGGTTGGAGAAGACCACCACCTCTTTCAAGAACCAGAGGCTCCCAAAGAAGTCTGAAATTTGGAAGAGAAATAAGCGACAGAACAAGAAGTTATTCATCCCGTGAAGGATATTGAGATAATATTTTTATAGAATTGAAAGTTTGTGAGATATCCAGCTAGATTTCGTCTAATTCTCATAGACTTCCTATGAAAGAGTAATTAACAAATATCCAAAGTATTATAGAAGTACAATAATTGTATTCCACAAATTTTGAAAATTTACTTACATTTAAAAAAAGCTTTAAATTGCAAAATAATTTAGTGTCCTCTCCCCTCCCCTTTCCTCCCCTCCTTTCCCTTCTCCCCTCCTCTTCCTTCTCCCCTCCTCTCCCTTTTCCCCTCCCCTTCCCTCCCCTCCTCTCCCTTCTCCCCTCCCCTCTCTTTTCCCCTCTCCTCCCTTTCCCTCCCCTCCTCTACCTTCTCCTCTCCCCTACCTTCTCCCCTCCCCTTCCCTCCCCTCTCCACTAGTATTGTCTTTACTTATTCAGAGAATGGTTTGAGGACAATTTATTTTTTTTCTCGTTTCATGTTTTTATTTTTCATGTATTTCTCTTTTTAATTTTTTTTTCTATTTCCACTCATACAAACTTAACATGTACACCGCTCCCCCCCTCCCTCCAACCTCTCACCACCCAGTGCCCCCCTCTCCTTCCCCTTCTCCTCCCATCCCCAGAGCATCCTTTAATGTGCATGCCAAACTCTCCTCTGGGCCCTCCTCTCCAATGAGGTGCAAGGACTCAGTGGCATTTCCCTGAACCCTTTACTGTGTTCCCCTTAAGCATAGGAACACCACAGTGGCTGTCAATCCCTTGCCTCCAAGGATCCAAGTGCCTTTAGCAAATGCTAGACTTTGTGGGGTCAATAGTGTGTTGGACATTGCGCAGGGCATGCAAAGTCCAATTATGATTGCTTCGGCTCTAACTTGTGTGGAGTATCTTGTATATCATTGCTCCTCCCATCCTTGTGCTCTTACAATCTTACCGACCCCTTCCGCAAATTTCCCTGAGATTCAGAATGGGGAGAGATTGGGCTGGCCTAGTTCCAGGTTGTTAATATAGAGTCTTTGAAGTTCTGGATTATGGTTTGTTGATTTTTTTTTCAGTTTTGCTGCTCCTGCAATGTAGGAGTACAATTTAATTTCTGTTAATTATGTTTTTCAATTTTCTGCTTTGGAGTCTTGAACTTAATGTGACTTGTGCATTCCAAGATTAAGGTATTTTCAGAAAACATGGGATTATGAAATTTTAGCCATTGAAATTGCCCAGAAGTCAGTAATACAACATATAATAGGGTTGGACTTGCAGTATTTTTTTGTGAACATATATGCAAATCTATTCATGTATATTTACATTATGATGTGAACACCCAGAAATTGATCTTCAAGGATTTATCTAGAAATTCAGTTTCTCCAGCAGTCTCCCTAATTTTTGGAAAAACTTAAAGAACCTTGTTTATTATATTTTTATTTTTTACATTTTTTATTATTTTTTCTGCTCATACAAACTTAGTAGGTACACCAGTTCCCTCCCTCTCTCCTCCTCCCCCCAACTCCCCTGTATCCCACCCTCCCCCCGTGATCCCCACAATCCCCGGAGAATCTTTTAATGTGCATGTCAAACTCTCCTCTGGGCCCTCCTCTTTGATGATGTACAAGGAACCAGTGGCATTTCCCTGAACCCTTTCCTGTGTTCCCCTTAAGTATAGGAACACTACAGTGGCTGTCAATCTCTTGCCTCCAAGGATCTTGGTACCTTTAGCAAATGCTAGACTTTGTGGGGTCAGTAGTCTGTTGGACATTGTGCAGGGCATGCAAAGTCCAATTATGATTGCTTCATCACTAACTTGTGTGGAGTATCTTGCATATCATTGCTCCTCCCATCCTTGTGCTCTTACAATCTTACCGCCCCCTCTTCTGCAAATTTCCCTGAGTTTCAGGATGGGGAGAGATTAGGCTGGCCTAGTTCTAGGTGGTTGATATAGTGTCTCAAATTCTGGATTATGGGCTATTGATTTTCTTTTGCAGTTTTGCTGCTCCTGCAATGCCCTTCACTCCATCCTGATGGGCATTATATGTCACCTCCTGGCCAGAGACAAATAGCTGTTAAACTAGAGTCTTGTTATAAGAGCACATTCAAAGGTAGATGAAATAAAAGTAGTAGGGGTCAATCACCCATTTGCAAAATGGTTACTTTTTATCTGCCAGACTATATGCCCTCCCCTTCTGGTAAGATCATAACCCCTCAGTTGTAAATGATCAGAGACGAAGGTCTGTGAACTTAACCAGATGTCTCATTACTTACTTGCAGTCCTTGATGGAGGCCTATTTTCTCTGCTGTAACATGGTCCCCTCTCTCCTTGTTTCTGGTGTGGCCTTCCTTCCAATTGCAAGTAATACTTGCAATTACTGTAGGTATCACAGAGATTTATCTTGAGTGTCTCTAAGTGGACTGGGTGGGTTTGGTACTCTGAGCCACCTATCAGGGAGTACATATGGCGCTTAATTTTCTAGAAACAATTATATTAAATGAAGTATCCCAGACCCAGAAAATATTTTTTTAATATTTTTAATTTTTATTTATTATTCATTGTGCGTGTGTGTGCGTGTGTGTGTGTGTATGTAGAACCACAGGCAAATTCGGGAACCACCATGGATCACCTCCACCTCCTTCCGTTTACTCTGCCCAGGGATTCACAGGCTCTGCCCTACCAGGATCAGAAGAAGGCCGCCCCCACTTCTGCCCTGTGTCTATACGTGGGGTCTAGGATCCACTTGTAAGGCAGAGGATTAACCCCTGAGCCACTTCTCCAGCCTCAAGAACCTTGTTTTTTAAAAGTTTATGTGTTTTTCAACTTTGTTGTGTGGATGAGAAGAGGGTTCCATTCTGAAAAAATTATGGACAGTTATCAAAGATATTTTCTACATAAGGAAAGAAATCAAAGTTTTATTTTAATATTACCTACATGTTAAAATTACTTCTCACAAACCAGTCTTTATGAAATCATGCATGAGCTGTTTTAACCATGAAACAGGTGAAGTTTTGAGACAGATATTCTAATGTAAAATTTCCAAATTTGTTCTATTGATCTTTACAATTAAATTAAACAGTTAATCTATAAGAAAACATTTATTATCAGTTATATGAAAATATTTTCACATTATATGAATCAATTTGGGGGATTATGGGAGATGATTCATGAATTAGAACTCTTGCTCAGCAGGCAAAAAAATCTATGTCTTGGATTCCCCAGATGCCACATAATATGCTAGTGGATTTTGGGGGGATTGCCTGTAATTCACACCTCTGAGAGTAGAGTCCAAGAATCCCCAGAGCTAGCTAGCCTTGTTGGCAAGCTCCGGATTCGATTAGAGACCCTGTTGCAAAAAGGGCAATGTAGAAGAGCAACAAGGATAATTCCTGACATCAGCCTGGGGCCCCCATATGTACAAGCACAAATGTATAGTTGCACCTGTTCACACACGTGAACACATGCCTACACAAGAAAGTGTAAAGAAAGAAAAGTTATCTACTTTTTAAATATTTATACGATGTTGGACCCTTGCGGAGTTTACGTACTGTACATTGATTAGTGCTATCTTATAAATTATAAGACTTCTTTTTCTCCATATTTTAACAGAGCATTTTGCTTTTCCTTTTGACTTTTAATTGGTAGTTAGGCTTAGTTTGAGCAATATGTTGGTTTATTTCAGTGATGTGTTTTTGAAAAGATTCCTTAATATAAATGAATCTATTGCTAATATTTGACAGTTTTTCCCATCTCTCTCGTATTTTAGATCCATTTAGTTGACAGAGTTTTATTCATCCATCCTTCTACATTTCTATATCATTCATACCTATGCAAATGTTTTAGTCTTTTATTTTAGATTTCTCTAAGTGAGTTTTACCTTCTTTGAGTTATCTGATACAGGAAATAGCAAATTTCAACAAATTAAACAGACATTCATCCTTAAGAACAACATACTGCTTAATAAGGTTTATCAAAAGTTAAGCCAATATTTGATTTGGGTCCCAGTATGTGGTCTATTTTGGAGAAAGTTCTATGTGCTGCTGAGAAAAATGTGTGGTCTTTGGTGCATGGATGAAAAGTTCGATATAGGTCTGTAAGGAACATTTCAGTGAGGGTTTGATTAAGTTCCAAAGTCTCTCTTTTAAGCTTTTGACCTGATGATTTATCTCATGTTGAGAGGGTGTTGTTGAAATCCCCAAGAATTATCATATGAGGGTTGATTTTTCACTTTAAATGCTGTAGGGTTTGCTTAATGAATGATTTGGGAGGCCTGCATTAGGTGCATATATGTTCAGTATTGTGAAGTATTCTTGCTGAATTGTTCCTGTGATTAAAATGTAGTATCCATCTGTGTCCTTATGATTTTTTTTTGTTTTGAAGTCCACTTTGTCTGATAGCATAATGGCTACTATTGCATGTTTCCTGGTTCCATTAGCTTGCAGAATTTTGGACCAGCCTTTTATTTTTAGGATGTGCCTATCTTTTGTGGTGAGATGTGTTTTCTGAAGGGAGTAGATTGATGGGTTGTGATTTTTAATCCAAGTTTGAAATCTGTGTCTCTTGATCAGCGAGTTAATTCCATTGACATTTAGTGTTATAATGGAGAAACTATTTTTTATGTTTAGTGGCTTTTGTAAGTGTATTATTTGGCTTATAGGTTTTAGTGGTATTATACTTCCTTTCTGTCCTCCAGGATATGCTTGTTTTTTCCTTGAAGCTTGAGTATCATTTGTAGCATTTTTGAAGGTTGTCTTTGTGCTGGAAAACTTTTCTTTCTCCCTTGATCATGAAGGATAGTTTTGCTGGATATAACAGCCTGGAATGATATTTTTGCTCATTCAGCACTTGAAATATGTCTCTCCAAGCACTTCTTGCTTTTACTATTTCCATTGAGAATTCATTTGTTATTTTAATAGGCTTAACTTTAAAAGTGACTTGTTTTTTTTTCCTTTGAAGTTCTCAGCACCTTTTCTTTGTCTCGAATGTGGAGTGTTTTGAATATTATTGCCATGGCAAGTTCTATTTTGGTCATATATTTGGGATGTGCAATGCCTCTTGTATTTGTATGGGCCTCTCATTCTTTAGCTGAGGGAAATTTTCATTTATGATAATTTGAAAAATTTCCTCAGGTGTGGTATTATCAGATTCTTGCTCTGGTATTCCATGAATATTTATGTTAGGCTTCTTCAATGTGTCCCATAACTCTTGAATATTCCACTCAAGTATCTTTTTGGCTTTAACAACCTCTTCTATTGAGCTGGTTAATACTCCCACTTTGTCATCAAAGTCTGTAATTCTATTTTCTGCTTCATTGGTTCTGCTGATAAGACACTCTGTTGAGGGTTGAAGATAACTTGTCTTTTAGTTCAGTTTTAAACTCTGCTTGAGACTGTCTTAACTGCTCTATGCCTATTTTTGTTTCTTGAACTGTTTTTCTCACCTCCTCCAAGTGTCTGTTGAGAAGCAGTTTGTCTTCCCTACACTGGGAGTGAGGGTCGCGGTAGAACCTGAGGGGGAGAGGGGCTGGTGGCAATGGCAGAGCTCTTCACCTGGGTTCTGGGGTGTGGCATGCTGAAGCTTGGGGCAGCCTGGGTGTTTGGGGCTGGCTAGTGTGGGGAGCTGGGATGAGCGAGTTCACATCAGGGCTGGTGTAACTTACCTGGGAAGGAGGTAGGCAAGCATTCTGTCCCGGGTGGTGGGAGGGGTAGAGATAATGGAGTATTTTATACTCAATGTAGAAAACAAGAGAAGGGAAGAAAGACTGATGCCATGTTATATTGTTTAGATGTGTATACAAAGCAACAGAGGAGAGCAAATTTGGCAAAAGACTTCGAGCCACTGAATAACTGTTTAGTTGGCACCTCTGCTCCCTAACAAAAACAATGAAAATAAAGTAGCAGAGGAAGAGGCTTCATTCAGCAAACAACTTCAGTTACCAGCCATACTTATCCAAAGTCAGGAGCAGGGAGATAAAACTGGCTACAAACATGCACTCAACTGAATTTCTTGTTGTGCATGAAGTATGTGCCACTCAAAAACTCCCAATGCACTTGAAGCTTACAGGATGCTTTCCTAATGCCTACTTAACTGGATGATTCCCAGTATGTATCTGCATCCTAAGGCCCATCTCCCTGGATAAGAGCTGAGAATAACTGCACAAACAAGTATCACTGCAGTACATGCAATGCTATCATTGGATTTCTGCATCCCTCCTATGCAGGGTATGAGGGAAGAATAATCCAAAATATTTCAATTCCAAATAAAACATTTTCAGTTTTCAAAACCTTCCTGTTTATCCAGAATGTGAATGCAAAACTTCTCCTGACACTTTGACTTATGATTAGAAAGATCAGATACATGTAATTCATGTTATTTCTGGCCTTTTCTCACATTTCACAACTTAACCCTTGCAAGTGCATATTTTCTACTGGTTCAGTGAACATTTTGTAGGAGAATGACAAAAACAGTCTTTACTTGAGACCGAAGAGTTTTGATTTCACCAATTAAGGAGACCATAGGAACTGGTGGATAGAAGGTAACCATCCTGCAAATGGGACACTGATCTCTCTCACCTTACTCACCCCACACTGTTGTGTATTCTCCTATTCTTCCATCTACCTTTGAGTCTCCTCTTATATTAAGAGCTTCATTTAAACAGTCTTTTATCTTTTGTTGGGAGATGACCTTCAATACCCATCGGGATGCAGGCAAGGGCAGTGCAGGAATAGCAAAACCAAAAACAACAACAAACCATAATTTAGAACAACAAAATCCGCACAGCCAACTCTTCTTGTAATCCTAAAGCTCAGGGAAGCTGGTGGAAGAGAGGTGGCAAGATTGTAGGAGCCTGAACAATATGCAAAATATTCCGATATGTTTTTGATCAAAAAGATCATTCACAGGGACCAAGTAGGCTTCATCCCCAGCACGCAAGGTTGGTTCAACATACGAAAATCAATAAATGTAATTCATCATGTAAACCAGTCCAAAGTCCAAGACCACATGATACTCTCAATAGATGCAGAAAAAGCCTTTGACAAGATCCAACAGCCTTTTATGATCAAAACGCTAGAGACAATTGGAATGGAAGGAACCTTTATCAACATAATAAAAGCTGTATACAACAAGCCCCCAGCAAGGATTATGCTCAATGGGGAACAATTGGAAGCATTCCCACTTCGATCAGGAACTAGACAAGGCTGTCCACTCTCACCACTTCTATTCAATATTGTACTTGAAGTGTTAGCTGAAGCCATAAGACAAGAAAGGGACATAAAAGGGATTCAAATCGGCAAGGAAGAAGTGAAGCTATCCCTATTTGCAGATGACATGATCTTATACCTGAGGGATCCCAAAAACTCCACCAGGAAGCTCCTGGAACTAATTGAGAAGTTCAGCAAGGTGGCAGGATACAAAATAAATGTGCAAAAATCAGAGGCCTTCCTATATGCCCAGAATTAAAGAAGTGAAAAAGCCCTGAGAGAAACAATCCCATTTACTGTAGCCCCTAAAAAAATGAAATACCTTGGTATAAACCTAACCAAGGAGGTTAAAGACCTTTAAAATGAAAACTTTAAAATCCTAAAGAAAGAAATTGCTGAAGACATCAGAAGGTGGAAAGACCTCCCATGCTCCTGGATTGGCAGAATCAACATCGTAAAAATGACCATCCTACCAAAGGCAATATACAAATTCAATGCTATACCACTTAAAATCCCAAAGCAATTCTTTAAAGAAGTTGACCAATTAATCTCAAAATTCATATGGAGGCACAAAAGACCTAGGATAGCAAAGACAATCCTGAGTAACAAAAACACTGCTGGAGGTATTACCATACCGAACCTTAGTGTATACTACAAATCCATAGTTATAAAAACAGCCAGGTACTGGCTCCAAAATAGACACACAGACCAATGGATAAGGGTTGAGGACCCAGATATAAGCCCACAAAAATACAGCCATTTGATCTTCGACAAAGGGGCCCAAAGAATCCAATGGAAAAAGAACAGCATCTTCAACAAATGGTGCTGGCAAAACTGGATCTCCACATGCAGAAGATTAAAGCTGGACCTGTACTTGTCACCATGTACAAGACTTAATTCCAAATGGATCAAGGACCTTGATATCAGGCCACAGACTATAAAAATCATAACTGAATGGATAGGGAACTCCCTTGAGCTGATTGAGCTAGGCCAACATTTCTTAAACAGACATCCAATGGCATAGTCACTGCTACAAACTCTCAACAGTTGGGATCTTGTGAAATTAAAGAGCTTCTGTTCAGATAAAGAGCTTGTCACATGAGCTCAAAGGTAACCCACAGAATGGGAGAAAATCTTCACTAACCACATATCTGATAGAGGTCTACTGTCCAGAGTGCACAAAGAACTTAGAAAATTAAACATCAAGGAAACCAATGGCCCAATTAAAAAATGGGCTCCCGGAACTTAAAAGAAATTTTACCAGAGATGAAATTAAAATGTCTAACAAATATCTTAAAAAATGCTCCACTTCTTTAGCCATCAGGGAAATGCAAATCAAAACCTTCCTGAGATATCATCTCACCCCGGTCAGGATGGCAAAAATCCACAATACAAACAACAACAAGTGCTGGAGAGGATGTGGAGAGAGGGGAACTCTGCTACATTGCTGGTGGGCATGCAGGCTCATACAGCCATTCTGGTGAGCTGTCTGGAGATTCTTAAAGAAATTAAAGATTGAAATGCCATATGACCCTGCTATTCCACTTTTGGGAATAACCCCCCATGCAGCAGAGGTTCGCCTCGATAGCACCAGCACGACTATGTTCATAGCAGCACTGTTTACAATAGCAAAGTCATGGAATCAACCCAAATGTCCAACAGTTGACGAGTGGATAAGGAAACTGTGGTACATCTATACAATGGAGTACTACTCAGCCATCAAAAATGATGAATTACTGGAATTTGCTGGGAAATGGATGTCATTAGAAACAATTATATTAAGTGAAGAATCCCAATCCCAGAAAGTTAAGCGCCGTATGTACTCCCTAATAGGTGGCTCCTAGTACCAAACTCACCCAGCCCACATTGAGACACTCAAGGGTAAACCTATGTAATACGGTAATTGTAAGAATTGTGAACAGGAGGGATGGGGTTGGAGGGCCACACCAGAAGCAAGGAGAGAGGGGACCATGTTACAGCAGAGAAAATCGATCTCCAAGGTATGGAAGTAAGTAATGTGACACCTGGTTAAGTTCGCAGACATTCGTTCCTGATCATGTACAACTGAGGGGGTATGATCTCACCAGAAGGGGAGGGCATATAGTCTGGCAGATGAAAAGAGATCATTTTGCAAATGGGTGAGTGATCCCTCCCTCACCAAGGTTTCCTGCTTTTATTACATCTACCCTTGGATGTGCTATTATAACAAGACTCCAGTTTAACAGTTTTTTTGTCTTTGATCAGGGGGTGACATACAGTGCCCATCAGGATGGAGTGAAGGGCATTGCAGGAGCAGCAAAAACTGCAAAAGAAAATCAACAAACCACATTCCAGGACTTCAGAGACTCTATATCATCCACATAGAACTAAGCCAGCCTAATCTCCCCCCATCCTGAAACTCAGGGACATCTGCGGAAGAGGGGGCGGTAAGATTGTAAGAGCAAAAGGATGGGGGGAGCAATGATTTGAAGAGTCTTCACACTAGATAGGGCTGAAGCAATCATAATAGGACTTTGCATGCCCTGCGCCATGTCCGTCACACTATTGACCTCACAAAGTCTAACATTGGTTAAAGACACCAAGATCCTTGGAGGCAAGGGATTGATGGCCACAGAAGTGTTCCTATGCTTAAGGGGAACACGAGAAAGGGTTCAGGGAAATGCCACTGGGTCCTTTTATGTCATCAGAAAGGAGGACCAAGAGGAGAGTTAGGCATACACAATAAAGGACTCTCTGGGAATTGGGGGGGAGGCACTGGGAGATGGGGAGGGAGAGAGGGGGAACAGGAGGTTCTGGGGGAGGAAGGGGGGAGGGAACTGGTCTATCTATTAAGTTTGTATGAGCGGAAATAATAATAAAAAATGTTAAAAAAAAAGAAAAAAGAAAAAAAATTTTTGGGAAAAATGAGGGAAGATTACCAATTAGCCAACTATTTTGCATTTGTCATGTTTACGCTTTGTATATATAGTCATATTTTTAAAGTAAAGCAATATAGCATGATTTATGTGAAAAAAAAAATATTCCACACAAGTTCAGGTTGCAACAACCAGAAATGGATTTTACCGGGCCTGCACAATGGCTGACATATCAATGACTCCCCAAATTCTAGGACACATCACAGGGGATAAGGCTTCTGGCAGTAGTTCCCATGCTAACTGGGAACCCAAGAAATGACCCTGGATTATGCCACTGAGCCCTAAACCCTCAATAGGGTAGAGAACCCAGAGGGAAGTTCTGTGCTCAAAAACAGAAGTTCCAGGAGATGGGAGGGAGGAAGGGGGAAGCAACAGATATGGGTAAAGGGGGAGAAAGGAACAGGGAAAAAGCGTGAGAGTGTCATACAGAAATACAGGGGATGGGAGAGGGGAGTGAGATGACAGGGTTACCTATTGAACATGTATAATTAGCAATGAAATAAAATGTGGGAGAAAAAAAAAGTTCTTTCAAGCCCCCGTCTTGTGTCTTGTTCAGTAACTTGCACTGTCTATAAAGTACTGGGAAAAAAAAAAGAAGAATAGGAAAAGGAAACAAAACTTGAAAAAAAATACCCAGTTTACACTAGGAAAGTCTTTGAGATTATATATTTGCTCCCCATCTGGATTGGAGGCAGGAATCTTCCCAAAACAAAGAACAGGTACCAGTGGGATTAGTTAGCGAAAGCAACGTGAAAACTTGCAAAAGAGGAGTTGGTGTCCAAGATGATCATTTTCTGTTTAGGCTTCAGGGATTCCAATGGCCTGCATGGCCAAGCTGTCACAGTGGACACTTCAGGACCGCTCCCCAGCAGCTGTTCCAGGCACCCCAATGATGATGGGCACTACCAATCACCTCACTTTCACACCAACTCACCATTCAAGTCCCACTGAGAAAGTCAGGACCTGGAAAATGGCTCTATGCAGCCCAGGTGTTCTCTGCCCTGCCCTGTGCCTTCCCTCCGTCCTCCTTCCTGAGCCCGATTTCTGGCCAGGGTCTCAGAGACTTGCTGAGATGGCTCACACTTGTGTCCCAAACCCACCAGGGCTCCCTGCCCCGCAGAGGGCCTCCCCGAAAGCTGCACTTCCTCTCAAAGTTGTACTGGCCTTCAATCCAGCATGGGTGTCCCCGCATTTCAACTCGGCCCCTCCACAGTGCGAGACAGTGCCAACAGGCCCCACTGCCAACTAGGCAGCTCTGGTCACTCTGGCCATCAACCCGAAGTTGCTCAGAGTAAGAACTCTTCCCTTGGTAGCTTTGGGACAGCAAGAACTCTTCTCTTGGCAGCTTTGGGCGCTGCGCTGCTGGCACCCCACAGGTCCCCTTCCCAGTATCTGTGCCCTTTCTCCAGGCCCCATTTCCCCTTGAGATGCAAGACGTGTTGGAGCGCTTACAATTCCATCCACTTTCTCCAAGGGGCCTCGCTCAGATGGGGCACAGCACCCTGATCTGGGCACTCCTGCCAGACCACTGGCTTTATAGAACGCTTCGGAACCGGCCCTGCCGAGACTCCAGGGATCCCATAGGTTGGCACTCGTGGCAGGGCTACTTCTGTCTCTTCCTCCCTTCTTCCCTTCGTCCTTTCCTCCCTTCCTCCCTTCTTCCTTTCCTCCCTTCCTGCTCCGCAGACACCAGTGCTGCTTCCAGGACACTACCAGGGCCTTGAGGCAACAAGGGGGCATCTGAAGAAGGTCTGCCCTCTTACTTTTGGGGAGATTACAGACAAAAGGCCAAGGTGCATTGTTTTGCAGGGAATGTTTGGCAGTGAGTTCAAACGATGCCACGTGCTGGGAAAAGCTGTACCCGAAAGCCTTTCCGGATGGAAAGCTGCTGTTGCTTCAGGCGTCATGGTTCAGTGTTTTTCCTCTAGTGGTATTTGCTTTCCGCAACTAATGCAGATACCATTCGGTGACATGTGCTGCCTTATTTGGGTCATGAGAAGAAATGTTTGGGTTCATATATTGGGTATGGTAGTTGTTGCCTCAGGGAAACAAAACTCGGTCAAGATGCAACCCGTAATATCTAGGCCTTCTAATAAAGTTCAGTCTTTGGGAAATCCCTAAGTCTCACTGCTTCTCGGCTGGGTGGGTAACTTCATTTCTCCTAGGCACCACTTGCCACTGTTTTACTTCGTGCCCCAGCAACAACCCATTGGGGATGAAGATGATGACATCAGTGGTGATGTTAGGCACAAACACTGACTCTTAAAGTCCCTGTCCCATTTTCCTTGGTGTCTGACCCTCTGGCCAGGCCAAGGCACACAACTCTCTGACTTCCAGCCACTGTGGGCCCTCCTGGCCACAACACTGGTGATGTCTGGAGCACAGCTGTGTGTGGGTGGATTGTGTTGTTTATGACTTTCATTGTGTAGCTGCTTGTGAGTTCTCAGCTGTGTGAGTTTTGTGGTACAGGTGTACTATGTGGTATGTGTATGTGTTTGTGATGTGTGTGATCATGTATAATGTCTGTAGATTCTGGCTGTGTGTTTGCATGGTCTGTGATATGTGTCTGGTATATGTGGGGTCTCTAATGTGTGGGCAATGATGTGTGTCTGGTGGGTGCGATGATGTGTAGTGTATGTAATCTCTGGTGTGGCATGTGAGGTATATGTGAGGTCCATGGTATAGATTTAAGATGCAGGTAGTTGTGTATGTCTGCGTGTATGTATGATGTATGTGGTACATGTTTACTTATGGTGTGTTTGGTATATCTGTGCTACATGTGTGATAGTATGTGGTGTTTAGGCCTGTGTTATGAGTGTGTGTGCATACAGTATATGTTTGTTCAGTGATGTGTGATATGTGTGGTCTCTAGTTTATGTGGGTAATGGCATATTGTGTGTGAGATCTGTGGATGTGCAGTATGTGAGGTCTGTGTTGTGTGTGTATAAGGTTTGTATTGTGCGTGATATGGTCTCCAGTGTTGTACATGAGGTGTGTGTTTGTGTGTGTGTTTGTGTGTGTGTGTGTGTGGTTCATATGCAGTCTATAGTACGTATATGGTGGTGCATGTATGTGAGAGTGTAATACATGTGTGGTGGAAGTGAAATCTGTGGTGAAGATGTGTGTGGTGAATGTGTCTTAACATCTTAAGTATATATACCGCTTTGGTGAAGTAAATGTTACAAAAATCCAAAGTAAGAGCTCTGTAACCAAGGATAATTGGGAACCACAAAAAACTTAAAAATTCCCTGTTTTATGTACATTTGTGTTTTTCTATAATTTACTGGGGAATTCGTTTGAGACACTGTCTTCATATGAAGCCCTGAATATCGTCGACTACTTTACTGTGGTTTGAATTTGAGCTGTCCTGCTTAACTTTCCTCATAATGACAATGTTGCCGCAACGTTACCAACTAGTTTTGTAAAATTACAGTATGACTAAACTTGCTCTGAGTTTAGTTTTTACATTTTTCTTAGCTTATACCAATCGTATTTAACACAGAACACCAACAGAACTTTAGAGGGAAATGTAACAGTAGTAATTTTCTTGTATTTATTACTTCTGAATGCATATGTGAAATTTTTTAAGAAAATTAGTTTGCAACATGATTGATTGACATGCTAGTGTTGTGAAATCATTGTATAAATGGCATCCTACACATTGTAAAGTTTTTAATATATTAAAATTTATTTAGTAACTGAATAATCAAGTTGAAGCCAGTTGAAGCAGGCTTAACTATCTCATTTAAACATATGGTGTCCGATATCTATATAGCTGGAGCCATCATATAATATGCCATTAGAGCTATTGTTTTCTGTTTTTCAAAAGATATAGTGCACACTTGTAATTCTAGCACTTGGAAAGTAAGTGTTTAAAGTCATTCCTAAATAAATAACAAGTTTGAAGTTATCTTGGGATGTTGTCCTCAAAAAAAAAAAAAAAAAACTTGAAAGAAAACTGAATATGTCACTCTGTGAAGATAGATGAGTTCTAAGCATGCCATAATAAAAATTGATCACTTTGCCAACTTACAGAAAAATGGCAGAATCTAATCAACCTGGAAAAGTGTTCATAAGATGTCTCAACATAGACACCAAAGAGAAGATCCTTCAAATGGTATTTGTAAAATGTGGACCTATAGAACAAGGTAATTCCTTTTTTATTCTTTGATGCCTTATAAACAAAAAGAATGAATTTGTGTTTTTTTAATCTTCTACTACTCACCGTCCCATCCCACTTCACGTTTTCCTTTCCAGCCCGTTTCTCACTTTCCCACTCCTCAGTACCTCTGCATACATGATGCCTGGGTCCCTATCCAGGATCCCTGTATTGGCAAGAGCATGGGCACCTGAAGGGGGCACAGAGGCCAAAGCAGTGGACATACTTTGGAATCAAATGCCTCCCACTTTAGCCAATTCCAAACTGTCTCTCAGGTTGGCACAGTAAATATTGATGTCCCAGATATCACAGAAATACAGTGGAAATAGACATCACTACATAGAACTTGTGGCAGCCCTAAAATAAACAAAGCTGCTCTCAGGCACTACCACTCCTCATCCGTAGACTCTTCAAATTCTTATTGCCCCCTCTCCTGCTGGGATCCCTAAACCTTGGTATAAGGGGTGATTTTGATGTTCTGTTTAGTGCTGAACACTCCAAGTGTTATTCCTTTGCACTTTGGCCAGCTGTAGCTCTCTGCTTTGCACTTCTTCCATTGCTTAAAGAAACTTCTTGTTTGAGTGTCAAGTGTTTCTAAGGGTACAGAGGTATGTTTTTTATTTTTATTTGTTTCTTGTTTAAATTTGTTTTCTAATGTATGCCTCTGTGGCAAAAATGGTATGTTTAAATATAACTAACGAATATTACTCTTCAAAGTAAATATAAAGTACATCTGTTCCAATACATTGAAATTTAAATTAAATATGTTATTTTGGGGACTTACATAATGATTTTTATTTCCTACTAACTAGAAAAGGACTCATTTCAATCTCCTAGTGAAATACGTGTGTATGTATATATACTGTGGGTTCATGGCATGATATATGAAAGGCTGATGGGAAACTAATTTATTTTTGATACATTAGCAATGTAATCATGTAAGACAGTTCTTTTTTAATTAAGATATGTCTGTAGTGATGCCTGATATACCAACACTCAAGGGAGATAAGAACATACAGTGGAAACATTGGGGACTAAAATTGGATGAGTGAAGGGAAATACCCCTATCAGTGGGGTGGGTGGCCTAAAGAGAGGCAACTTGGTATATGTTGCAGAGGCCTGACTTCCACAGGAGAAGACAAGCCAATAGACAACTCTGGGGTCCATACAAGCTGGCAGGCAGGAGGGTTGGATAAGTCCTCAATATGCTTGTAAAACTAAAAATAAAATAATAATAGTAATACTAAATTAAGTAAATGAAAACAGATAAATCTGGTAGACTAGTAGAAACACGGTGGGTCACACAAGCAAAAGGATTTAAAATAGGGAATCAGGCAGGGGAGATATAGGATTATAAGGGAAAAGGAGGAGGATGGGATTTGGAACTAAGGATCGAAAATATTATAAAGTCAGGGTATTCATGTAGGTAATATTAAAAATAATAAAGACAGAGATACATATATATACATATGTTCTTTTCCTCTTGTAAAATTAAAATTTTTACATCTATGTAAAATTAAATCTATTGTTTATATAACGTTCAATTGATGCAATCTGACAAATAATATTTCATTTATTACAGTTATTTTAATGAGAGATCGGAAAACTAAGAAGTCCAGAGGCTTTGCTTTCATTTCATTTTCAACACCCTGAAGATGCTAAGAATGCCATCAAAGAAATGAATTTAAAGGTAAGAATGGTATACCCTACCTTGTTTTTAAATCAACATGCATTTATCATTTCTCTAAAATGCTAAAGTGAAAAAATCTTGAAAAGTCTTTAGCCACTCTGGGTTTTGTTATATTAATATTAAAAAGTTGTGATTGGCAGAATATTAAAGGGTAAGTCATAAATTTTAAATTTATGTTATGTTTATGCTCCAGTGTAACTTTAAGTTATCCTTTAGAAGAAACCTTCAGAGAAATAATAGGAAGTAGGGTAATATTTGGAAAAATAATTAATTTATGGAAGGATTCCTGTGTGGGGAAAAATGATGTGGAGAAAGTTGTGGTTTGAGTAAGATTCAAATCCAAGTAGATTTTTTAGTTCATCCAAGATCGCATTGTGGTAAAATTGATGATGTGGATTATCAGAAGAAATAATGAGAAGCCCAATTCCCTAATCTAGTTAATAATTTTCAGTCTGAAATTGTTTTTCTGTCTTTGCAAAATAACCATCTTATATATGGAATGATTTCAGCAAAATCACTGATTCAGTGAAAATGTTGTTTAATTTGTAGAAATTGTGTTTCCCATAGCCCTTTAAATTGTGATGATGTTGAGTAATGAGCTCTTTTGCTTTGTCTTCAATGTCATTCCATTCTGGAGCATTTGAGCTTCATTTTGTCCCAGTCATTTGGCTAATTTATTCTTCAGACTCTCAGCAATAAAACTTTGTATATTTTAAAGCCTTTAGCTTTTGCAACTTTTAAAAGAATAACATTCTCTATTTCTATGTCATAAAATTTTCTTATGGAGAAATTTAATTTGAATACACTTGACAAATGTCCTCTAACCTAAATTTGTTATAAACTTTCTATGATTCATTACAATATTAAGTAATTTCATTTTTCACTGTATTAATCCTATCTTATTTCTACAGTGTTTACACCATATAGTTTTCTTTACTACAAAGTTTTAAAGGAGACACAGCTAAAGATATAACTGAGTGGATAAAAGTTCTCACCACATTAGTGTGAGAACCTGAGTTTTAATCCCTACAACCCAAGATGCATATTTCTGTAATTCTGGTGTTCCTATGGTAGGAATACAGGAAATTTCACTGAAACATGTGACTTATTGAATGCAGCAGAAAAAAAGAAAATACAAAACACAAAGACCCTGTCTCAGGTTAGAAGGTAAAGACAGGTGCCCAAAGTAGTCCTCAGACAACCACACACCTTGAGACTTCTGCACAGGTATATTGACTCATGGAAGCATTTCTCTCTCTGTCTCTGTCTCTCTGTGTCTGTTCCTTTCTGTCTGTCTCTCTGTCTTTACCTCTCTCTCTTTCTCTCTCTTTCTTTCTCTTCTCTCTCTGTTTCAATACAAACACATATATGGGCTTGAAGTAAAGTTTATATTTGGCTGATTGCTTCTATATGGTAAGGAGATACATACATTTGATACATGAAATGAAAATTAGTTTTATCTTCAAATATGTTTGATTTAGTGCAAATTTAAAATGACTTACCCTAATGACAAAATACTAGAATAATATAAAAGAGTGTGTAGAATCATACAAAAGAACGAATGACATGAAGCTTCATTGATGACTTCTGACACTGAACATACTTAGGATAGAAATATTGTGGTGTTCCATCTCTAATTTTAAGGGGCCTATTATTTAAAATTTTTTGAGACTAACATTACATGTAGATCAAACTAGCCTTGATCCTTTGTTGATCCTGGAACTACATTGGATAAAAATCAACAAAGTATATTGTATGAATCAAAATTAAAATAATGTTGGTGACTTGATATTTTACTTTTTGGATGGAAAAAAATAAAAGTAGAGCAAGACAACAAACTAACTTATGAAAGTGGTGGTTGGAGAAGACTACCAACTTTTTCAAGAACCAAAGGCTCCCAAAGAAATTTGGAAGAGGAGTAAGCGACAGAACAATATTCAGGTAATATTTTTATAGGACTGAAAGTCTGAAAGATACTAGATTTAGCCTAGCTGTCATAGACTTCCTATGGAAATATAATTTAAAAATTTCTACAGTATTATAGAAGGACAATAATAATATTTCCATTAATCTTGAAAATGTAGAAACCTTATTAAAAAAAGTTTAAAATGCAAAACAAACAACAACAAATGCTGGAGAGGATGTGGAGAGAGGGGAACTCTCCTACATTGCTGGTGGGAATGCAGGCTCATACAACCACTCTGGTGAGCCGTCTGGAGATTCTTAAAGAAATTAAAGATTGAAATGCCATATGATCCTGCGATTCCACTTTTGGGAATAACCACCCATGAAACAGAGGTTCATCTCGATAGCACAAGTGCGACCATGTTCATAGCAGCACTGTTTACAATAGCAAAGTCATGGAATCAACCCAAATGTCCAACAGTTGACGAGTGGATAAGGAAACTGTGGTACATCTATATAATGGAGTACTACTCAGCCATCAAAAATGATGAATTACTGGAGTTTGCTGGGAAATGGATGTCATTAGAAACAATTATATTAAGTGAAGAATCCCAAACCCAGAAAGTTAAGCGCCGTATGTACTCCCTAATAGGTGGCTCCTAGTACCAAACTCACCCAGCCCACATTGAGACACTCAAGGGTAAATCTATGTAATATGGTAATTGCAAGGATTGTGAACAGGAGGGATGGGGTTGGAGAGCCACACCAGACACAAGGAGAGAGGGGACCATGTTACAGCAGAGAAAATCGACCTCCAAGGAATGCAAGTAAGTCATGTGACACCTGGTTAAGTTCACATACATTCGTTCCTGATCATGTACAACTGAGGGGGTATGATCTCACCAGAAGGAGAGGGCATATAGTCTGGCAGGTGAAAAGAGATCATTTTGCAAATGGATGACTGATCCCTCCCTCACCAAGGTTTCCTGCTTTTATTACATCTATCCTTGAATGTGCTAGTATAACAAGACTCCAGTTTAACAGTTTTTTGTCTCTGACCAGGGGGTGACATACAGTGCCCATCAGGATGGAGTGAAGGACATAGCAGGAGCAGCAAAACTACAAAAGAAAATCAACAAACCACAATCCAGAACTTCAGAGACTCTATATCATCCACATAGAACTAAGCCAGCCTAATCTCCCCCCATCCTGAAACTCAGGGACATCTGCGGAAGAGGGGGCGGTAAGATTGTAAGAGCAAAAGGATGGGGGGAGCAATGATTTGAAGAGTCTCCACACTAGATAGGGCTGAAGTAATCATAAAGGACTTTGCATGCCCTGTGCCATGTCCGTCACACTATTGACCTCACAAAGTCTAACATCGGCTAAAAGCGCCAAGATCCTTTGAGGCAAGGGATTGATGGCCACAGAAGTGTTCCTATGCTTAAGGGGAACACGAGAAAGGGTTCAGGGAAATGCCACTGAGTCCTTTTACGTCATCAGAAAGGAGGACCAAGAGGAGAGTTAGGCATACGCAATAAAGGACTCTCTGGGAATTGGGGGGGGGGGAGGTACTGGGAGATGGGGAGGGAGGGAGGGGGAGCAGGGGACTCGGGGGGAGGAGGAGGGGGGAGGGAACTGGTCTACCTATTAAGTTTGTATGAGCGGAAATAATAATAAAAATGTTATAAAAAAAAGAAATGGTAGAAGATAAGTGAAGTTTGATAAAAAGATATTTTTTCTGGTAGATTGATTAAGAAGAAATAATGGAAACTTTAATCTAGTTGCTTATCTATTTTAAATATATTGAATCTTGAAGGAAAACATTAGATGTGCCAACAAACGAAATAATCAAAGTAAGCAGCTTCTACTTAGTTATATGAAGAAAGTCACATACTACATACACATAGTAAGACCTGTAATGACAGAACTTAGAAAGCAGGTGAAAACTAAGTAGTAAGAAATAAGGTTTCAGAGCTGTCCATTTGGGGTGTCTGGACTTTCCACCCTACATTTTGTGAATATACCTAGGTTGAACTGTTTCCTTTGATCCCTGCTGTGCTTCCCTACAGGTCTTCAGAACCTGAGAAAACTAGCCCATACCTAAGTTCAGGTTAGTCAGCATCTAGAAGCTGCCAGTTACGAAGCAATGCTGAATAGTTTGGATGTGATTGTGGTTTTATATTGGTGACATTATTGGGGCATTACTGGCTATAATGTTTGAAGATCAGCCTTAATATCTAATTATATTTGACTTTTATAATGTGAATATTTTAGACCATGTGTGATCAGACTGCTATTTCAATAAAATAAGATTTGTCAAAAACAACAGAAAAAGAATTATGGTTTCATCCAATGAAACATAAAATGATATTAATCAAGTAAGGATATGTAAGGGAAATGTAGATGGTAAATTTTAATTGATCACAGTTGTTACATAAAAATGTACATAGAAAACTAAAGAAGATAATTATTTAAAACAAAATCTGATACAGAGGTCATCTTTGAGATTCAATGGTCTTTGTAATTTTCACATTTTACAGTGGTAGAAAAGAAGTATGCTTTGAGTAGAAGTTATGCCTTAAAGTTTGATCTGTGCATGAGTGCGCACATGCTTGGTTGGGTGCATGCGCACATCCATGCGTATAAGAAAGCACTTGGCAAGTGTTCCTGTGGTGGCCCAAGGGTGACATTGGGAAATATCCTGGATTGGTCTTCCTCCTTATTGCTTTACTCTGGGGTTTTCTAGATTCTGCCCTCTAGGCCTGGCACTTTAGGATGCTGCCATATCTGCCTGGCATTTATTACACGGGATCTGGGAGCTGAACTCATGTCCTACTGTTTACCAGACAAAGGGTTTAATCACTGAGCCACTTCCTCAACCTCTGAAGTGTGATATTCTAATGTGATGTTAGGCTATGGCAGCAGGGTACGGTATAATCCCTCTTAGCAACATTCTTAGGAGGATATACACTTAAACTGCATAATAGATTGTTATTAACTACATCAATAGTATATGATAAGCTCATTTTTCATGTAAACATTTTCTGCACCTAATAATTTATTGGAATGCAATTCCATCTTCATTCAAGGGTCACATTTGCATTTGCAGATGAGTTTGAAGTTGTCAGTGGTATGAGAGAATTCAAAGTGTGGGTGGACGTAAGAAAGGAATGTGGTAAGCAGTAAGAAGAATGGTTTAAAAGATTTAAAATAATGGATATAAGAAGGGTGAATTTAAAAAAAAAAAAGAAGGGTGAATTTTTTATTGAAAATGAACCGGGAATAATGAAGAAATTCACCAAATATAAAATACATAGCAGGCACACTTATTATTGATTTATTTTGTAACCTGCCACTCTGCTGAATTGCTGTTTTAGTCCCAGGACTTTTCTGGTGGAGTTTTTAGGATCACTGAGGTATAAGTTCATCTGCAGAGATAATTTGACTTCTTCGTGCTGATTTGAATCCCTTTTATCTCCCTTTCTTGTCATATGGCTGAGACTTCAAGCACGATATTGAATAGAAGTGGTAAGAGTGGGCAACCTTGCCTAGTTCCTGATAGAAGCAGGAATGCTTCAAATATTTCCCCATTGAGTATAATCCTTGCAGCTGGCTTTTTGTATACAGTTCTGATTATGTTGATAAATGTTCCTTACATTTCAACTGTCTCTAGGGTGTTGTGGCCCAATATGTAATCTATTTTGGAGAAAGTTCCATGCCCTGCTGAGAAAAATGTGTATTCTTTGGCACATAGATGAAAAGTTTGATAGAGATCTGTAAGGTCCATTTCAGTAAGGGTTTGATTAAGTTCCAATTTGTGTCTGTTAAGTTTTGACATGTTGATCTATCCCAGGTTGAGAGGGTAGTATTGAAATCCCCAAGTATTCTCTATTTGTGGTTGATTTTTTTGTTTTAGACATTATAGCGTTTGATTAATGAATGTGGAGGAGACCATAGTAGGAGCATATATGTTCATTATTGTGAAATCTTCCTAGTGAATTGTACTGTTGACTAAAATGTAGTATCAATCCATGTCTCTTATGATTTGTTTTGGTTTGAAGTCCACTTTGTCCAGTAATGTAATAGCTACTACCCTCCCTGTTTCCTGGTTCCACAGCTTGCAGAATTTTCAGCCAGGCTTTTACTTTTAGAATGTGCCTAACTTTTGAGGTGAGATGTGTTTCCTGAAGGCAGCAGATGGATGGGTTGAGATTTCTAGTCCAAGTTTGTAATCTGTGTGTTTTGATTGGGGAGTTAATTCCGTTGACATATGGTGTTATAATGGAGAAATTACTTTTAATTCCTGACACTTTTTGTGTTTAGTGCCTTTCATATGTGTATTATTTGGCTGGTGGGTTTTGGTACTATTATACTTCCCTTCTGTCTTCCTGGAAATGCTTGTTCTTTCCTCAAGCTTCTACAGCTTTTCTAGCATTTTTGGAAGGCCTGGTTTGGTAAGGTACATAAGCCTTCAAGTTGTCTTTGTGCTGGAAACTTGTTCTTTCACCCTCAATCATGACTGATAACTTTGCCGGGTATTTCAGCCTGGGTTGAATTTTTGTGCTCATTCAATACTTGAAGTACATCTCTTCAAACTCTTCTTGCTTTTACTGTTTTCATTGAAGAATAATTTATTTTAATAGGTTTACCTTTAAAAGTGACTTTTTTCCCCTTGAAGCTCTCAGCACCTTTTCTTTGTCTTAATGTGGAATGTTTTGTCTATTATTTGCCACAGCAAATTTCTATTTTGGTTATATCTGTTTGGGGTGTGGAATGCCTCTTGTATTTGGATGGGCCTCTCTTGCTTTAGATGAGGAAAATTTTCAGTCATGAAAATTTGAAAAATTGTCTCAGATGTGATATTTTGGGATTTTCATTCTGGTATTCCACGAATGCATGTGCTTCTTCAAGGTGTCCCATAACTGTTGAATATTCCTCTCAAGGATCTTTTTGGTTTAACAACCTCTTCCACTGAGCTGGTTAGCTCTTCCTCTTTGTCTTTAGGATCCAAAATTCTGATTTCTGAATCCTTATTTCTGCTGATAAGACTGCGTTGAGTTCTGGGTTGAAGATATCTTAACTGTTATTTCAGTTTTAAACTCTGCTTGAGACTATTTTAACTGCTCTATGCCTATTTTTCTTTCCTCAACTGTTTTTCTCATCTCCTCCAAGTGCCTGTTCTGTTCCTGTTCAAAGTGGTTGATGCAGTTATTTAACTCTTCCCAAATTTCCTCTTTCATAATATTGATCATGATAATGATCAGGATTTAAAAGTTATTATCTTGGGTATGCCTTTATCCTGTTTTTTTGTGAGTTTGTTGTGGTTGGAATCTATCATTATGGAGTTATTTCTAAAAGTGGGAGATTTGTCTTCTTGGTTTTTTGTTTCTCATAGATTTGTGCTTTGTTCTGGGCATTGTTGTTCTACCTCTTAAGACTTTCTTTTGGTTTCTGTGTGTTTTTGATAAACTGAATTAGTTGATATTACTAATCTGGAGTCATAATCACTAATGTTTGCCTTGCAGTTGAATATGATTGTTTGATATTCTTGTTATTTCCGAGATGAGGCTAAGACTGTTAGTACATCAATTAATCAGTATCAGTAGACAGGGTGTGAAGACTTCTTTGGTTTAATACTTTTGTGATATGTGAGGGTAATGGTATATTCCTTGAAGATGTATACATTTCGGGCTGGCTATATGGAAAAGTTAAAATACTGTGACTAATAATTGAAAGGAACAGTGTGGTAAAAATGGTTACTTATCTTTATGCTGGATGTGAAGAGTCTCTCCCATTTGATAGGATGATGTTAGAGGATTTCAGATGTATGGTGTTTGTCCTGTAGGACTTTGCTTAGTTTTTATTTGGACTCTGTTGAATTCTGAGTAGCAGAGTGCTAACCCTGGTCCTCAGCCTGGGTGGAAAGGGCCGCTTGTCTAGTTGTCACCCAGATCACCTGGGACTTGGGGCATTCCCTGGGATCTTTCCCTGAGGAGCAGTGAGTCCTCCCTGGACTGCCTGTCCCTGAGGAACAGTGGGTCCTCTCTGGGATTCATGTCCCAGAGGAAAGGGTCCTGAATCTAGTTGTCACACAAATTACATTGGACCTGGTGTGTGGTCTTGGGTCCTTTGCTAGCCCAGAGAAAATTGGCTGCTGCTCCAGTTGGCTGGTGGGAAGACCTGGGACTAGTGGTTTACCTGGGGCATGAGGCATTGGGCATGGCCTATGGAGTTTACCTGACAAGCAGTGGGTCCTCCCTGGACCAAGTGTCCAGGTGGAAGGGTGGGAAAATCTTTTTATTACCCTTTTCAACCACAAAAGATTTGAAATAGGAAGGGAGGGCAAAGAAGACTCAAAGAGAATGAAGACAAAGGAACAAAGTTCAATAGGACACTGTTAAGACAGACCTATAACTAGCAAGATACTTGATCCAGTCCATGATCAGTCTTCTTCCTTGATCATTGGTACTTGGAGTGGTTTGAAGTACTGGATGTGTGTTCCACGACTTGAGGACAGAGGGAGATTACTATACAGCTGGATGATGTTGTGGAGATTGACAATCTCCCACTACTATTCCATACTCCTGACCCTCACTCTCCTTTAAGTTTTCCCTTATATAAAGGCCCCTCTATAATAGTTTCTATATTATTAGACAGGAGATAATCTCAATATCAGATAGGTTGCAGCCTTGTGCAGTGCAAGTATGGCAAAATGGACAACAGCAAACAACCTGGACACAGAATATCAGCAACCTTACAATGTTCACCTGGAGCCAGATCACCCATATCTCTCCCCATTCAAGGAACTTAGTGGAAGAGAGGGATGGTAAAACTGTAAGAGCCTAAGATGGAGAATTTCATTGCTGGACAGTTCACTGCACTCAAGATAGGGCAACTGCAGCCAGCAACTCATGGCAATGGGACTTGAACTCAGCATAAATGTACACTGTGGACATGTCAACATGTTCCCATGGACTTGTTTGGATCTCAGAGAGATAGTTTCAGTCAGTATGCTTCTTAGGGGTGGGGAGTCAGATAGAAGTAGGGGAGTACCCATATCAGAGGGCCACCCAAGGAAGAGCCTCTACATCTTCCACAGAGCCTTAAATCTCCATGAGAACAGATGATACAGAGGGAACTCCAGGACCTATAGAACCAAAGACAGGAGAATAGAAGGGCATATACTGGACCCAGGTAGTGATGGCAGAGAGGGTGGGATGGGATGTAAGCAGGAAGGAAAGAGGTAGGGAAGGGGAGAGAGGATGAATGAGGCTAGAAACACATACATAAAAAATTAGTTTTATTAAATGTATTAAAAATGACCATCTGTGCATAGTAGTACGAATAATATCAAGAACAGTTTCTGATCAGATGTAACATGCACTTGTCAGAAGACAACACAGGCAAATTAGAAAAAAACCCTATGAGAGGAGGATGCAGGCCTCAGGAGATGAGTAGACTATAATGTTAAGCTATGAAGACACTATACCAAACTTCCTTATAAACACCTGTTATTACACACATAGATTGGAAGAGCTATCACGAAGCCTCCTTCTGCAATGCAACACAAAATGTTTACAACAGAGGAGCACAGCTGGTGATATTGTAGAAATAAGCAACTTGGACTGCTTGGCCTTAAAGAAGACATCTAAGTGACATCAACCACCACTCATGGCTCAGGAAAATCAAGGAAAATGGGACAGTAAAATTGTAAATGCCTGAACTGGGACAGTTGTGGGAGGCATGTTATCTCCTGGACATAAGGGAAATCCATGATACTGTGAAAGATATGCATACTTTCACAAGGACTGCATAGCAACTCTCCTACCATAACTTCATCAGGAAAGGGAAAGGATCACAAGGAGCTCTAAACCACCCTGATAGACTTATGAAAACTAATATGAATAGTGAAGGGAAAAGGAAGATGTTATCCTCAATGAGCTATGATACTTTCTGGAACATGGTTCATGTCTGGCAAATGACATCAAAGATATATCAAAAAAAGCACAGTCAGCCATACAGTTTAAAAACTTGCAAATAGGATGGAGTGTGATAGGGAGGATGAAGGGTTGTCAGGTCATCATAAGAGACACAGATGGACACTACATTTTAGTCACAGGTACATTTCACAAGGAAGACTTCACAATACTGAACATATATGCACCTAATACATGCCTCTCCAAATTCATTAAGCAAACCCTACAGCATCTAAAGCGAGAAATCAACCCTAAAGCAATAATTCTTGGGGATTTCAACACTGCCCTCTTAACATGGGATAGATCAACAGGTCAAAAGCTTAACAGAGACACTTGGAATTTAATCAAACCCTTAATAAAATGGACCTTACAGATCTCTATCAAACTTTTCATCCATGCACCAAAGACTACACATTTTTCTCAGTAGCACACAGAACTTTCTCCAAAATAGATCACATATTGGGCCACAAAACGAATTCTCCACATACACCGGAAAGTTGAAACTATAGCCTGTATCCTATCAGATTACCATGATCTAAAGCTTGACATGCACAACACAACAAACAACAGAAAATACACTAACTCCTGGAAACGTAGCACTATGATGCTCAATGAGAATTGGATTCAGGAAGAAATTACAAAGGAAATTCAAGATTTCCTGGAAGTGAACAATAATGAAAGTATATCTTACCAAAATCTTTGGAACACAATGAAAGCTGTCCTAAGAGGTAAGTTCATAACTCTTAATCCCTACATCAAAAAAATGGAAACGTCAGAAATAAATGACCTAACAATGCAGCTTAAAGCTTTAGAGATACTAGCACAATCTGATCCCAAAAGCAGTAGAAGAGAGGAGATTAGCAAAATAAGGGGAGAAATATCCGAAATTGAGATTAGGAAAACAATACAGAAAATCAATCAGTCAAAAAGCTGGAAATGAAATGGAGTTATCAGTACTGATACCCAAGAAATTCAGAGTATTATAACGTCATATTTCAAAAATTTATACTCTGTGAAATTTGACAACACAAAAGAAATGGATGAATTCCTAAGGTAGAACAACTTACCGAAATGGAATCAGGATCTTATGAATTATTTAAATTGTCTTATAATGTATGAGGAAATTGATGAGGTAATCTTGAATCTTCCCACCAAGAAATGTCCTGAACCAGATGGATTCAGTACAAAGTTCTACCAGACATTTAAGGAGCTAATAACACGAATACACCTTAAACTGTTCCATCAAATAACAAAGGAAGGAACACGACCAGATTCTATGAAGCTAATATCGTCTTAATCACAAAATCTAACAAAGATACACATAAAAAAGAAAACTGTAGCCCAATCTCTTTAATGAGTACAGATGCAAAGATTCTCAACAAATTCTTAGAAAATCGGATTCAAAAACATATCAAAAAGATCATTCACAGGGATCAAGTAGGTTTTATCCCAGGCACACAAGGTTGGTTCAACATATACAAATCAATAAACGTAATTCACCGTATAAACCAGTCCAAAATCCAAGACCACATAATACTCTCAATAGATGAAGAAAAAACTCTTGACAAGGTCCAACAGCCTTTTATGATCAAAACATTACAGACAGTTGGAATGGAAGGAAACCTTCACAATATAACAAAAGCTACATACAACAACCCCACAACAAGGACTATACTGAATGAGGAAAAACTTGAAACGCTCCTGCTTTGATCAGAAACTAGACAAGGCTGTCCACTCGCACCACTTCTATTCAATATTGTACTTCACGTCTTAGCAGAAGCCCTAAGACAAGAAAGGGAGATTAAAGGGATTCAAATCAGCAAGGAAGAAGTCAAGTTATCTCTATTTGCAGATGATATGACCTTATACCTGAGTGATCCCAAAAACTCCACCAGGAAACTCCTGGAACTAGTTTAGCAGGGTAGTACAATACAAAATAAACATACAAAAATCAGTGGCCTTCCTATATGCCCAGAATGAAAGAAGTGAAAAAGCCCTGAGAGAAACAAGCCCATTTACTATAACCTCTAAAAAAAAAATGAAATACCTTGGTATAACCCTTATCAAGGAAGTAAGAGACCTTTACAATGAAAACTTTAAAACCATAAAAAATAAATTACAGAACACAACAGAAGGTGGAAAGACCTCCCATGTTCCTGAATTGGCAGAATCAACATTATAAAAATCACCATCCTACCAATGGCAATATACAGATTCAATGCATGCTATACCAATTAAAATCCCAAAGCAATTCTTTAAAGTTGACCAAATAATCTCAACATTCATATGGAGGTACAAAAGACCCAGGATAGTAAAAACAATCCTGAGTAACAAAAACACTGCTGGAGGTATCACCATACCAAACCTTAGTTTATACTACAAATTCATAGTTATAAAAACAGCTGCTCCAAAATAGACACAAAGATCAATGAATAAGTGTTAAAGACCCAGATATAAGCCCACACAACTACAGCCAATTGATATTTGACAAAGTGACCAAAAAAATCCAATTGAAAAACAACAGAATCTTGAACAAATGGTGCTGGCAAAACTGAATATCGGCATGCAGAAGATTAAAACTGGACCCGTGCTTGTCACTATGCACAAGAATTAAGTCCAAGTACCATGATATAAGGCCAGAGACTATAAAAACCATCCTTGAAAGGGTAGGGAACTCCATGAAGCTGATTGGGCTAGGCCAATACTTCCTAATTGGGAATCCAATAGTGCACTCACTATAACTAACATGCAACAGATGGGATCTTATGAAATTAAAGAACTTCTGTTCAGATAAAGAGATTGTAACTCATGCATAAAGGCGATCCACGGAATGGAAGAAAAACTTCACTAACTGTATATCTGATAGAGCTCTAATATCCAGAGTGCACAAAGAACTTAGAAAACTATACACCAAGAAAACAAATGGGCCAATTAAAAAATGGGCCTTGGAACTTAAAAGAAACTTTACCAAGGATGAAATTAAAATGTCTAACAAATATCTTAAAAAATCCTCCACATCCTTAGCCATTAGGGAAATGCAAATCAAAACCCCCTGAGATGTCATCTCATCCTGGTCAGAATGTTAAATATCCACAATACAAACAAAACCAAATGCTGGAGAGGATGTGGAGAAAGGGGAACTCTCTTATATTGCTAGTGGGAATGCAGGCTCATACAACCACTCTGACAAGCTGTGGTGATTCTTAAAGAAATTAAAGATTGAAATGCCATATGACCCTGCTATTCCACTTTTAGGAATAATGCCCCATACAGCAAAAACTCACCTCAATAGCACAAACCTGACCATGGTCATAGCAGCACTATTTACAATAGCAAAGTCATGGAATCAACCCAAATATCCAACAGTTGATGGGTGGATAGGAAAATGTGGTACAGTTGTGTAATGGAATACTACTTACCCATCAAAAATAATGAATTAATGAAATTTTCCGGGAAATGGATGGAATTAGAAACAATTATATTGGGTGAAGTACCTTAGACACAGAAAATTAAGCTCCGTATGTATTCCCTAATAGGTGGATCCTAGTGCCAAACCCATTTAGAGACACACTCAAAGATAAATCTCTGTAATACCTATGGTAATTGCAAAGATTAAAAACAGGACAGAAAGGGAGGGAGGGCCCTGCCAGAAACAAGGAGAGAGTTGATCATGCTACAACAGAGATAATAGGCCACCATCAAGGACTGCCAGTAGTGACATCTAATAGCCATCAGGATGGAGCCAAGGGCATTGCAGGAGCAGTAAAGCTTTAAAAAAAATCAACAAACCATAATTCAGAACATCAGAGACCCTATGTCAATCACCTGGAATCAGGACTCTCTATTCTCTCCCCATCCTGAAGCTCAGGGAAATTTGCAGAAGAGGGGCGGTAAGATTGTAAGAGCACAAGGATGGGAGGAGTAATGATATGCAAATACTCCACACAAGTTAAGGCTAAAGCAATCATAATAGGACCCTCCATGATCTGCATAATGACCAACATATCAATGATCCCTGAATGTCTAGCATGGACTAAAGGCACTAGGATCCTTAGAATCTAGGGATTAACAGTCACAATAGTGTTCCTATACTTTTGGGAAACACAAGGTAGAGTTCTAGGAAATGCCTCTGAGTCCTTACACTTTATCAGAGTGGAGGGTCGAGAGGAAAGTTTGACATACATATTAAAGGATGCCCCAGGGATAGGGGGGAGGCACTGGAAGATAGGGCCGGAGGGAGGGGGAAGAAAGGGGAAAAAGAGGGAAGGAGAAAAAAGAGGGAGCTCTGTCCGCCAGCTCTGGTGGGATTGCCTAGATTTCATCCCAATGATCTGCCGTAGTTTGGGCTTCCAGGTCTGTGGGCACATCCACTGTGTGGGGGTCCAGGGAGAGGTAGAAGAAGGGAGGGGACTCGTGTACTTACTAAGTTCGTATGAGCGAAATAAATAAATAATTTAAAAAATAAGAAAATGTGCAATTTACAAATGGCTGACATGATAATACAAGAGTCAAGGGACTTTGCAGCTTAGCCAAGACATATTCCTAAAGACTTTACCAGACCCCGGGTTCCTGCGTTCTCAGGGGGCAGTGCAGAGTGATTTGTTTCCTGGCAGGCTAGTCTTCCTCTTGCAGTTACAGAGAAGATTAGAAAACGCTGATATCTGGCTTTCAACCCATAGATTGAGATTACTTTCTTACACTTTACATGGTTAACAACTTGATTATCAGTTCGGATCAATTGTGGGTCTCTAGCCTGAAGGGATGGACCCTGATTAGTGCTGTCATGATGAGACATACAGCTGTCCTTGAGCATTGTCTCCTTAACAGAGCATGGCTGCACACATGAAGGGGTGAGGCCATGCTGCCTCAGCTCTCAGGGAAGAAGGAAACTGGCTGTAAGACGGGAGTGAGGGGTAGAGCAATCACTTCATTTTCTTCTGGGGCTACAAAGGGCTTCTGCAAGAGATTGGTACTGCCAATTCATGCCCAAATGGCATTCAAGGCCCCAGATCGGTGATGGACGGGGCCTAGGACAAAGTAAGTCCTAGAACTATGGGGTGATAAGAGAGGTGGGCCAGCCCCACAGGCAGTCAAGGCCTGTATGGATTGGATGGAGATCACAAAGACATGTTGAGCCTGGGACCTGGGCCTCACAGAAGGAAGTTCAGACATGATTATTTGGATCTCCAGGCGAGGTTAACACAGATGGTGTAAAATCACTGACAGGCACATGGACAAGACACCAAAGACTCCCTGAGGATTCCCTGGGGCCAGGAGCCAGCTGGTGCAGATGCCAGAGAGACCCTGGCTGAGTGCCCTCCCCAAAGCACTGCAATCCGGAGCAGCCTGGAAACACTGGGAGTCGCTCTGGCCGCCCCCTCTGGTGTGATTGCCTAGAATTTCATCCCAATGATCTGTAGTAGTTTGGGCCTCCAGGTCTGTGGGCACATCCACTGTGTTGGACCTGAATTAACAGGAGAGATAGGAGCCTGGAGCAGGGAGCTGGGGGGGGCGGCAGGATGGGGGAAACTGAGAATCTCGGGAGCAGCCACCCTCAGAGATAAATGGGCCTGTGCAGCTCAGCTTCAGATGAGCTCTGACCCCTCTCCTCCCAGACTGCCTGAACCCTCAGTCCCTTGGGTTGCTTTTGCTATTTGCTACTTGACATCTGTCTGCATCTCAGTTATCTATAAGATCTCCAGAAATTTTTCCAGGACTTGCAAGTTCCAGAAGTTCTGGTAAGTACTGGGCAAAGAGCATCCCTTCATCAACTTTAGAGCGTTTTTGTTTTGTTTTGTTTTGTTTTTTGTTTTGTTTTGTTTTTTGTTTTGTTTTGTTTTTGGTAATGATGAAATGGTGACTGGTTGCAGGAAACCTGTCAGAGGTAAAGGAATTTAACGTTGGCGAGCTCAACAATCTGGAGATGGAGACATGGTAATTTAACTGTCTGCTTGGACACTATGAGACTCTATCTAAAAATACATTAGAAAAGGATTTAATAGGAGGTCCTGCATAGATGCGTTGGAGAGTTACTGGTGAAGTGGGAGAAGCTTTTTTTGGATGGTCCAGGTGGCCTGGTGCTTAGTCAAAATGGTCAGACTCTCCTGCTTTACCTTCTGAGTGCTAGGATTATGGTTGTGTACCCCGCCCATCTTGTGCAATCCAGGGCTCTGTCCTAGCACTACCTGGTGAAGGACAGTTCCAACCCCCAAGAAGATTGACAGTGTTCCAAGATGTTCTACCACACAATAGATGGACTTTTTAAGGCTTATCTTTCTGGTCCTGCTTGGGTGGTCTTTGCCCTGAGGCTAGGGTAGTCTCCTTCTGAGGTTAGATTCCCTCACCACAATGGTCAGTTCCTGAGAAGCATTTTCATTTGGTGAGATAAAGTTTGGCTATGTGACCTTGGCTGGCCTAGTCCATCACACTCTTAGGACGGGTTCAGACTCTTGAAGATCTCCTGCCCAGTTCCCAAGTGCTAGAATTACAAGTGTATGCCACCACACTGGGCTAATTTTAATTTTAAATTATTTCTGGCTTACAAAATCTTACAGAAATAGTATCAAGAACTTCTATATGTTCTTCACCCTCATATTAATGTTTTATATAGCAACAGTAATTTTATCAAGATAGGAAAATGAACAATTCATACACTCCTACAAACAGAACTGTAGTGTTGGTCCTCTGTCTCACTGATATTCTTTTTCTGGGGTCATGGGTTGCATCTAGTTATATGTGTGCTTGTAATTAATAGTTTGAATAAAAGTCAAACCTTTTCCAAAAAAAAAGTGTAATGGGCCAGCTTAGGCTACGGTTGAGGTCCTTTCTCAAACGAAGTCACAAGCAAATAAAGAAAAATGCAAATGTTGATAAATGTTCCTGGAATTGAGCAGATGTGAAGTTTGTAAAAATGTGAACATACAAGCTAATCATTATTTGCCTATAAATGACAGTGAAATATATGCCTTTTTAGAGAATTTGATTCTCTGCCATGTGGTTTGTGAGAGACCCTCACTCTAGAGGAAAATTCCACAAGGCAGACTGGAGCATGCCTGTAGTACAACTATTCAGCCACAGCCATTGCTCAAAACTATGTACAGCCTTGACCTATTTGCAGATATTCCCCCACCCCTTGTGACCTCAAGCCCTTCAGTTCTGGAGAAACAAGTTTTCCCAAAGGGGAATTCCATTGATAATTGTCATCCAGAATGAACAGCCTGCAGGTAAGCAGGTGGACTGGAACAACCACTAAGATCCAATTCCACCCAAGCTGTTGCTGACCAATGACTGTAAAGGTCATGAAAAATTCCCCAGCTAAGCAACCCCCCACCCTAAGACTCCTAAAAAACCTCTTGCCTGGGTTGCTCAGGGCTGCTTCAGTCTCCCCTGCGTGAGATCCTGCTGAAGCTGCCTGACGCGCTGTTAAATAAAGTCTCATGCTTTTGCAGTGAGAGGGGTCTTGGTGTCTCTCAGTGGCCTTGTTCCTAAATGAAAGCCTGGGGGTCTTTCAGTTTGTATGTATTAAAACTTTGTGACTCATTAGTGGTCCCTTGTGACACATTGTTTAATTCAAGTTAGTGATAGTGACAAAGGCAGACATGTTCTACCTGGAGAAAGCCACTGTGAGATTTAGAATTCTGCAGCTGGACTTACCTTTAAGAGAATTCCCACCATTTACAAATGTGTCCAGACCAATGTGACATCGTTCAGATGGCTGGTGACTGTGGTCTGGTCTGCTCTGTGCTGCCCCACAAACAGTTCTCCAGATAAGCATTGACACAAGTAGTTTTCCAGGCTTATGAACAAGCAGAAACCGGGATTTATATTCAGGAAAGAAGTGGAAGTGGTAGGAATTGAGCAGGTATTAGGACAGATAGAGCCTAGGATATCCTCCATCGTCTAAGCCAATTTCATTATAGCATACATTAGTAGTTACAGGAAAACAATCAAGAAGAAGAGCAGGGCCAAATTCTTTACAGGATTATGTAAAATGTATACACTCCTGCTAACAAATAAAAGACATCTACTTGTGTGGGACCAGCCATGATGTCTCCAGTAGAGTTAAAAGCAGGCATGACACTTAGTTGCTAAAAGGGAATAGACAGAGCTCCTCCCAGCCCAGCCCCCCACCCGGGAGCCACCAGGCAGCACCCGCGCGACTGCCGGCTTTGCCCCGGGACCCCGCCCCCGGACCCCAGCCCCTCCCTCCGCGCTGACCCCCGCCAAGCTCCCAGTACCAATGCTGTAGATCAACTTTCTCATACAGCTACCCCAAAAACATACAACTCCAGGGAGTACACCACTCACCCTCACATTTCACCAAGATACTAAATCGTAAAAGTGCACTACCATACTAATATTCATCCCCTGATTACTTAACCTGACTTAACTGACGTACTAACAGCCTAGCAGCCTCATTAGGATATAACAATAACAATAGACAAATATACCCAATCCAAGGCAAGCACTAGTAATAACTGGCAAGTGTAACAATACCAACTACATCCGTTCAGTGAAAAACACACAGAAACTGAACGGTCCTAAAAAGCAAAACAACAATGCCCAAGTCAAAGTGCAGATCCACGAGAAACAAAACCCAAGAAGACCAATCTCCCACCGAAAGAATCAATCCCACAATGATGGATTCCCACCAGAACAAATCCACAGAAAATCGCCATGAAAGCCAGACCCAACATCACGACTTTCAGAGTATGATCATTACCATGATTAATACTATGAAAGGAAATCCAAGAAGAATTAACCGTATCAACCACTTTGAACAGGAACACAACAGGCACCTGGAGGAGTTGAGAGAAACAGTTCAAGAAACAAAAATAGGTACAGAGCAATTAAAACAGTCTCAGGCAGAGTTTAAAATTGAACTAAAAGACAAGTTATCTTCAACCCAAAACTCAACAGAGAGTCTTATCAGCAGAACCAATGAGGCAGAAAATAGAATTTCAGATCTTGAAGACAAAGTGGGAGAATTAACCAGCTCAATGGAAGAGATTGTTAAAGCCAAAAAGATACTGGAGAGGAACATTCAAGAGATATGGGACACCCTGAAGAAGCCTAACATGCGCATTCATGGAATACCTGAACAAGAATCCCAAAATACCACATCGAAGGAAATATTTCAATTCATCATAAATGAAAACTTCCCACAACTAAAGAACAAGAGGCCTATCCAAATACCAGAGGCATTTCGCACTCCAAACAGATATGACCAAAATAGAAAATCGCCATGGCAAATAATAGTCAAAACACTCCACATGCAAGACAAAGAAACGGTGCTGAGAACTTCAAGAGAAAAAAAGCAAGTCACTTTTAAAGGTAACTTATTAGAATAACAAATGACCTACTCAATGGAAAGAGTAAAAGCAAGAAGAGCTTGGAGAGACATACTTCAAGTATTAAATGAGCAAAAATGCCAACCCAGACTGATATACCTGGCAAAACTATCTGTCTTGATTGAGGGAGAAAGAAAAGTTTTCCAGCACAAAGACAACTTGAAGAGATAGATGTCTATCAAACCAGGCTTTCAAAAAATGCTAGAAATACTACTCAATCTTGAAGAAAAGAACAAGCGTATCTAGGAGGACAGAAAGGAAGTATAATACCACCAAAACATAAATATCAAACAACATGCTTACAAAATCTACTAAACATAAAAAATGTCCAGAATTAAAAATAATTTCTCCATTATAACATTAAATGTCAATGGTATTAACTCACCAATTAAGAGACACAAATTACAAACTTGGATTAAAAGGGAATGTACAATGAATGTCTCAAAGCAGAATTATCTGGTCCATGCATTAACATATCTCACATGCACTGGAAAGGAACTGTAAGGGGAAATTTTAACTTCACCATTTCTGAGAACAAAAGTGATCTTAGAACGACAGGAGGTAAACTCAATTTCCAGAGGAAGGATTTTGGCTGCCATTGTCTATGCAGAGAAGAGGCAAAACTCAACTTCCAAAGGGAGGAATCCACCTAATAATTGCCCATTTTAGATGATAATGTGTCATTCTCCAGAGAGCAGGCTTTAAGACTGACAACCCCACACCCTCCCCACCCTGGCCATCCCACATCAGGAAGACCATCTCCCACAGGCTTGCTCAGGGGTGCACCTTCACTAGCAAGTCTGATGTGCCCAAAGGCTCAAACGACTGTCAGTGAACACTTGTGCCAACAGAGGCAGAGCAGGATCCTGGGTCTTACCATGCATGCTTCACTGGGCCTTGAGAGCACTGAAACAGACCATCCCCAACTCCTGTGGCCTAGTCCCATGAGGCCACTCCCCCTTCAGGTAGGAGTCAGAACTGAGCCTGGTGGAGCAAAAGCTGAGCTCCTTGCGATCACAGGATCACAAAAGCCCTTCTTTGATGCTCCATTCCCACTGTCATGGTTTGAAATGTGTCCCCCAAAGTCTCAAGTGTTTAACGAGATTATAGCACCTTGAGAGGTAGAGCCTTGCTGGAGGAAGGCAGTCACAAGGGGTGGGCCTTGAGGTGGATTAGCCCCACCCTACTCTAGGAGAAGTCTGCCTTTGTAGCAAGCATTCTGCATCTCTTAGCTTCCAAGATGTCTGCAATGACAGCCTCCTCCAGCTTTGGCCAACCAGCCATGCTGCCTCTACTTTGAGAAACTGTACCTTCTCTCTGGAACCATAAGCTGAATAAACCTGCCTTTCTCCCTTAAGTTTCTTGACTTTGGCTGCTCTCACAGCAATACTTAAGAGTAACTGTTACAGAAATTGGTACGCGGTAGTGGAGTATTGCTGTGAGATTAAAAACAGCTGGTACCACAACATGAAGTTGTTTGTGAAGCTGAGAGAGGTTGGTTCCCAGCAATATGACCAATGCTGTGATGTGGCTAGTGTGCCTTTGGAACTCTTTGTTGGGAGAAATATGGAGAGCTTTGGGACTTTGTGCTGGGAAAGTCTTTGTGTCTTGGTGGTTGGGACAAATTGGCCTTTCTCATCAGAACTCTGTAGAGAGCAATGCTATGAGAGACTTAGGCAGTGGAAGCCCAGCTTGTGATGGTCCAGAGGGGAACAGAGACTGTGTTTGCAACTGGACAAGTGACACATGGAAACATGTACTGGCCAAGAGTTTAGTGAAGTTTTGCCCTAGTCCTGAAAGCTTGCCTGAAGTTAAACTGGAGTGTGTGGTGGAGGAAGTCTCACAGCAGTGTAGTCTTGACAATGTAATATGGCTCCTTTTAGTTGTCGTCAAAATTATGAAAAAGAGCAAAGAATCAGGCAGGAAGAATCAAAAACTAAGATCTGATGGTGAAAAATACAATGCCAAACTTAGAGTTGAACTATGAAAAGGCAGAGAAAAAAAAGCTGTTAAAGAGATTAGCTGCATTTGTAAATCAAAGCCTGCTCTCAATTTGAATAACAGGAGAGGCCCTAGCTTGAGAGCAAGATCCTCAGGGAAGGCTCCCACTTACAAGAATGTAAATCCTTTCAGAAGAGGACTGGAGCTAGAGGCTGGAGTTCCAAAGCAAGAGTTGGTTTCTCTTACCAAGCAACTGCCCAGAAGTGAAAGAGATGGTCAACATAGAGAGCAGAATCAACTGTGATTCTGAAACACAACGTGTTTCATCAACATGGTTCTGGTTTTAGAGGCATCAAGGATACAAGAGGGAGGAAATGGTGGAGTCCTCCTGCAAAATTTCAAAAAATGATGGAAGCCAGGCAGCATGTGGCAAAAAGTCTGCAGTTTGGAGGTCCAAGAAAGGCAGTTTGTGTTGTGGAGTTAAAGCCTGGTTTGCCATTGAGAAGTAAAGATGTTAGAGATGCCAGAAACAATGTAGGACACCTGCCAAGGAGAGCTGTATACCCTGGGAGGAGTCAGCTCAAAAGAACAACTTATTCTATGGGCAGCTGCATTGGAGGGATGGAACCAAAGCCCTTTGGAACTGAGATGATTTCAACAAGAGGCTCACCTGTTGAAGTTGGAGCTACAAGATTTGGGGTTTATTCTGCTAGTTTTTGGTCTTGGTATGGACTAATCTTTCCTGGATATGCCCCCATTCCTTCCTTTAGGAATGGGAATCTTTATTCTTTGCCATTGTAGGTTGGAAGTATTCAACTTGTCTTTTGATTTTATAGAAGGCTTTGGACTTTGGACTTTTGGACTGTATTGGGACTACTGATGTAGTCTATGAAGACTTTTAAAATTGGACTGAGTATGGTTTATATAATGAGATGCCAATTAGCCTGTGGGGGCCAGGCGTGGAGTGTCATGGGTTGAACTGTGTCCCCCAAAGTCTCATGGGATTAGCAAGATCATGACACCTTGAGAGGTAGAGCCTTGCTGGAGAAAGGCAGTCACAAGGGGTGGGCTTTGAGGTGGATTAGTCCCACCTTATCTCTAGGAGAAGTCTGCCTTTGTAGCAAGCAATCTCAGCTCTCAGCTTCCAAGATGTCTGCAGTGACTTAGTCTCTTCCAGTTTTGGCCAACCAGCCATGCCGCCTCTGCTTTGAGAGACTGTTTCTTCCTTCTGGAACCATAAGCTGAATAAACCTCTCTTTCTCCCTTAAGTTTCTTGACTTTGGGTGCTCTCTCATAGCAATAATTTAGAGTAACTGTTACACCCACTGAGCGACATATACTTGTACAAGTATGCATGTGCAAATGATGGCCCCTGTAAGTACCCCTGGAGATGGGGACCTTCACTCAGTGATTGCTCCAGGGACTTGCACCTGTGACCACCCAGGTCTGCATGGGGACTGTGCAGCAGGCCTGCTCTACACTCAGCCTAGTTGGCCGAGGGCTCCCAGCTGTGTGAAGTGCAGGGTGAAGAGTATGTATGTGATGTTGATAAATTTTTATTCAACTTTGATGCTTCTTCAGCACCTTTCTTGATGGTCCCCAGGGCCTCGGCCAGGCTCAGAGTCACCCCCTTCAAGGTCCCCACCCCAGCAGTACATTGAGCATGAACCCTATGATCCAGGGGCAACCCACAAATACAAATGACTTCCAGGCTTGTCACCTTTGCCCTGGGCATACTGCTCCCCAGAAAGATTTGGAGAGCCCCTGGTAGCCTGTGAAAAACATTGTGTTCTCCTTGAAAGAGAGTGCATTCCATGAGTATGGGTTGGCTTGGGTCACCATTACCTGGCCTCAATTCTCCTCACATGACAGGCTGGGGCCTCCTCATGGATCTGACCTGCAGAGACATCCTGTGCATTGTGACCACAAAGCCAGCCTGTCAAGTTTGTATCTCTGAATAAAGAATCTAAGGCTCCCTCTTGGCTGGGCCACAGCCTCTTGAGTACACACACAGCTGTGTTTACGGTGGAGGATGGCATCATATGCACCCCATCACCACCTGCTAATGGGTATAAATTGCCATCTGGGGTCAGCCCAGAAACAGTCACCACACTTGGGTTGTCTCATAGTTCCCACCCTCCTGTCAACACAGCCATGGAGGACTATTCTTCTGAGTGTGCTGTATGTGGGATACTCCAGCTGACATTAGGTACTAAGAATAGGGTGCTTCTGCTAACAGATACTGAGAACAGGGTGCTTCTGCCAATAGGTACTGAAAGCAGAGTGCTTCTGCCAACATCTAGGAGGACAGAAGTGAAGTATAATACCACCAAAACCTAAAAGCTAAATTATGCACTTATGAAAGCCACTAAATATAAAAATTCTGTTATTAAAGGTTATTTCTCAATTATAACATTAAATGTTAGCAGACTGTTTCTGCTAATAGGTGCTGACAGCAGGGTGCTTCCAACCAACAGGGATTGAGCATTGGGTGCTTCTAGGTGACACACAGGTGCTGGGAGTAAGATACTCCAGCAAACATAGATACTGAGTAGAGGATGGGATGGACACTGGAAAGACACATCCACAGGAGCTGAGTGCACTCAACACTGCCTAGCATAGCATGAGGGAGGGAAAATAGGGAGTTTTGGCCTGCTCTAGTGCTGGTGAGGGGTGTCCTGCCACATAGGCCTAGGCTTGCCCTGGGACCTGGATGTGTTCTTTGGGTGCCTGTACTCCAGACCACCCCCCACCCCGGCCCTAGCATATGTCCCTGCACATGTTGCTGCTGCTGCTGCTGCTGCATATGAGGCTGGGTGTGTGGTATCCATGCGGGGTGGGTGTCCACAGTAGGGTAACTGATGGCATTACATGGGTCTGATGTTTTCAGTATGGTGTCTGACAACAACCAAGTGGGTCAGGGACCCTGGACAGAACAGAATAGTATTGGCTTTCAGGTGCCCCATCATGATACCAAGGAGACCCTGTAACTTAGCATGAACTGCCCCTATATGTGACTATGTCAACTCCACATGGGGATGCCTGCTGTTCCTTGAGAGTGGCATTGGCCACAATCTTTGCTGCCACATTGTGGTGCTCACACATGAGATGCACACAGGCACAAATACAGATTTGTGTATACACACACACAGGTCTTTCTGCTATGTCAATAGTGCACATCTTGCACTGTGGACACATCAGTCATATAACCTGAGGAGCTTCTGTCCCCTGACCCCTCACCCCAAGACAGCCTGCTTTAGGCCAGGGGACCCCTGCTCACATCCTCCTCACCTGGGACCCTTGGAATCCCAGCATGCAGTGGCACCCAGGATGAGATATGGTGGACCCAGGCACAGGGTTTTCTGAGAGAAGCTGGACATGCAGGGCTCTGTGAGGATGCTGGTTTGACATCACATCTACAGTGCCATGTCAGCCATGATGCGCAGGGCAGGCTGTGCCCCGTGTCCTTCTCACATCTGGAAGATGTGATCATGGGCAAGATGTCATGTATACAGGAATGATTCCATGCCCCAGGCTCCAACTTGAGACAGGGAAATGGTGTGCTCACCTGACTTCCTATGTACCACAGATCACATTCTGTCACCCAACAGTCAGGGATGGGTTTGTGTTCATTGCTTCCCACCACATGTCCTGCATGTCTGCATTTGACTTGGGGTTCAGGAGTGATGCAGATGCCAGTCACAGTGTGGGGACAGGACAGCATGGGAACCAGTTTCCTTCTAGGAAAAAGAAGTGTCATAGTGCACAGAGTGAGCTCCATGTCCCAGAAGGGTCCAGAAACACCCTTGCCTTTCCCTGAGGCCATTGGACATCATAGTCCTCCAGGGTCACAAGCCCTTCTCCCTCAGCTGTGAGGTTTACGAGCTCAAGGTGTCTGCTCTGCACACAAGAACTTCCTGTGAGGTCAGCGTAGGTGTTGTATGCATCAGCCCAGATCTGCATAGGTACCCCGGGATGACACTGAACCCTAGATCCTCCTCAGGGTTGGGTGTCCAGCTGTGCCAGGGCTTATGGGGAGTTAACATGGAAGCTGGGGCTCTAGCCTGACCAGCACACATTCTATTAATTGAGTCCCAAGCTGTGTATCATGGCAGGAGATTTTCAAGTAGACTCAGGGTGCATTACCATCATGAAGGTACAGTGTGAGCCTCTGGCGACCCTGGGATCACAGGTATTGAGACATCCACCCAGGACCTTGGCATCATGGACTGCCCTGTGCCCTGCAGGTGTGATCTGGCTCTCCCCCAAAGGACACTGCAGGTGGGCACACTCCGGTCAGCAAGTCAGACACCATCTTTAGTCTCACTTCAGCTTTTCATGCCAGGACCTGCCAGTGTAAGGATTCTATGCTGTGTGTGCCCCAGGCTGTGGGCACCCTCTCAGTTCCACGTGGAAAAAAACACACGCAAAGCCATGATAACAGACCCATTGCTGCTGTTGATAAAGTGTGTGTGTGTAGATCTACTCTGGGGAACCCTGCACCTTCTCTTGCAGTCAAGGAACAAGGAGGCTATGATCCCGTGACCCCAACACAGTGGCATCCTCCTGACAACAGGTGAAGTCTGAATGAAAGATGCAGTTCATGGTTGCTTGCTTACTCAACATCAGACCTAGCCCTGGCCAAGACAGAGGCAGCTGATGGCCTGGAGATAGAGACTGGCAATGGGTGGGGGGCCTCTCCTGTCCCAACATTAGGAGAATTGTGTGTGCTCACAGCTGAGCAGGGGACATCCCAGGCCTGCACATCACAGGATGGGGTACAGAATGCTTGGTAATCTGCAAGTCAATGCAGGCAGTGCAAGATGCATGTACATACACACACATAGTTCTCTGTGAATTGTCTTCAAATCACACCTGGGTAATTCTTCCACTGCTTGTGGCTGTATGGTTTATAATGCTACCGCCAGGGTCTTTTTGATTACTTTCTAATTGATATCACGCTAGTTCAGGAAGATGGTTTCTAGCACTCGCAGTGATTTGTGCTGACATCTGCAAGCGCTTGGGCTGCCTGCTCCCTCAAATGCACACCCTGTCTTTCCAGGGTACCTGTCCCACCAATCAGTCCTGCACTGTTCCAGAAGCCCCTGAGTGTGGCAGTTATGGGTGTGTATGCCATAACTCCAGGTGGTATCTATCAAGGCACTAGAGTGCTCACATTGACGCCCATCAGTGCATGAATGGTCCGTTCCTAGGAATGGACAGAAGTACTGGTTTGTGACTGGATGAATGGAGCATTCATCCGTTTTTATGAATGAATGTGTGGCCCATTCACATGAAGGTGTTGATGGGTTGGTCCTTACGCATGGTCCATTCACCTATGTCCTGTAAATGGATGTGTGGCCCATTCACATGAACGTATTGATGTGCAAGTGTGGGCTGGACTCATTCATTCCTGCTCAGCAACAGAATGGTTGAGTCCATGAGAGCAGTTCATGGAGGGAGAAATCCTTCTAAGACCAGCTGTCTGTGTGGGTCTGAAAATGGACTAACCCTGCCCCATGTTTCATCTCATAACCTCATGATATCCCTGTGTACCATCTCTGCCAAACATTCTTACCGCCTTGGTGTTCGTTTTCAGATATGAATTAGGGGATACCAGTGTCAGATGAAAGACCAGCCCAGCAGAGATAAGGGGAGGCTGGGGGGTGTCCAGTGGGGGGCTCAGTGGGTCCTTGCACCCTCTCAGTGAGGCTGCAGAGCAAGCACTAGTATTGCCATAGACACGTCCTAAGGGGTCTCTGTTGAGTCCTGCCGGCTGCCCAGGGAGACACCCCGTCCAGCTCCACTTTATCCCAGGCAAAATGGGACTCAGCACTTCCCTGGCTCCTGCTTTAGCTTTTCTGTGTTCAGATAGAGCAGCGCGGCTTTGGGGAAATGCAGCTAAGGCCCCAAGGAAATGGGGCCCCGAGGAAACAGGGCCATGCATCCTAAGGTAGCCTTCAGAGAGCTAGGTGCGCCCCCACATCCTCCCTGATGTTCTACAGCAAGCGAGGTGCAGCCTGCTGACTCCCTGAAGCCCCGCCTCTGCAGGGGATACCTTCGGGAACCTGCCGTAGCACCTGCTGAGGAAGAAGGAGGCCAAGCTCCAGCGCGCACTGCAGAATCTGCACACCAAGCACCTTGTGCTATGCAAGTGTGCACCCCGGAACTTCCCAGTGTTTTCTGAGATGGGCTATACCAACTCTGGTGAGAGGTGCAGGGGAGATGGGGTCCCTAGACGTCTGTGGCATAAGTGATAGCATAGGTTTGGCTGGGATGAGTGCACACAAGGGTCTCAATCAGGGAAGATCACACTGATCAAGGCTCTGATGGGCAACGGCGCCCTGAGACCAGATATTTGAGCTGGACACACAGCACACATGTGGTCTCTGCCCTCACACCTTACCGTCTTTTACATGGACACCATCAGCTTCTTATAGTAGCTGCCCCACAGTCTGATGAGACCTTCTCGGCCATGCTGGAGGACTTGCTGCACTCGGTGTTTGGGGCTGTGACTACCCCTCGTACACCATTCAGAGAGTCGGAGCCTCGACTCCCCACAGGTTCCTGGCATCAATCTGGGGGACAGTAGCTTGCTGGGTTCTGGACATTTTGTTGCTTCTATTTGTCAAGCTTCTAGTTGTCAAGTATATCTAAGTCTCACACATGTTGCATACCCACAGATGGTGGAGAACTGGCACAGCCTCACTATGGCCTACTTGAGCTAACAGCCAGTTGTGAGGATGGGGTTCAGGAATGCTTAGGGCAGAAGGAAGGTGGACATTTGCATGCACTCACCCATCACCTTCCAGGGTGCTTCAGTGTGAGTCCCTGTCATTGTCCCAGCAACCCACTGTGATGGTATCTCACGCCTGCCCCATGCTGACTATATATTGGCCAGGATGTCTGCTATCTGTGATCCCTAGCGCATCCACTTGGGCCTGTCTGCACGGTGTCCACTGCTAGTGAGGCACATGTGCTTTCCTCTTCTTCCCAAACCCCTGTTAAGCTCTGCAGGCCTGTCCATGGTCCAATGGGAAAATGGCCTCTCAGATCCCTGACCTCCTGCCCTGGCCCACACCAGGATCTGATCATTCACCTGTGGGATGTGAGCCACGCTGAGACAGAGCTGCAGAAGACCAGTGCCCTATCCAGGCTGCAGGATCTGCACCTGTCCCCTGCACTGCTAGAGTCTATGGTGAAGGTCCATATCAAGGTGGACCTTGTGCCAGGATGAGTTCCTGGAGCTGGGGATTTCCTGATGGGGTCTGGGGGCTTGTCCACAGGTTCCATGTTGTCTGATGTCCATGGGGGGGTGCATTGACCACAAGTTCCATGTCCTCTGGGACTTGGGGGCTCATAAGCTGATCACAGGCTCCCACAGGGGTTGCTGATCACAAGCTCCATGTCCTGTGCCTGGCACATGTCTGAGGATCTCAGAGTTGCCTATCCAGGGTGAGGGCTCCACATAAGTGGTCTACTGCCCCACCCCTCTCCACACAGGTACACACCACCTGGGGCCACCTGCCCTAGCCTTTCTGCCTTCCTGGTCCACAGCCTAGAGGACCTGAAAGTTATTATGAAGGACTAGGTGTTGAAGGCAAAGGGGAGACGGGTTCTCATGCTCAACATAGTGTTTGCCAGACCACAGATCAGGTTAGTGGCCTTGACGAGATGCACCATGGCCCTGTCCATGTCACTGCACAGTAGGGGCTTCTATGAACTGTGAACAGCTGAGGCATGGGGTTTCAGGTCAAGGAGTATCTGCGTTCTCTCTATACCCCTAGGTGCTTAGCCTGTGCTGCTGTGTATATCCCCAGTGTCTAGCCTGCACTCTGTGTATACCCCAGTCGCCTAACCTATGCTGTTTGTATACCCTAGGTGCCTAACCTCTGTGTATACCCTGGACACCTAGCCTGTGCTGCTACGTCAACCCTGGATGCCTAGTCTGTGCTCTTTGTATATCCCAGTCACCTAGCCTTTGCTCTGTATGTACTCCAAGTGCCTAACCTGTATTTTGTGTATACACTTGGCACCTAACTTATGCTGCTATGTGTACCCTAGTCACCTAGCCTTTGCTGCTATGTATGCCTGGGTGCATAGCCTGTGCTCTGTATATACCCTAGGTGCCTACCCTGCACTCTGTGTATATTTCACACATCTAGCCTGTAATGCTATGTATTCCCTGGGTGCCTAGCTTGTGAATACCCAGGGTATGCATGCTGTGTATATATATTCTGGGCACCTATCCTGTACTGCAGTGTATATTCTGGGTACCTATTTTGTGTCTGTGCATACTCTGGGCACTTAGTGTACCCACCTGCACTCCCTGGGTATAGGCTGTACACAACAGGCTCCAGGTTAGGGGTGACAGCTTTGAAGATCCTAGGCTGTGATTCTATGTGTGCCTGATGCAGCCCCTGCCTTGCTATAGCTGGCTGTACAAAGAGTCTGTCGAGTAGCAGGTGGACATGCTCTCTGACAATGAGGTGGTCCATATAAAGGTCATTATGAGCCATGCAGAATATGGAAAGTTCTGGAAGCTGTTCCCACAATGAGGAATCTTGGAGAAGCACTCTTGGAGAAGATGTGTACTACTCCTGTGGTCCTCAGAATCTCATGGCTTCAGTGGCAGGCAGAGTGGGGGCCTCCCAGACCATGACTAGCAGGCCAGCTGGGGAGATGGCTTTGGCCTCAGTGTGGATAGTGTGACACATGTGATGGATGGCCTCGGTTAAGCCTATCACAAGCCGTGTGCCCTGGGGACTACATTAAAGAAGGAGGTCAGGAGGTGAAACATTGTGGTCCTGGCTGTACCTCGAGTGAGACCAGCTGTGTACAGGAGACCCTGTCTGAAAATAAATGAAAGCACCCACCACATTGGAATTTGGTTTATTTTTTCAAATGTGATGGTGCCAAGCACTCCTTGAGAAGAAAGTAACCCTCAATCAGTAGGCAGGATGTGGCGGCCCCGGCCCTTTTCACCTACTGTACAATCCTTGGTGCCCAGCAACCCTTGGTGCCCAGATGAGTTGTAAGGGGTAGGAGGCAGCCACTTACTCCTGGTTGTTTGGTGATGGTGAAATGCAACAAGTAGTCAGGAAGCTGGGCAGTAAGTAGAGCTGATCTGGACCAGTGACCACCACACTCAGCTCTAAGGACAAGTGATGGCTCCTCGGTAGCCCTTGGAAGCCTGGAGACTCACACCCACCCCATGACAGATAAGCAATCGGTGTGTGATCCTGGTCATCTTGCCCCTGGGAATTGTCTCAAGCCATGGTGCTGAAGAGCAGCATTCTGATCTGTACCCAGAGGGCGCAACAGGTGGGGCAGAGCACAGACGGTGGAGTCTCATCCAAGTACAGCTCCAGAAAGCTGGCCTCAGCCCAGTCCTCTGAGCTCTGATAGACAAAAGGTGGGGCCACAGCCTGGGGTACCGGGAGGCCTGGACAGTGCCGCAGCTCTGAGTGACCAGTGCCAGCTTCTTCTTGAATTCTTCCCACCACATGGTTCACAGAACACTTTGGTGAGTGTGGGGGAACATGAACCGCGATCACCCTCCAGCTTAAACCAGGTGTTTTGCTCCATGGTCCCAGTGTTTTTCTAGAGGGATTCTAGCCCCCCCCCCTTAACATATCTACACTCTGTGGCTCCTGGCTGCATATTTGTCCTGGACTCAAATGTGGGTGTGGTCGGCTAGGCACAGTATGCTGAGCCCCTGGCAGTGCTATGGTGCCAGTTGCTCTGGGGCCCATGCTCACGTGGGGGGGGGCGAGGAGTGGGACCAGGGCTGTCAGTCAGCAAAACAGCAGCTTTGGTTGAGTCTGATGATGTAGCTGATGAAGGTTTTGGTGCCTATGAAGTTCCCCGGATGATGCTGGTTCACTGTGGGCGGTGCCACGGCCCTGGTGGAGTACCCAGGTGCTTAGTTGCAGCAGGCTGGGCAGCTTCATCTTGAGGAGGGATTGGGCCGGGTGCTTCAGCACATACTCCAGGTTCTTTTTCAGGTGGGGCCTGCCAGAAGCCCCCTGACATCAGAACAGTCAGTATACATGGGCCGTGTTCTGTGGGCACACACAGACATGGAGGGGGTTGTGGGGAGACAGATAGTATGAGCCACATGGTGGGGGAGGGCAGGAGCAGGTGGGCTATAGGCACCCAGTTGCTTCCTTATAGAGTCGGGACCCTCACTGCAGGGACCACTCATCCCCAAGTCCTAGATGGGCACTATCGACCCAGGGCCACTGCACGTGCACTGCAGAGCTGGTAGTTGCTGAGGTCCTCCTGTGTTTCTGAACTCAGTGCCCCATCCCTGGATGGCTGCAGCTCTTCCTAGTCTCCAGGTAATGGATGAGTGATTGGGTCTTCACCTTGTTCCCCCAGTAGTAGGGGATGCCCAGCCACAGCTCACAGTGCCAGCTCACAGAGTGCTTGCCTTCCTAAAACAGGATCACCTGCTAGTCACCCATTCCCACAACTGAACCAGTGTGAGCACATCCTGCAGGGACCATGCAGGCTGCAGCAGGTGGCCACATGCTATCCTCACAGCCCACCCACCTGCTCAGGCTCCTGGGGAAAATAGAGCATAATGCTTGAGCATCCCAGGCACATAGGTGTGCACAGTGAGCCATATACAACCCTCCCAGGACAGCCTGTAGATGCACCTACCCCTTCCCTGCCCCATACCCCTTGTGGGCATGGCATGTCCCAGAAAATGTTCTTGATGCAAGTGATGAGGTACTCATGCAAGTCGTCAGTCATGCCCTTGAAGTTCCTGCAAGTCAGGATGACCATCTCGGAGTGTGTTTCTCCAGCCACTCCAAAATGTCCCTCAGGGTGTCCTGAATGGGGTCAGGACACTGAGGCCTGCCTGAGTGCAGACCTGGTCCTACTTGGTGAGCCACCACACCGCACTCTTCAGTGGTGTGTCCTGTGCCCGGCCCCCACTTGGCTGTCCTACTACCAGACTAAACCTGGAAAAGCTATCCTTCCCATAGGACCTGACAAGGACTGTGTGGATGGACACATGCCTGACTCCTCAATAAGCCAAGCCAGACACAAGTAATCAGGTGGAACTGGCTCTTGTGAGAGGCCACAGAGTCAACTGGCCTCCTATCTGGGCTCTGATGGAGGAGCGGGTTGGACATCAGGCTTCGTTGACTTAACAATCCCCAGCCTCACCATGGTGTGCACCATGTGCACTATGTGCAGGTTGTACTCACAGCCCTCCTGCATATGCTCAACCCACCTGTCCAGGTAAAATATACCCACATCCAGCTGCTCCATCACATCCAGCACCTGCAGCACTCACCAGCCAGCATTTCTCTGCCCTGCCCTCTGGAGTGCATGTTCCCCTCCTCCCCCACAGGGTTTACATAGGGGTGTGACACATACATAGATCTGCAGTGGTATGTCCTGTGCTCGGCCCTCACTTGGCTGTCCTACCACCAGACTAAACCTGGAAAAGCTATCCTTTCCATAGGACATAGCAAAGACTGTGTGGATGGACATAAACATGGGACTAAGGATCCCAGGCTGGTTTTCTGCTCTTTGGCTGAGGCCCACACTTCAGGGGTATGGTGCTGCAGACCAGAGTTGCAGCCTCGAGACCAGGGCTCCCCAGGACTGGGCGGAGAACAGAACACACACAGCTCCCTCTCATCTGAGTGAATCCTGAACCCGTTTATTGAAACTTTCGTGACAACTTTTATACAGAAAATTTTGGGGTAAAGAATGTTGCACCTACAACAGACATATAATTTTTTAGTCAGCAAAAATCACCTTCAGGGTGGACATTTTTTCAAGAACCTAACCCATTGCTTCAGGGCAAAGACACTTGAAACATTCTCTCAGTATTTCTAAACTATGTAATCTATAATGCTTCACCAGATAGCTATACATTTTAACTGCTTTTTTTTAAAATACAGAGGCAGAATGTTCTCCTATTGATTTTAGCAAGGAACATATTTTACAATTAACTATGAGTCCCCAACACCCCATAAGTCCCAGCATGAGCTTTTGCTGTTGTCCTCTCCAAGTTGATACTCTCAATCAGGCAGGTCGACATAGGCACCAGGCATGGCAACAGGTTCTAACTTGGGAAGATGCATCAGCTCATGTAATCTCTACTATTCAAGCTTAAACTACATCTCTAAGGAGGCCTTGACTTGGATACTCAAGGCCCATAAGCTATAGCTGGTTCTGTCGATGAAGCACTGAGGTATGCACTGAAGAAAAACACTTAAGCAATATAATTATTAAAAGAATAACTTCTATAATAGCATCCTTCTATTCCTTTAATAGTAAGGTTGCTTATGTCTTCCTTTGAGGAATTCCAGAAGTGTATTGCCATCATTTAGATGACCCATCTGTGAACCATGCATACTCCAAACCTGGGGTCCAGTCAGGCCCCATATGCCAAGGGTGTCTCTTTCGGGGCAGAGGCAATCATTGGTGGGAGTGCACTCAGATGGTCCATCTCTGTGATTTCTCATAAGAGTGCTATTTGGGGTAGGAAAGACACGGCCCCCTTTGCTTCTGACATGGATTCTCCCAGTTTGGATTGCAAATACCATCTCCAGGGGCAGTCTTGGCATCTAGACTTTCTGGCATGATGGTCTCTTCCTTGGCCTTCTGCCAAGGTAAGAGAGTATCACAGTTTCTTTTAAGGTTCTGGTGGACTGATAGCATAGCCTTATACTTCTGGAATTTCTGAGTTAGTATGTAGGTGGGAATTTTACCCACCTATGTTTTAAGACTCTAAAAGTTATTCTCTAATTTCCTTAAAATCAGTGCACACATTCTGACTAACAAGTCTACTTATTGTAAATGACTAGACATGAAATTTCTGTTTAGTATTTGACTGAAACTTAAAAAGCAGGCTTCTTCTCTAGAACAGAGAGCAGGAAGCTAGTTCCAAAAAACCCTAAGAAAGGGCACTCCTAAATCCCAGAAGAATTCTTCCTGCCAGAGGCAAAACTTGAATTATCCCAAACAAAACCTAGGTAAGAATGCTTAGCATCTGTCCATGGGCTTTATTGTGACATACCTAGAAATTCCTAGCACTTGCCCATGGGGTTACTGTGACCTTCCCAGGGAACAGGCTTTAGGCCTGAACTGGGAAGAAACACCAAAACCTGACAATTCCCATATTTTTTCTTATTTCTCTAAAATAAAGCCATGTCCTTATCCCAAAACATGTTACTTTGAATCCACCTTTTCCAAACTGAGACATATTCTACCAGATTAGTTGGATAGGAGCGCGGCAGTATGGTCAGGTTTTCTTGAATGCCTAAATATTCATGCCCACACCTCCCTCCCCCAAAGCTACACAGTGCCCTTGGGAGGAATCTGTGGTCACTCAGCCACTGATAATCTGCCACACGCCTTCACTTATGTAACCATCCATTTGAGCACCATGGGGAGCATGAGATAGGAGATCACCTTTCCCAGGATATGCAACAGCCAAGACTGCATGTGCAAGGTAGGTGATTTGCAGTTCAGACAGCACATCATGGTATCGTTGGCTCCCTGGGGGGCACAGGAAAGGCTTTCCCATCATTTCTCATCCCACCCTCCATGCTCACACCGAGCTGCCCAGATGCACATCCACCCAGTAGCAGCAGCCCTCTCACAGGTTCTGCATACTGCTTCCTGAGAAAGCCAGATCCTCAAGTGCCTATCTCTTGGCAGCTGGGTGTGGATCTAGCTTTTCATGTTCATCACATATAGTCAGGGTTAAAACTCATCAGGTCTGCAACCCTGAACAGCTGGAACCTTAATACTAAATAGAAATTTCCTGTCACCCCAAGTCTTCAAAAAAAGGAGGTATGAGTGCAAAGGGGAGCAGATATGATCTCGGCGTATTAATAAGCAGTGTATAATTCACATGTGCTCCAGACAGGCTTCTTCTATTAACATCATCTACACAGAAAGTCTCTTAATATAAGCAGTTGCAGAATATTCTCCTGGGATGTGTCCCCAGCTTCTGACCTCCAATGCACACACACATCACCTGTTCCTGGCACATGTATGTGTTCACATGCACACATATGCATGCATCCTTCAAGCGTCTGGGATCACTCAGCATGTGACTGTGTGAGTAAGTCAGGAGTGTCTTTGTGGCCATGGCAGGTCGAGGAGTGGGTGTATGCATATGTGTAGGGAGGGGGTAGAGAGGGTGGAGGGATGTGTGTTTACATGTGTGGATGGGGTGAAGGAGCATGTGTATGCATATGTGGAGGGAATTGAGGGGCGTGGGTATACATGTGTGAAGGGAGTGGAAAGGCATGTGTATGCACATGTGGAGGGGATAGAGGGGTCGAAGCATGTGTATATGCTTGTGTGGAGGGTGTGTGCATCACTGGTGAGGCTTTGCTATCACAGTGATGCTGTGATATCAGAGAGGAGACTGTCATATCACAGTGAGACTGTGATGTTACAGTGAGGCTATGATGTCAGTGGTAAAGCTGTGCGGTTATCATGAGGCTATTATATTAGAGGCAAGGATGATGTCACAGTGACCTTGTGATGTCACAATGAGTATGTGATGTCACAGTGAGGCTGTGACTTCAGTGAGGCTGTGATGTTACTTGAGAAATGATGAGGTCACAGTAAGGCTATGATGACACAGTATGGCTATGATATCACATTGAGGCTGTGATGACGCAGTGAAGCTGTTATGTCACTGGAGAGGTTATGATGGCACAGTGAGGCAAGGCTGATGTCACATGAGGCTGTGATGTCAGTGGTGAAGTTATGATGTCACAATGAGGCTGAAATGTCAGTGATCAGACTGTGATGTCAGTGGTGAGACTGATGTAATAATGAGTCTGTGATATCACTTGTGAGGCTATATTGTCAAAAACTGTGATGTCACTGGTGAGGGTGTGATTTCACAATAGGGCTGTGATATCAGTCCTGAGGCTGTGATGTCACTGATGACACTATGATGTCAGGTATAAAGCTGTGGTGTCACAAGGAGTCTATGATCTCAAAAGGGAGACTGTGAAGTCATATGAGCCTGTGATATCAATGGTGAGTCCATGATGTCACACTGAGGTTCTGATATCACTGAAGAGGTTGTGAAATCACAGAGTTGTTATGTCAGTGGCGAGGGCAATGTCACAATGAGGCTTTGCTGTCACTGGTGAGGATTCCATGTCATCATGAGCCTTGATGTCAGTCCTAAAGGTGTGATGTCATAGTGAGACTGAGTAGGATGTCAGTGGTGAGGGTGTGATGTCACACTAAGGCTGTGAATTCAGAGGTGAGGCTGTGATGTCACAATGAGGCTATGGTGTCACAGATGAGGCTATAATGTTAAAGACTGTCACTGTGAGGTGACATTGTGAGGCTATGACTTCAGTGATGTCTGAAGTGATGTCACTGTGATGTATCAGATTAATGTCAGTGGCGAGGCTGATGTTACATGTGAGGCTGTGGTGTCACTGGTGAGATTCTGATATCACAGTGAGTCTATTGTATCACCATGAGGCTGTGATGTCACAGTGAGGTCAGTGGTGAAGGTCTGATGTCACAGTGAAGCTCTGATGTCACTGGTGAGGCTGTAGTGTCACAGAGAAGCTATGATATCACTCGTAAGGCTTATGTCATAGAGAGGCTGTGAAGTCACTGGTTAGGTTGTAACATCACAAAGAGGGCTGTGATATCAGTTGTGAAGCTGATGTCATAATGAGGAATTGATGTCATTACTGAGGCTTTGGTGTTATAGTGAGTCTATGATGTCAGAGGTGAGGCTGTGATCACACAGTGAAGCTGTGATTTCCTGGTAAGGCTCTGATGTCACAGTGTGGTTGTGATGTCACAGTGAGGCCGTGATGGCACAATGAGGGTATGATGTCACTGAAGAGATGGTGATGGCACAGTGAGGCTGTGATATCAGTTGCAAAGCTGATGTCACAATAAGGCTGTGATGTCACTGGTGAAGTTATGATGTTACAATGAGGCTGTGATGTCACTGGTGAAGTTATAATGTTGCAATGAGGCTGTGATATCAGTGGTGTGAATGTTGTCAAATTAAGGCTATGATTTCACTGGTGAAGCTATGATGTCAATGATGAGCCTATTACTGACATTGAGTCTGTGATATCAGTAATGAGGCTGTGATGTCACATTGAGGCTATGGTGTCAGAGGTGAGTCTGTGATATCACAGTGTGGCTGTGATGTATCAGTGAGGATGTGATGATACAGTGTGGTTGTGACATCACATCATGCTGTGATGTCACAGTGACATCATGCCAGTGGATAGGTTGTGATATCACTATGATCCTGTGACATCACAGTGAAGCTCTGATGACACAGGGAATCTATGATGTCAAAGACGAGGCTGTGATGCCACCATGAGTTTGTTATGTCCCTGGGAAGGCTGATGTCACATGAAGTCACAGTGAGTTTGTGATGTCACAGTGAAGCTGTGATGACACAGTGTGGTTGTGTTGTCACATTGCTGCTGTGATGTCACAGTGAGGGTTGTAATGTCACTGGAGAGGTTTTATTTGCATGGTTAGGCTGTGATATAAGCGATGAAGCTGATATCACAATGAAGCTTTGATGTCACTGTTGAAGGTATGATGTCACAATGAGGCTGCTATGTCATCGGTGAGAGTATAAGGTCATTAGTAAGCATATTTATATGATAGTGAGGCTGTGATATTTATGGTGAAACTTTGATGACACAGTGAGGCTAGGATGTCAGTGCTGAGGCTGTGATGTCACAGTGAGGCTATGATGTCACTGTGAAGGTGTGATGTCACTGTGAGGCTGTGATTTCACCATGAGATTGTGATGTCAGTGGTGAGGCTGACATACAATGAGGCTGTAATGACAAAGGCTGTGTTGTCACTGGTGAGGCTGCAAAGTCAGTGGTCACACTAATGTTAGTGGTGAGGCTGATGTCACAGGTGAGGCTGTGGTGTCAATGGTGAAGCTCTGTTGTCACAGTGAGGCTATTGTGTCACACTGAGACTGTGAGGTTACAGTGAAGCTCTGATGTTAGTGGTGAGTCTATAGGATCACCATCAGGCTATGATGTCAATGGTGATGCTGCGATTTCATAGTGAGTTTAGAATATCAGTATTGAGGATGTGCTATCACAGTGAGGATGTGATGTCACAGTAAGGCTGTGTTGTCACTGGCAAGGCTGTGATGCCACAATGAGGCTGTGATGTCAATTTGGAGGTTGTGATGTCACAGTATGGCTGTGATATCAGAGTGAGGGTTCTCCATGTCCATTATGAGCTATCTATGACTACTATGAGCTATGATCACTGTGAGTTCTCTATGATCACTATGAGATATGACCACTGTGTACTCTCTATGACCACTGTAAGCTCTTTATGACCACTATGATTTATGACTACTTTGACCTTTGTACGAACACTCCATTTTGGCCACTATGAACTCTCTATTACCATGTTGATCTTTGACTACTGTGAGGTATGACCACTGTGAACTCTCTATCACCACTATGAGCTATGACTACTGTGAGCTCTTTCTGACCTCTGTGAGCTATCACAACTATGAGTCTTCTGTGACAACTGTGAGTTCTCTATGACCACTGTGAACTTTCTAGGAGCACTTTGAGCTCTCTATGGCCACTATGAGCTCTCAATGTCTATTATGAGCCATCTATGACCACTGTGAGCTCTCTATTACCATTATGAGGTATGACTACTCTCAGTACTTTATGACACTGTAACCTTTTAATGACAAGTATGAGCTATGATCACTGTTATTTCTGCATGATAACTTTAAGGTATTTATGGCCACTGTGAGCTCTCGAAGATCACTGTAGGTCTCTATGTCCAAAATGACCTATGACCATTGTGAGCTCTCTATGCCATTATGAGCTATGACCACTGTGACCTCTATATTACCACTATGAGCTATGACCAATGTGAGCTTTCTGTGAAGATTATGAGTTGTCTAGGACCAGTGTGAGCTATGATCACTGTGAGCTCTCTGTCACCATTTTGAGGTATGGCCACTGGGAGGTCCCTATGACCGCAGTAAGATCTTTATGACAAGTAGGCGCTATTGTCACTATTACCTCTGTATGACCACTTTGAAGTCTCTAAAATCACTGTGAACTCTATATGACTATTATGAGCTATGACCATTATGAGCTCTTTTTGACCTTTGTGAGCTCTGACAACTATGAGTTCTCTGTGACAACTGTGACTCCTGTGTGACTACTTTGAGCATACAATGAACACTCTGACCTATGACCACTCTGAGATCTCTATGACCACTATAAGCTCTCTGTGACCACTATGAGCTCTGTATGAGTACTATGAGTCATGACCATTGTGAGTTCTATATCACTATTATGACCTATGACCTTTGTGAGCTCTGTATGACCACTATGACCTATAACCATTATAACCTCTCTAGGACCACTTTGAGATCTTTATGACCACTGTGAGATTTCTGTGACCATTGTAGCTTTCTATGAGCAAAATGACCTATGACTATTGTTTATGATCACTATGATCTATGACCACTGTGAACTCTATATCACCACCAGGAGTTATGACCACTATGAATTCTCTGGATGACAATGAGTTCTCTGCAACCAAGTTGAGGTCTGACCACTGTGAGCTATGAAGACTTTGAGCTCTCCATTACCACTGTGAGCTCTGAATGACTACTGTGATTTCTCTATGACCATTGTGAGCTCTTTATAAACACTATGTGCTATGACCACTGTAACCTCTCTATGACCATTTTTGGCTCTCTTTGGCCATTATAAGCTCTCTGTGAAAATTTTGAGCTCTTTATGACCACTACGAACTATGATCACTCTGAATTCTCTATGGCAACTATGAGCTTTCTATGACTCCTATTAGTTATGAATACTATAAGCTCTCTATGACCTCTGTGAGCTATGACCACTATGAGCTTCCTATGATGACTATGAGCTATGAACACTCTGAGCCCACTAGGATCACTGTGAGCTCTCTAGGACCGCTATGAGCTATAACTACTCAGAACTCTCAATCACAATTATGAGCTAACACCACTGTGAGATCTATATGATGATTATGAGTTCTCTATGACCACTGTAATCTATGACCAATGTGAGCTCTCTATGACCACTTTCAGTTCATTATGACCAATGTGTGCTCTCTACGATCACTATGAGCTATGACCAGTTTGAACTCTCTATCACCACTCTGAGCTATGATGACTGTGAGTTTTCTATGACAATTATGAGTTCTCTACAAACACTGTGAGATATGGCCACTGAGATTTATGACAACTATGAGGTATGACAACTGTGAACTCTCCATGACATCTGTAAGCTCTCTATGACAATAGTGATCTTTCTATGATCACTGTGAGTTGCCCTGACCACTGTGAAACTTCTATGACTACTAAAAGCTATGACCACTGTGAGCTATGACCAATATGAGCTATGATCACTGTTAACTCTCTATGATCGCTCTGATCTCTGTATTACCACTGTGACCTATGACCCCTGTGAGCTCTGTAGGATCACTATGAGCTCTCTATAACCTATGTGCACTATAGCAACTGTGAGCTTTCTATTACAACTTTGAGTTCTCTAAAATCACTGTGAGCTCTGAATGACCACTGTGAGGTCTCCATGACCATTGTGAGCGCTCTTATGACCATTATGAGCTATGACCACTGTGAGCTCTCTATGTTCACTGGGAGCTGTCTATGACCAATAAGAGCTATAACTATTGTTAGCTCTCTGTGATCCTTGTATGGTCTGTATGACCACTATGCTCCATGACCACTGTAATCTCTCTATCACTATGAACTATGACCAGTGTGAATTCTCTATGATGATTATGAATTCTCTATGAACAATGTCAGCTATAAACACTGTGACCTCTCTATGACCACTATGAGCTCTCTAGGACTACTCTGAGCTCTCTAGGACCACTATGAGCTATGACCACTGTGAGCTCTCTATGCCCTCTATGAGATATGAATACTATGAGTTCTCTAGGATCGTTAATTCATTAATTTATGAGTTCTCTATGCCCACTATGAAGTCTTTATGACCATTGTTAGCATTCTATGACCACTGTAGCTCTTTATGTACAGAAGAACCTGTCATCATTGTGACCTTCCATGACCACTATGAGGTATTACCATTGTTTGATCTTTGAGACCATTAGGAGCTATGGCCTTTGTGAGCTCTCTATGACAACTGTGAGTTGTTTATGAACATTATGAACTATGTCTACTGTTAGCTCTCACTTCCATTAGGTGCTCTCTATAATCTGTGTGAGCTATGACCACTATGAACTCTTTATGAACACTATGAGTTATGAAAACTATGAGCTCTATATGAGCACTATGAGCTGTGACTTCTGTGAACTCTTTGTGAACACTAGTAGCTATATTACTCTGAGTTCTTTAAGACCACTATGAGCTATGACCACTGTGAACTCTTTATAACATTACGAGCCATGACCACTGTGAGTTCTCTATAACAATTTTAAGCTTTGTATGACCACTATGAACAATAGCCACAGTGAACTTTTTAGCTCTTTATGACCACTGTGACAATTGTGAGTTCTCTATGAAAACTGTAGTTCTCTATGAGCAATACAACCTATGATCATGGTAAGCTCTCTATTACTACTATGAGCTATGACCACTGTGAGCATTCCATGACCAATATGAGCTATAACAACTGTGATCCTTTGTGGCCAGTATGAGGTATGAATACTGTGAACTCTCTATGACCATGATGATTATTTTATGACCACTGTGAACTTCCTGTAACACTATGAGGTATAACTACTGTGAGTTCTCTATGCCCACTATGATATAAGAACACTGTGAGCTCTCTATGACTACTGTGAGCTATGAACACTGTGAGTTCTCTATTTGGCACTATGAGCTCTCTCTGACTAGTATAAGCTCTCTATGACCTCTGTGAGCTATGACATCTATGAGAGCTGTATGACAGCAGTGAGCTGTCACCTCTGTGAGCTATAACATCTATGAGCTCTGTATGACCATTGTGATCTCTCTATAACCACTATGAGTTCTCTAGGATAATTAATTAATTAATTAATTGATGGGGCTATGTGACAGGACATGGTAGTGCACATTTGTAGATGCCACCTCTAGGGGGGTAGATGCAGGCAGATCTGCAGTTCAAGTTCTTTTTCTACAAAGTGAGTTCAAGGTTAGTTTTGGCTGCAGGGAAACCTGCCTCAATAAAAGGTACACTCACCCTAAAACAACAAAAAAGGAATGTTTAATGTCACTAGGTAGTTTTCAAAACAGAAAATTCATTACAAGGAAAAATAAGGAAAAAACATCATTTCCACATTTTCTATCCAGGAAACAGTTTTTTATTATTATTATTTACTCAATTGTACATTTGTGTGTGTGTGTGTGTGTGTGTGTGTGTGTGTGTGTGTGTGTGTGTGTAGAACCACAGGCGAATTTGGGAACCACCATGGACTGTCTCCACCTCTTCCTTGTTTGCTCTGCCCCAGGATTCACAGGCCCTGCCCTACCAGGACCAGAAACGCATGCCATCCCCGCTTCTGCCTGGCGTCTATATGTGGGGTCTAGGACCCGAACTCAGGACCTTCCACCTGTAAGGCAAAACTTAAGCCTTGAGCCACCTCTCCAGCCCCCCAGGAAACAATTTTTTTTCAGAGGAGCCAGAAATATTTCAGGCACCAGCTAACACAGGGACATGTGCGTTCATGGCCTTAGAACTGGCCACACTCTCCAGTTCAGGACTATCACAGGACTCTCTTCTCTCTCTTGCTGTGCCACCAGTTGTCAAAGATTACAGCTTTCCTACTTTGTGCTTTTTCTCTCAATCTCTAATAAAATGGCCATTGTGCTTCAAATTAATCAAATTAAATTAGAAGAAGGAAATCACACCTTTTGCAACTACATGGGCAACACTAATCTAAGTGAAATAGGCTAGGTAGTAAAAGGGCATTCGTGGTCTCATTTCTACAAGGCATTTGAAGAAGTAGATATCATAGATGTGAAGAATAAAATGATGATTGCAGAATTGGCACAGATGGATGAGATGTTAGGTAAAAACAACAAGTCTAGAGATTGTTATGGTGACTAATACTATGATAGTGTCTCTTGCTAAAAGGAGAGATTTTATTATTCTTCTTACAAAAAGAGAAAAGATAAACATGTGAACCAATGTGAGTTACTTAATGGTAACATTTTCTTTTTTTCTTTTTTTAACTTCTTTAAGAATTCCGACAGCTTGCCAGAGTGGTTCTATGAGCCTGCATTCCCAACAGCGATGTAGGAGAGCTCCCCTCTCTCCACATCCTCTCTAGCATTTGGTGTTGTTAGTATTATGGATTTTTGCCATCCTGACCAGGGTGAGATGATATCTCAGGGAGGTTTTGATTTGCATTTCCCTAATGGCCAAGGATGTGGAGCATTTTTAAGGTATTTGTTAGACATTTTAATTTCATCTTTGGTAAAATTCCTTTTAAGTTCCAAGGCCCATTTTTTAATTGGGCCATTTGTTTTCTTGGTGTTTAGTTTTCTAAGTTCTTTGTGCAGTCTGGATAATAGAGCTCTATCAGATATGTGGTTAGTGAAGATTTTCTCCGATTCTGTGGGTTGCCTTTGTACTCATGTTACAATCTCTTTATTTGAACAGAAGCTCTTTCATTTCTATTGAGTGTTGGTATTATTGACAGCACTATTGGATTCCCAATTAGGAACTGTTGGCCTAGTCCAGGGAGTTTCCTATGCTTTCACCTATGGCTTTTTTATAGTCTCTGGCCTTATACTGCGGTCATTGATCTACTTGGAATTAAGTCTCATACATGGTGAAAAGTAAGGGTCCCATTTTAATCTTCTGCAGGTATATATCCAGTTTTTCCAGCACCATTTGTTGAAGATGCTGTTCTTTTTTCCATTGGATTTTTTGAGCCCCTTTGTCAAAGATCAAATGACGTAGTTTGTGGGATTATATCTGGGTCTTCAACCCTTATCCATTGATCTGTGTGTCTATTGAAGCCAGTACCAGGCTGTTTTTATAACTATGCATTTGTAGTATAGACTAAGGTTTGATATGGTGATACCTCTAGCAGTGTTTTGTTACTCAGGATTGCTTTTGCCATCCTTGGTCTTTTGTCCCTCCATATGAATGTTGAGATTGTTTTTGCAACTTCTTTAAAGAATTGCTTTGGGATTTTAATTGGTATGGCAAAGAATCTGTATATTGCTTTTGGTAAGATGGTCATTTTTATGATGTTGATTCTTCCAATCCAGGAACATGGGAGGTCTTTCCACCTTCTAGTGTCTTCTGTAATTTCTTTCTTTACTTTTTTGTTTGTTTTTATTATTTTATTTTTCTAGTTTTACAAGTATATTGAATACTCATTCCTACAACTCCCATCTCCCCTCCTTCCCATGCCTCTCCCTTTCCTTCATCAATCTATCCCACTCCCTCTACCCTCCTGCCTTTTTGCTTCTATGAACTTCAGCATTGCCTCTGGTTTTTCTACTCTTGTGGGGGTTCAAGCCTCTTGTGGCATATAAAGTTGCCTCTCTTCAAACCATCCCACTGAATGGAGCATGTCCCTCCCCTCATCCAACTTTAGTCCCCAAGATTTTCACTGTATGTTCTTATTTCTTTTGTGTTTCTCTATAGTCTATGGGGGCATGTTAGTATGTCAGTCATTATACATATCTGTTAAGGACAAGTCTCAATGCAGTCAGTTCTCAAATACCAGTAATCCTGACTTGAATAGAATGTCTTGTCCAATGGAGAACCTTCTCATCTTTAGGTTCTTACAATCTTACTGCTCCCTTTTCCATGAGGGTCTCAAAGATCTCTTTGCATGTGAAGTAAGAGTTTAATACTGAGACATCTCCTCCACCCTATAATTTGTTGTCATCTAGTTACTAGCCTTATATAAAAGTCGTGCATTGAAAGTTTCCTTCCATTTTAATATAGTATGTTTATTTATTTATTTATTATTATTATTATTATTTATTCAACTGTGTGCATATGCGTGCGTATGCACGTGTCTGTGTGTGTGTGTCTGTGTATGTGTATTAATATACTATGTTTATTTAAATCAACTTTCATGATAAATTAGTAAAATGAATATAATATTGTACAAGTAACAAAATAATTTGGACTTTGAATAATGACTGACTTGAAGCTATTAGTTCAAGTATGATTGAGCTTGCTAATAAAAAGCTCAACTTGAAAATAAAGCAAAGTATGCAGCTTCTTCTTCTCCATCACTGTATCAAAGTGATCCATATATGATCTTATGGATGGCCATTCTGTGATTTTTAGAATGTCCACTTGGATCACTCACTATGTCCTGTCTGTGTAATCTTCCATCTCACACCCATAGATACTGCTTCTTACCACTATCATTAACCCATTGAAGTTGCTATTCTTACATAGCCATTGAAGGACCACTTATACTAACACAGAGGACCAGTGCCTTAATATTACAGGCACCCAGAAGTAGTCCTATGGTCCAAACATGCAAGTGGGTTGGGGGTAAAACTTTGTGAAGGAATGAGAAAGATAGCATAGACAGAAACTCGTTTTGTGTATAAAAATTCTAAGAAAAATGAAAAAAGACAAGAGAGAAAGAGAGAGAGAAATAAACAGAGAGAGAGAGAGAGAGAGAGAGAGAACTGTAAGCATTGTGTATTTTTCCTCTCACATTTTTTTTTTAATTTCCACTCATACAAACTTAAGAGCTACACCGGTCCTCTCCCTCCCTCCAACCTCCCAACCCCCTCCTATCCCTTCCCCTCCCCCTCCCTTTCCATTTCCCAGTGCCTCCCCCTCCCATCTCTGAAGCATTATTAATGTGCATGCCAAAATCGCCTCTGGGTCTGCCTCTCCAATGAGGTGCAAGGACCCAGCGGCAATTCCCAGAATCCTTTCCTGTATTCCCTTTAAGCATAGGAACACTAGTGTGTCTGTCAATCCCTAACCTACAAGAATCCTAGTATTTTTAGTCCATGGTAGACTTTGAGGATTTAATAATGTGTTGGTCATTGCACAGGTCATGCAAAATCCTATTATGACTGCTTCAGCCCTAACTTGTGTGGAGTATCTTGCATATCATTACTCCTCTCCTCCTTGTGCTCTTGCAATCTTACCCCCCCCCCCCTTTTCCCCAAATTTCTCTGAGGTTCAGGATGAGGAGAGATTAGGCTGCCCTAGTTCCAGATGGTTGATATAGAGTCACTGATGTTCTGAATTATGGTTTGTTGATTTTTTTTTCAGTTTTGCTGCTCCTGCAATGCCCTTGGCTCCATCCTAATGGGTATTAGATGTCACTCCCTGGCCAGAGCTAAAAACCTGTTAAATTAGAGTCTTGTTGGGGCTGGAGAGGTGGTTCAGGGGTTAAGCCTCTGCCTTGCAAGTGGAAGGTCCTGAGTTCGGATCCTAGAACCCACACATAGATACCAGGTGGAAGTTGGGGTGGTCTGCGTTTCTGGTCTCACACAATTGAATAAAAGTAATAAAAATTGTTTTTAAAAATTAGAGTCATGTTATAAGAGTATATTCAAATATAGGTAATAAAAGGAGACCATGATGAGGGAGCTGTCAATCACCCATTTGCAAAATTGTTACTTTCTATCTGCCAGACTATATGTCCTCCCCTTCTGGTGAGATCATACCCCATCAGCTGCAAATGATCAGTAAGGAAACCGTGTGACCTTACCCAGATGTCTCATTACTTACTTGTAGTCCTTGATGGTGGTCTATTTTCTCTGCTGTAGCATGACCCCTCTCTCCTTGTTTCTGGTGGGGCCCTCCTTCCCCTTCCCTCCTGTTTGTAATCTTTGCAATTACTGTATGTATTACAGAGACTTATATTTAAGTGTGTCTCTAAATGGGTTTGGTACTAGGATCCACCTATTAGGGAGCAAATATGTTGCTTAATTTTCTGTGTCTGGGATACTTCACTCAATATGATTGTTTCTAATTCCATCCATTGCCTGGCAATTTTCATTAATTCATCATTTTTGATGGCTGGGTAGTATTCCATTGTATAAATGGACCACATTTTCATTATCCACCCATCAACTGTTGAACATTTGGGTTGATTCCATGACTTTGCTATTGTAAATATTGCTGCTATGAACATGGTCATTCTTGTGCTATTGAGGTGAATTTTTGCATATGGAGGGTTATTCCCAAAAGTGGAATAGCAGGGTCATATGTAATTTCAATCTTTAATTTCTTTAAGAATTGCAAGAAGGCTGGCCAGAGTGGTTGTATGAGCCTACATTCCCATCAGCAATGTAAGAGAGGTCCCCTCTCCACATCCTCTCCAGAATTTGGTGCTGATTGTATTGTGGACTTTCCCATCCTGACTGGGGTGAGATATCTCAAGGAGGTTTTGATTTGCATTCCCCTGTTGGCTAAGGATGTGGAGCATTTTTAAAGATATTTGTTAGACATTTTAATTTCATCCTTGGTAAAGTTCCTTTCAAGTTCTAAGGTCCATTTTTTAATTGGCCCATTTGTTTTCTTGGTGATTAGTTTTCTAAGTTCTTTGTGCACTCTGGATAATAGAGCTCTATCAGATATGTGGTTAATGAAGATTTTCTCCATTCTGTGGGTTGCCTTTGTGCTCCAGTTACAATCTCTTTATCTGAATACAAGCTCTTTCATTTCATAGCAGTGTTGGTTGTAGTGACTGTGCTACTGGATGTCCGTTTAGGAACTGTTGGCCTAGCCCAATCAGCTTGAGGAAGTTCTCTTCCCTTTCAACTATGGATTTTATAGTCTCTGGCTTTATATTGAGGTCAATAATCCATTTGGAATTAATTCTTGAACATGGTGACAAGTATGTGTCCAGTTTTAATCTTCGCATATGGATATCCAGTTTTGCTGCACCATTTATTGAAGATGCTGTTCTTTTTCCATTGGAATTTTTGGGCCCCTTTGTCAAAGATCAAGTGGCAGCAGCTGTGTGGACAAATACCTTGGTCTTCAACCCTTATCCATTGATCTGTGTGTCTATTTTGAACTCAATATGCTGTTTTACAACTGTGGATTTGTAGTATAAACCAAGGTTTGGTATGGTACTACCTCCAGCAGTGTTTTTGTTACTCAGGATTGCTTTTGCTATCCTCACTCTTTTGTGCCTCCATATGAGTTTTGAGATTATTTGGTCAATTTCTTTAAAGAATTGCTTTGGGATTTTAATTGGTATAGCATTGAATCTGTATATTGCCTTTAGTAGGATGGTCATTTTTACAATATTGATTCTGCCAATCCAAGAACATGGGAGGTCTTTCCACCTTCTGGTGTCTTCTGCAATTTTTTTCTTTAGGGCTTTAATGTTTTCATTATAAAGGTCTCTTACTTCCTTGGTTAGGTTTATACTGAGGTATTTCATTTTCTTAGTGGCTATATTAAACGGAATTGTTTCTCTCAGGGCTTTTTCACTTCTTTCATTCTGGGCATATAGGAAGGCCACTGATTTTTGTTCATTTATTTTGTATCCTGCCACACTGCTGAACTTCTATATTAGTTCCAGTCCACAGTCCACTCAGTTATAAGATCATGTCATCTGGAAATTGATAAAACTTGACTTCTTCCTTGTGGATTCAATTCTCTTTTCTCTTACTTTCTTCTCTTATGGCCTCAGCTAAGACTTCAAGTACAATATTGAATAGAAGTAGTGAGACAGACTTGTCTATGGCAATTTTCATTAATTCGGACTTGTCTAGTTCCTGATCGAAGTGTGAGTGCTTCAAGTTTTTCCCCATTGAGTATAATCCTTGTTGTTGGCCTCTTGTGCACAGCTTTTATTATATTGATAAAGGTTCCTTCCGTTCCAACTGTCTCTAAGGTTTTGATCATAAAGAGCTGTTGGATCTTGTCAAAAGCTTTTTCTGCATCTATCGAGAGTATCATGTGGTCTTGGACTATGGACTGGTTTATATGGTGAATTACATTTATGGATTTGCATATGCTGAAATAACCTTGTGTACCTGGGACAAAGCCTACTTGATACCAATGAATGAATGATCTTTTTCATATATTTTTGAGTCCAATTTTCTAAGACTTTGTTGAGAATCCTTGCTTCTGTATTCATCAGAGAGATTGGCCTATAGTTTTCTTTTTTAAGCATATCTTTATTAGGTTTTGGGATTAAGATGATATTAGCTTTGTAGAAAGAATCTGGTAGTGTTCCTTCCTTTGCTATTTGATGGAACAGTTTAAGGAATAATGGTGTTATTAGCTCCTTAAATGTTTGGTACTACTCTGTGCTGAATCCATCTGGTCCAGGACATTTTTTGTGGGAATATTCAAGATTACTTCCTTGATTTCTTCATATGTTATAGGGCTATTTAAATAATTCACAACTTCCTGATTCAATTTAGGTAAGTTGGGTTCAATTAGTAATTCATCCATTTCTTTTGTTTTGTCAAATTTTACAGAATATAAGTTTTTGAAATATGTTGTTACAATTCTCTGGATTTCTTAGGTATCAGTAGTGAAAATTCCATTTTCATTCCTACTTTTATTAATTTGGGTTTTTTCTCTCTTGCTTTTGGTTAATTTAGGTAGGGTGAATCAATGTTATTGATTTTTTTCAAAGAACCAGCTTTTTCACTGGTTAATTTTCTGTATAGTTTTCCTAATCTCGATTTTGGATATTTCTTCCTTTATTTAGCTAATCTCCTCCTTCTACTTCTTTCTGGAACAGAATGCTCTAGTTTCTCTAAAGCTTTAAGCTGCATTGTTAAGTTATTTTTTTTCTGATGTTTCCATTTTTTTTTAATTTATTCAACTGTGTGCATGTGCGTGTGTATGTGCACACACGTGTGTGTGTGTGTGTCTGTGTGTGCGTGTGTCTGTGTATGTGTAGAACCACGGACGAATTCACGAACCACCATGGATTCCTCCATCTCCTTCTGCCCCGGGATTCACAGGCTCCGCCCTACCAGGACCAGAAGCGCAGACCGCCCTGCTTCTGCCTGGCATCTATACGTGGGATCTGGGATCCGAACTCAGGACCTTCCACCTGCAAGGCAGAGGCTTAACCCCTGAGCCACCTCTCTAGCCCTGTTTTCATTTTTTTGATATAGACATTAAGAGCTATGAAATCACCTCTTAGGGCAGCTTTCATTGTGTTCCAAAGATTTTGGTAAGTTGTATTTTCATGTATTTTTCGCTTTCAAGAAATCTTGAATTTCCTTTTTAATTTCTTCCGAATCCAATTCTCATTCAGCATAATAGTATTAAGTTTCCAGGAGTTAGTGTATTTTCTGCTATTTGTTGTGTTGTGGATGTCAAGTTTTAAACCATAGTGGTCTTATAGGATACAGGCTATAATTTGATCTTTCCTGTATATGTGGAGATTCGTTTTGTGGCCCAATATGTGATCTATTTCAGAGAAAGTTCTGTGGGCTGCTGAAAAAAATGTGTTTTCTTTGATGCGTGCATGAAAAGTTCAACAGAGATCTGTAAGGTACATTTCAGTAATGGTTTGATTAAGTTCCAAAGTGTCTCTATTAAGTTTTTTTACCTGTTGATCTATCCTATATTGAGGGGGCGATGTTGAAATCCCCAAGAATTATCATTTGGGGGTTGATTTCTCACTTTAGATGCTGTAAGGTTTGCTTACTGAATGTGGGGAGGCCCTTTATTGGTTGCAAATATGCTCAGTATTGTGAAGTCTTACTGGTGAATTGTACTGTGACTAAAATGTAGTATCCATCTGTTTCTCTTATGATTTTTTTTTGGTTTGAAGTCCAGTCTGTTCAATAGTATATAATGGCTACCTGTGCCTGTTTCCTGATTCCATTAGCTTGTAGAATTTTGGACCCAGCCTTTCATTTTTAGTATGTGCTTATCTTTTGTGCTGAGGTGGATTTCCTGCAGGCAGCAGATTGATGGGTTATGATTTTTAATCCAAGTTTATTATCTATGTCTCTTGATCGGTAAGTTAATTACATTAACATTTAATATTACAACGGAGAGCTCATTTTTAATTCGCAAATTTATTATGTTGATTGGCTTCTGTAAATGTATTGTTTCGATTTTAGGTTTTGGTTGTATTGTACTTCCCTTTTGTTCTCCTGGCTACACTTTTTATTTTCTTCAAGCTTAAGTACCATTTCTAGCATTTTTTGAAAGCCTGTTTTGGTGGACATGTATCCCTTCAAGTTACTTTTGTGCTGGAAAATTTTTCTTTCTCCCTCGATCATGATGGATTGTTTTGCCGGGTATATCAGCCTGAGTTGACATTTTTGTTCATTCAATGCTTGAGGCATGTCTCTCCAAGCTCTTCTTGCTTTTATTGTTTCCATTGAGAAGCCATTTGTTATTTTAATAGGTTTACCTTTAAAAGTGACTTGCTTTTTTTTCCCTTGAAGCTCTCAGCACCATTTTATTGTCTTAAATGTGGAGTGTTTTAATGATTATTTGCCATGGTGAATTTCTCTTTTGGTCATATCTGTTTGGGGCACGGAATTCCTCTTGTATATGTATGGGCCTCTCTTTTTTTAGATGAGGAAAGTTTTCCTTGATGATAGTTTGAAAATTTTCCTCAGGTGTAGTATTTTGGGATTTTTCCTCTGGTAATCCATGAATATGTATGTTAGACTTCTTCAGGGTGAGCCCCTTCAATATTTCTCTCAAGTATCTTTTTGACTTTAACAACCTCTTCCATTGAGCTGGCTAATACTCACACCCACTTTGTCTTCAAGGTCTGAAATTCTATTTTCTGCTTTATTAGTTCTGCTGATAAGACTCTCTGTTGAGTTCTGGGTTGAATATAACTTTTCTTTTAGTTCAGTTTTAAACTATGCTTGAGTTTGTTTTAACTGCTCTATGCCTATTTTTTTGTTTCTTGAACTGTTTTTCTTAACTCCTCCAAGTGTCCGTTGTGTTCTTCTTCAAAGTGATTGATGTGGTTATTTAACTCTTCCAGATTTTCTCTTTCATAATATTGATCATAGTAATGATCATGTTTTGAAAGTTGTTATCTTATGTCAGACTTTCTTGGCTATTTTCTGTGGATTTTCTCTGGCTGGAGTTTATCATTATGGGGTTAATTCCTTCAGTGGGAGATTTGTTTTCTTGGGTTTTGTTTCTCATTGATTTGCACTTTGATTTTGGCATTGTTGTTTTATCTCTTAATACCTTCTTTCAATTTCTGTGTTTTTTTTTGTTTTTTTTTTTTGACTGAACTGAATTAGTTGGCCTGGAGCAGTGCTTGCTCTGACTGGTTGGAGGGCAGAGCTGAGATTAGTGGGTTACCTGGAGTTTGGGGATGAGCAGGGAGTGCTTACCGGGGGCACAGTGTGTCCTCGATGGACTACTCACTTCCCGGGGGAGGGGAAGTGGGGGTTGCTGGTCACAGGCGTAATTAACTTGGAGGAACCGGGGAATAGCCCATGAGTCCTCCCAGGCCAGGAGCTGCGCCTGCTCCGACTTGTTGGTGGGAGGAGCTGGGACTAGTGGGTTACCAGGGACTTGGGGGTGAACAGAGGGTGCTTACCTAGGACGCCAGTTTGTCCTGGCTGGACTGCGCAGGTCCCAGGGTGTGGGGAAAGAGGAGAGGCAATTAACCTGTGGAGCTGGGGAGTGGCCCAGGGGTCCTCTCCAGCCTGGGGCTGCTCCTGCTCCTACTGGCTGGTGGGAGGAGCTGGAACTAGTGCATTTCCTGGGGTTTGAGGGTGAGCAGGGGGTGCTTACCCAGGGTGCCATGTGTCCTGCCTGGTGTGTGTGCATCCCAGTTGGGTGGGGAAAGGGATGCTAACATTTTCTATATAATGTATAAAGGCATAATGTTATATGCTTCAATTATAAATACTTTTGTCAGTTAAGCCTTACTAAAGCTGAAGAAAAAGAAAAGATGTGGCCTTTCAGCATTTACTGACCAACAGCACACTAAAAGATTTTTTTTTCCCTATGTATGTCTGTGTATATGTGTATGCATCGAGAGCAGCCCAAGAGTGACTTTAAGAACTCCCCTGGATTGGTTCTACCTCCTATTTTTTTCTTTGCTCTGTCTTCCAGAACCAGAAGTACAAGCTGTCACCATTTCCACCTGGCCTGGCATTTTTATATGGGATCTGGGATCTGAACCAGGTCCTTCTTTGAGGCAGAATCTTAAACCCTGAGTTATCACTCCAGTCCCATCAGGGTGATTATATATATATATATATATATATATATATATATATATATATATATATGTATATGTATATATATATATATGTATATATGTAAGTTTATTGAAATAGCTGATGATAAATAATAGTGTCCTTCAAAGTAGCCACCCATAGCCACCTTGTTCTTGACTGAAATGTTCCATGAATCCAAAAGATCCTGAAAAGGAGTGAAGGGGATTTCAGGAGCAGCAAAACCGAAAAAAAAGCCTTTACTTCTCTAGAGGGTCGAAGATGCTGGGTTTCGACATCAGTAAAGAATAGCTGGGCTCTGATGTCAGTGATGAACAGTGAACAGCAGCAAGACTATAGGCCCAGTTCCAAAGGTAATAAGAAGAGGAACAGTATGGTGGAAAAGATGAAGCTCTGTGTCAGCCAAGGATGGAAGCAACAGCAGCATCAACAAAGAAGGCCACAATGCTCTAAAAATGCACATCATGTGCAGAGTGAATTCCACAAGTGGACACAGGATAATAGAAGAACAAGTCCCTTCTCCTAGCACTTCCTATTATCTGGTCCACCACTGGAAAGTACTACTCACTATGGGCTGGGTTTTCCACAGCAATCAAAATACCTGCAGACTTGTTCAGGGGCTGTCCAACCATTAACCTTTCACAGTTGCACCCAAAACAGTCTGCGTTTGTCAAGTTGACACCAAAATGCAACCATAACAGTAGATAATCAAATTTTCCAAAAAATAACCAGATGAACTGCTTGAAATAGAGTATTAACAAAATTTGAATTCCCTTGGTGTTGTTTATATAAGTAAGGGCTAGGGCTGTAGATTCTTAGTAGAGCATTTGCCTAGCAACACAAGGCTGGAGGCTCTATTGCCCAGGACACAGATACATACACACACACAAACAAAACAAAATCTGGTTTTACAGCTATGCTGCAGAAAGGGACATAGGGTGAGCATGTATAGAGAAAAACAATCCAGCTTGATGCCCAAGCTGGCACATGACAATCTTAATCATCACACACAGGACTGTTAGTTAAGATCTCCACTAAAAATGCTGCATTGAAATTTGTCAACCCAGAATCACAGTTCTCTCAGTTCCTAAAATCTATCAACATCAGTCTTCATGTGTGCAGCTTCCTTAGTCAACAGCTTGGCCCAAGAGAAACTTCAGTGCTGAGTACTTACTCATTTTGTTTCCTTCTTTATTGGGAAATGGTTATGAACTCACATTCAGTTAGTGGCTAGAGAAGCTGGGTGTGGTGAAAATATACCTGGAATCCCAGCACTTAAAAGGCAGAGGCAAGAGAATTGCTGGAAACTCAGTCAACAGGGAACATGTGCCATGAGTTCTAGAACAGTAGGTGGCTATGTGAGACTCTGTCTCATAAAAGAGTATCCCAAGGGCAGATGATTTTCAAATTTCCCAAAAGGAATGGCAAAACAAGCCTTCCTTCTTACTTAAACACACCTTGGTCTCCAGCATCGACCAGAACTGAGAAGTTAAACGTGAAGTAATGCCAAGCGTGGAAGTAGCACACCTGTAGCCTTAGTTATTGGGAGGCAGGAAGATCAAAAGCTTGAGACCAGCCTGGGCCACAAAATAAGTTTTAGGCTAGCCTGGACCACAGGGTGAGACAATTCTCCACCCCCCTGTCTCAAACCTTTCTCCCCATCTCACCTCACATATATAGAGGAATTTTAAAATGTAATTTAAGGTTTTAAAACCTTAAATTGGGCTGGAGAGTGGGCTCAAGAGTTAAGACTGTCTCCCAAGCAGAAGATCTTGAGCTCAGATATCAATTCCATATAAAAAATGCCAGGTGGAAAAGGTGGTGGCCTACACTACTGCCCTGGTGGAAGGAGCCTGGGAAATTCCAGAGCGAAGGAAGAAGGTGGAAGCAACCCAAGATGATTCCTAATGTCACTCTTAATCCTCCATAAGGATATGCAGTGCTCTCTGAATACAACACAAACACACACACATTCACATACACATATTAAAATAATAGATTAAAAATGTAAAAAAATGGTTTCACATGTCTTCTCTCAGTAATGACATTTAGAATAGTTTGCTGGAAATTGGGAGCTGTGACTGCAGCAATTTTTATCTAAGGGAAATCGAACAGGGTCAAATTCCTTGATCCCAGTCCTTGGCAGGTAGAAGGAAGGAGCCAAAAGGAAAGAAAGAGAAGAGATAGTCCCCCACAGGAGGACCTGGGTGCAGGTATCCTGGGAAGATGCAGAAGCTACAAATAAGAGCCTGAAACATCGATCCTGAATGAACCTCCTTGTTTGAGGACGGTCCCAGCTCCTGATGCTCCTCACCTGCTGCAGGCAATAAATCTCCCTCCGTTCTTCTGTCCTCTGCTGCCACCAAGAGAACACATTGTGTTTGGTACATGGATCAAGATTAATTTTTACTAAATAAGTAACATAGGCTATGGAGACAACTCAGTTGATAAAGTGCTTGCTAGGCAACCAAGAGGTCCTAACTTCAATCACTTCAATCACGGCAATTCATGCAGTGGGGGAGTTGGGGGTGAAAAAGAAAGAGGGAGACCTCTGGAGCTTGGTGCCTGGCCATCCTAGCCTATATGTTGAGTTCTGGGCAAATTAGTGACCCTGGCCTGAAAAAGAAAGTATATAGTTGCTGGGAATGCAAACAAGGCTGTCCACATACACAAAAACATAACAATAAGGTCAGTAAAGTCAGGAGATGCTTGATGTAAAGGTATGCATTTTTTAAGCCAGAGGCCAGAAATTCACACCCTGTTTGCACTTCAAGATGCATTTCTGTAGTAGAAAAGACAGGGAAACAATCACTCCCAACCTCCCCCTCCTACACAGTCAGAGTCCCACACAGTCAGGTGCACTCACCTGAGACTCTTGACTGAGAAAGGAGTCATATGGAGAAGGAAATAGGCCAGCTGGAAGAAGTGAAGCAAAAGTTCCGGAGCTACTGAAACCTCTCAGTCTTTTCCAAAAGCCCACCCTCAACAATTCCCACCAAGATGGAAGAGCCATTCCAGAGAATGGGCTCACTAGGACTCTGGCCTACTCAAAGAGCCCGGTCCAAAGAGGCTGAGATCAGAATCAAGTACTAAGAGTGCATTAGGTCTCCAAGACCAGGAAGTGAGGAACTAGGGAAATCTGTCGGTAAGCTATTTTTTTGTATTCAATTGTGTGTGTGTGTATGTGTGAGTATGTATGTGTGTGGATAGAACCACTGGTGAATTCAGGAACCACCATGGACCGCCTCCACTTTCTTCTTGTTTACTCTGCCCTGGGATTCACAGGCTCCACCTTACCCTACCAGGACCAGAAACACTTCTGCTCCCCCCCATCTACATGTGGGGTTTAGGATCCGAACTCAGGACCTTCCGCCTGCAAACCAGAGGTCCCCTGTAAGTAAGCTATTTTTTTTTTATTTCTACTCATACAAATTTAACAGGTATACGGTGTTGGACCCTGAGACCCTCGCCCTAAAATTCACAAAGCAGGCCGGTTCAGGCCCACAGTATAGCCCTTGCTTGTAGTCATTCAGGCATCCATTGTTTATAGCCATCCAAGCATCCATTGTTGGTCATTGCTTAAAACTATGTACAGCCTTGAGCTTTTTGCAGGTATTTCCCCACCCCTTAAGACCTCCGGCCCTTCAGTTCTGGAAAAGCAAGTTTGCACAAAGGGGAATTCCATCAATGAATGTCACCCAGAATGAACAGCCTGCGGTTAAGCAGGTGGACTGGAACGGTCACCAAGAGCCAACTTCACCCGAGCTCTTGCAACCAATGACTGTAAAGGTCATAGAAAATTCCTCAGCTAAGCAAACCCCCCACCTCAAGACCCCTTAAAAACCCCTTGCCTGAGCTGCTCGGGGCCGCTTCAGTCTCTCCTGCGTGAGAGGTTGCTGGAGCCACCCGGCGCGTCGTTAAATAAAACCTCATGCTATTGCAGCAAGAAGGGTCTTGGTCTTTCTCTCGGTGGCCTCGTTCCTGACTGAAAGATGGGGGTCTTTCATACGGGTCACCCCCTTCCTCCAACCCCCCATCTCCCTATGCCCCCCACCCCACTTCCTTCCCATCCCCAGAGCATCCTTTAATGAGCATGCCAAACTCTCCTCTGGGTCCTCCTCTCAGATGAGGTGCAAGGACCCAGTGGCATTTCCCAGAACCTGATGGGGTATGATCTTACTAGAAAGGGAGGGCATATAGTCTGGCAGATAGAAAGTATTGCAAATGGGTGATTGACCCCTCCCTCAATGCAGTTTCCTAATTTTATTACATCTACCTTTGAATATACTCTTATAACAAGACTCTAATTTAACAGGTTTTTATCTCTGGCCAGGGGGTGATATCCAATACCCATCAGGATGGAGTGAAGGGGATTTCAGGAGCAGCAAAACCGAAAAAAATAAATCAACGAACCATAATCCAGAACATCAGAGACTCTATATCAACCACCTGGAACTAGGCCAGCCTAATCTCTCCCCATACTGAAGCTCAGGGAAATTTGCAGAAGATGGGGCGGTAAGATTGTAAGAGCACAAGGATGGGAGGAATAATGATATGCAAGATTCTCCACACAAGTTAGGGCCGAAGCACTCATAATTGGACTTTGCATGCCCTGAGCAATGTTGAACACACTATTGACACCACAAAGTCTAGCGTTTGCTAAAGTCACTAGGTAAACTATTTTAAAACCACGCCTTAACTCCTGCCTTAACTGCAGCTCTTGGAACGCTGAGGCAGAAGTGCCATAAGCTCAAGACCAGTCCAGGATCTACAGTGAATTCTAGGCCAGCATGGGTTACAGAGAAAGAGGCTGTCTCAATAAGTAAGTAAGTAAGTAAGTAAGTAAGTAAATAAATAAATAAATAAATAAATAAATAAAAGATTTTTGTTTACAATTTTGTAAAAATAATCCAACAACAAAAACCTGTCTAGAGCAAATTTTGAACCTGGATGTGAATGATCCACTTCAAAGTTTATTTGAATGCACCTTGGAAACTCAACGTCAATAACAATCTCCTTCAGGGCAAAGCTCAGAACCACTGAGATCAGATAAGGGAGCTAAAATTGTGACTCTGGGTATTGCAGTTACTCAGCATGTTGCTGATAAAAATCATGGCAAAACAGCTTAAGGGAACAAGGAATTTTCATTTTTTTCCTTAGGACAATCTAAATACAGTTCTTGTCCAGCTTGGCAGGAGAACTCACACCAACACCAAGGGCTGAGGGAACTGGCCATACCGTATCCATATATTGGCTGAGAGAGGAACTATCCTTATTTGCCAGAAAATCATGTCTATCCCAGTGTATACAAGGATGCCAACTTTCTGCAACAGTTCCCTCCATTTTATTAACCTGCCTGGGGATTAGCCTTTTAAATTTAAGCAACCAGTATCCCTGGTCTTCTGTTATATGTAGAGAAAACCAACAAAGTGCACTGAATAAATGCAATGAATGACAGCCTTAAGTGGCAGCCATGCTACTCAACAGAATTCCTGCTAGACCTGGGTTGCTAGAAATAGACCTGGGTCACCAGAAACACTGTGAGTACAGCAGCCTTTTCAGAATTACTATCAGTCCCAAAGGGACATCAATTAAGGCATAATAAGCACCCTAAAGGAACACCTGAATCAAAAGTAGTTTACTTAGAAGCAGAAAGGGCTAAAGTGAGTTTGTTTCCTCTCAATTCTATCAGACTTCAATTTTCAAGTGTTGGTATCAAAAAAAGGTACTTTCATTTTGAAGGTATCCACCTTTATTCCAAATATGCTTTAGTTTAAAGTATTTATTGAGTGAAGAGTAAAGAAAAGATGTGAAAAGATGAAACGGATGCTGACAGCTTTCTTCCACATTCAGGAGGACTTCAAAACATTACATATCTGTTCAAAAGAAATATTCTCATTTTAAACATATCTTCCCTTTATTCTGAATTTTCTTTTATTTACAGATACTACTAAGTATGCTACAAATATAGCATGCTTACTTTGTGATAGATTATGATTTAAAAACATATTCTCTGGTAAGATCAGTATGCATGATAATAAAAAATTGAGTAATGTTGAAATATGTTATTGTACCATGATTATTATTATTATAGTGTTTGAAACACTCAGGAAAAATTTGGAGGGTTTTTCACTTTTATGTACATTCTCTATTTTTTCAAATATGGAGAACATGGTAAAAAATTACTAAATAATTTTAAAAATTTTTTTATTATTTATTTATTCAATTGTTTGTGTGTGTGTGTGCACATGGTGTGTATGTGTGTGTGTATGTGTGTGTGTGTATGTGTGTGTGTATGTATGTGTGTGTGTATATATGTGTGTGTTTGTAGAACCACAGAAGAATTCGGGAACCACCATGGACGCCTCCACCTCCTCTTGTGTACTCTGCCCCGGGATTCACAGGCTCCGCCCTACCAGAACCAGAAACGCAGGCCGCCCCCGCTTCCTCCTGTCGTATATACGTGAGGTCTAGGATCGGAACTCAGGACCTTCCACCTGCAAGGCAGAGGCTTAACCCCTGAGCCACCTCTCCAGCCCCACTAAATATTTAAAGTAAATATACCAATAATGATTTGTTTTCCTAAACAAACAAACAAAATTACATACATGGTTGAAACTTCAGTTCTCCTGCTGGTCCTGGTGTTGTAATTCCTTATTGTAATTTCTTTTGTTCCAACTGCTGTACAGCCTGGTGAATGGAAAAAGAAAATCCTAAAATAAGTAAGTATGTATGTATGTATATATGTATTTGTCATATGTGTGGCCTGATACAAAGCATGACAAATGGAATATTTTTTCCTTAAGATGAAGATATTCTAACTCTAAAATTTAGATAAATGTACAAACTTAACCCGGAGTACTACTTGGTAATCAAGTAGGTGATGGCTGAAGGCTGGAGAACTCCTAGAGTCTTAGTCCAGTGGAAGGCTAGAAGGTCAAAGTAACCAGGCAGCTGGAAGGAAGAGCTACTTGATTACCTAACTACTGTTAGGATTCTCAGATGAGAATCTACTTCATCCACATGTTGTTTATCTTGAGATGGGCGCCTGGAATTTTCTCAAGTAAGCCTGTTGAAACTGCCAAGATTTAAGATGGCTGCCAGAGTGGTACCTAGAAGGGCCTCATATGGACCTGTTGAAATTGCCAGGATTTAAGATGGCTGCCAGAGTGCTACCTGGCAACCTCTGGCCCCATCCTCACCCCCCATCTGCATGTTAAGTACCATGATGGTGATGGAAGAAACCATAAAAGGAACAGGTGATGCTGAGTTCCAGAAGGTCTGTATTTAGTCCAGGAAAGACAGATATTAATAAATCTCCCAAACCTTATAACTGTATCTATATGTTGTACTGCGTTTTCCTCTAAAGATTTGCCATTTTGTCCAAGACTGTTAGGATGACACTTTTGATAATTAAGCCTGGGTGTCAACTTGACACACCCGGTATCAACTAAGTTGGCCTGGGACCATCTCTGGAAAGGTTCAACTGAGACTACTTGAAAGGATTATACACGCCCGATCCTATCAGAACCTCCAAAGCTCTCAAGGATTCTCCCAATACTGAATCATATAAAAAGGAGCCCCAAAGAGAACAGATGTCTTCTTGCAGCTGTGCTAGGAATCGGTCTTCCTTCCAGCCGCCTGGTTTCTTCAACCTTCTAGCCTTCCATTAGACTAAGACTCTAGGAGTTCTCCACCCTTCAGCCATCACCTACTTGACTACCGAACTGAGCATCTAGCTATTGGCAGCCATCGTTGGACTACCTCGGCTACTGGCAGCCTTCAATAAATTTCATATATATATATGCCCATGCCTGCACATTCGAAGTTAGGAAAGGCCCCAGGATACACAGGCCAAGGAAGATGAGTTGGAGGGGTCCATCTAGGTAGCCACAGGGAAGCCATCAGCCATGTGGTGTCCTCTTTGCTCCTGTAATTAACCTTCATTCCTAAGCCTGAAAGCAAGCTCAGTAAAAGTTGCTGGGTGGTCAAGTCAGATCAAGGTGAAATCATTACTTAGGTTTTTCATGGACTTCCTATTCTGGGTTGGAAAGAACTGTACGTGGACTATCCCTAGGAAAAGTGTTCGTGACACAGAGGAAGAAGAAAGTTCTCTTGCTTCAGGAGGAGGGGCAGCATGGTCAGCCACCAAGGTACACACTTACAATCCCACCTGGGAGACAAGCAGGTCTAATGTCACCTGGTCTACATAGAAAAACTTTGTGTAAAACAAAACAGAACAGAAGGAAGAAGGTAACAAAAATGATGTCATGACCTTTTGAACATAAGAGTCAGGCAAGTGAGGGTCCAAAGGATGTCTGAGTCAGTGAAAGTGTCTGTGCTGAAGTGAGACAGCCTGAGTTCAAACCCTAGAACCGACAAGAGGGAAGAGGAGAACAGATTCCCATGACAATCCTCCAAATGCCACACCCACACCATGGCCTGCATCTGCCTGTACCCACACAGGCACATACATAACATAAGAGAAGAAAGAACAAGAAAAGAGCAGTCTTGTGAGTGTCAGAAGTGTTCTGAACAAGACAGTAATGTGATCTGATAGATGCTTTATTTCAATACAGCACACACAAGTGCATATGCATGTCTGCATGAGAGTAAGCATGTACCTGTGTGTAGGTAGCATCAGGAACCATACTCAATAGATCTTTTGCTTTATCACTGTGGGCCTGGGTCTCTAAAACACACTACTAGGGCTGTTCTGATTAACCAGCTTGCTCTGGGATTCCCAGGTTTGGCCTTCAGGATCAGGATCACAGACAGACTGCCTGCTCCACCCACCTGGTATCCTAAGTGGGATTTGGGGATCTGAAATCAAATACTTTTGTATTGGGGCAAGCACTTTAACCATGAGTTATCATCACACCTTGCTGATTTATGGAAAATGGACTGTGCAGAAAAGGAGCCTGGTGAGCAAAAAGACTGGATTTGGAAGTAGCAGCACCTCAGCCCTCACTCTCAAGTACACATACACACACACAAGCATCCACACACAAAATAAAGAAATAAAAATCTATCTTAAAAAAACAACAACTACAGGCTATAAAGATGGCTCAGGGTTAAGATACTGCCTCTCAAACAGAAAGTCTTGAATTCAAATCCCAGATCCAAATAACAGAAACACCTACACTTCTGCCCTGGAGGGCAGAACCTGGAAAATCCCAGAGCAAAAGGGAAATTTGCAGAAGAGGGGGTGGTAAAGTTGTAAGAACACAAGGATGAGAGGAGTAATGATATGCAAGATACTCCACACAAGTTAGGGCTGAAGCAATCATAACAGGACTTTGTATGACCTGTGCAATGACCAACACATTATTGAATGCTCAAAGTCTATCATGGACTAAAGGCACTAAGATCCTTAGAAGCTAGGGATTAACAGCCACAATAGTGTTCCTATACTTAAGGGGAACACAAGAAAGAGTTCTAGGAAATGCCATTGACTCCTTACACCTCATCAGAGAGGAGGACTCAGAGAAAAGTTTGACATACATATTAAAGGATGTTCCAAGGATGGGGGAAGGAGGCACTGGGAGATAGGGAAGGAAGGGGGAAAAAGAAGGGAAAAGGGGGAACATCACAGCCTAACCACTGAAATCTCAGCTGAACTGTGATGTCATAGTTGATCACCACTGATATCACAGTCTCACTGTGATATCACAACCTCACGTTAACATCACACCCTCACAGTAACATCACAGCCTCTCCTCTGACATTACAGCCTCAGTGTACTGCACAGCCTCACCACTGACAACCTAACCTCACTGTGAAATCCAAGCATCACCCCTGACAACACAGCCTCACTGTGACATAAAAGGCTAATCTCTTTCAGTCCAAACTGCAACCTCAAATCCAGGTCTTCCCTCTATAGGGTGGGCAAGTTTTCAGTGAATGGAGGACAGACCAACAGTGTCCTGTCCAGCAGGACCAGTTATTTGTGGGTTCAAGGAGGATCGAGCCTGCAGGGAACGATGGGCGAGAAAGAAAGAGGGAGACCAAGCAAAGAGTTGTCAAGGTCTCGTTTATTTAGGGTTAGGGTACAGCTTATATGCTCAGGCTGGAAGAGGGAGTGGGGCAGGGGGGTAAAGATAAGCATCAGTGGAGGCGCCTGGTGGTCGAGGCGCCTGGTGGTCGAGCAGTTGAGATATCTGTTATCTGGGTCCGGGGCATTTTTACAGCTCCTCTGGAATGTCCAGGTAGCTGGATCCGGGGGGGGGGGGGCATATCAAACAAGCTTTTTGAGTTCCTTTTGGCCTTGTAGTGACTCTGGCCTCTAACATAAACAAGTTTTACGAGTTCCTTTTGGCCCTTTAGTGACTCTGGCCTCTAACACAACAGCTCTCTGGGATGAGAGAATCTGAACTCTTTATTGAAATTTTTAGCAGAGTTTATGTACTTTAGAAAATCCAAAATGAAGGCCAGGGGATGTGTCACCACACCCATGGGAAAACATCAAAGAAAACCAGGACAATATCCTTTTCAGGATGGTGTAAAACGTTTCATTCCAGAGGGAGGAATCCTCATGCCAGAGGAAAACTTAATTTACATAGGAAGAGTCCCTAGCACACAGCAATTGCCCATACAGATGTTAATGTGTCACTCCCCAGCCAGCAAGCTTTAGGCCAGAACCAGACAGTAACAATAAGACAGGTAGCACCACTAAGGCCAGACTATCCCCATATTTTACTTATTTCTCTTATTTATATAAAATAATGTCATGTCCTTTATCCAGAATTGTTTCCTTGAAACAATATTCTGTCGTGCTGGACCTTGTCAAAACAGCATGTTTGGATAAGGTTGCATTTCCCTCTCTTTTTTTTTAAAGATGAGATTAATCTGAAGATGACTGGAAAGAGAATTATAACAATGATTGTGATAAGAATTGTCATGCCAATATGAATTAACCTGATGAACCAGGTTCTAAGAAAACATTAAAATTCATATGAGTATTTATATAAGTGTGTAGAGCCTTAAGTTGGTAAAATGTCTCTTAAAGAGTACAATCATAGTAGCAGTCAGCAATTTGTATAAACTTAAATATAGAATAGTCTTAATATGTCTAACAGACTAGTTTTGATAGGTAGGAATAACTATTCTAGGTGCTAAGTGACAAGGCCACCAGATCTATGTTGGAATTTAAATGAATCTGTATTTTGTCCCAAATATAAATTTTGTCTTAGTGTCTTAAGTTAAGAGAAACATAATTAGCTATCAAAGAGTAGATACAATTGGTGGTGTAAATGTCAGCAAAAGTCAACAGAAAATTGTACATTTTTAGGAGCCAAAAGCAAAACATGTGGCAAGGACACAATAGTGAATTTTAAATTGAAAATAAAATCCTTTAGCATATGATGAGCAGCAGTTAACTTTTAAAGTCCAGTGTGTGAAGTCTCTCAGAGTCTGTCCAAACAGGGGTCAGGAATCCATTCTAGAAGGAAACATTTCTGGCTCCTTCAGGACAGAATCTGGCTCTTTACCTTGTTCTGTATCAATGTCAACTCCTTTTTTCCGGTAGGCTGAAAGCTGCCATCTTGTCAGGGGGACTGACTGATCTCCCACTACGCAGAATAAATGTTTGAAAATCCACAGAGGTAAGATTGCTGATGGAGAAACACAAAGACATCCACGAGTTCAGGAAGCCCTGGCTCTGGTTAGGACAGCAGTGTGTCAAAGGCATTCTTTCCTTTAACCATCATCTCTAATTTTTAATCTTTTCATAGAGCTAACATCCCACAAACTTTTATAACATATTTTAACATTCTTTTAAGTATCTGTCATAATTAGGCACAGTTGTCAACTTGATTCTTGAGGGTTTGAGCTCTGGGCACAGTTGTAGAGAGTTGATGGTTGAGTTAAGCCCAGAGCAAACCTGAAGGAGATTGTCTAGCTGCTGGGGAAGACCCAGCCCATGGTGGGTGGGATTAGGCCCTGGATAAATCACAGAGAGCTGGTTGAGAGAGTTGGCATCCTTCTGTTCACTTGGCCAGACATGCTGGTCTGGCAAGTAAGGATTGTCCATCTCTCAGCCGTTATAGTGGTCAGTTCCCTCGGCCCTGGTGTTGGTGTGTGCTCTCCTGTCAAGCTGGACTATGAACTATAACCGGACTGTTGTAAGAAAGTAAACTCCTTGTTCCTTTAAGCTGTGCTCTGGTCATTTATCAGCAACCATGCAGGCGGACTGCAATAGTATCCAATTCATAAACCTGTACACATTTTAATCTTTTAAGCAACATTCCATAAACCTTTTATCAAATCTTTTGTACATCTAAGTACTATACATATATTTATGTATATTTTTAACTTGATGGTTTCCTGCTGGTTTTACATTATCCTTCAAGAAATGTCTTTTAAAGGAGGTGATAAAACATAACAGACCTCATCTTTAAAAGAAATTAAGAGTTAATTCTGATATGGCAATTGTGTAGACAATATACATTTATGTGAAATATATACTTTGAAATCTAAGACACTATATCTCTCAATTTATATATTTCCTTTAGCATTAAGTAATCATAAATTTTGTATCTTTAAAGTATATGAAACTTACAAACATTAAACAAAACTTTTGATTTAAAGTAACAGCCTTAAATCTCATTTTGAAATGAAAATGTCAAATAAATTGTAATACTTTAATAAATTTTGGAGCCAAATTAATTATAACACAAGTTAATAAAAGTTCTTTAAATTTTGTAGAGACTGAGACATTAAATATGGAATAAACAAGCAGCACATGGTCACAAGAGAATACCTGTATGTCTCTGTTTAGATAAGCAATTTTTTCTGGCAATAGAATCATTTAGATATTATTATATCTTACCATAAGGAGAATGAAGAAACTTCATTGAAGTTTTTAGAAAGCACTTATATTACCTGGTTGCTATATATGATGGAATAAAATTTTATAAAAGAAGTCAAAAGGAATGAAGAAGTTTAATTGATCAGTATTTTAATGGTTTGTTATTTTGAGAATATAGGGAAAAACCTTTAAAACACAATGGCATTTTTATTTATAGTCCTGTTAAAGATCAAAACCAAGCTAGATAACTTTTTATGAAAGAAAACTTACAATCTATCAGAAAAACTGTTATGATTGACTCAAAATGTAAATAGTTAAGGCCTTAGATGTTATTAAAATTATTTGTTCTTACTTTAAGTATGCACACATATTTATAAATGGCATGCCAAAATTTTAATATTAGCACGCAACATGAATCAAAAAGTTTGAAGTGGCCATAGATTTTTTTACATTGAAACACAAGACACACAACATATAAACACAAAACACGTAAACATATAAAAACATTAATAACATACCATTTACTGACTGCAGCCTTAGAATTACCTTTAAAAACATCATCAAATGGGGATCAACATTTATGAAAGCCTTACCATTGAAAACAAAATCTGTATGGTTAAGTCCATCAGTTTAGTTTAATATGAGAAACATTAAAAGCATTTTAAAATTTGAAATTTAATATAAAAGGAAAGAAACCTTATATTTAATCGACGAATATATTTGTCTAAATTTTTTCTTTTTCTGAAAATTTGTTAACATTTCCCAAAATGTCATTTGCATTTTTAAATTTTTTTTTAATTTTTTTTTATTTATTCAATTGTGCATGTGTGCATATGTATGTGTGCGCTCGAGTGTGTGTCTGTGTGTGTAGAACCACGGACGAATTCACTAACCACCATGGACGCCTCCACTTCCTCCGCCCTGGGATTCACAGGCTCCGCCCTACCAGGACCAGAAACGCAGGCCGCCCCTGCTTCCGCCCTGCGTCTATACGTGGGATCTGGGATCCGAACTCAGGACCTTCAGCCTGCAAGGCAGAGGCTTAACCCCTGAGCCACCTCTCCAGCCCGTCATTTGCATTTTTAAAGGCCATATATTTATGTTGTTTCCCAAGCTGAGATCTTCTTGCCACAGCCTGTGAAAGTGGCAGTTTTGCAAGATTTTATGGATCTCAAAAACATTTGAATGAATTTTAGGATATTAGGTTTTTATATTTTTTGTTTTTTCTTATAATTTAAAAATATTAGGAAGAACATGTTTTTGTCCTCTTATTTTTATTTTTTATTTATTTAATTTTTTAAATCCATATGAAACCAAATTATGGGATTTACACTCCCTTCTATAAAAGAAAGATGTAAATTTGCAGCTTAATCTAGAAAGCCAGCCAATTGTTTTTCACTGCTTCTAATCTTTTTGGTTTAAATATTATGTTTTTTGTGTGATGGTTCTATGCCCTAATTTTAACTGTTCTTGTACCATTTGTTCTACATCCTGCATTTTTTCCATGATCAACCCATACAGGCCCTTTTGATTGCCATTGTATCTTATCAGCTTAATAAATAACAGTGGCCTCAATTAAAATTTTGTTCCAATTCTACATGATCAAAAAGTACTAATGCCATTTCCATTAAGGATAAAACACTTCCCCATAACAGAAAAGGGAAAGAGGGAATGACATAAGGCTGAAAACTTTTTGATTTAATATCACCTGCCCATTTTAATATTTGAAAGCACTGCATATAGGCAGGTGAGGCATCTATACATACTTTGGTGTAATCTCTCATAGACTCTTGTTTTCTGACTGATCTTAATAAAGTCTGGCACATTATATTTGTACTCTCAAAGGACAATTGCTTTATAACTATTTCTGTAGCTTCTAGATTTGATTCCCATGTGGCATCTTCATTTTCCATTCATCTAGCCTGTTGTGCTGCTCCAAGAAAGCCTACCTCTGTGGGAGGCTTCCTAGGACTCTCAAGGGAAAATGGAATTGAAGCCTTTAGAAGTACCCCATCATCCTTACTATGGTGAGGTGCTGCTTCTTCCTCTAAATCAGTCTCCTCAGAGGAAGAAAGGACATCACTGTCCACTTCTTTCCCTAAACCAGTCTCCTCAGAGGGAGATAGGACATCATCGTCTGTTTTCTTCTCTAAATCAATCTCCTCAGAGGGAGACAGGAAGCATCCTCCTCTAAACTTACTGTTATGACACGTTGAGGCTTAATTAAGCCTTCATAATTTTTATCTTATTTTCTTTGGAGTCAGAGAAGGCTTTTGCTCTAACTTAGTTTCCTCTGCTATGCTTACTGTTCCTTGACTAGGACCTAAAGTATCCATCATTAAACTCCATAAAGAAAATGTAACAATTAGAATCTTTTCTGATCCATGAACATGATAATATTTTTATCTCTTTTCTTATCTTTTTCCAAGTTTCTAGAACTAAAGTTCCTTCCTCTGGAAAACAAGGACAACATTTTTGTACAAAATGAAAAAATTTTCTTAACTGCTATTGAAGTTTGCCTACATCGTTGCTCATAAATGGCCATCAAAGAGCTTAAAGGAACAAGGGTTTATTCTCTTACAATTCCTGGTTGCAGTTTCAAGTCCAGCTGAAGAAAAAGCATGCACCACCACCAGGGCTGAGGGAACTGGCCACCATCATCACATAACAGCTGAGAGATGGACAATCCTTACTTGCCAGACCAACATGTCTGGCCAAGTGAACAGAAGGATGCCAACTCTCTCAACCAGCTCTCTGTGATTTATCCAGGGCCTAATCCCACTCACCATCAGCTGGGTCTTCTCATTAGGTAGACAATCTCCTTCAGGTTTGCTCTGGACTTAACTCAACTCTCTACAACTGTGCAGAGTTCAAACCCTCAACAGTTAAGTTGACATCTCTGCTTAATATGACAACTGCTTAGAAAGACATGAACACCTCATGCATTTATCATTTGCTTAGTTATGCCAATAAAGAGAATTCTTTTTTTTTAAATTTTTTTATATTTATTCAATTGTGCGTGTGTGCGTATGTATGTGTGCGTGCGCGTGTGTCTGTGTGTGTAGAACCACGGACGAATTCGCGAACCACCATGGACGCCTCCACTTACTCCGCCCTGGGATTCATAGGCTCCGCCCTACCAGGACCAGAAACGCAGGCGGCCCCTGCTTCCACCCGGCGTCTATACGTGGGATCAGGGATCCGAACTCAGGACCTTCTGCCTGTAAGGCAGAGGCTTAACCCCTGAGCCACCTCTCCAGCCCCGAGAATTCTTTTTTTAGACTCAGTATGGTCCATGTTTCTTACTCATCTCCTTAACTCGGCTAGATTCTCATCCGAGGGATCTTCTGTAACCTGACAGAAGCCTATCTTTACCAATCTTCTTAACTCAGCTCCACTTGGTCCGTGGAGTCTTCTGCACCCTGTTGAGAGCCTATCCTTGCCTGAAAATCTTAAAGAGAAAAGGAAAGATTTACTAGTCAAGTTGTGGAACTCAGGTTTCCGCTGTAAAGCCCAAGTTCCCACCAGCAAGAAATTCAAATCTCCCGCCAGCGGCAAACTCTCCTGCAGGCACCGCGGGTGGGCTGACCAGAGCCTGCCTGCATATCTCACCTTTTGGACTTCTTTGAACTTCTCCCCCTGGGCGTGTCGGGAACCTCCCGGGGCGAAGTTATCGGCTGGAACATCTGTGAACTGACTCAACCTCCCTGTGTGTAGTGGAATTTTTACTGCGTGTAATTGCTCAAATGCAGCTTGCTTTCCTATAAAAACCCTGCCCCAAATTCAGTCGGGGCCCTTCTCTTTTGCTTGAGCAGGGAGACGGTCCTGGCACGCTCCAGTTTAATAAATCTTGCCTCATGTCTTTACAGCAATCTAGTGGTTCTCGTGTCTCCTTCGGGGTCTGGGTAAGGGGCCTGAAAGGAACTTCGGTTCCAACATATGGTGCGTTGACCGGGAATGCCCCTGACCCAACTCGGAGGAGCCGACGACCAGGGTTGGAGGTAAGTGGAGCTCCTGAAACGTCTTGTGTCTTGTGCATTGTGCATTGTGTCTGTGGTCTCTCGTGTCAGTTTCTTTTCCAGGCCACCTAGGTGGGACGAAATTGGGGCTATACCTGTCGAGAGGTGGGCAGACGTGTCCGAGACCTCGCAGGGGGAGATGGACGACGGTCCACCCCCGGGGATAGCAGGGGGTAGCGGTTGGATGAAGGATTCCCAGCCGGACCCTGGGGGGAGGGGAGTTGCAGTTGGAGGCAGGATTCCCAGCTGAACTTCCCCATAAGGCTTGGGCAATTGGACGGTATATTCCCAATTGAACCCAACCCTGTCGAGTAAGCTGCAGTTGGAGGGTATATTCCCAACTGAGCTCATGGTGAAGCTTTTCGGAGAAGGAGGATGTACCCGAACTGCAGCGGGCCTCCGGACTCCTCTGTTGCCGGCTTCTTCTTCTTCTTTTTTTCCCCGGGAGAAAAACCGCTCAAGCGAGTGCGTAGGGACCCGGTGCAGCAGATAATTGTTGGGTTCGTGTTTGTGTCGTTTTCTGTGTTTCTAGGGTATTTTTGTATTCAAGAAATTAAGTATATAATGGGACAGACTCAATCAACGCCCCTTGACTTGACTATTAACCATCGGACGGACGTTAGGGAAATCAGGAAAGGAAACTAGCAGGTTTTCTGCCGCTCAGGGTGGCCGGCCTTCCAGACCAGCCGGCCTCCTGGGGGATGAAGTTTACCACCCTCTGTTCTGATGAATGGCCCACTTCCTAGGGTGGCAAATGTTTGTTTTAAGGAAAGAAAACCCCTGCCCCCCTTGTACTGGAGGGGCAAGAAGAACTGTCTGTCTTTTTTTTTTTTTTTTTTTTTTTTTTTTGTGCTGTGTTTATGATGATCTCATTTTAAGAGTTACTTTAAGTGTTTTGATTTGCTTAGTTATCTGGATTTTCCATAATATGTGTGTTTTATGTTTCAAAATAACACAGTTATGGCCATTTCAAATTATTGCGCGCTTATAATTACATCTTGGTGTTTTTTTGACTTTTTATTATTTGGCATGCTCAATTTAAATGCACGTGCACACTTAAGAACAACATAAAAGGCCTGAGTACGTACTGATTAAAATATTTTGTTTTATCTTGATTTCTATGAAGCTTCACAAAAGATGATATTGTGTTTTTACCTAGGATCTAATAACATCACTTTTGTAATTCCTTTAAAAGTTTGTTTTCCCATGTGTAATACCAACACATCTAACAGCCAGAAAGGAAAACTGATTTCTGAGAAATTCATTGGAATTCCTTCATTCTCCTGGTATGTACGAGTTCCCTTTCTTGGGGACAAATCTGCTTTCTAATTCCCTGTTTCCAGGTGTACTCCTGTGTTCTGTTACAATCTTGCTAACTTAATTGGGATATAATGATTTTTAAGATGAGGTCTACTGTTATTGCCTCTTTTAAAGGACATTTTTTAAAAGGGTAAACAGCAGAAAACCATCAAGTATGAAAGAAAATAGGTATGGTAGTTAGAGGTGCAAGAGGTTTAAAAGAAGGTTTTAAAAAAAGGGTTTATGGGATGAGCTATCTTACCTAGAGAGTTAAAGTATGTGCAGGAGGTTTATGAGTTGGTTACTTAAAAAAATTGTTAAAGTATGTGATGAAGGTTTGTGAAATGTTGTGAAGGTTTGTGGAATGTTAGGTTTATGAGAAGACTAAAAGTTAGAGATGATGGTTAAAGGAAATGTCATAAAAGAAAAGGCATTGAGCCTCAGAAATTAGAAATTAAGAATTAAGCTTCATGTACTCAAATGTATTTCAATTGTTTGTTTTGACTAAATAAGAAAGCAGCCCTAACAGGGCCCTCATCTGTTCCCTGGGAAATGGGTTCCCAGAGAGCAGGGCTCTGCTCAGCATCAGACCAACAGGAGGAACCGAGGCCCCGCCTCAGCTGCAGCTTGGAACAGACTCAAGGCCAACTAGGGAGTTTCTCTAAATCTTGGACTTTACGGTAAAAGAGACTGTGCTAGACCAACCTCTGCTCACCTTTTGGAACAGGTCTCTCCGGGAGGGGGAGGAAAAGGGCACCTGCAAAATGAGGAGGGAATGTTTTAACCTCTGTATGAATGTGTGAGTGAATGTCGGCCTGAGGTGGGAAACCTGTAACACCTCTGTGCTCGAGTTTGTAGTCCCACGGCGAGATCCCTAAGATCTCTTAAAGCCATGGGATTCGATTGGGCCAGTTCTGCGTTTCCATGGTGATAACATACAGTCTAGGGTGGGATCGGATTAGAATCCGATCGCAAGTCACGAAATAGCTGAACCCACTATGGCTAAGTTATCACCCATGACTCTGCAAAGAGTGTGGCCAGGCTGGCGCTTGAATGATCTCTCCTGGAGGGATTCCCATCCTTTGTCTGTCTGCGCTGTGTGGTGGGGATCAATGTAACTTTAGCTCTTGTTAATCAATGAAAGGAAATTCCTAAAAATGTTTGCCCTGTAAGGAAAATGCTTCATGTCTGAGACAATGACCATACAGTTTAAATAACATAGGAAATGAAAGAAGCTTCAGACATGTGTGGACCGTGGACTCTCCCCTTTTAGTGTTGTTGGGTGTGACTCTGGCTCCCCTGACCATGAGTGACATCGGGTAGAGTGCTGAGAGAGTCAACTTGTATTCTTGGACATGCCCTATATACATCTTAGACAGGAGATGGTCCCAGAAAGATCTTTAAATTATAATACCATCCAACTAGAAAGTTAAGAGGCTATAAACATTTGTACCAAAAATACCAGCTAGTAACTCAGGAAAAGCTTTGCCTCTCAATGCCCTCAAGACTAAGGTGGAACAGGAATTTCATTTAGCTTCCATGTCAGCCAAAGTCCTCATCTGTCAGGAGGACTCTGCGCCACATTAGAGACAAGAGGCCGAGCCATCACGACCCCAGGACACCGACCCTTTCCAGCAGGAAGAAGTTAGAGCGGTCGTCATCCCAGTTCCCATATAGTTGGCTCGGCCTCCCCTGTCTCCCCTCTAACTATATTTTTTAAGATTAAAAATTCTGCCAAAAGAAAAGGGGGGAATGTGGAATTCAGGTTTCCGCTGTAAAGCCCAAGTTCCCACCAGCAAGAAATTCAAATCTCCCGCCAGCGGCAAACTCTCCTGCAAGCACCGCGGGTGGGCTGACCAGAGCCTGCCTGCATATCTCACCTTTTGGATTTCTTTGAACTTCTCCCCCTGGGCGTGCCGGGAACTGCCCGGGGCGAAGTTATCGGCTGGAACATCTGTGAACTGACTCAACCTCCCTGTGTGTAGTGGAATTTTTACTGCGTGTAATTGCTCAAATGCAGCTTGCTTTCCTATAAAAACCCTGCCCCAAATTCAGTCGGGGCCCTTCTCTTTTGCTTGAGCAGGGTCCTGGCACGCGCCAGTTTAATAAATCTTGCCTCATGTCTTTACAGCAATCTAGTGGTTCTCGTGTCTCCTTCGGGGTCTGGGTAAGGGGCCTGAAAGGAACTTCGGTTCCAACAAAGTGTCCCAGGTTTGGATGCCAGGTGTTGGAGTCCAAGCTGCAACCTCGAATCCAGGGCTCCCTTTGACAAGGTGAGCAAGGCTTCAGCAAATGGAGGACAGACAGACAGCTCTCTGGGCTAAGTGAATCTGAACTCTTTATTGAAATTTTTAGCAGAGTTTATATACTTTAGAAAATCCAAAGTAAAGGCCAAGGAATGTTTCACCACGCCCATAGGGAAAACATCAAAGAAAACCAGGACCAAATTCTTTACATGATGATACAAAATGTATTCATTCTGGGTAACAAAAAAAGAGCAGAGATGACATATTTTTTTGTGTTGGAACAGACATGATGTCTCCAGGTAGAGTTAAAGCAGGAATGACACACAGTTGCAAAAAGCAAAGGGACAATGAATGTTTTGAAGTAGATTTTCCCTGATTTATGTATAAACATGAAATCTGTTGGGGAGGGACTGTAAGCTAGCTAGTCCTGAGAAAAACAAAAACAATAATAACAACAAAAATCTAAGAAGATACAAGAGATAGATTCAAATTCCAGAGGGAGGAATCTTCCTGCCAGAAGCAAAATTTAATTTACACAGGGAGAGCCCCTAGCACCCAGCAATTGCCCATTTAGATGTTAATTTGTTATTCACCAGCTAGCAGGCTTTAGGCCAGAACCAGACAGTAACACTAAGTCAGGTGTAACAATCCCCATATTTCCTTGTTCCTCTTATTTATATCAAATAATGTCCTGTCATTTATCCAAAAATTGTTTCCTTGAAACAGTATTCTGTCATGCTAGGCCTTGTCAAAATAGCATGGTTGGATAAGGTCATGGCACTAACCTCTGAAATCATAGCATCAGTGACACCATAGAAATCCTGTCTAGCCTTGATATTACACCACAGCCTCATCACTGACATCTCAGGACCACAGTCACATGACAGCCTCAATAGTGACACCACATCCATCCTGTGGCATTAGAGCCTCACCAGTAACATCACAGCCTCACTGGGATATCTCAGCCTCATCATTCACAGCAGCCTCATTCTAATATCACAGCCTAACCACAGAAATCACATCTTCACTGTGATATCACAGTCTTGCTCCATGACATCTCCGACTGATTGTGATATCACGGCATCACTTGTGACAGCACAGCCTAACTGTGATATCACAGCATCACCTCTGAGGTTATAGACTCACTGTGAAATCACAGCCTATGACATCACAGGCTCACCTTTGAAATCATAGAGTCAATGCGACATCACATCTTCATCACTAAAATCCTACCTATCCTCACTATGGTAGCACAGCCTCGCAACTGACTTCACAGGCTCACTGAAGCATGACAGCTTCTCTGTGACAGCACAATGTCGCTACTGACATCAAAACCTTACTGTGTCATCATTGCTTCCCAAGTGACATCACAACCTCACAGTGACATCACGGCCTCATTGTGACATCACAGCCATACCATGCAATCAAAGCATCACTGTAACATAAGGCTTCATCTCTGACATCATAGACTCACTGTTTCATCACAGCCTCAGTTTTACACAATAAACTGATTGTGACATTAGAGCCTCACCAGTAACAATGTCACTAATGACATAGTCTCCCTGTGAAAGCACAGACATTGCTTACATCACAACCTCACTGTGACATCCCAGCCACAATGTGCCAACACAGCCTCACTGTGACATCACATCCTCAGTACCGTTTGGACAGGCTCACCATGATATTACAACCTCACCAGTGACACCACAGCCTCATTGTGACATCACAGTCACAGTGTCATGTCTCAGCTTCACCACTAATATCCTACCTAACCTTAACAACACAGGCTCACCATAAGTAACACAGGTTCACAGTGATGTGACAGCCTCAGCAGTGACATCATAGCCTTTGGCATCATCAACAGTGACACCACAGTCTCATATTTTACATCACTACCTCACTGTGTCATCTATCTTCCCACAGGCATCATAGCCTACAGTGACCTCACAATTTAACCTGTTCCACCATAGACTCACCTGTTACATCATAGCCTAATGGTGAAATTAGCGATGCCAGTGACATCACATTTTCCATGGTGACCTCAAAGCCTCATAGTGATATCATAGATTCACAATGATAACACAGCCTCACTGTGACATCTCAGACTTATCACTAACATCTGCCTCGCTTCTGACATCAAAGCCTAACCACAGAAAACACAGCCGAACTGTGATGTCATCATCTATGAACTCTGATAATACAGCCTCACTGTGATATCACAAACTCACAGTAACATCACTGCCTCACATTGACATCACAGCCTCTGTTCTGACATCACAGCCTCAGTGAGACTGCACAGCCTCACCACTGACATCCTAAACTCACTGTGAAATCCAAGCATCATTCCTGATGTCACAGTCTCACTGACATCTCATAGAATCAGCCCTGACATCAGAGCATCACACTGACATCACGGCCTCACAATGACCTCAAAACCTGCCCACTGACACCTCAGGCTCACCTGGTATATCATACCCTCATTGTGACATCAGTCTTGCCACTGATATCATAGGCTCATTGTGACATCACAGGTTCCAAAGTGATATCACCTCACAGTGACATGACAGCCCACAGAGACATACAACCTTCACAATGACATTACAGCCTCACTGTAACATAACAGCCTCACCAGTGACAGCACAGCCTCACCTGTGACATCAGCATTGCACTATTAGTCAGTAAACTGATGTCACTGTGACATCAGTGACAATACAGCCTTTGACATCATAGCCTCACCAGTGTTACTTATCACATAAGTTCACCACTGACATCATAGCCTAACCAGTGACATCATAGACTCACTATGATCTTTCTCACCACTGACATTTCAGCCTTATTGTGACATCACACCTTCACCAGTGACATCATAGTCTCATTGTGACATTAGCCTCACCACTAACATCATAGCCTCACTGTGCAATTCAAACCTCTCTAGTGACATCACTTTGTTATCAGAGCCTCACTGTGACATCATAACCATACTGGGTCCTCATAGCCTCATTGTGACATTACAAATTGACAGTGCCATCATAGCATTACCAGGACATTCCAAACTGTGACATCAGCCTTGCCACTGAGAAAATAGCTTTAAGGTGACATCACATAAACACCTTTGACATAGCCTTACAGTGACAGCACAGCCTCATTGTCACATCATAGACATACCAGGCCATCAAATCATCATTGTGACATAAAGCATCACTGCTGTCATCAAAGCCTAACTGTGACATCACAGCCTTGATTTCACACAATAAACTCACTGTGACATTAGAGCCTCATCAGTGACAATACAGCTTCACCACTGACAATATAGGCTCTCCAGTGACATAGTCTCCCTGTGAAAGCATAGTCACTGCTGATATCACAACCTCACTATGACATCACACCCTCATGGTGACATCACAACCTCACTGTGACATCACAGCCACACTGTTGCAGCACAACCTCACTATGACAACACATCCTCAGCAATATGACAGGCTCACTGTGGTATCACAGCTTCACCAGGGACACCTCATGGTGACATCATAACCTCACTGTGGCATAACAGCCTCACCAGTTATATCACATTACCCATGTAACATACCAGCCTCAACCCTCATATCAGTCTCACTTCTGAAATCACAGCCTTAACACTGACCTCACAGCTGCACTATGACATCACAGCCTCACTAGGATACCACAGCCTCATGGCGACATCACAGCCACACTGTGACATTATACCCTCAGCACTGGAATCCTACCTAGCCTTATTATGATACCACATCGTCACCCCAGATAGCACAGCTTCACAGTGATGTGACAGCCACAGCTGTGACATCATAATCTTGACATCATAAACAGTGACACCACAGCCTCACATGTTACATCACTGCATTATTGTGACATGATCTTCCCACAGATATCATAGCCTCACAGTGACCAGTCTCACAGTGACATCACAACTTCCCTGTGATGTCCCAGCCTCAGAGTGACATCACATTTTCCCAGTGATATCACAGCTTCACCGTGGCATTATAACCTCATTTCTGACATCACAGCCTCACTATTGCCTCACAGTCCAACCTGTTACATCCTGTTACATCTTAGCCTAAACAGTGACATTACACCCTCACATGCTATATCACTGCCTCACTGTGACCTCAATCTTCCCACAGATATCACAGCCTCACAGTGACCAGTCTCACAGTGACATCACAACCTCTCTGTGATGTCCCAGACTCATAGTGACATCACATTTTCCCAGTGATATCACAGCCTCACCATGGCATTATAGCCTTATTTCTGACATCACAGCCTCACTGTGACATTACATCCTCACCTTTGACATCTCAGGCTCACTGTGACATCACACCCTCACCACTGACCTGACAGTCTCCTGAAACATGACAGCCTCCTTGTGACACCACAGTGTCACTATTGACATCACAACTTCACAGTGACATCACAGTATCATTTTGATACCACAACCATATTGTGCCATCAAAGCATCACTGTGATAGCCATTATGCAGTGATGGTGTGGCCAGTTGCCTTGGCCCTGATGTTGGTGCATGCTCTCTCATCAAACTGGACTGACAACTGTAACCAGACTGTCATAAGAAAGTAAACTCTTTGTTCTCTTGAGCTGTGTGATGGTCATTTATCAGCAACCATGCAGGCAGACTGCAACAGAATTTGGTATCCAGGCATTGAGGTGTTGCTGATAGATCTAACTATGTGGATATTGTGGCTTTTGATGGTTTCAATGGACAAAGTAGGAAATGCTTGAGAATTTTCACTTTGTGGACTTACAGATACCGTTCTTCAGAGTTTAGTGGGCCAATTGCTGAGAGAGATTTTTTGGGCCCAATTTGTGATGAGGGGAACAAGGACTTTGGTAAAGCTGAATTTAAAAATGATGGATTGATTTGCTTGACAAAGGAGAGCTGTGTTGGCAGCCTTAAAGGTTTGGATGCACAAAGGGAAGGCTGCTGTTGGAGAAATGAGTATCAGTGAAAGAAATTCTAGTGACTTACACTGGGACAATGGAAGACATGAAAAACACCATGTGGCAAGTTCATGGTTTGGAAACTCAAATTCCTTCAGGAGCTGAAAGCCCAAGTTAAATCTGTTTCTTGTCCTTTGGACGTTTGGCTGCCTAAAAGAGGCTTTTCTGGATCAGCAAGTTGAAGTTGGTGCAGCTGTAGCTCCAGTGGACTAAGCTACATTTCAACCTTGCTTTGGAATCTGGCAGCATCCCTCAGGTGATACTGGTTTGGGAATACTACTGAAGGGTTCATGGAGAACAGCAAAAGCTTGGCACCAAGTGGCAGGCATAAAGTTCCTGTGAGAGAAGGTGAAGTTTATAGTTGCAGAGGAAAACCAAGAGTGGTGTTTGAGATGCCAGAACTGTGGGACTGCTGCTGAGGACAACTGTAAGAGATTAAGCCTGGTTCAACGAACTCTGCTTTTACAACTTCAACCTGCAAATAGGGACTTGGATTTCCTACAATCTTTTCTTATTATTATTTATTCAATTGTGCACGTGTATATGTATGTATGTGTGTAGAACCATGGATGAATTCGGGAACCAACATGGACCGCTTACACCTCCTCCTTGTTTACTCTGCCCCAGGATTCACAGGTTCTACCCTACCAGGACCAGAAACACAGGCGGCCCCTGCTTCCGCCCAGTATCTATACGTGGGGTCTAGGATCCAAAATCAGGACCTTTCACCTGCAAGGCAGAGGCTTAACCCCTAAGCCATATTTCCAGCCCCAGATTTCCTAGAATCTTTGAGCTACCTTGACTACATGATGAGCAGCAGAAGATGGATATTGAAATACAGGATATAGTAACTTTGAACTTTGACTTTTTAATGTTTTCTTATTGCTTTGAGATCCTTCTGTTTTGGCCAGCCTAATCTCTCCCCATCCTAAAGCTCAGGGAAATTTGTGGAAGAGGGGGCAGTAAGATTGTAAGAGCCTAAAGATGAGGAGCAATGATATGCAAGATACTACACAGAAGTTAGGGCCAAAGCAATCATAATAGGACTTTGCATGACCTGTGCAATGACCAACACATTATTGACTCCTCAAAATCTAGCATGGACTAAAGGCACTAGGATCCTTAGAAGCTAAGAATTAATAGCCACAATAGTTTTCCTATACTTATGGAGAACACAAGAAAGAGTTCTAGAAAATTCCCCTGAGTCCTTATACCTCATCAGAAAGGAAGACCCAGAGGAAAGTTTGACATACACAGGGTTTGGGGGAGGAGGCACTGGGAAATAGAGAGGGAGGGGAAGAAAGGAAGGAGAAAAGGGAAGAGGGAGCTAGGGAGTTCAGGAAGGGGTGGAAGGAGGGAGGGGACCAGTGTACCTATTAAGTTTGTATGAGCAGAAATAAATAAGTTAATTAATTAATTAAAAAAGATCCTTCTGTTTTAATGTTTTATCTGTTTTGAAGTATTTAATTTATTATAATTTAAAGTTAAGACACTTGAACATTTAAAATGTTGGAACTGAGCTTTTAATGAGAAAATATTTTAAATTTTCCCATGGAATATATTTATATTTTTAAGATAACTTTTAACATCTGTAGGAAAAAGGAAAGGTTACAGTTTAAAAATGCTATTGTTTTGTGTCAAGTTGATGAGGGGTGGAGTGTCCTAGTTAAGCACAGGTATAAACTTGACTCTAGAGGCTTTTGGCTCTGGGCACAGTTGTACAGAGTTGATGTTTAAGCCCAGAGCAAACCTGAAGGAGATTGTCTAGTTGATAGGTAAGGCCCAGCCCATGTTGGCTGGGATTAAGCCCTGGATAAATCACAGAGAGCTGGTTGAGAGGGTTGGCATCATTCTGTTCACTTAGGCAGACATGCTGTTCTGACAAGTAAGGATTGTCCATTTCTCAGCCATTATGCAGTGATGGTGTGGCCAGTTTCCTCAGCCCTGGTGTTGATGCATGCTCTCCCATCAAGCTGAATTGAGAACTGTAATTGGACTGTCATAAGAAAGTAAACTCCTTGTTCCCTTAAGCTGTGTGATGGTCATTTATCAGCAACCATGCAGGCAGACTGCAACACTGACATCCCACCCAGCCTCATTATGACAGCACAACCTCACTACTAATCTCATAGGCTCACTGAAATATGACAGCTTCCCCGTGATACCACAGTGTCGTTATTCACATCAAAATCTCACAGTGACATAACAGTATCATTGTGACATCACAGCCATGCTGTACTATCAAAGTATCACTGTGACATAAAGCTTCACCTCTAACATCATAGAACTCACTGTGACATCAAAGCTTCACAATGACCTCACAGCCTGCCCACCAGCACCAAATGAGCATTTGCTATATCACAGCCTTGTTGTGGCATCAGTCTTACCACTGATATTACAGTCTCACCAATAATGGAACAGCCTCACTTGTGACATATGTGTCACCAATGACATTAGTTAGAACACTGATATCATTGCCACACAAGTGACAACAGGGCCTCACCACTTACCTCACCAGCTAAATGAAACATGACAGCCTCCCTGTGACAATACAGGGTCGCTATTGACATCACAATCTCACTGTGACTTTAGAGCCTCATTGTGACATCACAGCCATACAGTGCCATCAGACATCACTGTCACTTAAAGCTTTACCTCTGACAACATAGCCTCACTGTGTCATCACAGCCTCAGTTTGACACAATAAACTGCCTGTGACATTAAAGCCTCATCAGTGACAATACAGCATCACCAGTGGCCTAGTCTCCCTGTGAAAGGACAGTTATTACTGACATCACAACCTCACTGTGATATCACATCAGTGTGACATCACAATCACACTGCGCTAGGACAGCCTCACCATGACAACACAGTCTCACAACTGGTATACTTACTGACACGCCAGTGCCTCACCACAGATTGCACAGGCTCACTGTGATGTTATAGCCTCAGCAGTAACATCATAGCCTTTGACATCATAAACAGTGACACCACAGCCTCACATGTTACATCACTGTCTCATTGTGACATCAATCTTCCCAAAGATATCACAACTTCATCATGACCTCAGCCTCATTGTGACCTCTTACATCATAGACTCACCTGTTACATTATAGCTTCACAGTGAAATCACAGCCTCACTGTGACATTATAGCCTCATTTATGACATCACAGCCTCTTGTGACATCACGTCCTCATTAGTGACAGCACAGTCTCACCTGTGACATCAGCATTGACTGACATTAGTCAGAACACTGATGTCACTGCCACATCAGTGACAACACAGTCTTTGACATCACAGCCTTACCAGTGTCACTGTTATGTAAAAGATTCACTACTGATATCATAGCCTCAGCACTGACATGATAGACTCACTATGTCAGCTTTCCCCAACTGACATTCCAGCATTAGTGTGACATCACAGCCTCATTATGACATCAGTCTCACCATTAATATCACAGTCTCACTGTGCCATTCAAACCTCTCTAGTGACATCACAACATCACTGTGTCATCAGATTCTCACTGTGACATCATCGGCACTGTGTCCCCATAGCCTCACTGTGACATTAAAACGTGACAGTGCCATCACAGTCTTACTGTGATGTCACAGCCTCATGGTGACATCACAGCAGTAATGTGACATCAGAGCCTCACCACTGGTATCCTACCTAGCCTTACCATGACAAAACAGCCTCACAACAGTTAGCAGATGCTCACAGGTACATGATAGACTCAGCAGTTATAGCCTTTGATATAATAAATGGTGACACCACAGCTTCATATGCAACATCACTACCTCATTGTGACCACCATGGGCTATGACCATTATGAGTTCTCTAGGACCACTATAAGGAATGATGACTCTAAGGAATGACAACTATGAGCTCTCTTTTCCACTGTGAGCTCTCTATGAACACTATGATACATGATAAATATGAGCACTCTGTGACTACCTTGAGCTCTTGATGAGGTCTGTTAGGTCTCTATGACAACTATGAACCCTCTATGACCAATATGAACTCTCTATGACAACTATGGCTATGACCACTGTGAGCTATGACCTCTGTGAGCTCTCTATGACCAATGTGAGCTTTCTGTAACCCCTATGACTTATGACTATGTTGAACTCTCAATGACCACTATAAGCTATGATTACTGTGAGCTATCACCCCTAAGAGATCTCAATAACCACTAAGAACTATGACCACTAAGAGCTCTCTAATATGTATGTGAGCTATGAACACTATGAAATCTTTATGTCCACTGTGAGCTCTCTGTGATTATTGTGACCTCTCTATGACCACTTTGAGCTCTCTATGACTGCTGTGATCACTCTAAGATCACTGTGAGCACATTGACCTATTACCACTATGGGCTGTCTCTGACTACTATGAGCTATGACTGCTCTGTATTCTCTGTGACCACTATGAGCTATGTCCACTATGAGCTCTCTATGACCATTATGAGCTCTCCATGAGCACTGTCACAACTCTATATTCATTTTCAGCTACAAATGACAATTATGAACTCTCTATGACCACTATGAGCTATGACTACTATGAGTGCTCTGTGACCACTATGAAATATGATCCCAATGAGCTCTTTATGATGACTGTGACCCTTTATGACCACTGTGAGCTCTGCATGAGAACTGTGAGCTCTCTGTGATGACTATGAACTATGAACACTCTCTAGGATGATTATTAGCTATGACTGCAGTGAGCTCTTTATGAACAGTATGAGTTGTGAAAACTGTGAGTTCTCTATGACCACTATGCCCTATGATCACTGTGAGCTCTCTATAACCACTATGAACTCTCCATAGCCATTGTGAGTTGTGACAATTGTGAGCTCTCTACGACCAGTATGACCTATGACCACTGTGAGCTCACTGTGACTACTATGACCTCTCTATGATGACTGTGAGTTCTCTATGTCCACTCTGACATCTCATTGAGCACATAGAGTTCTATATGAACACTCTGATCCCTCTATGACCACTGTGAAGTCTATATGAACACTGTGATTTCTCTAAGAGCACTGTAAAGTTTCTGTGAGCACTATGACCTTTGACCACTGTGAGCTGAGAACTGTGACCTTTTCATGACCACATGCAGCTCCCTGTGACTTCTATGATCTATGACCACCGTGAGCTCTCTATGTGCACTATTATTTATGACCACTGTAAGCTTTCTATCACCACTCACTAGGAGCACTATAACCTATGACTACTGTGAGCTCTCTGTGACCAATTAGAACTATGATTACTTTGAACTTGCTATGACCACTATGATTTTTGACAACTGTGAGCTCTCTTTAACCACTGTGAGCTCTCTAGACTACTATGAACTATGATCACTGTGAGCTTGCTATGACCACTATGATCTATGACTACTGTGAGCTCTCTATGACTATTGTGAGCTCCCTATGACCATTGTAAGTCCTGCATAGCAACTATGAGCTATGAACACTGTGAGACATCTATTACCTCTAAAAGATCCCTATGACCACACGAACTATGACCACAATGAGTATCCTAAGACCTCTGTGAGATATGATCATTATGAGCTCTCCATGACCACTGTGATCTCTCTATGACAACTGTAACCTCTCTATGGCAACTGTGAGTTCACAATAACAACTTTAAGCTCCTTATTACAACTGTGAGCTCACTATGACCAGTAATAGCTATAAGCTTTCTAGGATCACATTGAGCTATGAATACTATGATCTCTATATGATTACTGTGACCTTTCTATGAGCCACTTGTGTTATATATGATTACTGTAATCTCTGTAAGACCACTGTGAGCTCACTATCAGCACTATGACCTATGACCACTGTGAACTGTGTCTGAACACTATGTGTGCTATAAGCACTGTGAGCTCTTTATGACCACTATGAGCTATGACCACTGAGAACTCTCTATGGCTACTATGTTATGTCCAGTGTCAGCTCTCCATGACCACTATTATCTATGAACACTCTGAGCTCATTATGAACACTATGACCTCAGTCTGACCACTTTGACCTCTCTATGACCACTGTGAGCTCTCTGTAACCACTGTGAGCTCTCTACAACATCTGTGAGCTCTCTATGATGACTATGAGTTATGACCACTATGAAATCTCTTTGACATCATGAGCTCTCTATTGCCACTGTTAGCTCTCTAAGACCATTGTGAGATCTCTATGACAACTTTCAGCTCTCTAAGACCACTGTCAACTTTTTATGACCACTATGAGCTTTGATCACTATGAGCTTTCTATGACCTCTATAAACTAGATCCACTGTGAACACTATGAGTACTATGAGCTATGACCACTATGAACTCTCTATAACAACTCTGAACTAGGTCCACTGTGAGTTTTGTATGAGTACTATGAGCTATGACCACTGTGAGTTCACTATGACCACTGTGAGCTCTCTATAACTCATGTGAGTTATGAGCACTATGAGCTCTCTATGAGCACTGTGAGCTTTCAATGGCCATTTGAGCTATGACCACTAGGAGCTTTCTTTGTCCACTAGGAGCTATGACCACTCTAATCTCTCTATGACTATAAGAGATTTCTATGATCAGTATGAGCTATGACCACCATAAGGCCTCTATGACCATGGTGAGTTATGACCAGTGTGACCTCTCTATAACATCTTTGAACTCTCTGTGACTACCGTGACATCTCTGTGAGCACTGTGAGCTCTCTATGACAACTATAAGTTTTCTATCACCACTATTATCTCTCTATGTCCAATGTGAGCTATTTTTGATAACTGAAAGCTGTCTATTGGCACTGTGACATCTTTATGACAATGGTGAGGTCTCTAGGATCACTGTGAATCCTCTATGACCAATATGCACTCTCTAGAAAAACTATGGGTAATGTTCACTATAAGCTCCCTATGACCATTATGAGCTTTCTATGACCGCTCTGATCTCTATGTGATCACTATGAGCTATACCTCTATAAGTTCTCCATGAACACAGTGAGCTATGACCACACTGAGTTATGAGTATTATGAGCTCTCAATGACTACTATGATCTATGACAACTGTGGGCTCTCCATGGCCATTATGAGCTCTCTATGACCAGTATGATCTATGACCATTTTGAGCAATCTATAAATACTGTTAGCTCTCTATGACCACTGTGAACTCTCTTTGATTCATGTGAGCTCTCTCTGACCACTGTGATGTCTTTATGATTATTGTGGGCTCTTTGACAACTATGAGGTATGATGCTGTTAGCTTTCTATTACCACTATGAGCTATGACCTCTGTCATCTCTCAATGACCACTATGAGCTCTGTATGACCAGTATAAGCCATGACTACTGTTATCTCTCTATGACCATTGTGAAGTCTCCATGACCACTATGAGCTCTCAATGGTCACAAGAGATTTCTATGTCCACTGTGAGCTATGACCGCTATGAGCTCTGTGTGACCAATTTGAGCTATAACTACTATGTATGAATGAAAATTTCCATTATTAAATTAAATTGAAGATCTGCCTCTTCAACAAACCAGGCCAGATAGGAGACTTGCTTTGGAAGGAGAGATAGCAATCCACTCTGAACACTGTCATTTATGTCACACTTGAAATTCAACTATAGTGAAAGACAAGGGATGGAGGTAAAATGGATACAAAGAGGAAAGAAATAAATAATGACACCTCACATTGCAGCTCACATGATTTAGACCACATGAGGTAAATATTGGAACTATTTAAGGGACTCTGTACAGGAAAAAGGGAGAAAACTAACCTTGAAAACTCAGCAGTATGCTATATGACAAGGATGAACATAGTGAGAAATTACTATGGGATAAATTTCTCTTTGCACAATTCTAATCTAAGTGAAATGTTTTGTATTTGAAGATAAGCAAGCATTGTAGATATGTGTACATAAAAAATGCAAACCACTGAAAATCATGAAATATAGAAGATATCAAATGGGAGAAGGTCCTGCCATTATTTTTAATGATTAGGACTAACATTGTAAAAATAACTATTTCACCCACCTTGCAATACCATTCAAATACCCACACACTATTTTACTGGAACTGATATTTAAACCACAACATACATGTGGCACACAGAATGCCAATTATATTAAAACCAACATCATGTAATAAAAAAATATGTTGGACTTTTCTTGAGTAACACAAATCCACAGTATCAAAAACAATGATAAAACAGTGATAAAAATTTTAGAATTGAAGACCTTAATCTGAAGATTTATACATGATGTCTCCTGATTTATTACTCCATTTCCTTAAAAAGTGGAAAATTCAGAGCATATTCAATAAATGTAAGAGGCCACAATTTTATATCTCTCTGTAGAAGAATGAAACTGGATCCTCATGCATAACCTTTCACTGCAAAGTGATAAGTAACATCAAGGTGAGAGGAGAGAGTATATAAATCCAGAGGAAGGAATGAAAAATATACTTCAGCTCTCTAATAATGATAATGGCACTATAGAGCCATCCATAATACTGCAAATCTTTCTGACTTATTAGCACAGATGTCCCTCAGTATCAGATTTGTCCACACACAGGTACATAACAAGGGGGAAAAAACTCTCATGTTTTGATTTTAGTTGAATATTTGGAAGCAAACTGTTTTCCAATATTAGTGTACGCATCTTATAATGTGATAATTTCAAGTATGGAAAAAATATTTGAAGAAAAAACTAGGTTGACCATTTGTGGCTAAATGACACACATTGCTTTCTATTTGACAGTTAAAATCTTATTTTTAGAAAAAGAAATATCCTATTATCTCTGTCCAGGAAGTGACATCCAATACCCATCAAGATGGAGCTAAGGGCATTGCAGGAGCAACAAAACTGAAAAAAAAAATCAACAAACCATAATTCAGAAAACCAGAGACTCTATATCAACCACTTATAACTAGGCCAGCCTAATCTTTCTCCATCCTGAAGCTCAGGGAAATTTGCGGAAGAGGGGTTGGTAAGATTGTAAGAGCGTAAAAATGGGGAGGAGCAATGATATGCAAGATACCCCACACAAGTTAGGACTGCAGTAAGTCATAATTGGATGTTGCATGACCTGTGCAATGACTGATATGTCAATGACCGCCCAAAGTCTAGCATGGGTCACAGGCACTAGGATCCTTAGAGGCAAGGGACTAACAGTCATAATAGAGTTCCTATACTAATGGGGAGCACAAGTAAAGGCTCTGTGCAATGCCACTGAGACCTTTCACCTCATTAGAGTGTAGGACACAGAGGGAAGTTTGACCTTCACACTAAAGGATGCTCCAGGTAATGGGAGGGGTGAAGAGAGAGGCACTGGGAAGAAGGGAGGGATGGGGGGTGAAAAGAAGGGGAAAAGGAGAGGAGGGTGCAAGGGGGACTGGGGAAAGGGGGTGGGAGGGAGAAGTCGGAGATACCTATTAAGTTTGTATCATTGGGAAAAAAATAAACAAATAAACATAAAAAAGAAAAAAATATTAAAAATATATATTCTTGTTGTAATTCTGCAATTGATTAAATTCTTCTACTTAGTATAAATCATTAAAGCCATTTAAAAAATTTGTGAGAGTAGCAACTGAGTTTTTCTCTGGTAACATTAAAACCAGAGGTCTCTGGAAAGCATACTTCAAGATATGACTATTACATGTGCAAAATCAATGCTACGTACTGGAAAAAATATAATTCAATGTTGGAGATAAAAAAAGATTACATAGAAAAAAAATAACTGTAAGGTATTCTTGATCAAGAAACCATCTGTGTTGGGCATAATTAAAAAACATTTCAAGGGTGAAGAGGAGATGAACACATCAAAGAAGGTAGAGAAGAAAAATAATACGAATTAAAGAAACATGCTTATTAAAGCATGGAAGCCTGAAAATGACAGGAATTAGGAAACACCTCTCAATTACAACCTGAGGTGTCACTGGCCGAAACTACCTGATGAAGTGATATATGCTGTACAATTGTGGACTAAATATGCCATCCTACCAAATTGCTGCTGCCAATATACACAAACCCACAAACTAAACTGAACTATATCGTAGAGAATTGTTGGCCCATGGCACAAGAAGCTAAAGGAAAAATAAAGAAATGTCATTCTAAAGTGTTATTAACCAATTTCCAAACAAAACCTATCACAATACACTAAGAAATTCTCTATATATTTATCAAAGAAATTGGACATTGTAAAGAATTCACAATTCTTAATATATACATAAATTTTATTCACTCTTCCATATTCTTTAAACAAATATTAAAGTGAACAATGGGAAAAAATCAGCACAGATAATCTGGGGATTTCTCCATTTTACTCTCCCCAAAAGAGAACTCACCAGGCCAAAAATTGAACAGGCACCTCTGCAAATAAATCAAACATTACAAAAATGACTTTCATGTACTGAAACTCTATCCCATTAGCAAGAAATACACATTATTTTTCAGCACCTCAGGAAGCATCTCCATTTTCAGCACATAGTAGAACAGAGAACATCCCTCTACAAATATAGGATTATTGAAACAATCGATCGTGTGTTGTTTGATGATACTGCAATGACACTGGGCATTCAGAAAACTTTAAATCTGAGGAAAAGCAGAAATTCATGAAAAATAAGCAACATGCTGCTGAATAACTAATGGGTCCAGAGGAAGGAAAGAACTAAATTAAAACTAAGCAAAACTAAAGGATGAGGAATGTCAGCATTTCAAAATCTCTATAAAATGATGAAATCATTAAATGGGGAAAAATCTGGTGCATTCCAGGTCTACATGGTAAAATGGAGAAAACCCCAGTGAATGAAAAAGCCTAAGAATATATATCTCCAGCAATTGAGAGAAAGAATGGCAAAAACAGCAGAGAAGCAGCTATTACTCTAATCAGGGAAGAATCAGTAAATATTGAATCAATAATGATGCAAAACATCTAAGAGACTATTTCTTAAAAAAATAACATGAGTGAAAAAATCTTTAGCCACCAATGAAAGTGAAAAATCCAACAATTCCCACATTCATAAAATTAGTGATGAAATGAACTTACTGCAACTGACACCAAGGATATTCAAGTGAGCATAACACCTAGGGTAAAATTTTTGAACATTCAGGATGAAATGATAACTTGCAGGTAAAACATAACAAAATGAAAACAAGTTGAATCGAACAATTTAAGTATAAAAATATGAAGAAACATCTGCAGATCTCTGAGATCATGAAACATCAGGACCATAAAATTCCATGCAAAATTCATGCAAACAGTTAAAGAAGGGCTAGTGGCAAAATACTAAAGATATTTGATAAATGTTCAAAGGAACCATGCCAATTATACACGTCCATGGGTGCTTACCAATGTAAAAATAAAGATGAAATCTGTAGAGTCTTCTCATTGATGAGCACAAATTCAACCAGCTACAAAAATAGATAAAAAGATCTCTGCTAGGTATATTTTGGATTTATTAAAGAAAGATAAGGTCGGCTGAATGTATTCAAATCTATTAAGGTAATATATCAAAGGAGCAAATACAATGATGATTGCCTCAATGGATGCATTGGAAACATTTGAAATAATCCAAAATCCCTTTATAATTAAAGTTTTTGAAGAAAATACCAAAGAAACTTGAATATAACAACATATTAGACTGTATGCAATAATTCTAGGATGAGGGCCTTTCTAAAAGTTGCAAATCTTAGAGGATTCTAACTTCCATCCAAATCTATATCAGCATGTCAATTCTAACAACTTCTGTACACTAATTTACTTGACATCATATATAGATACATGAGAAAAGAGGAATACAAGAGGAAAAGTTATCCCCATCAGCAAAAATCAGAATAGTTTATCTGAGAGATCCTCAAAGTTCCAGGAGGAAGCATCTGGCACTAAAAAAGGAATACAGAAAAGTGGCATCTTACAAAATGTTTCTTCAAGACTTAGCAGCTTTCATATGACCAAAAGATGAAGAGAAACAATTCAACTTACTAAAGTTCAAAAATATATGTAAAAAAATTGGAAGGAACAGAACCATGAATACAGGAAATCTGAGAACATATTCTCTATAAAATGTCTTAGAAGACATGATTGTTTGGAACACTACCAACAATCTAGTGAAAGCTTGAGTAGAAGGGCTATACTCCTTATTCTGAGGAGAGTTACAGGAGGAAAAAAGCAGTGAAAATATCTTGTGTTGATTCATTTTAGACAAAACCACTGAGAACTGAGCCTTCACTAATATCTAGGAAGAACTTTCATGCACTGAAAGAAAGATTTTTAAGAATCTACAGGAGACTGTGAACATATAAAGGGGGCCCCAGGCAATAGTGTTTGGGATTGTTCCCATTGAAGGTAAATAAGTTGAGAGAGATTTGGTTGCAATTTGGCAGTCTGGCAAGATAGGAATAGTGTCCTCTCTAATATTCTGCAGGGATTTTCATAGTAACTCTCCTAGAATTTTGATGGTCTCATAAGAGCCCTGCCATCAGAAATCACTGTACCATTTGAGAGCAATGGGAATGGAAGAACACACTGTGCTGCTTTAATGTGAAATGAAGAAAAATCCTTAAGTGTGTCATTTTAAAGATTGAGGTCGATCTATAACAATCTCCCTGTCCCATTTGGTTGTACACAGTGCTAATTTCTGAGAACATATCTGCATCCCTTCTTATTAAATAATTCAGAAGTTTTCCCTATTTATTTGATGACACATCAGAAATGAAGGTGAATGAATGTGTTAACTAGGACTTCTACTCTGCTTTAGAGCAGTAGGTGTAAGGATCTGTCATCTCCTCTTAAGTCTCCTTCAATACACATTATATTAAAAATTATGTTGAAAGATGTGGCAACATCTTCTTGGGACAAACATAGAACATCAACTACACTCGCCTCATCATGGGAAGAAGACATTTATGGTCACTAATTATTAAGATGAGATCAAATACAGTCAAGACACTTCCTGGCACACCCATGAGAACAATAAGCTGGTTTGGTAATATCCACTTTTTCTTTTTTAGTATTTTTATTCATTTTTATTCAATTGTGCATGTGTGTGTATGTGTGTGTGTATGTGTGTGTGTGTGTGTGTGTGTGTGTGTGTGTGTGTGTGTGTGTGTGTAGAACCACGGACGTATTCGGGAACCACCATAGACCGCCTTCATCTCCTCCTTGTTTATTCTGCCCCGGGATTCACAGGCTCCGCCCTACCAGAACCAGAAACGCAGGCCGCCCCCGCTTCCGCCTGGCCTCTATATGTGGGGTCTAGGATCCAAACTCAGGATGCTCAGGCTGCAAGGCAGAGGCTTAACCCCTGAGCCACCTCTCCAGCCCCAATATCCACTTTTTCAATGTATATTACTCACACTGCATTGTGTTTTACAAATTAATCATCTTAATCTAAAGAGAAACCTCAGAGACCACCTCATCTTAAAGGTATTTTGAATATTGTCTTAAGAAGGAAGCTTACAGATCAGCTCCACACTGATGTCATCTGTAGCTTCCTAAAACTGTGTAAAGATGAAAAGCATCCTGTTTCTCATAGTTTCTAAAATTACAGATATTGGTTGGGTTATATTATTGATTAAAGGGAATAAGAAGGCAATCTGAATGCAAGTGCTATTGTAAATGACAACTTAGAAGTATCAATAGGCATAAATGTTAGTGAAAGTACAATGACATTAAAGGATGTGACCAAATTGATCATACTGTTAAACTAGTGAGACACTTCTATGAATGTGTGCAAATATTAATTGCTAAAGTGGAATAATTAATCTTTGGTCTCAAAAAGTTGATAAATAACTGTATAGAAAAAGTATTGTCTAAATGACATTATATATTGTTTATTCAATTGTGCATGTGTGTGTGTGTGTGTGTGTGTGTGTGTGTGTGTGTGTAGAACCACAGACGAATTAGGGAACCACCATGGACCACCTCCACTTCCTTCCTCTGCCCAGGGATTCACGGGCTGCGCCCTGCCAGGACCAGAAACACAGACTGCTCCGGATTCTGCAGGGCGTCAGTACATGGGGTCTAGGATCCGAACTCAGGTCCTTCTACCTGCAAGGCAAAGGCTTAACTCCTGAGCCACCTATCCAGCCCCTAAATGGCATTTCTTGATTGACAAATATTTTTATTATTTATTTATTTATACTGTCTAATGCGTGTGTGTGTGTGTGTGTGTGTATGCATGTATATCCCTATGTATGTGCCATTTTTTTGAACATTTGTGTCAGAGGGATGTGTTTGTGTTCCTGTTAATGACCAAATGTGACTTAGCAAATCATCCTTGAGTTCTTCTAACTCCTTGATTTCCTCTGGAGTTTTCCAGTCTCCAATCAGTAAGAGAAGTATAGGCCACCAATGTTTCTGCATGGCAATTTTATGTGGAATCTGGAATACAAACATGGTACCTTCTGCTTGCATTGATACTCTTAAACCATCAACCAATTTCCCAGCCCCTTTTAGGGAATATTCATTGATATAACAATCTGGAAATTTCAGATTTTCTTTATTTCATTAAGAAAGTACTGCCTGGATCCATGCATGGAAAATATCTTATATATTTAAATAGCCATTTGATATCTGAAGCACACTCATTTCTCATTTATCCCTTTTGTGGCTTTTCAATGCCATATAGAAAAATATACAGTTTTGATAGATATCAGGAAATAATCACAAAAGAGTGGACAATCTTTTGCATATGTGGGTGGTCCATATTTATTTGGAATCTACCTAAGGAGCAGTGTACAGAACTAAAAAAAGAAATGGCAATTTCTATTAAAGTTTTCTTATCTGTTCTAAAACCCTATGGGTATAGTTTGGCATTTCAGTGTCCCTTCTTATATTTTTCCTGTCCCTTCTTTAGCAGTGAACTTAGTATAACTTGCAAGCTGGCTCATGGAACTGTGCTATTCAATTGACAGAGAGATCTTTGAGTGAAGGAGGGAAACCTGGCCCAGGAGTCTACCATTCATTTCCAAAACCAAACTCCAGCAGGTTTCTTCTGTAACTTCCTTAACATATAAATCATAAAATTCCTTTGCATGTACATTAAGTCATTCCTAAATGTGAAATTCTAAAAGTATCTATTTTATTACTTTTACATTATTTACAAAATTGAAGTCAGAAAACTGTTTTGCCCTAGCTGAGGCAAGCCTTATGTGCATAAAAGGCAGGTTACTAAACCTCAGACAGAGGAGGGTGCTGTGGCAGAATGCAGGAGACATAAGATGAAAAATGGAGGCAGAATCTATGTAAACATAAAATCTTATCAGTTTGTGATTTCAAAATATTGTCATTTACTCAGAATCTGAGAATGCATATACATATTCTTGCTATTTGTGGCAGAGGAGGGAAGAACTGGAATTTATACCTTGATGGTTATTGCAGGAAATGTCATCTGCAATTCAGGGATGTTGCTGCTGTGCAGAAGATTCTGGTAGCATGTCTTCTGCTAGGCTGACCTCACTGGTCAGATCTTTCTTTATCTCTTCAGGGTTTGGGAATGCCAACCTCATGAAATTTACACCTTCTTTTCTTGTCTGGGCAACAAAGGAATAGGTCAAAAATTACCAAGTTCACTAATAAGGAGGCAGTCTCCCTGTGTTCTTTCGTTGACCATAGAATATATTTGGGAGGTACATTCCAACATACTAACAGATGGACACAAAGTGCGGAAACATGAAAAGGTTTGGTGGTTGGTCACTTCTCAATATTGTAGGCTATCAGCTGCATTTCAGTGTTAAAGCTATGAAAGATGTTCCTGCAAAGGCCAAACAGTCCACAGGGGTGAACATTTCCAGGATCTATCCTTCTGGAATAAATAGGGTCTGTCCTTCCCTCACAGAACACTTGTAGCAATTATTCACCTGATTACCAGAGAACACTTCTTTTCACTTGAAGAGAGAGAAATTCTCAGCTATTTGGCAGACAAAATAAGAATATCATTTCACCTTTGAGTACATTATATCAGACCAAAGTACCACTAAATTCAATGTGAAAATCTGTGCAGCTGTCTTTCATGCTCATTGAGACAATACTTATACACCTTCAATTTCTTAAAAATACACTCCACTGGTGAGAAGTTCACTACTTATGACAGTTTGCAGTCTTTGGTGTCTCCACAAGATTACAAAGCATGGTTTTGGTGTCTCCACAAGATTACAAAGCATGATGTCAGAGAACACCAAATTAATGACATTCAGTACTTGATTTTCTTCAGGCCATAATAATATTTCACAAATTCAGCCAACTTTATCTTGAAATCAGCTTGGCAGTTAACATCAATTACATTTTCAGTACCAATATCATATTCCACATCCTTCATGCGAAAAGGGTAAGGGTACCTCCATTCCCAGGCCAATCTTTTTTTTTTAATAGCTATTTATTTTTCCCCAATCATACAAGTTTAAGGGGTACCCCATTCCTCTCCCTCTCTTCACCCCACCCCAATCCTCCCTGCATAATCCCGTCTTTTCACCTTCCTTTTACAGCTCACCCTCACCTTTTCCCAGTGTTTCCCACTTCTCCCCCTTCCATTCCCTGCAGCATCCTTTTGTGTGAATGCCAAACTTCCCTCTGAGTTCTCCATTCTACTGAGGTATAAGGACCCACTGGCATTGCTCAGAGCCCTTTCATGGGTTCCACTTTGGTATGGGAACACTCTTATTACTGGTAATCCCTTGCCTTTAAGAATCCTAGGGCCTTTGATCCATGCTAGACTTCGGGGAGGGGTCGGGGTTGTTATGTCAGTCATTGTGCATGCAGGTCATGCAAAGTCCGATTATGGCTACTGCGGCCCTAACTTGTGTGGAGTATCTTGCATCTCACTGCTTCTCCCCATGTTTAGGCTCTTACAATCTTATTGCTCCCTATTCTGCAAATTTTCCTGAGTTTTTGGATAGGGAGGTATTTGACTAGTGTGGTTCTAGATGATTCATATAGGGTCTCTGGGGTTCTGGATTATGGTTTGTTACTCCTCTGCCTTGCAGGCAGAAGGTCCTGAGTTCGGATCCCAGATCCCACGTATAGACACTTGGCAGAAGTGGGGGCGGTCTATGCTTCTGGTCCTGGTAGGGCGGAGTCTGCCCCTGGTAGGGGCAGAGTGAAAGGAGGAGGTGGAGGTGTCCATGGTGGTTCCGGAATTCTCCCGTGGTTCTACACACACATACACACGCGCGCGCACATACGTGCACACAAGCACACTTGAATAAATTTAAAAAAAAAGAATGGTTACCATCTATCTGTCAGTCATTAAACATTCCCTGATTGGTGAGATCAAATCCCCTCAGTCACAAGTGACCAGGAAACAAAGTGAAATTGCACTTCGCCTTAGTTGCAATACTTGATGGTAACTTATTTTCTCTAATGAAGCGTGACCCCTCTCTCTTTATTTCTGGGGGGCACTCCTTCCCCTTCCATCCTGTTTATAATCTTTGTGATTACTGTTGGTATTATAGAGAATTATCTTTAAATATGTCACTAAGTGGGTTTGGTACTACAATCCACCTATTAGGAAGTAAATATGGCATTGAATTTTCTGTGTCTGGGATACTTCACTCAATGTAAGTTTTTCTAATTCCATCCATATCCCAGCAAATTTCATTAGTTCATCTTTTTATGGCTGAGAAGTATTCCATTGTATAAATATACCACATTTTACTTATCCACTCAGCAACAGTTGGGTATTTGGGTTGATTCCATGCCATTGCTATAGTAAATAGTGCTGCTATGAACATGGTAGTGCTTGTGCCACTACAGTGAGTTTTTGCTTTATGGGGGATTATTTCAGGAAGTGGAATAGGAGGGTCATATGGCATTTCAATCTTTAACTTTTAAAAAAAAATCACATTGAGTCCCAGAGTGGTTGTATAAGCCTGCATTCCCACCAATGTAGGAGAATTCCCTTCTCTCCACATCCTCTCCAGCATTTGGTGTTGTTTGTATTATGGATTGTTGCCATCCTGACCAGGATGAGATGATATTTCAGGGAAGTTTTGATTTACATTTCACTGATGGCTAACGATGTGGAGCACTTTTTAAAATATTTGTTAGACATTTAAATCTTATCCCTGGAAAAGTTTCTTTTGAGTTCCCAGGCCCATTTTTTTCAATTGGGCCAGTCATTCCCTTGGTGTTTAGTTTTCTAAATTCTTTGTGCACTCTGGTTAATAGAGCTCTGTCAGATATGCGGTTAGTAAGATTTTCTCCCCTTCTTGCTTGATATAAAATCTACTATCTGAGCAGATGCGCTTTAATTTCTTCACATCTCACTTGTTAAGTGTTGGTGCTAGTAACTGTGCTATAGGATTTCTGTGTTGGAACTGTTGTCCTAGTCAATCAGCTCCCGAGTGTTCCCTACCCTTTCAACTAGGGTTTTTCTTATACTCTATGGCATAATATTGAGGTCTTTGATCTATTTGGAATTGATTTTTGTGCATGATGACAAGTATGGATCCAGTTTTAATCTTCTGCATGTGGACATCCAGTTTTGCCAGTACCACTTGTTAAAGATGCTGTTCTTTTTTCATTGGATTTTTTGGGCCCCTTTGTCAAAGATCAAATGGCTGTAATTGTGTGGGCTTATATATGGGTTGTCAACCTTTATCCATTGATTTGTATGTCTATTTTCAAGCCAGTGCCAGGCTGTTTTTATTTCTATGGATTTGAAGTATAGATTATGATTTGGTATGGTGATACCTCCAACAGTGTTTTTATTACTCAGGATTTTTTTTTCTGTCTTGGATCTTTTATGTTTCTATATAAAATTTGAGATTGTTTGGTCAATTTCTTTAAAGAATTGCTTTGGGAGTTTGATTGGCATATCATTGAATCTGTATACTGCTTTTAGTAAGATGGTCATCTTTATGATGTTGATTCTGCTGATCTAGGAGCATGGGAATTCTTTCCGCCTTCTGGTGTCTTTTGAAATTTCTTTCTTTAAAGTTTTGAAGTTTTCATTATAAAGGTCTTTCAGTTCCTAGGTTAGGTTTAAAAAATGTATTTCATTTTTTAGTGGTTAGAGAAAATGGGATTGTTCTCTTAGGGCTTTTTCACTTCTTTCATCTTTTGTGTGTAAGAAGACCACTCACTTTGCACATTTATTTTGTAACTTGCCACCCTGCTGAACTTCTATATTAATTCCAAGAGTTTCCTAGTGGAGTTTTTATGATCACTTATGTAAAGGATCATGTTATCTGCAAATAGAGATATCTTGAATCCCTTTTATCTTCCACTCTTGTCTTATGGCTCTAGCTAGGACTTCAAATGTAATATTGAATAGAAGTGGTGAGAGGAGACAGCCTTGTCCAGTTTGTGATTGAAGCAGGAATGGTTCAAGTTTTTCCCCACTCAATGTAATCCTTGCTGTTCACTTGTCATATATAGCTTTTATTATGTTGATAAAGGTTCCTTCCATTCCAATTGTCTCTAGGGTTTTGGTCATAAAAAGATGTTGGATCTTTTCAAAAGCTTTTCCTGTATCTATAATGATTATCATGTTATCTTGGACTTTGGCATAATTTACATGGTGAATTACATTTATTGATTTGTGTATATTGAAACAACCTTTTGTGCCTGGAATCAAGCCTACTTGATCACAGTGAATGATCTTTTTGATATGTTTTTGAATTGAATATGCTGAAATTTTGTTGAGAATCTTTGCATCTGTGTTCATTAAAGAGATCAGGCTATAGTTTTCTTTTTTAAGTGTATCTTTATTAGGTTTTGGGATTAATGTGGTATTCGCTTTATAGAAAGAATTTGGCAGTGTTCCTTCCTTCACAATTTGATGGAATCTTTTAAGGAGTATCAGTGCTAGTTGTTCCTTAAATATCTGGTAAGATTCTGTGCTGAATCCAACTGGCCCAGGACATTTTTTGTTGGGAAGATTTGAGATTACTTTATCAATTTCCTCGTATGTTGCAGAACATTCTAAATAATTCAAAACTTCTTGATTCAATTTATGTAAGTTGTGCTTACTTAGGAATTCACATCCATTTCTTTTGTGTTATCAAATATCATGGAGTATAAGATTTTGAAATATGACCTCAAAATACTCTGAATTTCTTGGGTATCAGTAGTGATAACTCCATTTTCATTTCTAATTTTGTTAATTTGGATTTGCTCTCTCATGATTTTGGTTAATTTAGATAGAGGTGCATCAGTCTTATTGACTTTTTTTAAAGAATCAGCTTTTTTTTTTTTTATCCAGAATTTCCATTTATGTTCTTTTTTAAAAAAACATTTTTTATTATTATTTCTGCTGATATAAACTTAGTAGGTACACTGGTTCCCTCCCTCCCTCCTCCTCCCCCTAACCCCCTGCTCCCCTTCCCCATCCCCTAGTGCCTCCCCCCCGCAATCCCCGAGGAATACATTAATGTGCATTCCAGTCTCTCCTCTAGGCCCTCCTCTCCGATGATGTACAAGGACCCAGTGGCATTTCCCTGAATTCTTTCCTGTATTACCCTTAAGCATAGGAACACTACTGTGGCTGTCAATCCATTGCCTCCAAGGACCTTAGTGCCTTTAGCAAATGCTAGACTTTGTGGGGTCAATAGTGTGTGGAATATTGCGCAGGGCATGCAAAGTCCAATTATGATTGCTTCGGTCCTAACTTGTGTGGAGTATCTTGCATATCATTGCTCCTCCCATCCTTGTGCTCTAACAATCTTACCGCCCTCTCTTCCGCAAATTTCCCTGAGCTTCAGGATGGGGAAAGATTAGGCTGGCCTAGTTCTAGGTGGTTGATATAGAGTCTCTGAAGTTCTAGATTGTGGTTTGTTGATTTTCTTTTGCAGTTTTGCTGCTCCTGCAATGCCCTTCACTCCATCCTGATTGGCATTGTAGGTCACCCCTTGGCCAGAGACAAAAAGCTGTTAAACTAGAATCTTGTTATAAGAGCCCATTCATTGTAATAAAAGTAGGAAACCACAGTGAGGGAGGGGTCAATCACCCATTTGCAAAATGGTTACTTTTTATCTGCCAGACTATATGTCCTCCCCTTCTGTTGAGATCATACCCCCTCAGTTGTAAATGATCAGGAACAAAAGTCTGTGAATTTAACCAGATATCTCATTACTTCCTTGCAGTCCTTGATGAAGGCCTATTTTCTCTGCTGTAACATGGTTCCCTCTCTCCTTGTCTCTGGTGTGACCTTCCTACCCCATCCCTCCTGTTCATAATCCTTGCAATTACTGTAGGTATTACAGAGATTTATCTTTGGGTGTCTCTAGATGGGCTGGGTGGGTTTGGTATTAGGAGCCACCTATTAGGGAGTACATATGGCGATTAATTTTCTGGGTCTGGGAGACTTCACTTAATATAATTATTTCTAATGACATCCATTTTACAGCAAATTCCAGTAATTCATCATTTTTGATGGCTGAGTAGTACTCCATTTTATAGATGTACCACTTTTTACTTATCCACTCATCAACTGTTGGACATTTGGGTTGATTCCATGATTTGGTATTGTAAACAGTGCTGCTATGAACATGGTGATGCTTGTGCTATCGTGGTGATTTTTTGCTGTATGTAGGGTTATTCCCAGAAGTGGAATAGCAGGGTCATATGGCATTTCAATATTTAATTACTTTAAGAATCGCCAAACGGCTCACCAAAGTGGTTGTATGAGCCTACATTCCCACCAGCAATGTAGGAGAGTTCCCCTTTCTCCACATCCTCTCCAGCATTTGTTGTTGTTTGTATTGTGGATTTTTGCCATCCTGACTGCGATGAGATGATATCTCAGGGAAGTTTTGATTTGCATTTCCCTGATGGCAAAGGAAGTGGAGCATTTTTAAAGATATTTGTTAGACATTTTAATTTCATCCCTGGTAAATTTTCTTTTAAGTTCAAGGGTTCATTTTTTAATTGGGCCATTAGTTTCCTTGGTGTTTAATTTTCTAAGTTCTTTGTGCCCTCTGGATAGTAGAGCTCTATCAGATATGTGCTAGTGAAGATTTTCTCCCATTCTGTGGGTTGCCTTTGAGCTCATGTTACAATCTCTTTATTTGAACAGAAGCTCTTTAATTTCACAAGATCCCAAATGTTGCGAGTTGGTAGCAGTGACTGTGCCATTGGATGTCTGTTTAGGAAATGTTGTCCTAGCCCAATCAGCTCAAGGGAGTTCCCTATCCTTTCATCTATAATTTTTATAGTCTCTGACCTTATGTCAAGGGCCTTGCTCCATTTGGAATTAAGTCTTGTAAATGGTGACAAGTACAGGTCCAGTTTTAATCCTCTGCATGTGGACATTCAGTTTTGCCAGCACCATTTGTTCAAGATACTATTCTTTTACCATTGGATTTTTTTGGGTCCCTTTGTTAAAGACCAAATGGCTGTAATTTTGTGGGCTTATATCTGGGTCTTCAACCCTTATCCATTGATCTGTGTTTATATTTTGGAGCCAGTACTAGGCTGTTTTTATAACTATGGATTTGTAGTATAGACTAAGGTTTTTATGGTAATACCTCCAGCAGTGTTTTTTTTACTCAGGATTGTCTTTGCTATCCTGGGTCTTTTGTGCCTCCATATGTATTTTGAGATTGTTTGGTCAACTTCTTTGAAGAATTGCTTTGGGATTTTGATTGGTATAGCATTGAATCTGTATATTGCCTTTGGTAGGATGGTCATTTTTACGATGTTGATTCTGCAATTTCTTCCTTTAGGGTTTTAAAGTTTTCATTGTAAAGGTCTTTTACCTCCTTGGTTAGGTTTATACCAAGGTATTTCATTTTTTTACAGGCTATAGTAAATGGGATTGTTTCTCTCAAGGCTTTTTCAATTCTTTCATTCTGGGCATATAGGAAGGCCACTGATTTTTGTACATTTATTTTGTATCCTGCTACCCTGCTGAACTTTTCAATTAGTTCCAAGAGCTCTCTGGTGGAGTTTTTGGGATCCCTCAGGTATAAGATCATGTCATCTGCAAATAGGGATAGCTTGACTTCTTCCTTGCCGGTTTGAATCCCTCTTATGTCCCTTTCTTGTCTTATGGCTTCAGCTAAGACTTCAAGTACAATACTGAATAGAAGTGGTGAGAGTGGACAGCCTTGTCTGTTCCTGATTGAAGTGGGAATGCTTCCAGTTTTTCCCCATTGAGCATAATCCTTGTTGTGGGCTTGTTGTTTACAGATTTTATTATATTGATAAAGGTTCCTTTCATTCCTACTGTCTCTAGCATTTTAGCTAACAGACATAAAAGGCTGTTGGATCTTGTCAAAAGATTTTTCTGCATCTATCGAGAGTATCATGTGGTCTTGGACTTAGGACTGATTTATATGATGAATTACATTTATTGATTGTGTATGTTGAACCAACCTTGTGTGCTAGGGATGAAGGCTAGTTGGTCCCTATGGATCATCTTTTTGATGTGTTTTTGAATCTGATTTGCTAAGACTTTGTGGAGAATCTTTACATCTGTGTTCATCAGAGAGATTGGCCTATAGTTTTCTTTTTCAAGTGAATCTTTATTAGATTTTGGGATTAAAACGATATTAGCTTCATAGAAGAAATTTGGTCGTGTTTCTTCCTTTGTTATTTGATGGAACAGTTTAAGGAGTATTGGTGTTATTAACTTCTGGTAGAACTCTTTGCTGAATACATCTGGTCCAGGACATTATTTTGGGGAATATTTGAGATTACTTCTTCAATTTCCTCATATGTTATAGGACTATTTAAATAATTCATAACTTCCCGATTCAATTTAAGTAAGTTGTGTTTACTTAGGAATTCATCCATCTCCTTTGTGTTGTCAAATTTCTCAGAATATAAGTTTTTGAAATGTGATGTTATAATTCTTTGGATTTCATGGGTATCAGTAGTGATAACTCCATTTTCATTTCTAAATTTGTTAATTTGGGTTTTCTCTCTTGCTTTTGGATAATTTAGCTAGGGTTGTATCGATCTTATGGATTTTTTCAAAGAACCAGCTTTTTGACTGGTTGGTTTTCTCTATTGTTTTCTTAACCCCGATTTCAGATATTTCTCCCCTTATTTTGCTAATCTCCTCTCTTCTACTACATTTGGGATCACATTGCTCTAGTTTCTCTAAAGCTTTAAGCTGTATTGTTAAGTTATTTATTTCTTATGTTTCAATTTTTTTATGTAGGCATTAAGAGCTATGAACTTCTCTTAGGACAGCTTTCATTGTGTCCCAGAGATTTTGGTAAGTTGTATTTTCATTAGTGTTTGCTTTCAGGAAATCTTGAATTTCTTTTTTTAATTTCTTCCTCAATCCAGTTCTCATTCAGCATCATAGTGTTAAGTTTCCAGGAGTTAGTGTATTTTCTCTTGTTTGATGTGGATGTCCAGCTTTAGGCCATGGTGGTCTGATAGGGCACAGGTTAAAATTTCAACTTTTTTGTATATGTGTAGATTCATTTTGTGGCCCAATATGTGTTCTATTTTGGAGAACATTCCATGTGCTGCTGAGAAAATGTGTATTCTTTGGTGCGTGGGTGAAAAGTTCGATAGAGATCTGTAAGGTCCATTTCTTTAAGCATTTGATTAAGTTCCAAAGTCTCTGTGTTAAGCTTTTGACCTTGATCTATCCCATGTTGAGAGGGCGGTGTTGAAGTCCCCAAGAATTATCGTTTGGGGGTTGATTTCTTGCTTTAGACGCTGTAGGGTTTTCTTAATGAATGTGGAGGGGCCCATATTGAGTGCATATATGTTCAGTATTGCGAAGTCTTCCTGGTGAATTGTACCTGTGACTAAAATGTAGTATCCATCTGTGTCTCTTATGATTTTCTTAGGTTTGAAGTCCACTTTGTCCGATAGCATAATTCCTACCCCTGCCTGGTTCCATTAGCTTTCAAGATTTTGGACCAGTGTTTCATTTTATTATGTGCCTATCTTTTGTGGTGAGATGAGTTTCCTGAAGGCAGCAGATTATTGGATTGTGGTTTTTAATCCAAATTTGTAATCTGTGTCTCTTAACTGATGAGTTAATACCATTGATATTTAATGTTATAATGGAGAAAATATTTTTAATTCTGGACTTTTTTAAATTTAGTTGATTCTGTAAGCATATTGTTTGATATTTATGCTTTGGTGGTATTATATTTTACTTCTGTCATCCTGGATATGCTTGTTCTTTTCTTCAAGTTTGAGTATCACTTCTAGCATTTTTTGAAGGCCCGGTTTGGTAGACATGTATCCCTTCAAGTTGTCTTTGTGGTGGAAAATTTTTCTTTCTCCCTCAATCATGATAGATAGTTTTTCTGGGTATATCAGTCTGGGTTGGCATTTTTGCTCATTTAATACTTGAAGTATGTCTCTCCAAGCTCTTCTTGCTTTTACTGTTTCCATTGAGTAGTCGTTTGTTATTCTAATAGGTTTACCTTTAAAAGTGACTTGCTGTTTTTCTCTTGAAGTTCTCAGCACCTTTTCTTTTTCTTGAATGTGGATTGTTTTGACTATTATTTGCTGTGGCGATTTTCTACTTTGGTCATAACTATTCGGAGTGTGAGATGCCTCTTATATTTGGATGGACCTCTCATTCTTTAGTTGTGGGAAGTTTTCATTTATGATGATTTGAAATATTTTCTCAGGTGTGGTATTTTGGCATTCTTGTTCTGGTATTCCATGAATGCGCATGTTAGGGTTCTTCAGGGTGTCCCATATCTCTTGAATGTTCCTCTCAAGTATCTTTTTGGCTTTAACAATCTCTTCCATTGAGCTGGTTAATTCTCCCCCTTTGTCTTCAGGATCTGAAATTCTATTTTCTGTTTTGTTATTTCTGCTGGTAAGACTCTCTGTTGAATTTTGGGTTGAAGATAACTTGTCTTTTAGTTCAATTTTAAACTCTGCCTGAGAATGTTTTAACTGCTCTATGCCTATTTTTGTTTCTTGAACTGTTTTTCTGAACTCCTCCAAGTGCCTGTTGTGTTCCTGATCAAAGTGGTTGATGTGGTTGTTTAAGTCTTCTCGGATTTCCTCTTCATAGTATTAATCATGGTAATGATCATACTCTGAAAGTCGTTATGTTGGTTCTGGCTTTCATGGCTGTTTTCTGTGAATTTGTTCTGGAATCCATCATTATGGGGTTAATTCTTTCGGTGGGAGATTGGTCTTCTTGGGTTTTGTTTTTCATGGATCTGCACTTTGACTTGGGCATTGTTGTTTTGTTTCTTAGGACCTTTTAGTTTCTGTTTGTTTTTCATTGAACTGATTTAGTTGGTGTTATTACACTTTCCAGTTATTACTAGTGCTTGCCTTGGATTGGGTATGTTTGTCTCTTGTTATTGTAATTTCCTAGATGAGGCTATTAGGCTGTTAGTACATCAGTTAAGTCAGGTTAAGTAGACAAGGGGTGAATATTAGTATGGTAGTGCACTTTTGCTATTTAGTATCTTGGTGATATGTGAGGGTGAGTGGTGTACTCCCTGTAGTTGTATATGTTTTTGGGGTGGCTGTATGGAGAAGTTGATCTATAGCAATTGATACTGGAAAGGATCAATAAGGTGAAAAAAATGGAGGTTTACTTATCTTTGGGCTGCATGTGAAGAATCTCTCCCACATGATAGGATGATTGTAGAGGACTCCAGATGTATGATCTTTGTCCCTTAGAGTTTTGCTTGAGTTTCCTTTGGACTCTATTGAATTCTGAGTAGCAGTGTGTCTTCCCTGGACCACGTGCATAAGTCCCTGGTGGCCGGAGAACCAGAGAGTCTGATGTTGATGGCAGAATTCGTCACCTGGGACCTGGGACTTGGCTTAGGGCCCACCCAAGCTCCAGGGATGGAGGAATGTGAGCAAGTCCTGTCTGGCAGAGTCATGGGCGTAGGAAGAAAGGGGCTGGGGTCCGGGGCAGGGCCCAGACAAAGTTGGAAGCTGCCTAGGTGCCACTAGGAGATGGGGGCACCGGATAAGGGGCTAGGCGGACTCACTTACCTGGGACTTTGGACCTGGAGGGTAGTGGGGTGCAGCTGTGCGTGAGTAGGAGGAGGGAAGGGGTTGGGGTCCAGGGCAAGGCCCAGGCAAAGCCGGAGGCCACCTGGGTGCCACTGGGAGATGGGGGGGGCCACCGGGGGGGGTGGGGGGAGGCTAGAACCATCTTTTTGACTGGTTGATTCTCTGTATTGTTTTCCTAATCTTAATTTCAAATATTTCTCTCTTGATTATGGTAATCTCCTCTCGTCTACTGCTTTTGGGATCAGATTGCTCTAGTGTCTCTAAAGCTTTAAGCTGCACTGTTAAGTTATTCATTTGTTATGTTTCTATCTTGTTGATATAGGCATTAAGAGCTCTAAACTTACTTCTTAGGATAGCTTTCATTGTGTCTCAAAGTTTTTGATAAGTTGTATTTTCATTATTGTTTGTTTCCAGGAAATCTTGAATTTTCTTTATGATTTTTTCCTGAACACAAATCTCATTCAGCATCACAGTTTTTAGTTTCTAGGAGTTAGTGTGTTTTCTCTGTTTGTTGTGTTGTGGATGTCAAGCTTTAAACCATGGTGGTCTATTAGGGTACAGGCTAGAATTTCAACTTTCTTGCATATGTGGAGATTTATTTTGTGACCTAATATGTGGTATATTTTGAAGAAAGTTCCATAAGCTGCTGAGAAAATGTGTATTCTTTGGTGTCTGGATGGAAAGTTTGATGGAAATATGTCAGATCCATTTCAGTAAGAAATGGATTAAGTTAAAATGTGTCTCTATTAAGTTTTTGACCTCTTGATCTCTCCCATGTTAAACGGAGAGTATTGAAATCCCCAAGAATTTTGTTTTGGAGTTGATTTCTTGCTTTAGACATTGCAGCATTTGCTTAATGAATGTGGGGGAACCTGTATTATGTGCATATATGTTCAATATTGTGAAACCTTCCTGGTGAATTGTACCTGTGACTAAAATGTAGTATAATGTGTCTTTTAGAGCGTGCTTTCTATGATGACTATGAGCTGTCTTTGACCACTGTGAGCTCTCTATGACCACTATAAGCTGTGAGCACTGTGAGCTCTGTATGAGTTCTGTGAATTATGACCACCTGTTTGCAGGTGCTCTCTATGATCACTATGAACTATGACCACTGTGAACTCTCTATGACAACTATGAACCATGACCACTGAGAGATACCAATGATTCTTATGAGCTAAAACCACTGTGAGGTCTCTGTGGCCACTATTAGCTCTGGATGTCCACTATGAGCTATGACCACTATGTACTCTGTATGATCATTGTGAACTAAGACAATTATTTGCTCTCTATGAGCCCTCTGAACTCTCAGTGGTCACTGTGAGCTCACTATGGCCACTGTTACCTCTATATGAGCACTATAAGTTCTTTGTGACCCATATGAGCTAGGGACACTGTAAGGTCTTTATGATCAGGATGAAATCTCTATAACAACTGTGAGCTGTCTATGACCATGAAGAGCTCTCTATGACAACTGGAAGCTCTCTATGATCATTGTCAGCTATCAATGACCACTACGAAGTATTATTACTGAGCGTTCCTTATCAGCAATATGAGTTGTGACCACCATGAGCTTTCTATGACCACCATGGGCTATGAAAACCATGAATTCTCTATGAACACTATTTGCTCTCCATGAGATATGAGCACTGCGAGCTCTCCATGACTACTGTGAGCACTCTATGACCACAATGAGATCTCTATGGCCACTGTGAGATATGATCACTGTGAACTTTCTATAACCACTGTGAAATCTCTGTGACCACTGTGATCTATGACTACTAACAGCTCTCTTTGACAACTGTGAGCTCTCTATTGCCACAGGCCAGAGCTACGGCCTCAAGGCCAGGGTTCCCTCGGACCAGGTGGGGCAAAGATTCAGTAGAAATGGAGTAAAGAAACACACAACTATCTAGGCTGAGTAAATCTGGATCCACTTTATTGAAACTTAGTTACAGCTTTATACTAGAAAATTGTAGGGCAAAGAATGTGTCCCTGGACCTGCAAACAAACAAAACAAACACAGATCCTCCCAGTCTCCTATGCTCAGTAAGAATAAACAATTTGAGGGAAAACAGTTTGAGGGAAAACACACAAATAGATTCTATTCTCCTAGTTTTTCCAAATCTATCTAATATATAATGCTTCATTGGATAGCCATGGGGCTGAGCCCACATCGTTGTCATTGTTCTAAGCCTCTGTAGCATGGTCTTGTTGATGGAGCACTGCTGAGAGATGTGCTGAAGGAAACACTTAAGTAATACAATTTTAAAAGAATAATTCTTCCTATAATAGCGTCTGTCCATTCCTTCAATAGTAAGGTTACTTATGTCTTTCTTTAAGGAATTCCAGAAATATATTGCCATGAGTTGTTGATGCCCATCCATGAGCCATGCATTCTCCAACCCAGGGTCCATTCTGTCGTGTCCCATATCACCAAGAGTGTCTCTTTATGGGAGGAGGCAATAATTGGTGGGGATGCATCCAGATGGTCCATCTCTGTGATTTCCCATAAGAGTGCTATTTGTGAAAGGGAAGACATGGCCCCCTTTGCTACTGCCATGGATTCTCCCAGTTTGGATTGCAAATACCATCTCCAGTGGATAGTCTTGGTGTCTAGACTTTCTGGCATGATGGTCCCTTCCTTGGCCTGCAGCCAGAGTAAGAGGGGTATCACGGTTCCTTTTAAAGTTCTAGTGGAAAAAAAAAAAAGTTCTAGTGAACAGATAGCCTAGTCTCATACTTCTGGAACTTCTAAGTTAGTTCATAGGTGGGAATTTTACCCACCTATGTTTTAAGAATCTTGAAGTTGCTCTCTAATTTCTTTAAAAATCAGTGTATACATTCTAGCTAACAAGTCTATGTATTGTCAGTGACTAGACATGAATTCTCTATTTAGAATTTGACTTAAAGTTAAAAATCAGGCTTTTTCTCTAGATCAGAGAGCAGGAAGCTAGTCCCAAAAAAACTAAGAACAGGTAGAAGGCACGTCCAATTCCCAGAAGAATTTCTCCTGCCATAGACAAAATTTAAATTATCTAGGAGGAAATCCCAGCACCTGCCTATAGACATTACTGTGACATTCTGAGGAATTCCTAGCACCTGCCCATGGGTGTTACTGTGACATTCTCCAGGGAGCAGACTTCAGGCTCCCAACTAGGTGGAGATACATTTTCCATATTTTACTTATTTTTCTTATTTATGTCAAATAATGCAATGTCTTTTATCCAGAAATTGTTTCCATAGAACAATATTCTGCCATGCTAGGACCTTATCCACCAGAATGGTTGGATCATTGTGAACTCTCCATGACTACTATGAGTATGAGTACCATGGTTTCCCAATTGCCATTATAATCTATGACCACTATGAGCTATCAATTACCACTATGAGCTATGAAAACCATGAACATTCTATGAACACTGTTAGCTCTTGATGATCACTATGAGCTATGAGCACTGTGAGCTCTCTACGACCACCGTGAGCTCTCTATGACTATTATGAGCTATGGTCACAATGAGCTGTCTATGACCATTATGAGCTACCATGCCTATGAGCTCTCTATGACCATTATGAGTGTCAATGACCACTACGAGATATCTATGATTACTTTGAGCTCTCTATTACCACTAAGAAGTAGGAACATTGTGAGGTTTCTATGATCGCTATGAGCTGAACACTGTGAGCTCTCTTTGACCACTGTGAGTTCTCTATGAGCACTATGAGATATGACCAGAGTGACCTCTATGTCCACTATGAGCAATGAGCACTGTGATCTCTTGACCCTTATGAGTTATGAACACTGTGATCATTCCATGACCTTTGTGAGCTGTGTGACTACTATGAGCTATAACAACTGTAAGCTCTCTATGACAACTATGAACATTGACCATTGTGGCCTCTTGATGACCACTATAAGCAATGATCACTGTAAGATCTCTTTGACCATTGCGTGTTATGTTTACTCTGATATGTGAGCTCTCCATTACCACTATGAGCTATGACAACTGTGAGCTCTATGACCACTAGGAACTCTGATGTCTGTGAGCTCTCTATGATCATTATGAGCTCTCTATGACCTCTATGATGTATGACCATTGTGAAGTCTTTATGACAACTGTGATCTGTGACAACTCTGAGCTCTCCATGACCACTGTGAGCTCTCTATGACAAATATGAGATATGAGTACAATGACCTCCTATGACCTCTGTGAGATCTCAATGTACACTATGAGTCTCTATGACTGTTATGGGATGTCTAGGATCACTGTGAGCTTTCTATGATGACTGTGGGCTCTCTATAGCCACTATGAGCTCTTTATGTACACTGTGAGTTCTCTATGACCACTGTCAGCTCTCTATAACAACTATGAGCTGTCTATGACCGCTATCAGCTATGACCACTGAACTCCTTATGATCACTATGAAACATTTATGGCCACTGTGTGCTCTCGATGTCCAAGATGAGCTCTTTATGGTCACTATTAGCTCTCTATGAACACAATGAGCTCTCTATGACCACTGCGAGCTACAAAAAATTTTGAGTTTCTATGATTACTGTAAGTTATGACCACTGGGAGCTGTGAACATTGTGAGCACTATGAGCTATGAACACTGTGAGCTCTATGACAATTATGAGCTGTGACCAATGTGAGCTCTCCATGACCACTCTGAGCTCTCTATGAGCACTATGAGTCTCTATGACTACTATGACCTGGAATGCCTGTGATCTCTCTATGACTACTTTGAGCTCTCTATGACCATTATGATCTATAACCACTGTGACCTATGCCAACTGTGAGCCCACTACAACAACTGTGAGATCTCTGTGACCACTATAAGCTTCTAAGGCCACTCTAAGCTATGAGCTCTCCATGATCACTGTGACCTATGAGCACTCTGAGCTCTCTATGACAACTATGAGCTGTGACCACTGTGTGCTCTCTATGACTACTGTGAGCTCACCATGACTACTATGATCTATGACCATTGCGAGCTCTCTATGACCACTATAAACTATGACCACTGTGAGATCTCTAGGACCACTATGAGCTAAGACCACTGGAAGCTCTCTATGGCCATTATGAACACTCTATAACCACCAGGAACTCTTTATGATCAATGTGAGCTATAAAAGTATGAGTTCTCTATCACCACTGTGAGCTGTCTATGACTACTATGAGCTATGAATCTTATGACCTTGGTATGACCACTGTGAGGTCTCAGTGACCAATGTAAGATCTTTAGGACCACTGTGAGCTCTCTATAACCAATATGAGCTATGACCACTGTGAACTCTCTATGACCACTTTAAAATCTCTATGGCCACTGTGATCTTTCTGTGACCACTATCAGCTCTGACCCCTGTGAGCTATGACTATTGTGAACTCTCTTTGACAACTATGAGCTCCCTATGACCAATGTGAGCTCTCTATGAGCTCTATTAGGTCTCTATGAGCACTTTAAGCTATGACTCCTTTGAGCTCTCCATGAACACTTCTAGCTTTCTATGACCACTGTGACCTATGAGCACTGTAATCTGTCCATGAACACTGTGAGCTATGACCACTGTGCGCTCTCTATAAATAACTTTGACCTATGACTCCTGAGAGCTTTCTATGACCACCATGAGCTTTTGAAAACCACTGTGAGTCAACTATGGCCATGGTGAGCTCTCTACGACCAGTATAAGCTATGATAACTTTGAGATTTCTGTGAACATTATGAGCACTCTATAATCACTATGAGCTCTCTATGATGACTATAAGTTCTCTATGACCACCATTAGCTCTCTAAGAATACTATAAGTTCTCTATGACCACTGTGAGCTCTCTATTATTTATGAGCTATGACCACTGTAAACTCTCTTTGACCACTTTGAGCACTATGAGCAATGAGCACTGTGAGCTCTCTATGAGCACTTTGAAGTATGACCACCATGAGCACTATGGCTACTGTTACCTCTCTATGAACACTATGATGTATGATCACTATAAGCTCTCTATGACTACTTTGAGCGGTCCATGACCATTAAGACCTAAGACCACTGTGAGCTCTCTATGGTAATTATTAGCTCTCTGTGACCACTCTGAACTACGACCACCAAAAACTCTGTATGACCACTGTGAGCTATGACAACTATAAGCTCTCTATGATCACTGTGGGTTCTCTATGTCCACTATGATCTATAAACACAAAGACCTCTCTATGACCATTGTGAGCTCTCAGTGACCACTGTAAACTATGACAACTATGAGCTGTCTACGACAAATATGAGCTTTGGATAACCATTATCATCGATCACTGTGAGCATTCTATGACCATTGTGAGCTCTCTTTGATCATTGTGAGCTCACTATGGCCATTGTGTCCACTATATGATGACTGTGAGTTCTTTATAATTACTATAAGCTAGGACCATTGTGAGCTGTCATTGATCACTATGAAATCTCTATGAAAACTGTGATGAGCTCTCTGTGGCCACTGTGAGCTCTCTGTATCCACTATGAACTATGATCAATGTGATCTATGACCACAAAGAGCTCGCTATGACCACAGTGAGCTAACAAAGAGCTCGCTATGACCACAGTGAGCTAAGACCACTATGAACTCTCTGTGACAACTTTGAGCTGTCTATGACTATTGATATCCCTCCATGACTACTATGAAGTATTAACACTGTAGGCTCTCTATAGCCACTATGAGCTATGGCTGCTATGAACTCTCTATGAATACTATGAGCTATGAACACCATGAGCTCTCTATGAATACTGATAGTGCTCAATGACCACTAGGAACTATGATCACTGTGAGTTCTCTATGACCACTATGAGGTATGACCATCATGAGCCCTCTAAGGCCACTGTTATCCCTCTGTGGCCACTCTGAGCTATGACCATTGTGAGCTCTCTATGAGCATATGATCTATGAACACTATGATGTCTGACCACTGTGAGTGAGCTATCAGTGACCATTGAGAGCTCTCTATGACCACTGTGTGCTCTCTATAACCATTATGAGCTGTGACCACTATAATCTCTCTATAACCACTGTGAGCACTCTTTGACTACTGTGACCTTAACATGACCACTGTAATTTCTCTAATGGTCAGTATTAGCTGGGACCACAGTGAGCTAACTATGATCATTAAGAGATCTATGGTCACTGTAAGGTGTCTGTGACCTCTATGAGCTATGACCTCTGTGAGCTATGACCACTAAGAGCTCTCTATAGCACTATGTACCATAACCACTGTGAGCTCCCTAGGACAAGTGTGATTTCTCCATGAACGTTTTGAGCTCTTCATGATTACTATGAAGTATTATCACTGTGGGCTCGCTAGGATCACTGTGAGCTCTATAAACACTGTGAGCTATGATCACTATGATCTCTCTATGACCACTGTGAGCTCTCTATGAACATTATGAGCTTGAACACCATCACCTATCTATGACCACTGTGAGCTCTAAGTGACCACTGTGAATCTCCATGACCACTGTGAACTCTCTATGATTACTGTGAGCTCTCTATGACCACAATGAGCTGACCACTATGAGCTCTCCTTGACCATGGTGAACATGCTATGGCCACTGTGACCTCGATATGACCACTATGAGTTCTCTCTGACCATTATGAACAATGACCACTGTCAGCTATCTGTGATCACAGTTAAAACTCTATGACCACTTTGAGCTCTCTATGACCACAATGAGCCCTCTATGGACACTCTAAACTCTTTATGACCACTATGAGCTATGATGACTATGAGCTCTCTATGACAACTGAGTGCTCTATGACCACTATGAGCCCTCTATGATGACTGTGAGATTACTATGACCACTATAAGCTATGAACACTTTGAATGACCTATGACAACTGTGAACTGTCTTTGACCACTGTGAAATCTCTATGACCGTTATGAACTATGAACACTATGATCTCTCTATGACCACTGTGAGTTCAGTGACCACTGTGATTTTGTATGACTGTGAGCTTTCTATGATTACTATGAGCTCTCTATGACCACTATGAGCTTTGACCACTGTTAGCTCTCTATGACCACTCTGAGCCCTCTCTGACCACGGTGAGTTTGCTATGGCCATTGTGACCTTGATATGATCACTGTGAGTTCTCTCTGACCATTATAAGCAATGACAACTCTCAGCTATCTATGATCACAGTGAAATGTCTATGACCACTTCAAGCTCTCTATGACCACAATGAGCTCTCTATGGACACTATAAGCCCTCTATGAACACTATGAGCTATGATGACTATGAGTGTTCTATGACTACAATGAGCCCTGTATGATGACTGTGAGATCTCTATGAACACTATGAGCAGTCTTTGACCACAATGAACTATGAACACTTTGACTTCTCTATAATCACTATGACCTATGACAACTGTGAAATCTCTTTGAGCACTATGAGCTCTCTATGAACACTATGAGCTATGGTTATTGTGTGCTCTTTATGACCATTCTGATCAATGAACACTGTGACCTTTATGACTCTTATGACCCTGTGAGCTCTCTAGGATTACTGTGAGACTCTATCCCATTATTAGCTATGACCACTGTGAATTGTCTATGAGGACCATGAACTAAGACCATTTTGTGTTCTCTATGACCACTATCAGCTATGAACACTATGACCTTTCTTTGACAACCACGAGACCTCAATGAGCTCTGTGAACTCGTTTTGACCACAGAGCTCACTATGGCCCCTATGAACTCTATATGACAACTATGTGTTTTCCATGACCACTATGAGCTACGACCACTGGGAGTTCTCTATGGCCACTATGAGCTATGACCACTCCGAACTATCTATGACCACTATGAGTTATGACCACTGTGAGGTATGAGCTCTCTATGATCACTGTGAGCTATTAAAACTGTTAGATCTCTTTGACAACTGTGAGCACTATATGACCACTGTAAGCTCTCAATAACCACTGTGAGGTATTACCACTGTTGGCTCTCTATGACAACTATGAGATATGGCATGGAGAGCACTTTATGAACACTATGCATTAAAACCACTGTGAGGTCTCTATGGCCAGTATGAGCTTTAGATGACCATTATGAGCTATGACCACTATGAAGTTTGTATAACCACTGTAAGCTATGACTACTACAAGCTCTGTGACTTTGAATGCTATAACCTCTCTTTGATCATTGTGAGCTCTCATTCACCACTGTGAGCTCTCTATGACAACTGTGATCTCTCTTTAACTATTTTGGGCTGTGACCACTGTGAGTTCTCTATGATCACTCTGAGCTTTATTTGAACACTGTGATTTTGCTATGGCCACTGTGACCTCAATATGACCACTGTGAGTTCTCTATGACCACTATGCTCTGACCACGATGAAATTTCTATAACCACTGTGAGCTCTCTATTACCACAATGAGTTCTCCATGACTACAAAGAGCTCTCTATGACCACTGTGAGAGCTCTCTGATCACTAAGAAATGTCTATGACCACTGTGAGGTTTCTATGACAACTGTGAGCTCTCTATTACCACTTTGAGTTCTCTATGACCATTATGAGTTCTTTGGGAACATTATGAACTATGACTACTATGAGCTCTCCATTACCACTGTGAGCTCTATGACCACTATGAGCTATGAACCCTATGAACTCTCTATGATGACTCTGACAGCTCAATGATGACTGTGAGCTCTCTTTGACCACTGTGAGCTCAGTAAGGCTCTGTGACTCTATATAACCACTGAGAGTTCTCTATGACCATTATGAGCTATGACCACAGTGAGTATTATGATCACTGTGAAATCCCTATGACCCCTTGGAGCTCTCTATTACCAAAATGAGCTCTCTATGACTACTGTGAGCTATGTCCACTGTGAGCTCTCTATTACCATGGTCAGTTGTCTATGACCACTTTAAGGTTTCAATAAACACTATGAGGTATGACCACTGTGGCCTTTCTATGGCCACTATGAGCTATGACCACTATGAGCTCTCTATGAACACTGTAAACGATCTATGAGCACTATCAGACCTCTGACCATCATGAACTATGAGGACTCTGAGGTCTCTATGACCACTATGAGCTCTTGATGACCACTATGACATATGACCACTGTGAGCTATGCACACTGTGAACTCTCTATGATGACCGTGTTCTCTCATTGACCACTATGAAATATATATGGCTACAATGAGCTGTCTAAGACTATTGTGATCTATGACCATTGTGAGCTTTCCATGAAGATTGTGAGTTATGACCATTGTGACTTCCCTATATCCACTATGAGCTATAACTATCATGAGCTCTCTATGAACACTGTTAGGTCTCCATGACCAGTATGTGCTATGACCACTGTGAGCTCTCTATGACCACTGTGAACTCTTTATGGCCATTATGAGCTGTTCATGAACACTGTGAGCTCTCTATGGCCACTATGAGGGCTCTATGACCACTATGAGTTCTCTATGATAACTATGATCTTTCTATAACAACTATGAACTCTCTATGATTACTATGAGCTCTATATCGACTTGAGATATGAACATTTTGAGCTTTCTATGATCCACTAGGGGCTATGATCACTGTGCATTCTCTATAACCACTGTGACCACTGTAGGACAACTTAAAGCTCTCTATGACCACTGTGAGCTCTACATAAGCACTATGACCTATGACCACTGTGAACTCTCTAAGACCACTATGAGCTGTGACCACTGTGAGATTTTACCATTTTTGTTCTTTTTGTCCATTTTGAGTTCTCTATGACCACTGTGAGCAGTGATTTCTGTGAGCTCTCTATGATCCCTGTGAACTATGACCACTGTGAGCTGTATATGATGATGAAGAACTCTTTACGACCACTATGAGCTGTGAGCACTGTGTGCTCTTTATGACCTTGTGAGATCTCTATATCATCTGTGAGCTCTATGTATAGTGTGAGCTCCCTATGACCACTAAGAACTATGACCACTGTGAGCTCACAATGGCCACTATAAACTTTGTCCACTGTAATCTACTTTGAACAATGTGAGCTCCATATTACCACTATCAGCTATGATGACTGTTAGTTGTCTGTGACCACTTTGAGCTTTTACCACTGTGAGATCTTGTTGATCACTATGAGCTATGACAATTGAGAACTCTCTATGATCGTTATGAGATTTGACCTCTCTGAGCTCTATGACCAATGTGAGTTCTGTACGACCAGGGGAAGCTATGTCCACTGTGACCTCTCTATGAACACTATGAGCTCTCTGTGACTAATTGAAGGTCTCTATGACCGTTGTGTGCTTTCAGTGTCCACTGAGATGTATGACCACTATGAGCTCTCTACAACAAATGTTTGATCTTTGTGATATCTATGAGTTCTATATAACCACTGTGAGCCCTTTAGGACCACTGTGAGGTCTCTATGACCATGGTCAGCTCTCTATGACAACGATCAGCTCTCTATGACCACTGTAAGCACTTTTTGATCACTGTCAGCACCCTGTGAGTACAATGAGCTCTCTATGGCCACTATGAGCTATGACCACTATGAGCTCTTAATGCATATTATGTGCTCTCTATGTCCACCGTAGGCTATGATCAGTGTGAGCTCTCTATGACCACTATGTAGTGTGATTTCAGTGGACAATCTGTGACACATTGAGCTCTATATGACCTTTATCAGCTATTTCTGTTGCGAACTCTCAATTATCACCGATTTGTGATCATTGTGAGCTGTCAATATCCACTGTGAGCTCTCTATGCCCACTATTTGCTATGACGATTATGGCCTCTATATGACCTTTGTAATCTAGGAAAACTATGAGCTCTACATGACGACTGTGAGCTCTCTATGGCCACTGTGACCTATGACAATTTTAAACTCTTTATGTCAACTGTGAGTGATGATCACCATGAGCTCTATGACCATTGTGAGCTCTCAATGAACATTGTGAGGTATGACCATTATAAGCATGTATAACCACTATGTGATATGACAACTCTGAGCTCTCTGTGACCACTGTGAACTCTCTATGGTCATTATGATCTATGACAACTGTGAGGTCTTTATGACCACTATGATTTCTCTATGAACACTATGAGCACTCTATGACCACTGTGAGCTCTATGACCACTATAACCTCCCTATGACCTTTGTGACTTGTGACCACTGTGAGTTCTCTATCACAATATGCACTCTTTATGACCAGTGTGACTTCTCTATGACAATGTTGAGGTCTCTCTATGACTACTGTGAGTACTCTATAACCACTAAAAGCTCTTTATGACTGTTATGAGTTATGACCACTATGAGCTCTCTAAGTCCATTATGACCACTGGGAGCCATGGCTACTTTGACCTCTGTTTGGCCACTATTACCTCTCTATGTTAACTATAAGCTATAGCTTATAGCTGTAGGCTATGACCACTTTGGGTTTTCTATGATGATTATGAGTTCTCTATGACCAGTGTGAGCTATGATCACCGGGACCTCTCTGTGACCGCTGTGAACTATGAACACCATGAGCTCTGTATGGCCACTTTGAGTTCTATATGACCATTTTGAGTTCTCTATGAGCACTGTGAGCTCTCTATGACCATTATGACCTATGACTGCTATGAGCTCTCTATATTAATTATGTGCTTTCTGACCACTGTGAGCTATAAGTACTATGAGCTCTCTATGACCAGTAAGATGTATGTCTACTGTGAGCTCTCTCTGATCACTATGTGCTCTATGACTATGAATTCCATGCCACCATGATGAGCTATGACCATTGTGAGCTCTCTATGATCACTGTGAGCTATGACCACTGTGAATTCTCTATCATCACTATAAGCTATGACAATTGTGAAGTCTCTATGACCACTGTGAGCTATGACCGCTGTGAGTGTTCTATGGCCATTATGAGCTATGACTACTATGAGTTCTCTATTGCCTTTTTTAGCTATGTCAACTGTGAGTTCTCTATGACCCCTGTCAGCTCTCTATGACCCGCATGAACTTTCTATGTCCACTCTGAGCTGTCCATACCTACTGTGAGTTATGTACACTGTGAGCTCTCTATAACCAGCATGAGCTCTCTATGACTAGTATGAGTTAAGACCACTATGTGCTATGACCACTGTATACTTTCTATGACTACTGTGAGCTATGGCCACTGTGAACTCTCAGACTACTATGAGCTGTTAACACTGTGATCTCTCTATAGGCACTACTAGCTCTCTATGACCTCTCTGAGTCAGGAGCCCCATGAGCACTCAATGACCAGTATGTGCTGTGATCACTGTGAACTTTCTGTGACTACTGTTAACTATGATGACTGTGAATTCTCTATGACCACTGTGAGCTATGAGCAATACACGTTATGACCACTGTGAGCTTTCTTTGTACATCTTTTGTTCTGTATGACCTCTGTGAGCTCTCTATGACTACTATGAGCTATAACCAGGATGAGCGCTCAGTGACCACTATGAGCTGTGGCCACTGTGACCTCTCTATGACATCTTTCAGCTAAATATGACACCTTTGAGCTTCCTATAACTCCTATAGCTCAGTATGAGCAATACAAGGTATGTCTACTGTGAGCTGTGACCACTTTGAGCTCTCATTGTACATTATGTGCTCTCTATGATCACTGTGAGCTATGAACACTATGAGCACTTTAAGACCATTATGAGCAATGACAACTGTGACAGCTCTATGACCTCTGTGAGTTCTCTATGACCACTATGATCACTCTATGACCACAAGAGGTCTCTATTACCATTGTGAGCTATGAATTACTGTGAGCACTCTATGATGACTGTGAAGTCTCTGTGAAAATTATGAGGTCTATATGATCACTATGAGCTCTCTATGACCATTATGATCATTATGATCTGTGACCACTGTGAGTTGTCTATGACAACTGTGAGTTCTATATCACCATTGTGCATTCTCTATAACAAATGTGAGATCTCTATGACTGACAACTCTGTATGAACACTATAAGCAAACCCTGACCACTCTCATATCTCGATGAACACTGTTAGCTCCCTAGGACTGAGGTGAGCACTCTATGAGCTGCATAAGCTATAAGCACTGTGAACTCTCTATGAATATTTTGAACACTTTATGATAAATAAGAGCTCTCTATGACCACTGTAAACAATGACCACTGTGAGCTATCTATTCTCACAGTGAACTATTGCCACTGTGAGTTCTCTATGACCACTGTGAACTCTCTAGTACTACTATGAGATATGACCATTGTAAGCTCTTTATGACCACTATGACCTCCCTAAGACCACTAGGAGTTATGACAACTGTGAGCTTTCTATGACCAGTATGATCAATGAACACTGTGATCTCTCCATCACTACTAGGAGTTCTGACCACTGTGGCCTCTCTACGATGATTATGAGTTCTCTATGACCAATGTTAGCTATGACCACTGTGAGATTTCTATGTAGACTATGAGCTATGACCATTGCGAACTATCTATGACCACTATGAGCTATGACCTCTGTGAGCTCTTTGTGACCACTGTGAGGTCTTTATGACCACTAGGAGCTAGGACCACTATGACCACTGTATGACCATTTTGAAGTCTCTGTGACCACTTTGAGCTCTCCATAAGTATTGTGGGTTTTCAATGACTACTAGAACTATGACCATTATGAGCTCTCTATGATGACTCAGAGCTCTCTATGATGACTATAAGCCCTTTTTGTCCACTGTGAGCACTCTATGATATCTTTGAGCTCACTATGAACATTGTCACTTCACTATGACCACTGTCATCTCTCTGTAGATACTGTGAGCTCTCTATGACCACTATGAACTAAAACTACTGTGAGTGCTCTATGACCACTATGAACTATAACCACTGTGATCTCTCTATGAATTCTGTGAGTTATTACCACCATGAGCACTAAGACCACTGTCAGCTCTCTATAGCTACTATGAGCTACTGACCATTGGGAGCTCTCCATAACCACTATGAGCTATGACCACTGTGAGTTCTGTAGGGCCACTATAAGCGCTCTGTGACCACTATGTGCTATGATGACTATAATCTCTCTATGACCTCTGTAAGGTATGACAACTATGAGCTCTCTATGACAACTGTGAGCTCTCTGGCCTGTGTGGCTTTGAACATTGTGAGTTCTTTATGTCCACTATCAGCTCTCTATGATCATTGTGAGCTCTCTATAACACTCTGAGGTCTCTATGACCACTGAGAGATTTCTATTACCACTGTGATCTATGACCGCTGAGAGATTTCTATAACCACTGTGTGCTATGACCACTCTGAGCTCTCTATGACCACTATGAGCTATGAACACTGTCAGATCTTTATGATCAATATGATTTCTCTATGACCACTGTGAGTTCTCTATGACCACTCTGAGTTCTATATGACCAGTACGAGATCTCTATGACCACTGTGAGCTCTCTACAGTCACTATGAGTTATAAAGGCTGTAAGTTCTCTATTGAAACTATGAACAATAATCACTGTGACCTGTCTATGATCAAATGAGCTGTAAACACTTTGAGCTGTCTATGGCCCCGATAAGCTGTGACTACTGTGTTCTCTTTATGACACCTGTGAGCAATGACAACTATGAGACACCTATGACACCCGTGATCTTTCTGTGACCATTGTGAGGTCTCATTGACCACTGTCAGCTATGACCACTGTGAGCTAGCTCTCCATGATCTCTGTAAGCTATGACAACTGTGAGCAATCTATTACCACTCTGAGGTCTCTAGGAGTCCTGTAATCCCCTTATTAGCACTGTGAACTATTGTCACTATGAGCTCTCTAGGACTACTATGAGCTCTTAATGACCAATGTGAGCTGTTTATGACCACTATGAGGTATGACCAATGTGACCTCTCTATCACTACTATGAGCTCTCTATAACCACTGTAAGCACCCTATAATTATTATGAGACATGACTACTCTGAATTCTCTATGACAATTATGAACGCTCCATGACTACCATAAGCTATGGTCACGTTGAACCGTCTATAACGATTATGAGTTTTCTTTCACCACTGTCAGCTATGACCATTGTGTGCTCTTTATAACCACTATGAGCTATGAGGACTGTGAGCTCTATTTGATCACTATTAATACTATGAGCTATGACCACTGTGAACTCTTTAAACAGTGAGCTCGTTATCAGCAGTATGAGCTCTCTATAAACATTCTTAGCTTTCTATGATTTATGAGAACAGTGACCTCTCGATTACCACTAAGAAACTTTACCACTGTGAACTCTCTATGAACACTGAGAGCTCTCTATAACCACTGTAGCTCTCTATGAACTATAAAACCTATGACCACTGTGAGCTCTGTCTAACCGCTAAAGGCTATGACCACTGTGAGCTCTTTATGACCACTGAAAATTATGACCACTGTGAGGTCTCTATGACCACTGTGAGGTCTCTATGACCACTGTGAGCTTTGACCACTGTGACCACTCTCTAATCATTGTGAGCTATGATCACTGTGAACTCTCTATGACCACTGTGAACTTGACATCTGTGAGCACTCTATGACAGCTATGAGCTATGACCACGGTGACCGCTCTATGAACACTAAGAGCTCTCTATGATCAGTATGAACTATGACTACTGTGACCTCTCATTGATCACTTTAAGCCCTATATGAGCACTGTGAGAACTCTGTGGCAACTGTGAGCTCTCTATGATCACTATGAGTTATCAGCACTTTGAACTCTTTAGGATGACTATGAGCTGTGACCACTGTGAGCTCTCCATTACCACAGAGATCTAAGACCACTATGGGCTCTACATGACCACTGTAAACTCTATATAACCACTATGAGATCTCAATTATCATTATGAATGCTCTATGACCACTTTGAGATCTCCATGATCACTGTGAACTCTATATTAACACTGTGGGCTCTCTATTACTACTATGATCTATCACTGTGAGTTCTCTATGACCACCGGGAGCTCCTTATGTCCACTATGACCTCTTACCATGGTGAGCTCACTATGACCACTGTGAATTCTCTATGATTACTGTGGGCTCTCTATGAGCACCATAAGCTAGGAACACTGTGAGCTCTCTATGACCACTATGTGCTATGACCACAGTGAGCTCTTTATTATCTCAGAAAACTATAAAAACAATGACTTTTGTATGACCACTTTAAGCTCTCTATGACCAAAGTGAGCTCTTTTGATCACTGTGAGCTCTCAATGAGGTCTTTATGACTACTATGGGCTATGACCACTATGAGTTATCTACAACCACTATGAGCTCTCTGTAACCAGTCTGATCTCCCTATGACCTCTGTTGGCTGTCTATCATCATTGTGAGCTGTGACCACTGTGAGGTCTGTATCACAATTATAAGCTCTCTATGACGTCTTTAACCTATGACCAATTTGAACACTCTAGAGCTTATGAGTTTTCTATCACCGCTATGAGCTATGACCACTAGGAGCTTTCTATGATCACTATGAGCAATGACCACTGTGTGCTCTCTATGACCACTATTTCCTATGATGACTGTGAACTCTGAACTCTGTGAGCTCTCTGTTAGTGGTATGAGCTCTCTATGTCCACTCTGAGCTCTCTATGACTATTATGAGCTATGAACACTGTGTACTCTCAATGACCACCATGAGGTCTCTATTACAATTACGAACTATTACCACAGTGAGTCTCAATTACGAATGTGAATACTCTATTACCACGCTAGCTCTCTATAAGACATAATATATATGACTACTGTGAGCATTCTGTGACTACTATGAGCTATGACCACTGTGAGCTCTCCTTGATGACTATGAGTTATGACCACTGTGAGCTCTCTAAGACCACCGTGAGCTCTGTAACAATACTATAAGCTATGATTACTGTGAACCTTTTGTGGCCTCTATGATCTCTCTCTGACCACTGTGACCTCTCTAGGACCACTCTGATCTCTTTGTGATCAATATGAGCTATGACCACTGTGAGATCATTATGACCACTGTGAGATCACTATGACCAGTATGACCCCTCTATGACCATTTTCAGCTCTCTATGACTACTATGAGTTATCTGTGCCCAATGTGACCTGTCTATGACCACTGTGACCTCTCTATGAGCACTTTGTGCTTTGAGCACTGTGAGCTCTCTGAGCACTGTAAGCTGTCCATGAACACTGTAACTTATGACCACTACAAATGCTCTATGACTACTATAAGCAATTGCCACTTTGATCTCTCTGTGATGATTGAGTTTTCTATTACCAGTGTGATCTATGATCACTGGGAGCTCTTTAAGAGCAATATGAGCAATGATCACTGTGCACTTTCTGTGACCACTATGAGCTAGGACCACTGTGACCTCTCTTTGAACACAGTGAGCTCTCTATTATCACTAAGAGCTATTACCACAGTGAGCTCTCTATGACAATTGTGAAGCCTCTATGATCACTGTAGCCCTCAATGAGCTATAAGACCTATGACCACTATGAGCTATGACAACTGGGAGCTCTTTATGACCACTATGAGCTATGGCCACTGTGAGCTCTCCATGAACACTATGACCTATGATCACTGTGAGATCTCTTTGACCACTGTGAGCTCTCTATGAGCACTATGAAATCTGTGACCAGTTTCAGTTCTCTGTGACCACTGTGATCTCTCCATGAAATCTTTACGTTCTCTATGAGCACTGTGAGCTCTCCATGAGCACTATGAGCTCTCTATGACCACTGTAAGCTCTCTGACAACTATGAACTCTCTATTACCACTCTGAGCAATAACAATTGTGTGATTTATATTACCACTGAGAGCTCTGTATGACCATTGTGTGTTATCTATGAGCACTGTGAGTTTTCTTTGACCACTATGAGCTCTGATCACTGTGATTTCTCGCTGTGAGCTTTCTATGGCCACTATGAACTCTCTATGACCACTGTGATCTATGATCCCTATGAGCTCTCTATGACTACTGTAAGCTCTCTGACAACTATGAACTATTACCACTCTGAGTTATGACAACTATGTGATTTCTATTACCACTCTGAGCTCTCTATGACCATTGTGAACTCTCCATGAGCACTATGAGTTTTATTTGACCACTGTGAGCTATGATTGCTGTGATTTATCTATGACTACTGTGAACTATGATCATTGTCAGCTCTCTATACCCACTATGACCTATTGCCACTGTGAGATCACTATGACCAGTGTGAGCTCTCTATGACCACTTATAGTTCTCTATAACCACTATGAGCTTTTACTACTGTGAGCTCTATATCACCAGTATTAGCTCTCTACAACCATTGTGAATTATGACCACTATGACTTCTCTAAGGTCTCTGTGACCTATGACTACCTGAACCATCTATGACCACTGTGATCTCTCTATGACTAATTTGAGGTCTTTAAGAGCACTATGACCTATGATCACTGTGAGCTGTCTATGACACTAGAAGCTATGACCACTTTGAGTTCTTTATGACAATTCTCAGCTATGATTACTGGTTGCTTTCTATGACCATTATGAGCTATGACATGTGTGAGCTATGACCACTTTGAGTACTCTATGAGTATTATGAGCTGTCTATGCCCACTGTGAGCTATGACTACTGTAAGCTATCTGTGACCACTGTGACTTGTCTATGACAACTTTGATCTCTCTATTTTGTGATCACTATTACCACTGTAAACTCTCTATGAGCACTACGACCTATGAGTAATTTGAGTGCTCTATGACCACTCTGAGCTGTGACCACTGTGAGCTCTTCATGACACTCTGAGCTATGACCATTCTAAGCTCTCTCTATATATTATATATATATTATATATAAAGGGGGGGAAAGAGTAAGGGGTTGGGGGGGAGGTAGATGGAGGAAGTGTATCAGTGTATCTGTTAAGTTTGTTTGAGTGGAAATTTTGAAATTGAGTCCCTTTTAAAATATCAAATTTAGGGGGCTGGAGAGGTGGCTCGGGGGTTAAGCCTCTGCCCTGCAGGCAGAAGGTCCTGAGTTCGGATCCCAGATCCCACGTATAAACGCCGGGTGGAAGCAGGGGCGGCCTGCGTTTCTGGTCCTGGTAGGGCGGAGCCTATGAATCCCAGGGCGGAGGAAGTGGAGGCGTCCATGGTGGTTCGCGAATTCGTCCGTGGTTCTACACACACAGACACACGCGCACGCACACATACATACGCACACACGCACAATTGAATAAATATAAACAAAAAAAATTAAAAAAAATATCAAATTTAGGTTGTAGTTGTCTCATTATTAATTTGAGCACTGGGTGGATTTATCTTAGGAGAAATAATTTTCATATATATATTTAGTGTTGTGTAGGGCACGCTCTCTGAATCTTTTTTAGAGTTGTAATGAGTCCTGTATGGGGAAGAGCCAATTGAAGATCACCATACAAAATTTGTAAGGACCAAAAGTACAAATTTTTGACACAAGGTAGAGCTATTAGCCATTCCTTGGAGCAGTACCTTCCTCATTTTTTCACTTTCGAAGGGCAACACTTGGTTGAAGTGCCTCTTAACTCTGCCTTAATATTGTAAGAGGCCACAAATGAGCCAATGGTCTGAGGCTATGACCAATAGTTTGTACCAGTATCCGTGAGCCAGACAATTGTCTCCCATTTATATTTAAGGAAAGTATGGACCATTTTTTGTCGTGGACTATAGTTAATATGTTATTTGAGGAGCCAAATCCTCAGGTGTCTAAACGCTGATTGTAATTGTTTGCTCATTAATTTTGTGGATGTTAACATTTGAGTAATTTCTCTCTCTGTCTATCTCTCTCTCCTCTCTCTCTTCTCTCTCTCTCTCTCTCACCCACACTAAATATTTTCCAAAGGTGAGGAGGCCAAAACAAGGTTGTGTTACTTCTCCCTAAAAATCAATCTATCTCAAACAGCCTCTTGGTAGTAGGCCCCAAACCTCAGTAGGTATCCCAACAACAGCTTGTTAGATATCAATAAGACTCAGAAGTCAAGCCCTGTACTACCAGGGGTGGATGGTCCTGGTAAGATTTGATATGATAGGTCTCTGAGGAATTGCAGATAGAGGGACTTCAATATACTTTAGTTTTTTAAGTCCTAATTATAACTTTCTGATTAACCATAAATTTCATCTTAAAAGAAATAAATAGTTGGGCTTTTTGGGCAATTATGTAGACAATATACATTTACATAGTCATTTTTTAAATTCATATCTTGAAATCTAAGATATTGTAGCTCTCAATTTACTTTATTTTTAATTGTTCAATTGTGTGTGTGTGCGTGTATGTATGTATGTATGTATGTATGTGTGTATGTGTGTAGAACCACAGGCAAATTCAGGAACCACCATGGACCGCCTCCACCTCCTCCTTGTTTACTCTGTCCAGTGATTCGCAGGCTCCGCCCTACCAGGACGAGAAGCACAGGCCACCCCCGCTTCCACCTGGCATCTATACTTGGGGTCCAAGATCCGAACTTAGGACCTTCCGCCTGCAAGGCAGAGGCTTAACTCCTGAGCTACCTCTCCAGCCCCTCAATTTACTTATTTACTTTAGCATTAAGCAACCACAAAATTTGTAATCTTTAAAATATACAAACCTTGTAATATAAATCCAAAAGAAAACTTTTGGTTTAAGATAAACAGCCTTAAATCTCCTTTTGAAATGAAAATGTTAAATAATTTATAATTTTTTTAGTTAATTGTAGTCCTTTAATATCTTTTACAGCCAATTGTATAGATTAATTACAACACAAATGAGTAGTTTTTTTATATTTTGTGGAGAACAGGACATCAACAAATATGAAATCAATAAACAGCATGTGGTCACAGGAGAATACCTGTATGTCTCTGATTAGATAAGCAACTTTTCCTGGCAATATAAACATTTACATTCCATTATCTTACCAGAAGAAGAAAGAAGGAATTCCAATGAATTTTTAGAATATATTGGGACAAAATTTTAGAATATATTGGGACAGAATTTTAGAAAATATTGGACAAAATTTAGAATATATTGGGACAAAATTTTTAGAATATATTGGGACAAAATTCTATAATAGAAGTAAGAGGAATGAGCAAATTTAATTAATCAATATCTTAATAGCTTTGTTATTTTGGGAACGTATGTAAAAAACGTTTAAGAACACAATGACATTTTTGTTTATATTCCTGTTAAAAATCCAAATCAAGAGATAAACTTTCATGAAAGAAAACATAATTTATTAGAAATAATTGTGATTGATTTAAAAAGTACATTAAGTATTTAAGTACTTAAGGCCTTAGATGTCATTAAAATTATTTGTTATTATTTTTAAGTATGCATACTTGTATTTAAAAGGGCATGCCAAAATTTTACTATTAGTGTGCAATAGGAATGAAAAGAATGGAAGTGGCCACAGACTATTTTTTACGTTGAAACACAAGACACAGAACATATAAACACAGAACGTATAAACATAACAATAGATTAACAACGTACAATTCACTGGCAAAAACCTTAAAATTACCTTTGAAAACATCATCAAAGGCAGATCAATATTTATGAAAACAAAAATTTCATATTAGTTAAGACCAGCAGCATAGTTTAATTATGAAAAACATTAAAAGCAGATTAAACTTTAAAATTTATTATCCAAACCAAATTATGATTTAAGAAACTTCATATTTAATGGATGAATATATTTTACTATTTTCTTGCTCCAAGAATTTGTTAGGATTCTCCAAAGTATCATTTGCATTTCCATAAGCCAAAGATTGTGTATATTTGTTTCCCCAGCTGAGATCCTCCTATTCACAACCTGCAAAAGCAGCAGTTTTGAAAGTTTTTTATGGGTCTCCAAATATTTGATTTAATTCTAGAATATTTGGGTTTCATATCAATCTTTATTTTTTTTCTTCTACAATTTACAAATAGCAGGAAGAGGGCTGGAGAAGTGGCTCAAGGGTTAAGCCTCTGCCTTGCAGGCAAAAGGTCCTGAGTTGGGATCATCCACTATAGACACTGGGTGGAAGCAGGGGCGTTTCTGGTCCTCGGAGGGCGGAGCCTATGAATCTCGGGGCAGAGGAGGTGGAGGCAGTCCATGTAGTTCCCGAATTTGCCCGTGGTTCTACACACACACACACACACACACACACACACACACACACACACACACAAACATGCACACACACACAATTGAATTAAAAATAGCAGGAAGAACATGTTCTTGTCCTCTTAATTTTCTCTGACCTATATGACACTGAACTCTGGGATATATGCTCCCTTCAGTAAAAGATGCAAATTTATAAATAAGTCTACGAAGCCAGTCAATTGTTTCTCACTGCTTTTGATCTTTCTGGTTTTAACATATTTTCATATGATTGTCCCATGGTTTTTACCTTTGAGTAAATACTTCGGCCTAACAAACAAGCTTGTACACATTAAAACAACAGAAAACCTTACATGCCAAAGTTTCCTTACTTTGTAAATTAATTTGGTCCCCTATTTGGGCACCATTTGTCTGGGCCCACAAATCAGCATAAACCCAGACTTACATGCAGGAAACAGAAGTGGGAGAGGTAAGAATTGATATTTATAGGAAAACATCAAAGAAAAGCAGGGCCAAATTCTTTATAGATTGTTAAATGTATATATTCTGGATAACAAAGAAAGGCAGGGCATGACACTTAGTTGCTAAGAGGGAATGGACAATGAATGTCTCAAAGCAGAATTACCTGGTCCATGCATTAACATATCTCAAATGTATAGGGAAAGAACTGTAAGGGGACGTTTCAATCTCACCAGTTCTGAGAATAAACCTGATCTAAGAACAGACAGAATGGAAACAACTCCCAGAGGAAGGATTCCTACCATTGTCCATGCAGACAAGAGGAAAAACTCAACTTCCAAAGGGAGGAATCTGCCTAACTGCCCATTTTTTGATGCTATTGTGCCATTCTCCAAAGAGCAGGCTTTAGGCCTGAAAATACCCACGCCCACCCACCCTTGCCGTCCCACATCAGTGAGACCATCTCCCACAGGCTTGCAAGTCTGGCATTCCCAAAGGCTCAGTCATGATTGTCAGTGGACACTTATGCCTGACCAACAGGGGAAAAGCAGGACCCCCAGGCCTTACAAATGCATGCTTTCTGAGACCTTGGAACCACTGGGACAGGAAGGCACTGCCACCTATGGCCCAGTCCTACCCAGCCCCTCACCCTTCAGGTGCAAGGCAAAGCTGTGCCTTGTGGAGCACAAGATGAGCTGACTGAGATCACATAAGTCCTTCTTTGACACCCTGTCCCCACTTGGTGACATGGACCTCTATGAATATGAGTGTGCAGATCCACAGCCTCTGTGAGATGTGGACCCTCACCCGGTGATTGCTCCAGGGACTTGCACTTGTGACCACTCAGGGCTGTGTAGGGACTGCACAGCAGGCCTTTTCTGTGCCTCAGCCCAGTTGGCTGAGGGCTCCAGGCTGTGTGGAGTGCAAGGCAAAGTGTTTGTATGCAATGGTGATAAATTTTTATTTATTCAATATGGATGCTTTTCCAGGACATTCTTTGATGGTTCCCAGGGCCTTAGCCAAGCTCAGAACCATCCCATCCTCCAAGGTTCTCACCCTAGTCATACATTGAGCATGAACCCTGTGATCCAGGGGACGCCCACAAATACAAATCACTTCCAGGCTTGTCACCTTTGCCCTGCACATACTGCTCCCCAGAAAGTTTTGGGGAGCCCCTGATGGCCTGTGAAGAGCATTGTGTTCTCCTTGAAGCAGGGAGTATTCCCTGACCTATGAATTGGCTTGGGACTCCACTCCCTGGCCTTGATTCTCCCCACATGACAGGCTGAGGCCTCCAAATAGGTCTGAACTGCAGAGACTTTCTGTGCCATTTGACTACAGAGTGGGCCTACCACGTTTGTATCTCTGAATAAAGAATCTAAGGTTCTGTCCTGCCTGGGTCACAGCCTCCTGAGCACAGATGAAGTTGTGACCAGCACCTTCTATGGAGTGTAAGTTCCCATCTGGGGTCAGAAACAATGGCCATGCTTGGGCTGTCTCATGCTCCCACCCCCCTGCCAACACAGCCATGGAGGACTGTGCTCCTGAGTGTGCTGAGGGTGAAGCTTCCAGCTGACATCAGATACTGAGAAAAGGGTGCTTCTGCTAACAATCAGGTACTGATAGCAGGGTGCTTCTGCTAACGTACTGAGAGCAGGGTGCTTCCAGCTGACAAATACCAAGAGCATGTTGCTTCCAACACAGGTACTGAGCACTGGGTGCTTCCAGGTGACACACAGGCACTGGGAGCAAGGTACTTCCAGCCAACACAGATACTGAATACAGGTTGTGATGGACACTGAAAAGACACCCACTGCAGTTGAGTGCTGACAACACTGCCCTGCATAGTATGAGGCAAGGCAGACAGGGAAGTGGTGTCTGCCCCAGAGCTGGTGAGGGGGTGTCCTGCCACACAGGTCTAGGCTTCCTCAGGGGCCTAGATGTGTCCTTGGGATATATGTGCCCCAGGCCAGTCCCCCTAGCCCTACCATGTCCAGGTCCTGTATGTCCAGGTGCTGCTGCTGCTGTACATTCAACTTGGTGTGCAGCAGGTATCTACAGTAGTGTGTCTGATGGCATCACATAGGGGTGATGGTCCTCAATAGGGTATCTGACGGCACCCAAGGGAGTCAGGGAGCCTAGTCAGAGCAGAACAAAGTTGGCCCTCAGGTGCCCCACCATGATGCCAAGGAGACCCTGTAACTCAGCATGACCTGTTCCTGCATGTGATGGTGTCAGCTCCACATGGGGAGGCCTGCTGTTCCTTGAGACTGGCACCAGGCACAACCCCTGCTGCCACAATGCAACACATGCACATACCTATACAGGTCTTTCTGCTGTGTTGATGGTGCACGTGTTGCACTGTGGACACACCAGTCATATAACCTGAGGAACTCCTGTCTCCTGACCGTTCACCCCAAGACAGCCTGCCTTAGACCAGGAGATGTCCTCCTCCCCTAGGACCCTTGGAACTCTAACATGCAGTGGCACCAGGGATGAGACATGGTGGGCCCAGGGACAGGGTGTTCTGAGAGACGCTGGGCATGCAGGGTTCTGTGGGGATGTTGGTGTGACAACATATCTATAGCTCCATGTCAGCTGTGACACATGAAGGGCAGGCTGTGCCCCATGTCCTCCCCATGCCTGGAAGATATGGTCACAGGGGCGATGTCATTGACACGGGATTCTTGCATGCCCCTGGGCAAAACCTTAGAACAGGGACACAGTGTGCTCGCCTGACTCCATGCAGCACGGTCACCTTCTGTCTTCCAATACTCAGGAATGGGGATGTGCCCATTGCCTCTCACCCCATGTCCTGCATCTCTGCATTTGACTTGGGAGTTTGGGAGCAACCAGGACACCAGTCACAATGTGGGGACAGGACAGTATGGGAACCAGTGTCCTTCTAGGACAAGGGCGAGTCACAGTACACAGAATGAGCCCCATGTCTGAGAGGACCCCAGACACACCCCTGCCTTCCTCTAGGGCCAGCAGACATCATAGCCCCCCAGGGTCACACTCACTGCAAGCTCTTCTCTCTCAGCTATGAGGGTTGTAGGTTTGAGGTGTCTGCTCTGCACACAAGAACTTCCTGTGAGTCAGGGTGGGTCTTGTGTGCGTCTGCCCAGAGCTGCATAGGTATCCTGGGATGATGCTGAACCCTTGGCTTTCTTCAGGTTTGGGTGCCTGGGCTTATGGGGAGTTGGCATGGAAGCCAGGACTCTGGCATGCCCAGTATGCACTTTACCAACTGAACCCCAAGCTGTGTGTCATGGCAGGAGACTGTCAAGTAGACTCAGAATGCATTACCATTATAAAGGTACACAGCATGAGACTCCAGCAGCCCCAGGATCAGTAACAAAATGTCCAACCAGGACCTTGGCATTGAGGGCTCCTCACACTCTGCAGGTAGGGGTCTGGCTCTCACCCTCAAGACACTGCAGGTGGGTGTGCTCCGGTCTGCAAGTCAGATACCATCTTTAGACTCACCTCAGCTTTTCTTCCCTAGACCTGTCAAAGTGGGGATTCTGTGCTGTGTGTGCCCCAGGATGTGGCTATCCTCTCTGGGCTTCATGTAGCAAAAACACATACTCCTCAAAGCCAAGAGGAGCAGACCCATTGCTATTGTTGACACACTATAGTGCCAAAGTGTGTGTGTATGTAGATCTACCCTCAGAAGCCTGCACCTTCTCTTACAGTCAGAAGGTCTGTGGGGACAATCCCAGGTGTAACAAGTAAGCAATGACCCCGTGACCCCCACAAAGGGACATCCTTGTGGGGAGAGGTGAAGGTTGAATGAAAGATGCGGTTCATGCTCTCTTGCTTACTCAGCCTCAGACCCTGCCCTGGCCAGGACACTCCTCCAGGGCAGAGGCAGCTGGTGGCCTGGGGAGAGACTGGCAATGGGTGGAGGAACCCTCCTGTCCCCCAGCACTAGGGGACTTGTGTGTGCTCACAGCTGAGCAGGGGACATACCAGGCCTATACGGCACAGGGTAGGGTACAGAATGCTGGATCACCTGCAGATTGATGCAGGCAACACATACATGTGTGCACATACACACATACCATTCCTCTGTGAAGTGTCTTCAAATCACATCTGGGTAATTCTTCCACTGCCTGCAGCTGCATGATTATAATGCTACAGGCAGGATCTTTTCCTTTTTTTTAATTTTTTTTTTCCACTCATACAAAGGTGATAAGTAACCCTTTCCCTTCCCTCCCTCCCTCTACCCCTCCCTGGACTCTTGTTTCCTCCCCCCTTTTCTGCATTCTTTCCCCCCTCGCTCCTTTTTCCCCAGTCCCCCCCCCCCATTCTGGAGCATCCTTCACTGTGCATGTCAAACTTCTCTCTGGGTCTTCCTTTCTGATGAGGTGTAAGGACAATCAGCCAGGGTCTTTTCAATTACTTTCTAATTCTTTGATATCATGCCAGTACAGGAAGTGATTTCCAGCTCATAGTGACTTGGGCTGACACCTGCAAGCAGCTTGGGCTGTCCCCTCCCTCAAGTGCACACCCTGTCTTTCTGGGGTGCCTGACCCACAAATATTTCCAAGGTGCAGGTCATGCCTGGATTCTGAGGCTTCTAGGGACATCCCCACGATGAGGTGTCTAAAACTTTTGCTGCAAAAAGTTAAGACAATAACAGAGAAAAAATATCATGTGCGGACCCAAGGAGGGGAGGCTCATGAAGCCGGGCCCTTCCTCAGAGTACCCCAGGTTTTCTACAGACACCTCAAAAGAATATTTCAATTCCAAGACTTGCAGTATTAAAAATTGAGTTAGAACAGAAGCTGGGATTGTGAGGATCTTCTAGCCCTGTAGAGACTGGCGGTGGTCTGGGTGACCATGTAGCTCCCCAGGTGACCAAGCCACCGCATTCTCAGACCAGGCAAGCCAGGGAGGACTCCAACACCCAACTCCCAGGTGAGCCAACGCCTTGTGGGCCCAACAGCCCTTCTCAGGGGAAGCAATTGATGGCCCCGCCACTTGGTAATCACGCGTGACCGACTAATGGGAAGCCAGATGGCTGCAAGCTAGAGTCTGAGGCCACACTATGTGGGCCCTGTGGGCCGCCCAAACGCCCAAGGCTGCATCTCTTCCATGCTGCCGCGGTGTTCCCGCTGAGAGGAAAACGCTGTGTCCACCGCCCAGGTCCAACCGTGCATTCACCGCTGCGGGCCGCTGGGATCCGAGACACCCGGAGGGGCCGAGGGATGGGCAGCTGGGCCGTGCTCGAGGCGTCTGTGTATGCAGGGAAGTGCCCGAAGATGAAGAAAAGGAGGAGCTGCTGAGGAGCGAGCCGCTGCTGCCCTCAGGGGCCCAGAGCGGGTGAGTCCTGAACCCAGAGCTTAGGGGCGGAGACAGCCACAGGTCTCTCACCTAAGGTCAGCGGAGGGGCGGGGCAGGAAGGAGGGCAGGGACGCCAGAAGGGGCCGGACTAGGGAGAGGCACTGAAGGAGGGGTATTGGGAGGAGCTGAGGACTCAGAGGCCGGGAGGGGTGGGATTCTTTAGGGACTGGGTACCAAGGAGGGCCAGGGTTTTCTGTGGAGAAAGGGGGATGGAGGGAAAAGGTTGGGAAGAGTCTACTGGGTGGGGCCAGAGCCATCAGCTTAGACTGGCAGAGGCTTGGAGGGGTTGGCCAGAGAGGGTTTGCAAAGCATGGCCCTCAGAAGGGGCCCTGGATCCTCACACATCAGCTACCTGCCTTGGCTTGCAGTGTTCTCATGCCCGAGGTTCCTTTCATGTGCGACTGTCTCCTCCATGTTGGACTGTGCACTGTTCGTAGAACCTTTCCGGTTCCTCTTGTCACCTGTATCCCAGGGGTCTGTAGGTGGCCTTGAGAATCATACCCGAGGAGTCAGTGTCAGGATCAGGAACAGGCCTTAGGGTCAGGAACATAACCACCAGAGCCTCCTTTGTCTCCACAGGCAGGTGGTGGAGGTGAAGGCTCTGGCGCACACTCTGGACGGCTGAGCAGTGGTGTGGAAGATGGTGATGCCCACCAGGGTGTCCGACAAGAAGCTGGTCTTTGGCAAGCACAACTTGGAGCACCTGACTAGTAAGTCTCTGCATTTACAGTCCCCTATTGTGCTGTTGTCTACTGCCGGCAGAACAGCAAGGACAGGCTGAGAAGGTGGCAGCCCCGGTACTTGGAGCCCATGAGGATGGCATCTGATGAGGTGCCAACAGTCCTCAGCCTCAGAAGTGGATAAGGGTCACACAATCAAGGGCCCTGAGAACCTGGCACCATGGAGACTAGGGGCTTATGGGCTGACAGGGCATGGGGTCTTGGGACTGTTGATCATCCTGGGGCTCCTAGGGCTGGTTATATGTGACAGAGAAGATTCATCGCTAGAGCCTGATCTGGTCCCTCAGGGCTTTGAGTGGACTCTGAGTCTCTTAGATTCCTGGCTTACCACACAGTGTGAGGTATGTGCAGTTCATGTGGATGCTGATTCCCCACTGTGCTATGCTTGGATATTCACATCATCTATGTTGACAGCAAAAAAGATACCCCCTTTCAATGGCAGGTCCAACCTGAGACATAGCCACACCCAGCAAGATCAGCAAGGCCGGAGCTCCTGCTACATGATGGGGTCAGGTGAGATGACCATATGGTAATGTAGCCTGTGGCTGGGGGAGGGAGGGGTATGGTGTCAGCTACAGCCCACCTGACCTCCTTATGTCAGACACATGGGGTGTCACCTGACTGTGGATTAGGCAGTCAGTAAAAAATGCAATCACCTCTGCAAACTCCAAGAATGGCAGTTACAGTGTGTATGCCATACCCCTAGGTATTACCTCTCATAGTACTAGAGCACTCACATTGATGCATCAGTGCATGAATGGTCTACTCCTAGGGATTGACAGAGGTGCTAGTTCATGACTGTTCTGGTCTACTGGTCCGCTATGCACTAATCTTCTGGTTGAATGGATGGAGCATCCATCATTTCTATGAATGGATGGACTATTTATCTGTTTCTATGAATGGATGTGTGGCCCGTTCACATGAACACATTGATGTGCAAGTGTGTGATGGACTCACTCGTGCTGAGGAATGGAAGAACAATTGAGTCCATGAGAGCAGTTCATGAAGGGATGAGTCTTTCTAAGACCAGCTGCCTGTCTTAGAATGGGTAAACCCTGCCCCATGTTCCATCCCATAACCTCATGATAGCCAAGTGTACCACCTCGGCCATTCCAATGGCCTTGGTGGTCATTTTCAGATATGAATTAGGGAACGCCTGTATCAGATGAGACACCAGCCCAGCAGAGCTGGGGGGATTCTAGTGGGGGGCTCAGTGGGGCCTTGCATCTGCTCAGTGAGGCCATAGAGCAGGCTCTGGGGTTGCCATAGACATGTCCTAAGGGGCCTATGTTGAGCCCTGCCGACTGCTCATGGAGACGCCCCCCCAACTCCACTTTATCCCAGGCAAAGGGGACTCTGCGCTTCAAGTGCTCCCATGTGGGTGGTCTTGTGGTGTCCAGACAGAGCAGCACAGCTTTGGGAAATGCAGGCAGGCCCCCAAGGAAATGGGCCATACATCCTGCAGGGAGCCTTCAGTGCATTGTCTTTTTATGCTGATGTTCCACATTGAAAGGGATTGCAGCCTCCCTGCTCCAGATGCCCTACCTCTGCAGGGGAGTCCATTGTGCAGCTTCAGCAGTGCCTATTGAGATAGAAGAAGCCCAAGCTAGTGCATGTGCTGCAGAATCTGCTCACCAGGCGCAAGTTGCATGCATGGTACGACTTCCCAGTGGTCTCCGTGATGAGCTACACCAATTCTGGTGAAAGGCAACGGGAAGACGGGATCTGTCCTTGGGGATGGTGTGGAGTGAGGTGGAAGGGGCACACACAAGGGCCTCACTGCTGCACTTCGGAAGGAAGACTACCCTGTGACAGATGATGACCCTCTCCAGCCCCAAGACCAGCTGTTGCTGGATTCCATGGCACATACAGAATCTCTGCCCTGGCGCCTTACCATTCTCTCTGTGAACACCGTCCACATCCTATTGCAGGTGCCCCACGGGCTGATTTAGGCCTTCTCATCCACATTGGAGGATGTGCTGCACTTGGTGAGTGGGGTTGTGACTGTCCCTCCTATTCCACTCCCCAAGTCAAGTATCTTGACTCCCCATGGGTTCCTGGCATCTCTTGATCTGGGGAGCAGTATCTCTGCTGGTTCTCAGCATCTTGGTGCTTCTGTTGTCAAGCGTATCTCAGTCACACACACATTGCATGACCCACAGATGGTGCAGAACTGGCACAGACTCACTGTGGCCTTCTTGGGCTAATAGCCAATTGTGAGGATGGGTTCAGAAATGCTTAGGATAGAAAGGTGTATATTTGCATGCACTAATCCATCACAGGGGACCTCGGTGTGTATCCCTGTAACTGTCCCAATGACCCACTCTGATGGTATCTCAGTCTGCCCCACGCTGACTGTGTATTGGCATGGGCTATCTGATGCTTGTACTCCTTAGTGCGTCCACTTGGGCTTGTCTGCATGGTGTCCACTGCTAATTAGGCACACATGTGCGCCCCTTCTTCTCAAACCCCTGTTGGGCTCTGCTGTCTTGTCTAAGGCATGTTGGCAAAATGGCCCCTCAGCTTCCTGACCACCTGCCCTGGCCCACCCCAGGATCTGATCATTTATGTTAAGGGACATGAGCCACCCTGAGATGGAGCTCCAGAAGGCCAGCATCCTGTCCATGCTTCAGGATCTGCACCTGCCTGCTGCACTGCCAGACTCCATAGTGGAGGTCCACAACCAGGTTGACCTTGTGCCAGGGTGAGTTGCTGGAGCTGGGGACTTCCTGTTGGAGTCTGGGGATAAGCTGACCACAGGCTCCATGTTATCTGGTGCCCACGTCCTCTGGGAAATTTGGGGGCATGCACTGACCATAGGTTCCCAGGGAGGATGCTGACCAAAAGTTCCATGCCCTGTGTCCTGGCACATGTCTGAAGATTTCAGAGCTGCCTATCTAGAGTGAGGCCCATGTAAGTGGTCTACCACCCCTGCACAGGTACACACCCCTGGGGCTCCTTATCCTGGTCATGTCCACCCTTCTGAGCCATGGGCTGGAGGACCTGAAAGTTGTGAAGGACATGGTATTGAAAGCAATGGGGAGATGGGGCCTCATGCTCATATGGAGGAGGCCAGACCATGGCTCAGGTGAGCAACCTTGACAGGGTGCACTGTGACTCTGTCCATGTCACTGAACAACACCAGGCTTCCATGAGCTGCGAACTGCTGAGACGTGAGGTTTCAGACCAAGAAGTATCTGTGCTCTCTCTATACCCCCAGGTGCCTAGCCTGTACTCTTTGTATACCCCTGGTGCCTAACCTGTGTTCTGTGTATACCCTGGGCACCTAACTTGTGCTGCTATGTTTACTCTGGGCATCTAGCCTGTGCTGCTGTGCATACCCCAGGTATCTAGCTTGTGCTCTGTATATTCCCTATGTGCCTAGCCTGCACTCTGTGTATACCTCGGGCACCTAGCCTGTGATGCTATGTATACTCTAGACACTTAGCTTGTGTATTCTCAGGATGTGCACCCTGCCCATATATATATACCTTAGGCACCTAGCCTGTGCTACTGTGTATGTCCTGGATGCCTAGTTTGTGCTCTGAGTATACTCTGGGCACTTAGTATGCTGTAACAGTTACTCTTAACTATTGCTGTGAGAGAACACCCAAAGTCAACCAACATAAGGGAGAAAGGGAGGTTTACTTAGCTTACGGTTCCAGAGGGAAGGTACAGTCTCAAAGCAGAGGTGGCATGGCTGGCTAGCCAAAGGTGGAGGAGGCTGTCACTGCAGACATCTTGGAAGCTGAGAGCTGTAGACTGCTTGCTGCAAAGGCAGACTTCTCCTGGAGGTAGGGTGGGACTAATCCACCTCAAGGCCCATCCCTTGTGACTGCCTTCCTCCAGCAAGGCTCCACTTCTCAACGTGCCATGACCTTGCCAAATATATGAGACTGTAGGGGACACATTTCAAACCATGACATTCCACCCCTGGCCCTCACGGGCTCATTGCCATCTCATTATGCAAACCATACTCAGTTCAACTTTAAAAGTTTTCATATACTACAGCCTAAAGCCTCCTGTAAAATCAAAATACAAGTTACATACAAAATCAAAATACAAGTTACATACTTCTAACATACAATGGCACAGAATAAATGTTCCCATTCCAAAAGGAAGGAATGGGGGCATACACAGGAAAGATTGGTCCATAACAACACCAAAAACCAGCAGGACTCCAAATCTTGTAGCTCCAAGTCCAACAGGTGAGCCTCTTGTTGAAATCATCTCAGTTCCACCCCTCCAATGCAGCTGCCCATAGAATACTTGTTTGTCTCTTGAGCTGACTCCTCCCAGAGTATACAGCTCTCCTTGGCAGATGTCCCACGTTGTGTCTGGAATCTCTAATATCTTTACTTCTCAATGGCAAACCAGGCTTTAATTCAACAGCACAAACTGCCTGCCTTGGGCCTCTAAACTGCAGGCTTCTTGCCTCATAATGCCTGGATTCTGCCAGTTCTTGAAATCTTGGAGGAGGAATCCATGATCTTGCCTCACTGATGTCTCTAAAACCAGAACCACGTGGACTACTTTGCCAAGACTAGCCCCCTTGAATCACAGCTGATTCTGCATCTCTATGTTGGCCATCTCTTTAACTCCTGGGCAGTTGCTTGGTAAGTTGGTTTGGAACTCCACCCTTTAGCTCCAGTCTTCGGAAAGGATTTGCATTCTTATGAGTGGGATTCTTCCCTGAGGATCTTGCCCTCAAACTAGATCCTCTCCTAATATTCAAATTAAAAGCAGGCTTAATTTACAAATGGAGCTAATCTCTTCGACAGCCATTTTGTTCTCTGCTTCTTCCTGGTTCAACTCTTTAAGTTTGCAATTGTATTTTTCATCATGGGATCTTACAGTTTTTGCTTCTTCCTGGCTGATTCTTTGCTCTTTTTCATAACTCTGAAGACAACTAATGTAGCCATATCACATTGTCAAGATTACATTGCCTTGAGATTTCCTCCGCCAAGCACTCCAGCTTAATTTCAGGCAAACTTCCAAGATGAGGGCAAAACTTCACTAAACTCTCGGTCTGGTCCACACATGGCTCCACGTGTCACTCTTCCAGTTGCATACACAATCTCTGTTCTCCTCTGGCCCATCACAAGCTGAGCTTCCACTGTCTGTGTCTCTCACAGCATTGCTCTCCTCTGGGCTCTCACAAGAAAGGTCCCTTTGGCACAACCGCAAAGACACAAAGACTTTCCCAGCACAAAGTCCCAAAGTTCTCCATATTTCTCCCAACAAACAGTTACAAAGGCACACTAGGCACATCACAGCATTGGCCATGCTTCTGGGTACCAAGTTTTCTCAGCTTCACAAACAACTTCACTTTGTGGTATCAGGTGTTCTTAATCTCACAGCAATATCCCACTCCCGGTACCAATTTCTATAACAATTACTCTTAACTATTGCTGTGAGAGAACACCCAAAATCAACCAACTTAAGGGAGAAAGGGAGGTTTACTCAGCTTACGGTTCCAGAGGGAAGGTACAGTCTCAAAGCAGAGGTGGCATGACTGGCTAGCCAAAGGTGGAGGAGGCTGTCACTGCAGACATCTTGGAAGCTGAGAGCTGAGATTGCTTGCTGCAAAGGCAGACTTCTCCTGGAGGTAGGGTGGGACTAATCCACCTCAAGGCCCACCCCTTGTGACTGCCTTCCTCCAGCAAGGCTCCACTTCTCAAGGTGCCATGACCTTGCCAAACACATGAGACTGTAGGAGACACATTTCAAACCATGACATATGCCCACCTGCAGTCGCTGGAAATGTGCTGTACACAGCAAGCTTCAGGCTGGGAGAGCAGCTCTGTAGATGTTGGACTGAGATTCCATGCTTGTGCCTGACATAGCCCTTACCTTGCACCAGCTGGCTGTATAAGGAGGCTGTCATGTAGCAGGTGGATGTGCTCCCCAACAATGAGGCGGCCCATGTAAAGGTCACTATGAGCCATGCGGCCTATGAAAAGTTGTGGAAACTGTTCCTAAGTGAGGACTCTGAGCTATTGTGGAGAATATGTATAACTCCTGCAGTCCTCAGAGGTGCACTGCTTCAGCGACAGGCATAGTGGGGTCCTGATCAGCAGGGATTTGGCTTCAGCTCCAGTGTGGATAGCGTGATGCTGCTGCAGCTGTGTGATGCCACCACAATTGTGTCATTACAATTGTGTCAGGCTGACAGGTGGCCTTGGCTTAGTTGATTGAAAGCTGTGTCCCCTGGGATGACATTAAAGGAGGAGGTCAGGAGCTCAGGCAGAATGGTCTTTGCTGTACTGCAAGTATGGTCAGCTGGGCACAAGAGACCATATCTGAAAGTAAATGAAAGTGCCCACCACATTGAAATTTGGCTTATTTGTTCAAATGTGATGATGCCAAGTACTCTTTGAGAAGAAAGTGACCCTGGGCCAGTGTTGTGACCCCAGCCCATCTTGCCCATACAACCCCTTAGTGCTTGCCTGGGCTGTCAGGGGCATGAGGCAGTCATTCACTCCTGACTGTCGGGTGGTGGTAAAATGCAACATATGGGCAGGAAACAGAGCAGGTCTCTTGGGCCAGTGACCCCCATACTCAGCTTCCACGACAAGTTACACCCCCACCACAGTCCTTAGAAGCATGGGGGCGCTCAGACCCACTCAGAAAGGTGGAATGGTTCTAGATCAGTGAGTAGTCTATGTGTGATCCTGGGTGTCTTGGCCCTGAGAATCATTCCAGGATGGGTGCTGAAGAGTAGCATCCTGAGCTGCATCCAGTGTGGGTGGCAGATGGGGCAGAGCATAAACTGTGGGGTCTCATCCGAGCACAGCTCTAGAAAGCCAGCCTCAGCCCAGTCATCCGAGCTCTGGAAGACAAAAGTTGGGGCCACAACCTGGGGTGGGGGAGAAGGCCTGGATATTGCCGCATCTCTGAATGACCAGCACCAGTTCCTTCTTGAGCTCTTCCCACCACACTGTCCATAGAATACTTTGGTGAGTGTGGGGAATTATGAGCCAGGAGATCGCCCTCCAACTGAAACCAGGTGTTTTGCTCTGATCCTCGTGTTTTTCTGGGGGATTCTAGCCCCCCCTTAGCATATCTACACTCTGTGGCTCCTGTTTGTATATTCACCCTGGTCTCAGATGTAGGTGTGATCGGCTAGGCCCAGGGATGTGGTGCACCGTGTGCACTGAGCTCCAGGCAGTGATATGGGGCCCTTGCTCACTTTGGGGAGAACAGCGTGGGAACCGTGGCCCTTGTTCATGATGGGGCATATCACAGAACTGAGGCCCATGCTTATATCCAGGTGGGAGCGCAGCGTGGGATGAGGACTGTCAGTCATCAAAACAGCTTCTGTTTGAGTTCAATAATGTCACTGACAAAAGTGTCAGTGCCTATGAAGTCTCCCACGATGAATGTTGGGGTGGGCTGGGCCCTGGGCACTGGTCATGTGCCCAAGTGCTTAGCTGCGGCAGGCTGGGCAACATCATCTTGAGGAGGGATTTCGAGGGGTGCACCAGCACTTTCTCTAGGTTCTTTGTCAGGTTGGTGCCCACCATGAAGAAGCTCTCTGAAATCGGCACAGTCAACATACATGGAGGCAGCCTTCTTGTGCCCACCATGTCCTCCTAGGTGCTCACATCCTGATTTATGTGTGGCAGGCAGAGGAATATGCCCCAAGCTGTATTCAGTGAGGGCTCACAGATACAGAGGGGAGGCTCAGGAGGACAGATAGTATGAGCCACATGGTGGGGGACAGGGACAGGTAGACTGTAGGTGTCCATAAAGTGGGGACCTGCGGGGACCACTCATCCCCAAGTCTGAGATGGGCACTGACAACCCAGGTCCAGTGCATATGCACTACAGAGCTGCTTGCCCGCCAAGGTCCCCCTCTGTTTCTGACCAGGTCGCTCCATACCTGGGTGGCTACAGCACTTCATAGTCTCCAGGTACTGGATGAGCACTTGTGTCTTCACCTTGTTCCCCCACCAATAGGGGATGCCCAGCCACAGCTCGTGGTGCCAGCTCACGGAGCACTTATCTTAATAACACAGGATCACCTCCTGGTTGCATGCCCACAGCTGTTGTAGCATGGGCATGTCCTATGGGGACCACACAGGCTTGTGTGGGTAGTTGCCTACTCACCCCAGAGCCCACCTAACTGCTTAGGCTCCTGGGATAGCAGGGGATGCTGCTCTAGCATCCCAAGAACTCAAGTGTGCAGAGTGAGTGATGCACAGCCCTGCCAAGACAGCCTGATGATTCACCCATCTCCCTCCCTCTCCTGTACCCCTCGTGAGCACAGCATGTCTCTGAAGATGTTCTTGATGCAAGTGATTCCTGCAGGCCAGGATGACCCAAGGATGCCTCCCCAGCCACTTTAAGATCTCAGTCAGGGTGTCCTGGGAAGGGGTCAGGACACTCCCCTGCCCAAGGGGAGACATGGTCCTCCTAGTGAGCCCCCACAACACATGCCCAGCTCCTCAACACGCCAAGGCAGACACAAGCAAACAGGTGGAACTGGCTGTTGTCAAAGGCTACGGGGTGCAGCTGGCCATCTCCCTCGGCTCTGACAGAGAGATGGGGTGTTCATCTGGCTTCCTTGGCTTCCCCTTCCCCAGCCTTACCTCCACCAGTGTTGTGATGTACACCGTGTGCAAAGTGCAGGTTGTGCTCAGAGTCCTGAATTTGTACAACCTGCAGGTCCAGGTACTGCATGCCTGCATCCAGCTGCTTTGTCACATCCAGCACCTGCAGCACACACCAGCCAGCATTTCCCTCTCCTGCCCACCAGGGTACATGTTCCCTCCCCTTCAGGGTTTACAAAGGGATGTGACACACACAGAGACCTGCAGTGCTGTGTCCTGTGCTCAGCCCCCACTTGGCTGTCCTACCACCCAGACTAAACTTGGAAAAGCTGTCCTTCCCTTAGAACTTGACAAAGACTTTGTGGATGGACATAAGCATGGGACTCAGGATCACAGGCTGGTTTTCTGCTCTTCAACTGCAACAATTCTGCAGTGTGAACAGCAGGAGGCCCACACTTCAGTCAGGTTTTCTTGAAGGCTCAGTGCCCACACCCAGAGCTATCACAGGCCCTTAGAAGGAATCTGTCATCACCTGGGAGAATCTGCACCCTCATCTGTGCGACTGACTACTTGAGTACCACGGGGAGCATGAAATAGCGGACCACCTTGTCCAGAACATACAGAATTTGTGACTGTATGTGTGATGGGCGACTTGTGGTTCAGGTAGAACATCATGGTTTTATGGTTCTGTGGGTGACACAGGAGAGGCATACCATCAGTTCTCGTCCTACCCTCCATGCTCACACTGAGCTGCCCAGATGCAAGTCCACCTAGTAGCAATGTGCTTGGAACAGGTCCTACATCCTGCTTCCTGAGAAGGTGAAACCCCAACTGCCTGCCTCTTGGCAGCCAGGCATGGATCTAGCTTTTCGTGTCCATCACACACAGTTTGGGTTAAAATTCATCAGGTCTGCAACCCTGCATAGCTGGAACCCTAAGTCCTTTCTTATTGTCAACCCCCAAGTCTTCAAAAAAGGGAAGAAGGAGTGCAAAGGGGGGGGGCAAATATGATCTCAGTGTGTTAACGAGCAATGTGCAATTCACACATGCTCTGGACAGGCTTCTTCTGTTAACATCATCTACACAGAAAGTCTCTTCAAGCAGCTGCAGAAGATTTTCTTGGGTGTGTCCCCTGCTCCTGACCTCCTATGCACACACACATACATCTGCTCCTAGCATGTGTCCTAAGTTACCAACATATATACACAAGTGCACAGATGCATGCATCCTGAAAGTGCCTGGGATTGCTCAGCATGTGACAATGCAGCTAAGTCAGGGGTGCATTGTGTGGCCAAGGCAGGTGGACGGGTAAGTATATGCACATGTGGAAGGAGTGGAGGGGCATGTGTATGCATGTGTGGAGGTGTGTGTATGCATGTGTGGAGGAGGTGGAGGAGTATGTGTACACACATATGGATGGGGTAGAAGGGCATGTGCATGCATAAGTGGAGGGGATGGAGGGGTATGTGTATGTGCTTGTGGAAGTGTTTGAATCACTGGTGAGGCTGTGTCATTACAGTGAGTCTGTGAGGTCAGAGGGGAGGCTGTGATGTCACAATAAGGCTGTAATGTCATAGTGAGGCTCTGTTGTCACTGGTGAGGTTATAATGTCAAAAACTGTGGGAATCACTGGTGAAGCTGTGATGTCAGTGTTCAGACTATGATGCCAGTAGCAAGGCTGATGTCACAGGTGAGGTTGTGGTTTCAATGGTGAGGCTCTGATATCCCAGTGAGGCTGTTGTGTCACAGTGAGGCTCTGATGTCACTGGTGATTCTGTGAGATGATAGAGAAGATGTGACATCAATGGTGATGCTGTAATTTCACAGTGATGTTAGGATGTCAGTGGTGAGGCTGTCCCATGAAAGTGAGGCTGTGTAGTCCAAGGTGAGGCGATAATGTCACCATGAGGCTATTATGTCATTGGCATGGCTGATATCATGGTGAGGTTGTGATGATACAGAGAGGCTGTGAAGTCACTGGTGAGGTTGTGACATCGCAAAGAGGCTGCAATGTCAATGGCAAGACTGATGTTACAATGGGGCTATGATGTCCTTAGTGAGGCTGTTGTGTCATTGGTGAAGCTGTGATGTCACAGTGAGGCAATGATGGCACAGCATGACTGTGGTGTCAATGGTGTTGCTTTGGTGTCACTGGTGAAGCTGTGGTGTCACAATGAGGCTGTGATATCACTAGTGAGGCTGTGGTGTTACTGGTTTGGCTGTGATATCACCAGTGAGGCTATAATGTCAAAGACTGTGATGTCACTGGTTAGGCTGTGATGTCACTAGTGATGCTGTCATGTCACAGTGAGCCTCTGGTGTCAGTGGTGAGGCTGTGGTGTCATTGTGAGGCTAAGTAGGATGTCAATGGTGAGACTAGGATGTCACAGTGAGGCTATGATGTCAGAGGTGAGCCTATGCTGTCACCATGAGACTGATGTCACAGTGAGTCTGTGATGTCACCATGAGACAGTGATATCAGCAAGAGGCTGGTCTTTCAGTGGCAAGGCTGATGTCACAGTGAGTTGGTGACATCACTGTGAGGCTGTGATGTCACAGTGAGGCTATGATGTCAGAGGTCAGGCTGTCACATCACAGTGAGGCTGTGATGTCATTGGTGAGGCTGTGGTGTCACAGTGAGGCTAAGTAGGATGTCAGCGGTGAGGGTGTGATGTTACACTGAGGCTATGATTTCAGAGGTGAGCCTGTGATGCCACAGTTTGTCTGTGATGTCAGTGGTTAACGCCTGTGGTGTGAGAAGGCTGATGTGAGTGATGAGGCTGAGATGTTACTGTGATGCTGGGATGACACTGATGAGACTCTGATGCCACAGTGAGGCTGTGATGTCGCTGTGAAGTTGTGGTGTTACTGGTCAGGTTTGTAATGTTAATGTTGAGGCAGTGGTGTCATAGTGAGACTAAGTAGAATATGAATGGTGAGGCTATGATGTCACAGTGAGGCTATGGTGTCAGAGAGAAGCCTGTGATGTCACAGTGAGGCTGTAATTTCATGGTGAGGCTGTGATATCACCGTGAGGCTGAGATGATTCAGTGTGGCTTTGATGTCACAGTCAGGCTGTGATGTCAGTGGCGAGACTGGCATTGCAATAAGGCTGTACTGTCACTGGTGAAGTTTTGATGTTAAAATGAGGCTGCAATGTCACTGGTGATAATGATGTCATAATGAGGCTATGGTTTTACTGATGAGACCATGATGTCAGTATTGAGGCTGTGTTGTCTGTGGTAAATGTTTGATGTCAAAATGAGACTAGGATATCACAATAAGACTAGATGTCACAATGAAGCTAAGATATCACAATGAGGCTGTGATGTCACTGTGAATGTGTGATGTCCTTGTTATGCTGTAATGTCACCATGAGATTTGGATGCCATTGTGCAAGCTGTGACATCACAGTAAGGCTGTGATGACAATGGCAAGGCTGATGTGACAATGAGACTATGATAAAACAGGTGAGACCATGGTGTCACTGGGGAGGCTTTGAGGTCACTGTGAGGCTGTGATGTCAGTGGATAGGTTGATGTGACAATGAGGCTATGATGCAACAGGTGAGGTTGTGGTGTCACAGTGAGGCTGTGATGTCATAGTGAGGCAATGATGTCAGAGATGAGGCTGTCACATCACAGTGAACCTGTGATGTCAATGGTGAGTTTGTAGTGTCATAGTAAGGCTAGGTCAAATGTCAATAGTGAGGGTGTTATGTTACACTGAGTCTAAATTCAGATATCATCCTATGATATCATCTTGAGGTTGTGATGTCATATTGAAGCTATGATATCAGAGGTGCAGCTGTGATGTCACAGTGAGGCTGTAAGTGTCACTGATGCAGCTATAATGTCAAAGATTGTGATGTAATTGGTGTGGCTGTGACGTCAATGGTAGATTGTGATGGTAGTGGCAAGGCTGATGTTATAGGTGCAGAGGTCATTTCAATGATGATGCTCTGAGACTGTAATGTCACAGCGACACTCTGATATCAGGAATGACTCTGAGATGACATTGAGGTTATGGCATCAATTTTGATACTAGGATTTCACAGTGAGATTAGGATTTCAGGGATGAAGCTGTGCTATGACAGTGAGGCTGTGATGTCAGAGGTGAGACTGTGATGCCACAGTAAGACTGTATTGTCACTGGTGGTGCTGTGAAGTCATAGTGAGGGTTTGATGCCAGTGGTTAGAGAGAGTAAAGCTGTGATGTCAGTGGTGAACCTGTGGTGTCATAGTGAGTCTAGATAGGATGTTAGTGATTAGGCTAGGATTTCAAAAGTGAGTCTATAATGTTACAATGAGGCTCTGATGTCTCTGTGAGGCTGTGATGTCACCATGAGGTTAGATTGACAGAGGTGAGGTATAATTTCAGAAAATATGATATCACTGTTAAGGCTCTTTCATCAGTTAGTGGCAAGGCTGTCACAGGTGAGGTTTTGGTGTCACTGGTGAGGCTTTAATGTCACACTGAAGCTGTGGTGCCACGGATGAGGCTGTCACTTCACAGTGAGTCTGTGATGTCAGTATCATGAGGCTGTGGTGTCATACTGAGGCTAGGTAGGATAACAGTAAGGTTATGATGTCAGATGTGAGGCTGTAATGTTACAATGAAGCTATGGTGACACTGCTGAGGCTGTGATGTCACAATGAGACTCTGATGTCATTGGTGAGAGTGTGCTGTCACTGGTGAGGCTATATCAGAGGTGAGGCTGTGATATCATAGTGAAGCTGTGGCATCACTGGTGAGGCAATAATGTCAAAGACTGTGATGTCACTGTTGAGAATGTGACATCAGTGGCCAGACTGTGAAATCAGTGGGGAGGCTGATATCACAAGTGAGGCTGTGGTTTCAATTGTGATGCTAAGATGTTTCAGTGAGGTTGGTGTGTCAAACTGAGACTTTGATGACACAGTGAGGCTCTGATATCAGTGGTGATTCTGTAAAAGACAGTGAGACTGTGATATCAGTGGTAATTCTGTGATTTCATAGTAAGGTTAGGATTTCAGTAGTGAATCTTTGCCATGACAGTGAGGCTGTGATGTCAGAGGTGAGACTGTGATCTAAGAGTGCTATGTTGTCACTGGTGATATGATGTCACAGTGAGCCTATGATGTCAGTCGTGAGAGACTATATCACAGTAAGGTTGTGATGTCAGTGGTTTATCTGTGATGTCAGAAGTGTGGCTGATATGACTGAAGAGGCTAAGATGTCACAGTGAGGCTGGAATGTCACTAGTGAGGCTTGGATACCACAGCGAGGCTGTGATGTCAGAGGTGAGGCTGTCATGTCACAGTGAGCCTGTGTTGTCAATGGGGAATTTGTGATATTATAGTGAGGCTAGGTTGGATGTCAGTGGTGAGTGTGTGATGTCACACTGACCCTATGATTTCAGATGTTATCCTATGATGTCATGGTAAGGCTGTAATGTCATTGTGAGGCTATGATATCAGAGGTGTCTGTGATGTCATAGTGAGACTTTGGTGTCACTGGTGGGGCATAATGTCAAAGACTGTGATGTCATTGGGAAGGCTGTGACATCAATGATCAGACTGCGATGTTAGTGGTGAGGCTGATTTTACATGTGAGAATGTCATTTCAATGGTAAGGCTCTGATGTTACAGTGAAACTGTGTGTCACACTGAGGCTCTGATGTCAGGGATGATTCTGAGATGACAGTGAGTTTGTGAAGTCAGTGGTGATGCTATGATTTCACAGTGAAGTTGTGATGTCAGAGGTGAAACTGTGATGTGAAAGTGAGGCTGTGTTGTCACTGGTGATGCTGTGATGTCACAGTGAATGTGTGATGCCAGTAGTGAGAGACTATGACATCATAATTAGGCTGTGATGTCAGTGGTTTAGCTGTGATGTTGGATGTGAGTGATGAGGCTGTGATGTCACAGTGATGTTAGGATATCGCTGGTGAGGCTGGGATGCATTGTGAGGCTGTTGTGTCACTAGTGAGGCTGTCACATCAAAGTGACCCCGTAATGTCAGGGGTGAGGCTGTGATATAATACTGAAGCTAGGTAGGATGACAGTGGTGAGGGTGCGATATCACACTGAGACTATGATTTCAAAGGTGAGCCTGTGATGTCATAGGAGGCTGTGATGTCACTGGAGAGGTTGTGATGTCACAGTGAGATTTTTATGTGATTAGTGACACTATGGTGTCACAGTGAGGCTGTGGCATTGGTGAGTCTGTGGTGTTAGTATTGAGGCTCAAATGTTACAGTGAGGCTATGGTATCCCACTGAGGCTGTGATGTCAGTGTGATGCAGTGACGTTCAGATTGAGCCTGTGATGTCACTAAGATGGTTGTAGGGTCACAGTGAGGCTATGATGATGGAGGTGAAGCTGTTGTATCACACTGAGGCTGTGATGTCACAGTGTGACTCTGATTTCAGTAGTGATGCAGTAATATCATTGTGAGACTGTGATGTGACAGGCTGTGATGTCACAGTAAAGCTGTGATATCACTGTGGAGGTTGTGATGTCAATGTGAGGTTGTGTTGTCCATGACAAGGCTGATGCCAAAATAAGGTGATGATGCCACAGTGACCTGTGATGTCACTGTATAGGCTGTAAGGTCACAGTGAGGCTGCGATGCCAGTGGCAAGGCTGATGTCACCATGAGGTTATGATGTAACAGGTGAGACTGTGGTGTCACTGGAGAAGCTGAGTTCATTGTGAGTCTGTGATGTCTGTGGCGAGGCTGATGTCACAATAAGGCTATCATGTAACAGGTTAGGCTATAAGGGGCTATGATATCCAAGGCTGTAATGTCGCTGTTAAGGCTGCGATATCAGTGGTCACACTAATGTCAGTGGCGAGACTGATGTCCCAGGTGAGACTACTGTATTACGTGTGAGATTCTGATGTCACAGTGAGGCTGTTTCATCACACAGATGTCACAGTAAGGCAGTAATGGCACAGTGTGGCTGTGATGTCACAATGTTTTGATGTCACTGTGGCGGTTGTTTTTTCATGATGAGGTTGTAATGTCAGTAGTGCCACTTTGTTGTAACAGGGAGGATGTAGTTTTGGTGAGGCTATGGTATCACTGGTGAGGCTCTAATGTCACAGTTAGGCTGTTGTGTCACAATGAGGTTATCATGTCACAGTGAGGCTATGATGGCAGAGGTAAATCTTGTATAATCACTGTTAGGCTGTGATGTCACAGTGAGGCTGTGATGTCACAGTGAGGATATGATGGCAGAGGTGAGGCTGTTATGTCAGTGGCAAGGCTGATGTCAAAGTGAGTTTCTAACATCACCATTAGGCTGTGATAATACAGGGAGGCTGTGATGTCACTGTGGAATCTCAGTGGCAAGACTGATGTCACAATGAGTTTACCATGTAACAGGTGAGGTTGTTATTTCACTGTTGGGCTGTGGTGTCACTGTGAGGGTATGATATTCCAATGAGGCTGTGAGGTCACAGTGAGGTTTTAATGTCAGTGGAAAGGCTGATTTCTCAATGAGGCTATGATGTAACAGGTGTCACTGGTGAGGATATGATATCAAAGGCTGTGATGTCAGAGGAGAGGCTGTGATGTCAGTAGTCACACTAATGTCAATGCGAGGCTGATGTCACAGGTGGGGCTGTGGTGTCACTGGTGAAGCTGTGAAGTCATAGTGAGGCAGTTGTATCACACAGAGGTGTTGATGTCACAATGAGGCTGTGATATCAATGGTGAAGCTATGGTGTCACAGTGAAGCTGTGATGTCACAATGAGGCTGTGATGTCACTGGTGAAGGTATGATGTCACAATGAGCCTGCGATTTCAGTGGCAAAAATGATTTCATAGTGAGACTATGTCACTGTTGAGGCTATGATGACAGTGTTGAGGCTATTAGGCAACAGGCTGTGATGTCTGTGGTGAGGTTCTAATATCACAGAGTGGTTGTCATGTCACATTGAAGCTCTGATGTCAGGGGTGATTGTGTGAGATAACCATGAGGCTATGATGTCTGTGGTGATGCTATGATTTCAGATTGAGGCTATGGTGTCAGAGGTGAGGCTATGATATCACAGTAAGGCAGTGTTGTCAGTGTGAGAGACTATGACATTCACAGTGAGACTATGATGTCAGTGGTTAGGCTGTGATGTCAGAAGTGATGCTGATATGATTGATAAGGCTGTGATGTCACAGTGAGACTGTGATGTCACTTGGGAGGTTTTGATATTACAGTGAGGTTTTGATGACAGTAGTGACACTGTGGTGTTCAGGGAGGCTCTGGCATTGGTGGAGACTGGTCACTGGTGAGGCTCTAATGTTACAGTAAGGCTGTGTGTCACACTGCCGCTGTGATATCACAGTGCAGCTATGATGTCAGTGGTGATGCAATGATGTCATTGTCAGGCTGTGAAATAACAGTGAGGCTGTGATGTCACTGTGGAGTCTGTGAAGTCACAGTGAGGCTTTGATGTAAGTGGCAAGGCTGATATCACAATGAGGCTATGATATAAGGGGTGAGGCTGTGATTTCACTGTGGGGTTGTGATGTCATTGTGAGGTTGTGCTATCACAGTGACCTGTATTGTCACTGTGTAGGCTATGAGGTCACAGTGAGGCTGTGATATAAGTAGCAAGGCTCATGTCACAATGAGGCTATGATGTAACAGGTGAGACTATGTTGTCACTGGGGAAGCTGTGAGGTCACTGTGAGGCTGTAATGTCTATGGTGAGGCTGATGTCACAATGAGGCTATGATGTAACGGGTGATGCTGTGCTGTCACTGGTGAGGCTGTGGTGTCAGAGGTGAGGCTGTGCAGTCACAGTTAGGCTGTGTTGTCTCTGTTGATTCTTTGATGTCACTGTGGCTGTGATGTCAGTGGTTAGGCTGCAATGTCAGAAGTAAGCCTGATATGAGTGATGAGGCTATGTTACAGTAAGGCTGGGATGTCACTGGTGAAGCTGTGATGCCAACAAGAGGCAGTGATGTCACCTTGTGGCTGTGGTATCACCCTGAGGCTGTGATTTATACAGTGAGGCTGTGATGTCACTGTGGAGGCTGTGGAGTCATAGTGAGGCTGTGAGGTCAATGGCAAGGCTGATGTTACAAAGAGACTATGATATAACAAGTGAGACTGTCATTTCACTGTGATTTTGTGATGTCACAGTGAGGCTCTGATGTCAGAGGTGATTTAATGAGATGACTGTGAGGCTGTGACATCAGTGGTGATGCTGTGATTACACAATGAGGCTGACCAGTCTCAGTGAAGCTGTGATGTCAGTATTGATACTGTGCCATCACAATGAGGGTGTGATGTCTCTATGTTGCTGTGGTGTCATAGTGAGGCTGTGATGTCACTGTGGAGGCTATGATGTCACATGAGGCTATGGTGTCCCCGGCGAGGCTCTCATGTCATAGTGAGCCTGTGGTATCAATACTGATGTTGTGATGTAACACTGCAGATAGGTAGGATGTCAGTGGTCAGGGTATGATGTCATACTAAGGCTATGATTTCAGAGGTAAGCCTGTGATGTTAGGCTATGATGGCAAAGACTGTGATGTCCCTGTGAGGCTGTAATGTCAAAGGATGTGATGTCACTGGTGATGCTGTCAAGTTCCAGTGAGCTTGTGATTACAGTGGTGAGGCCCTGGTGTCATTGTGAGGCCAGGGAGAATATCAGTGATGAGGCTTTGATGTCAGAGTTGAGCCTGTGATGTAACCATGACTGTGATATTAAAGTGAGGTAGTGATGTCACACTGCTGCTCTGAATCAAATGTGAGGCTATGCTGTCAGTTGCAAGGCTGGTATTACAGTAATTTGTGACATCACAATGAGTTTGTGACATCACGGTGTGTTTGTGATGTCTCAATGAGGCTGTGATGTCACAGTAAGTCTGTGATGTCACTCATGAGACTATGATGCCACAGTGAGGCTGTTGATGTCTGTAGTGACATTGCGATGTCACAGAGAGGCTGTGGCATTGGTGAGGTTGTGGTGTCACTGGTAAGGCTGTCACATATCTGTGAGCCTGTGATGTCAGTGGTAAGGCTGGTGTCACAGTGAGGCTAGGTATGATGTCATTGATGAGAGTGTGATGTCACACTGAATCTATTATATAACAGGTGAGACTGTGATTTCACTGTGAAGCTAATATCACAATAAGGTTCTGATGGCAGAGGTGAGGCTGTGATGTCACAGTGATGTTGTAATATAACTGGGGAGGTTGTGCTGCAACAGTGATGTTGTGATGTCAGTAGTGATACTTTAGTGTCACGAATTCTATGGCATTGGTGAGGCTGTGATGTCATTGTGGAAACTGTGAGATCACAGTGAGCTAATAATGTCAATGACAAGTCTGATGTCACAATGAGTCTCCGATGTAACAGGTAATGCTGTGATTTCACTGAAAAGCTGTTGTGTCACCCTGAGGTTGTGATGTCACAGTGAGGCTGCATTGTCACTGTGGAGGCTGTGAAGTCGCAGGCTGTGATATCAGTGGCAAGACAAATGTAACAAATGAGACTGTTGTGAGGCTGAGAGATCACATTGAGGCTGTGATGTCAGTGGAGAGGCTAATGTCATAATGACGCCATGATGTGACAGGTTAGGCTGTGCTGTCACTGGTGAGGTTATGATGTCAAAGTCTGTCATGTCATTGTTGAGGCTGTAACATCAGTGGTCACACTAATGTCAATGTCAAGACTGATGTCATAGGTGATACTTTGGTGTCACTGGTGAGGCTTTAATGTCACAATGAGGCTGTTGTGTCACACTGAGAGTGTGATGTAACTGTGAGGCTATGATGTCAAAGGTAGGCTGTGATGTCAAGTGAGGCTGTTATATCAGTGATGTTAGGCTGTGATGTCCCAGTGAGGCTGTGATGTCCCAATGAGGCTGTGATGTTAGTGGTGAAGATATGATGTCACAATGAGACTGCAATGTCAGTGGCAAGGATGAAGTCATAGCGAGGCTGTGATTTCATTGGTGAGGCTATGATATCAATGGTGAGCTTATACATGACATTGACGTTGTGATATCTGTGGTGAAGGTTTGATGTCAAATGAGGCTAGGATATCAGTGGTTAGGCTATGATGTCACAGTGTGGCTATGATCTCACTGTGAGGTTACAGTGAGGCTGTGACATGAGTTGTGAAAGATGATGATATCATAGTGAGGCTGTGATGTCAGAAATAAGGCTGATGTGAGAGATGAGGCTGTGATAGCACAGTGAGACTATAATGTCAGAGTTGAGACTGCTATGTGACTGTGAGGCTATGGTGTCACTTGTGAGACTGTCATGTTACAATGAGCCCGTGATATCAAATAGTGAGACTGTGGTGTCATAGTGAGGCTAGATAGGATGTCAATAGTGAGGGTGTGGTGTTACACTAAGGCTATGATTTCGACTGTGAGCCTGTGATGTCTAGTGAGGCTATAATGTCACTCTGAGGCAATGATGTCAGAGTTGAGGCTTTAATGTCATAGTAAGGCTCTGATATCACAATGAGATTTTGGTAACAGTGGTGACTCTGTGATGTAACAGTGAGGCTGTGAGTCACAGTGAGACTGAATTTTTAGTGATAGTGTGATGTCACAGAAAGGCTGTGATGTTACAGTGATTTGTGATGTCACAATGAAGCTGTGATGTCTCTGTGAGTTTGTGTTGTCACTGTGGAAGCTGTGAGAGCACTGTGAGTTTGTAATGTCAGTGGCAAAGCTGATGTCCTGTAGGAGGAACGGACCAGGCAGGCCTGTATTAAGGTCTCTGATCAACCATTACTTATAATACCTCCACCTGGGGAGCATGCCACTCAGGGATGATCTGTATGGGCTGCATTTACGAATGCAACTTCCCCAAGCTACACCTGCTGTTGCACCTGGTGCTGATGTCAAACCGCCTGGCTGAGAGGACCAATCCAGTCAGGATGACTCAGCAAAGCTCATACTGAGACTTCTGGGAGGTTGGGTGGGGTATGTAAACAGCCCAATATTTACAATAAACAAGCCTGGGAGCCTGCAAGCCTAAGAGCCTGCTTTGCCACTGACCTGACTTCTGGGGTCTGTGGCATTGACGCTTCACAAGTTTGTCCCCGACCACAAGGGTCTCTGTGGGCCCTCGAGTCTGTTATAATGTCCCAATGTGAGACCATGGTGTCACTGGGGAAGCTCCGAGGTCAGTAGGAGACGGTCATATCCTGCAAGGTTGATGTAACAGTGAGGCTATGATGTGACATGTGAGGCTATGGTGTAACTGGTGAGGCTAAGATGTCAAAGCCTGTGATGTCACTGATAAGGCTGTGACACCAGTGGTCTGACTAATGTCACCAGTGAGGCTGTGAAATCACTGGTGAGGTTGGTGCATCACACACAGGCTGTGATATCAGTGGTGAGGCTGATGTCACAATGAGGTTGTGTATTAGTTGGGGTTCTCTGGAGTCACGGAATTCACAGAATGAGGTAGTCCAGTGAAGGCTGCCAGTAGCCAAGGTAGTTCAACGATAGTTACAATGGTCTAAGGAAGTTACAATGGTAGTTACAATGATGGCTGCCAATAGCTTGCTGCTCAGTTTGTTAGTCAAGTTGGTGATGGCTGAAGACTGGAGAACTCTTACAGACAGTCTACTTGAAGACTAGAAGTTAAAAGGAACCGGGTGGCTGGAAAAAAGATTCCCAGCACAGCTGCAAGAAGGGTGATAGTCTCCTTGGTGGCTTCCTTTTATATGATGCAGTACTGGGAGGATTCTATGAGAGCTTTGGAGGTTCTGATAGGATCTGGGGTGTGTATAATACTTTCAAGTAGTCTCAGTTGAGCTTTCCAGAGATTGTCTCAGCCCAGCTTAGTTAATACTGGGTGTGTCAAGTTGACACCCAGGCTTAACTGTCACAAGTCCACTCCTTGGTAACTTGACACTTGATCACATTTCCTTGACTATTAAAAATTCTCCAAATAAAAACAGTAAAATTAATAATTCCACCTAAGATAATATAGCTATCCACATACAACCACACATGCATTATTTTTACAAGATTAATGACATTTCCCCTAGAGAAATGCTTAGTCTTTAATGCCCCATAACACAATATCATAATGTAGATTATAATATTTCATCTCATAACTACAGCTTAACATTATATTACATAACATAAATATATTCTTAGAGTATGTGTACATGCACAAGTCTATTCTTGATAGTCTAGACCAGAAGCACTCAGGGCAATTATAATCCTTGTTTCTGTAACTGGTTATGTGGCCTTAGGTGGTATGTATAACTACCTTCTTCTACTACCCATTCTGTATTTTCTCCACCTTCAGCAAAGTACTTCCACAGATTTTGGCTCTTCACCTGTAGGGTTTACCCATACCTTCATTCCTGGAGGATCTGGACCATTTACTGTCTTTCCTGTGTTGGATTGCTGTAAATTCCCATTGACCTTAATCACAGGACATGGTAATACCAAAAGATGACCTAGTGAATCCCCTGCACTCCAGACATACTCTTTGTTACTACCATTATGTAGAATCAATTCAATTTTCCCTTGGTGATCTGAGTTAATCACCCCCTCCTAACACTGTTATTCCTTTCTTAGCCTGTTGACTCAAGGGCATCAGAAGTCAAAAGTAACCAGGAGGAAGCCCAAATGTCATCTTTATCTGCAACAGACACTTTCAAGACCATTGGGTCTGCTGGATCACATGGTCCAAGTGGCAAGACAGCCTGTACAGCAGCTTGAACCTGCTGAAGAGCCATCTCTTGTTCTGGGCCCCCCTCAAAGTTGGCAGCTTTCTGAGTTACTTGATATATGGGCCTAAGTAACACAACAAAGTGAGAAATGTGCTGCCTTCAAAATCCAAACAGGCTCAACAAACGTTGTGCTTCTTTCATAGTAGTGGGAGGCGCCAAGTGCAACAACTTATCCTTTACCTTAGAGGGGATATATCTACATGCCCCACACCACTGAACTCCTAAAAATTTTACTGAAGTGGAAGGTCTTTGGATTTTGGTTGGATTTATTTCCCATCCTCTGTTGTGCATATGCTTTACAACAAATACAAAATGCATGCTACTTCCTGATCACTTGGTCCAATCAGCATAATATCATCTATATAATGTACCAGGGTGATGCAATGTGGACGAGACAAGTGATCAAGATCTCTGCAAACCAAGTTATGGAATAGGGCTGGAGAATAAATATACCCTTAAAGTAACACTGTAAATGTATACTGCTAGCCTTGCCAACTGAAAGCAAATTGCTTCTGATGATCTTTATGAATATGTATGGAGAAAAGAGCATTTGCAAGATCAATGGCTGTATACCAAGTACCAGGAGATGTGTTGATCTGCTCACACAACGAAACTACATCTGGTACTGCAGCTGTGATTGGAGTCACAACTTGATTAAGTTTGTGATAATTGACTGTCATTCTCCATGATCCATCTGTCTTCTGCACAGGCCAAATGTGAGAGTTAAAAGGAGAGATGGTAGGAACCACCATCCCTGCATCCTTCAATTCCTTGATAGTAGCATTGATTTCTGTAATTCATCCAGGGATATGATACTATTTTCGTTGGTAGAGGCAATTCTAAAGGCTTCCATTTGGCCTTCCCAACCATAATGGCTTTTACTCCACATTTCAAGGAACCAACGTGAGGGTTCTGCCAACTTCTAAGTATATGTATTCCAATTATACATTCTGGCACTGGGGAAATAACCACTGGATGAGTTCGGGGACCTCCTGGACCTACTGTGAGTCAAACATTAGCCAAAACTACATCAATCACCTGACCTCCATATGCCCCTAGTTTAACTGGAGGGCCACAGTGCTTTTTAGAGTCTCCTGGAATCAATGCCAACTCAGACTCAGTATCTAGTAGACCCCAAAATATCTGATTATTTCCTTTCCCCCAATGCACAGTTAATCTAGTGAAAGGCCGTAGGTCCTTTTGTAGAAGAATAGGAGAAAGACTAATATTAAAGCTTTTTGCTATGGTGCCAAGGTCCTTCCTTAAAGGGACTTGGCCTCCCCTTCATTCAAGGGGTTCTGGATCTGTAAACTGGCTCAAGTCTGGAAATTCATTGACAGGCCATGCTTCTCTCATGCTATGAGTAAAGGCAGTTTTTCTTTCATTTCTGTTAGAACTTTTCTGCTTTTACAGGTCAAATAAGAACTTTTAGTGAAACCTTCTTAAGTACTGTTCTGTTTATGCGGCACATTATGGTTAGTATGCTTACTTTGCCATTGGCGATTCAATGCTGCCACTTGGCCCCTACTACTCCTCAATCCACCTAGGCCCATTGAATTTAAGTCTTCCAACTGGGTGGCAGCATCTCCCGTTGTTAGTTCTGGAATGAGGAGAAGAGCAATGATTGGAGCCTTCATATTTGGTGCTGCCCCTCTCACTAATTTACTAAGTACATTTCTGGTAAAAGGCATGTCATCTGGATTCTGCCATTGAGAATTGGACTTTAATGAATGAATCCAGTCAAGCATACAAATTTCCCTGAGCCTCTTAATCCCATTGTGAACACTAAACCAAGGAATATCTGGAATCTCTAGTTCCTTGTCAGAAGGTCAAATTTTAATAAATACTTCAGCTATCCACTCACATAAACTCTTGGCACCATTTTTAACTCATGAGTAGCAGTGTTAAACCCAGAATCTCTACTCAATGGGCCCATTTCTGTGAACTCACTTTTATCCTGTTTTATACTTCTTTCACCAGTATCCCACAGCCTTACAATCCATTCAAAGAGGTATTCCCCGGACTGCTCCTTAAATGCGTTAGAAAGGTCATAGTGTTCTTTAGGGATATAGCACACCTCATGGACCATACTTTCTATTTCACCTTTAGGAGCCTAGTTATAGGCCTGGAAGCGACCACAGGTGGATGTGCTGTAACTTCAGTATTTTCTTGTGGTAAAGGTGAAAACAGCACTTCTATAGAGGGTGGGTATTGGGATTCATTTTCTGGTGAGGGAGGGGAGACTCTTTCCTCAGGAGAAGTAAACCCATCAGAATTTGAGGGTTTGAGGTCTTCATCATCAGCTTGGTCTTCCCACACATCAGCATCCCACTTTTTAGGATCCCACTCTTTGCCAATAAGTGTTTTTACTTTAACCACCAATACCTTTCGAGACTGGGAATTTAATTTACATTGTAACTCATCCACTCTAATAATCAGAGTTTGGGTTTGATTTTCAGCAATTCAAGCCCTATTGCTATTGGAGAGAAGATTCTCTTTTAGGGCACATTTAGAAACTTCTAAGTTGTTTACTCACTTTCTGAGTTGGATATTTTCCTCTCTGAGATCCTTTTCCATTTGTAGTTTAATGAGAAATCCAAAAACAAAAACAAAAACAAAAACAAAAACAAACAGCCAGCATCATCATTTTCCTTATTCTTACTCATTTTATCTAAAGTTTCATATACGGAATCTCTGAGCTTTTCAATCCTCGCAAGAGGGACATCAATACTGAATAACTCACCTTCTTTTACCAGTTCTAGAAACAGTTCACTCCAAACAGTTGCAGTGTTTTCCATTCCACTAGGGGAGTCACTGGAGGTTCCACTGGGTCAAAAAGCCTGGTCCAGATATCACAAAGCTTGACAGCAAAATTCATTCTTACAATTCTGTTTGTCTAGAAGCACTTCTGGTACCAATTTCTGTATTTGTTAGGGTTCTCTAGAGTCACAGAATTCACAGAGTTTTATTGAAATTTATGGAGTTGGCTTACAGATATGGCCAAAGTAGTCTAGTGAAGGCTGCCAGTAGCCAAGGTAGTCCAACGATAGATGCTAGTAGCTGAGGTAGTTCCAATGATGGCTGCCAGTAGCTAGATGCTCAGTTTGTAGTCAAATGGGTTATGGCTGAAGACTAGAGAACTCCTAGAGTCTTAGTCTAGTTGAATGCTAGAAGGTCGAAGAAACTGGGTGGCTGGAAGAAAGAATGATTCCTAGCACAGCTTCAAGAAGGGCGATCTATTCTCCTTGGTGTCTCCTTTTTATATAATGCAGTACTTGGAGGATTCTATGAGAGCTTTGGAGGTTCTGATAGGATCTGGGGCAGGTATAATCCTTTCAAGTAGTCTCAGTTGATCCGTTCCAGAAGTGGTCTCAGCCCAGCTTAGTTAATATTGGGTGTGTCAAGCTGACACCCAGGCTTAACTATCACAGTCTGTGATGTCATTGTGGAGTCACTAGTGAAGCTGTAGTGTCAAAGTCAGTTTGTGATGGCACATTGTGGCTATGATATCACAGTGAGGCTGTGGCAAGCCTGATGTTACCATGACACTGTGATTTCACCAGTGAGACTGTGGTGTCACTGGTGAAGCTATCGTGTCATTGGTGAGGCTATATGTTAAAGACTATGATGTCACTGTGAAGCTATTATGTCAAAGCTGTGATGTCAGTGGTGAGGCTCTGATGTCATAGTGAAGCTGTGATGTCACTATGAGGCTATAATGTCAGAGATGAGCTCTGATGTTAGTGGCAAGAGTGGGGTAATGTTGATTTTGTGACATCACCATGAGTTTGTGATGTCCTAGTGAGTTTGATATGTCACAGTGAGGCTGTGACATTGAAATGAGGCTGTGATGTCGCAGGGAGGTTGTAATGTCACAGTGAGTCTTTGATGTCACTGGTGAGGCTATGATGCCATAATGAGGCTGTGATGTCACTGTGAGGCTTTGGTGTCATAGTGAGGAGTGAGGCTAGATAGGATTTCAGTGGTAAGACTGTGCTGTCACAGTGAATCTATGATGTCAGAAATCAGGCTGTGATAGCACAATGAGGCTGTGATGGCACAGTATGGCTTTGATGGCACAGTGAGTCTCTGATTTCACAGTGAGGTTGTGTTGTTACAGTGAGTTTTTGAGGTCAGTAGTGATATTGTGGTATCACAGGGAGGTTGTGATATTGGTGAGGCTGTGGTGTCACTTGTGAAGTTCTAATGCATACTGAGGCTGTGGTTTCATTGGTGAGGTTCTGATGTTACAGTGTAGGATGTTGTGTCACACTGAGATAATGCTGCCAATGGTGATGCTATGAGTTCAAAGTGGGGCTATGATGTCATGGTGGAGGCTGTGAGGTTACAGAGAGGCTATGATGTCAGAGGTGAGCCTATGATGCCAGAGGTTAGGCTTTGATGTCACCATGAGCCTGTTATGTTGGTGGAAACACTGGGATCACAGAGAGCTTGTGATGTCACACTGAGGGTATAATGTACATTGATGCTGTGATATCACAGTGAGACTGTGATGACACAGTGAGGCTGTGATGACATAGTGTGCCTGTGGTATCACAGTGAGACTGTGATGTCACTGGAGATGTTGTGATGGCACAGCGAAGGTATGATGTCATTGGTGAAGCTGAATTGTCTCAGTGAGGCTCTCCTGTCACTAGTGAGGATGTGGTGTCACAAAGAGACTGTGACATCACTGGTAAGCCTGATGTCATAGGAATTCAGTGAAGTCACTGGCAAGGTTGTGATATCATAGAGAGCCTGCGTTGTCAGTGGTGAGGCTGATGTCATAATGAGGTTTGATGTAACAGGTGGGGCTGTGATTTCACTGAGGCTCTGATGTCACTGAGAGGTGGTGATGTCATAATGAGGCTGTGGAGGCTGTGAGGTCAGAGTGAGGCTGTGATTTCAGTGGAGAGACTGATGTCACAATGAGGCTTTGATGTAACAAGTAAGACTGTAGTGTCACTGTGGAGGCTGTGAAGTCACAGCGAGTTTGTGATTCAATGATTAGGTTGTCACAATGAGGCTATGATGTAACATGTGAGGCTGTGATGTCACTGGGGAGGCTGTGACCTCATTGGTCACACTAATGTCAGTGGCGAGGTTGATGTCATAAGTGTGACTGTGGTGTCAATGGTGAGGCACTTATGTCTCAGTGAGGCTGTTGTATCACACTGAATCTGTGATATCACAGTGAGGTTGTGATGTCAGTGGTGAAGCTGTGGAGTCCAATGATGCTGTGATATCACTGGTAAGGCTGATGTCCCAGAGAGGCTGTGAAGTCACTGATGAGGTTGTGATGTCAGTGTGGAGCCTCATGTCACAAGTGAGGCTGTGGTGTCACTGGTGAAGCTGTGATATCACAGTGCTGTTGTGATGTCACTGGTTAGGTTGTGATGTCACAGGGAGGATGTAACATCAGTGGTGACACTGTGGCATCAGAGGAAGGCTATGGTATTGGTGAGGCTGTAATGTCACAGTGAGGCTGTGATGTCAGTCTGAAGGTGTGATATCACTATGAAGGTGTGATGTCTCCCTGAGGTTGTGAATTCACAGTGAGACTGTAATGTGAATGTGGAGGCTATGAGGTCCCAGTAAGGCTGTGATGTCAGTGGGAAGGCTGATGTCACGATGAGACAATGATGTAACAGGTGAAGCTGTGGTGTCACTGGAGAAGCTATGAGTTCACAGTGGGGCTCTGAGGTCACAGTGAGGCTGTGATGTTAGTGGTGAAGCTGATGTCATAATGAAGCTATGATGTAACAGGTGAGGCTATGACGTCAAAGGCGGGGCTGTGATATCACAGTGAGGCTGTGATGTTAATGGTGAAGTTGATGTCACAACGAGGCTGTGATGTAACAGGTGAGGCTATGGTGTCACAGTGAGGCTATGATATTAGAGGTAAGGCTAATGTCAAAATGTGTCACAGTGAGCCTGTAATGTCACAGTGAGGCCATGACATATTGTGAAGGTGTGATGTCACTGTGAGGCTGTGATGTCACTGTGCTAGTGTGTTGTCACTGTGAGGCTGTGATTTTACTCTGAGGCTGTGATGTCCCAATGTGGCTATGATGTCACTATGGAGGCTGTGTGGTCAAAGTAAGGCTGTGATGCCAGCGGCAAGGCTGATGTCACAATAACGCTATGATGTAACATGTGAGGCTGTGGTGTCACTGGGGAGGATATGAAGTCACATTGAGGCTCTGATGTCACTGTGAGGCTGGGATGTCAGTGGTGAGACTAATGACATAGTAAGGCTGTGAGGTAACAGGTGAAGCTGGGATGTCACTGGGGAGGCTGTGACATCAGAGTGAGGATCTGATATCAATGGAGAGACTGATGTCACACTCAGGCTATGCTGTAACTGTGGTGTCACTAGTGAGGCAATGATGTAAAATGCTATGGCGTTACTGGTGAGGTACTAATGTCAGAGTAAGGCTGTTGAGTGATATTGAGGCTGTGATGTCATAGTGAGAATTTGATGTCAGTGGTGATGCTATGATATCACAGTGATGTCACAGTGAGGCTATGATGTCATAGGTGAGGCTATAATGTCACTATGTGGTTATAAAATCATTCTGAAGGTATGATGTCACTGTGAGGCTGTGATGTCACTATGAAAGTGTGTTATTACCTGTGAGGCTGTGATTTTCCTGTGAGGTTGTGATGTCCTAGTGGGGCCATGATGTCACTAGGTAGGCTGTGAGGTCACAGTGAGGCTGTGATGCCAGTAGCAAGGCTGATGTCACAATGAGGTTATGCTGTAACAGGTGAGGCTGTGGTGTCACTGGTGATGCTATGATGTCAAAGACTGTGATGTCACTGGTTAGGCTGCAGTGTCAGTGGTCACACTAATGTCATTGGCGAGACTTATGTCTCAGGTGTGGCTGTGGTGTCACTGTGAGGCTACTGTATCACACTGTGGTTATGATGTCGCAGCGGTCAAGCTGTAGGGTCACACTGAGACTCTAATGTCACTGAAGAGGCTGTGGTGTCACAGAGTTTGTCATATCAGTGGTAAGCCTGATGTCACAGAGAGGCTGTGAAGTCATTGCTGAGGTTGTGACATCACAGATGGACTATGAGGTTATCAGCGAGGCTGTTGTCATAATGAGGCTGTAATGTTATTAGTGTGATGTGGTGTCACTGCTGAAGCTCTGGTGTCACATTGAGTCTGCAATGGCACTGTGTAGCAATAATCTCACAGTGAGGCTTTGATGTTACTGGTGAAGATATGTTTTAGTTAGGATTCTCTGAAAAAAGAGAATCTATAAAATGTAATACTAATAAATAAGTTTATTAAAAAACAACTCACAATAAAAATAGTGTCCACCAAGGTAGCTACCCTCAGAAGCCTCTTTTCTGGCTGGAAAGTTTCTCAAAGCCAAAAGATCCTGAGAAGGTCTTAAGTCTTTGCTCCTCTGGAGTGTTGAAGACCCTGGGTTCCAACATTGGTGAAGAACAGCTGGGCTACAATGTCAGCAATGAACACCAAACAGCAACAAGGCCTAGAGACCTGGCTCCAAAGCAGCAGGAACAGCAATAGTGTGATGGAAAAGGTGACACTCCAGGTCAGCCAAGAACGGAGGCAGCAACAGCGGCAACAAAGAAGGCCAGACACTCTAAAGGTGATAAAAGTGCAGGCAGAGTGGACTACACAGAAAGATAACACCCAACAAGGGAAAAGCAAGTCTCTCCTCCTTACACCTCCTATTATCTGGTCCACCACTGGAAAGTATCACCCCCTATGATGGGTTCTCTATAGCTGTCAATCAATTATCTACAGGCTTATTCAGGGGCCTTTCTAACCGTTAGCCTTCAACAACTGTGCTCCAAACAGTCGGCAACACATGAAGTTGACTTCAAAATGCAACCATAACATTCTACCCCTTGTGAACTTGACACAAACATAATGATTACACTATGACCTTCCAACCCTTATTCCCATATTACATTCATAAAATATTCAATTCAATATCAAAAAATTCTCAAATTCTGACATAAAAATTTGAAATCTCTGAAATACAGAATATATTAAAAATATAAATATGTTATAAAATATAAAATATATAATAAAATATATGAAATATAAAATATAAATATAACATTAGTACAAGCTAAATAATTTAGCATAGAATAAAAAATTAAATATATCACAATAAAATAATTACAAATTAAAAGATCATCTAAAATATATACATCACATTCTGTAGTTCCCTGTTGCTCATATGAGGACAAAGCAAATAATTGTAGACAGTTCCATTTCTATTTTATGAGTAGAACAGAAGTGCTCTAGGTAGTTATAAGCCATGTCTCTGTAACTGGTCACATGGTCTTTTTTTTTTTTTATTAAAAATTTAATTATACATTTTAAAAATTTTTTACCAGTTCCCTCCCTCCCCCCTCTTCCCCCTCCCCTTCCCCCAGTGCCTCCCCCCCAATTCCCAGAGAGTCCTTTATTGTGTGTGCCTAACTCTCCACTGTGTCCTCCTCTCCGATGACATATAAGGACCCAGTGGCATTTCCATAAGCCCTTTCTCTTGTTCCCCTTAAGCATAAGATCACTACTATGGCTGTCAATCCCTTGCCTCCAGGGGTCTCGGTGCCCTTATCAGATGCTAGACTTTATGAGGGCAACAGTGCGCTGGACATTGCGCAGGGCATGCAAAGTTCCATTATGATTGCTTTGGCCCCAATTATTGTTGAGAATCTTGCAAATCGTTGCTCCTCCCATCCTTTTGCTCTTACAATCTTACCGCCCCCTCTTCCGCACACATGGTCTTAATTGGTATTTAGAACTACTTTCCTCTACTATCCATTTGGTATTTCCTGTGTCCTCAGCAAGTGCTTCAGCAGGTCTTGGTTCTTTTTATGGAGGTGTCACCCATTGCAACTTTCCATTAATCTTAATCATAAGACATACTAACACCAAGAGTCACCCTACTGGATTTCCTGCACTCCATTTGTACTCTTCCTTACCTCCATTGTGCAGAAGCAATCCAATTTCCCCTTGATAGTCTGGATCAATCACTCCTCCTAACAGAGTTATTCCTTTCTTAGTCTGTTGATTCAAAGGGATCAGGACCCCAAAATAGCTAGAAGGAAACTTTAATTTCCAGTTCAATGGAATGCTTATCATATCTCCTGGCAAAAGCATCCAATGCTCTGGAACCAAAACTTGTAAGCTGCCAGAGTACAGAGTTGCAGGGACAGGAAGCAAAACTTTTCCTAATGGGCTACTAGGTGTGACAGTAAGAGGCGCCATTCTAGCATCCACCCCCTGGTTCCTGGATCTATGAATTCTGGCTATAGGTGATACACTACCACATATTGGATGCTGATGAAAAGCATACACTGCATCCTAAAATACTCTACCCCAACCTTCCAGATTATTACTACCTAACTGGTGCTGTAATTGTGTTTTTAAAAGGCCATTCCACTCTTCTATCAAACCAACTCTTTCAGGATGGTGGGGAACATGGTAAGACTAATGAATTCCATGAACATAAGCCCAATGTCTCACATCCTTAGCTATAAAATGTGTTCTCTGGTCAGAAGCATGCTGTGTGGAATACTATGACAGTGCACAAGACATTCTGTGAGTCCACAAATAGTAGTTTTAGCAGAAGCAGACATGCAGGAAAGACAAATCCATACCCAGAATAAATATCTATCCCACTAAGGACAAAACATTGCCCTTTCCAATTTGGAGGTGGTCCAATTGGTCACCTCAGGGAATGGCTACATATAGAAGGCTCAGTGTTGGTCTCTGCTGCTGGCAGATTTGACACTCAGAAGTATTTGTACCCAGGTCAGCCTTGGTGAGTGAAAGTCCATATTGTTGAACCCATGCATAACCTATGTTATTCATGGGCCTATTGGGCAATGATCGGGATGGCTAGAGAAACAGGTTGGCTGTCCACAGAAGGAGTCATCCTATACACTTGATTATTAAATGACTCTTCTTCTGAAGTCACTTCTTGTTGAGCATTTACATGGGACACAAATATCTTTGTATCCTTTGCCCTTTGCTTCTGCTCCAAATGTCTTTCTCACCAATTTTCCAATTATGTTCTCTCCAAGTCCCTGACCATACAGCCAAACCATTGGCTACAGACTTTGAATCAGTATATAATCACACATCTGGCCATTTTTCCTTCCAAGCAAAGTTCACAACAATATGCATGCCTGAAGTTCTGCCCGCATTTCCTTCTGGGTTGTTGCAGCTGCCCACTTCTGGGTGACACCTGAATAGCAAGCACAGTCATCTGTGATCCAGGCCTTAGTCATCTCTACTTCAGTTAGACTACATAGGGCACATGCCAAGAGGCCATAGGTTCATATTTAGAAATAGTCATCACAACAGGTTGATGAACAAAAGGCATTTGGGTAGCTTCTTCATGTAACTTATACCTTCAGGACCTGCTTGGATCCTGTTTTGTATATACCTTTTCCATTTGATAGTAGATTACTGCTCTGCCCATCCAACTTTATAACTTCCTGCATCAGACAATACCAAACTCATAATGGAAAACTCAGGTTGCATGGTAACTTGATGATCCACTGTCAAATGTTCAGTTTCCACCAGGGTACTATAACAGGTGAAAAGCTGCCTCTCAAAAGGAGAGAAGTTATCTGCCAACGATGGCAGGGCTTTGCTCAAAAATCCCAAGGCTCTTCAATGTGATTCACCCATGGGAGTCTGACAAAGACTTCAGACAGCATCTTTATCTGCGACAGACACTTCTGATACCATTGGGTCTGCTGGATCATATGGCCAAAGTGGCAAGGCAGCCTGTATAGCACGTTGAACTTGCTGAATGGCCTTCTCTTTTTCTGGACCCCATTCAAAACTGGCAGCTTTCCGAGTTACTTGGTATATGGGCCTGAGTAACATACCCAAGTGAGGAATGTTGTGACTCCAAAGTACAAAGAGGCCCACTAAACATTGTGCTTCTTTCTTGGTGGTAGGAGGGGTCAGGTGCAGCAACTTAACTTGTACCTTTGAGGGAATATCTCTGCATGCCCCACACTATTTAACTCCTAGAAATTTTACTGAGTAGGTGGTCCTTGGATCTTGGATTTATTTCCTATCCTCTCATGAGCATATAGCTTACTAGAATATTCAAAATGGTTGCCACCTCCTGCTCACTTGGCCCAATCAGCATATATCACCAATATAATGGGCCAGTGTAATGCCTGTGGGAGAAACAGGTGATCAAGATCTCTATGAACCAAGTTATGGCACAGTGTTGGAGAATTAATATATCCTTGAGGCAAAACAGTAAAAGTATACTGCTGGCCTTGACAGTTGAAAGCATATTGCTTCTGAAGGTCCTTATGAATAGGTATTGAGAAAAAGTGTTTGTAAGGTCAATAGCTGCATACTAAGTACCAGGAGATATTTTAATTTGCTCAAGCACAGAAACTACATCTGGCCCAACAGCTTCAACTGGAGTAACAACTTGATTAAGTTTATGATAATCAACTGTCATTCTCCATGATCCATCTGTCTTCTGTACAGGCCAAATAGGAGGATTATAGGGAGAGGTGGTAGGAACCACCAACCCTACATCCTTCAAGTCCTTAATGGTGGCAATAATTTCTGCAATCCCTCCAGGTTCACTATTTTCCCTGGCAGAGGCAACTCTAAAGGCTTCCATTTGGCCAATCCTACCATAATAGCTCTTACTTTAATGGTCAAAGAACCAATATGGGGATTCTGCTAAATTCTGAGTACTTCTATACTAATTATACATTCTGGAAATGGAGAAATAACTACAGGATGAGTCCAGGGACCCACTGGACCTTCCCTGAGATGAACATTAGCCAAAATTCCATCAGTCACTTATCCCCCATAATCCCTACTTCAACTGGAGGGCCACAATGCATTTTGGGAATCTCCTGGAATCAATGTTCACTCAGAATCATTATCCAGTAGGCTCTGAAAGGACTGATCATTTCCTTTATCCCAATAGACAGGAACTCTTGTAAAAGGCCATAGGTCCCTTTGTGGAAGGACAAAAATATTAATAGTAAAGGTTTTCATTATTTTGCCTAAGTCCTTCCTGAAGGTGACCCTGCTTAACTTTAATTCAAGGGATTCTGGATCTAAGAAGTGACCTAAATCCAGAAACTGATTGACTGGTCATGATTCCCTACTACTGTGATTCAAAGCAGCCTTTACTTCATTTGCTTTAGAAAGTTTCTGCTTATATAAATCATATAAAAACTTTGTAGGCTTCTTATAGATTTCACTCTTGGGAACACCATGATTGATTAACCAATACAAAAGATCTAAGTGAGTCAGACCCCAACAAATACTGTTCTTTCTATGCTGTGCATTACGGTTGGTATGCTAGCTTTGCCACTGGTGATTCCAGTGCTGTCATTTGGCCCCTGTTGTGCCTGGATCCACCTAAACCCATTGGATTTAATTCTAATTGAACAGCTACATCACCCATTGTTAATGAAGGTGCAAGGAAAAGAGCAATGGTTTGACTCTTCAAAGCTGCTGGTGATCCTCTCACCAATTTGTGTAATATAGTCTTGATGAAAGACATATCATCTAGATTCTGCCACTGAGAGTTAGATTTTATATTATGAATCCAGTCAAGCATACCAATTTCCCTGAGCCTTTTAATCACACCATCAATACTAAACCAAGGAATATCTGGTATCTCCAGCTTTTTTCAGAAGTCCAAATGCTAAAAAATGTTTTAGCCACCCACCTAAATAAATCTTGGCATGACTTTTAACTCTGTGAGCTGCAGCATTAAATTTAGAATCTCTTTTCAATGGACTCATTTCAATAAACTGTTTGATTCAGTTTTATACTCCTTCCACCAGTATTCCATAGCCTTAATATCCATTCCCCAGGGTTTGAGGTTTGAATGTGTTACAAAAGTCATGAAGTTTTCTAGGAGTATAGCAAACCTCCTTTATGTCACTTCTAGGGGGGTTCTTAGACCTGAGTGTTTAATAGGCCTAGAGGAAACAACAGGTGGGCACTCTGTAATATCAGCATTGTACTGAGGGAAAATCCTTATTCCCTCCTCAGCCAAAGAAGAGTTACTTTCCTCAGATAAAGGCTGAGACTGAGATGCTGTAAAAGGTGGAGGTGGGGATTCATTCTCTACCAAGGATGGTAAAACCACTTCCTCAGATGAAAGAGGACCATCAAAATTTGAGGCTTCACTGGCCTCACTCTCCTCTGAGTCTTCCCACACATCAACATCCCAATTTTCAGGATCGCAGACATTTCTAATCAGTGGTCTGCCTTTAACTGCAGACACCTTCTGAGGCTGGGACTTTAATTTACATTGCAACTCAGCCAATATAATAATTAAAGCTTGAGTTTGATATTCAGCAGTTCGAGCCCTATTTCTACTGGAGAGAAGATTCTCTTCCAGAGCACAGTTAGAAATTTCCAACTTGTTTACACACATCTGATGCTGATTATTTTCATTTCTGTGGTCTTTCTTTTCCTTCTCTATTTTATCCAGAGATGCTTCCAAAGCACACACTTCCAAACCATGAGCTCCCTGAAATTGCAACATTCCTGTTCAGCCTTCCAAGTGATTGGATTATAATGGACACATTACCTAACTGAGTACTGGTACTTATTTCAAACATTTATACAATTATATAATGTAAGAATATTGTTTACATGCTATTACTGGCTTCATTTTTTTTCTACACCTAAAATGGACTTTAGTTCACAATGATTTCTTTCCTACTTCACAGTACTACAGAATCATCTTCTTAAACTAGGTAGCTGTATATCATTGTGTTTTCAAACATAAAAAAAGTAGAAAAAAGGTAAAATAAAAATACAAAATCTATCCTTGTGGTTATACTTGCTATGTGCTGCTGGAAAGTTTTTTGTTCTTTTGTTCCATTTTTTGCAAGAAAAAGGTCAATTGGTGCCTTGTCACTGTATAAGTATTAAAGTAATTTACTTGTAAAGTCACTGCTTTAAGTTGAAGAATGAATAAACTTGCAGATTAACCATGCCTTAGATTTCTTTTTAATTTGAGCAGGAATGTACCTGCTTAACTACATAATGACAGAAGGATTTTTAAAAGCAACTAGCTAAAAAAAGTATCACCCCTTTGAACAAAGTTAGACACTGAGTATTAGATATATCATCTCTGATCTTCACAGATCATTCATGTAGCTGTGCTTTCTCTTTTGTCACTGAGAAATTGTAGAGTTCCTAACATTCCAGATATGGCCAATGTAATGGTTTCTAGATGACAATATTTTCGTTGTCATAGATTTACCCTCTTGGGTGCTCCAAATTTGGGCACAATGTTTCCATGAGTAGCACAGATAACCTAATTACAATGTCTGAAATTAATCTTGAATCCTGTCGCTATCACAAATTTAATCAACTGAAATGTATCTCCAATGACAAATCTATTGAGGGGAAAATAACTCCTTACTTAGTCTTGAAATCAAGAAATGTCTAAAAAAAATGTTGCTCTGCTAAGGACTGCAAGTAAGTAATGAGACATCTGGTTAAGTTCAGACTTTCCTTCCTGATCATTTACAACTGATGGGGTATGATCTTACCAGAAGGGGAGGGCATATAGTCTGGCAGATAGAAAGTAACCATTTCGCAAATGGGCGATTGACTTCTTTCTCACCACGGTTTCCTACTTTTATTACATCTACCTTTGAATATACTCTTATAACAAGACTCAATTTTCAGATTTTTATCTCTAGCCAGGGGGCGAAATCCAGTACCCAGCAGGATGGAGTGAAGGACATTCCAGGAGCAGCAAAACTGAAAAAAAAAAACAACAAACCATAATCCAGAACATTAGAGACTCTATATCAACCACCTGGAACTGGGCCAGCCTAATCTCTCCCCATCTTGAAGCTCAGGGAAATTTGCAGAAGAGGGGGCAGTAAGATTGTAAGAGCACAAGGATGGGAGGAGTAATGATATGCAAGATACTCCACACAAGTTAGGGCCGAAGCAATCATATTTGGACTTTGCATGCCCTGCACAATGTCCAACATACTATTGACCCCACAAAGTCTAGCATTTGCTAAAGGCACTAGGATCCTGGGAGGCAATGGATTGACAGCCACAGTAGTGTTCCTATGCTTACGGGGAACATAGGAAAGCATTCTGAGAAATGCCACTGGGTCTTGCACCTCATGAGAGAGGAGGACCCAGAGGGGAGTGGGCATGCACATTAAAAGATGCTTGGGGGATGGAAGGGGGAGGTACTGGGGGATGGAGAGGAATGGGGGAGGGGAGGGGACACAGGGGGGTAGGGGATGGAGGGAGGGAAGGGACCGTTGTACATGTTAAGTTTGTTTGAGTGGAAATTAGAAAAATATATAAAAATAAATAAATAAATAAAAAAATGTATTTATAACTAAGTTTTTTTGGTTTTAAAGCAATCTTTTTTACTGACAATAATTATGTATGAGAACCATAAATGTTCATTTCCATCTTATTCAACATTAGCATTTTGCCTTTTTTGTACATTTAGTAGACACGAGAGCTTTGAACATAGTCATGCAAATATAATCATGGAACAGAATTATCACAATGATTTAGAAAAGTAATTCTTCAAAAGGATGACCTTTTAAAAAAAATGTCCAACACACTATTGACCTCACAAAGTCTAGCATTTGCTAAAGGCGCTAGGATCCTGCGAGGCAAGGGATTGACAGCCACAGTAGTGTTCCTATGCTCAATGGAAACACAGGAACGGGTTCTGGGAAATGCTACTGGGTCCTTGCACCTCATTGGAGAGGAGGACCCAGAGGAGAGTTTGTCATGCACATTAAAAAATGCCTCGGGGATGGGAGGGGAAGGCACTGGGGGATGGGGAGAGAAAAGGGAGGGGAGAGGGATAGAGGGTTGGAGGGGAGGGACCGGTGTACCTATTAAGTTTGTATGAGTGGAAAAAAAAAGAAACAATTGTAACTAATAAAGCTTTCAAACAAACAGGAGAAATTCATTGCTTTTTAACATATTAACAGAGCAGGTATGCTTAATTATTCATTATATTCAGGAAAAATAGAGGACATCATATTATGAGAATGTAATTTAATTTTATATGCTGTCATGGTCTACTACCTTTCCCAAGAAATTTGCTTCCCATAAATCTTTGTGACAATTGTGCTCTCCCTTTCCTTAGGGTTTCCTGGTGTCATAATTAGCTCATCTGCCTCATTACTGGCTGGAATAGACAACAGCTACTGAGAAAGTTCAAAAGAAATAGAAGTAGAATGTAGATAAAAGATATATCCAAATATTAAAAGAAATATGTTTGAACCTGTTAGAATGGTTATAATCAGAAAATCAAATTACTAGTAAAGATGTGGGAAAATGGAATCTTTCTACATTATTAGTTGAAATGTAAACTAGCATACCAATATGGAAAAGTACTAGGTTTCACAAAATGCTAAAAATATAATCATAATAGGATTCATCAGTGCCACTATTGGTTATAGATACAGAGGGAAATGAACTGAATGTCAAATAATTCCTGGTATTCTCATATTTACTGTTTGTTTTCACAATAGCATATATGAAATTAACATGAACCACTAACAGTAAACACATGTACTATACATGCAAAATGAATACAAGGAATGAAATTCCTTGACTTATAAGTAATTAGACAAACTCAGAAGACATTTGTGTCAGGAAAATCAAACATTGCACAATCTCACATACAGAATCTAAAATAATGCACTCTTAACAACCAAGAAAAGGATGAATGAAGACAAACAAAATCTGATGGGGGAAAAGAAGAGATTGGTCAAAGGATGCACATGTCCATTTATATAGGACCGACTACACAACTTAAATATATTACATGTTTGATAATTTGTGAGAATTGATTTGAAGAATTTTCACTGTAAAATAAATATATAATGAGATGTGTTTATATATGTATGCATGTATATTTAAATGATTTATTCAATTTTGTCATTTCATATGATAGTCAATGTATATATAAAATATTAATTGTTAAAACCAAAAATATTAAAATTTGTGAAAGACTAGAAAGAAACAGGCAATTCTCCAATTATTTTTTGATGAGAAGATCATGTACTTTGATTTCAGCACATAAAGAAATCAAGCAAGAAATTAGCTAGGAGTTTTCTGCTTGCTGGTTAGTTTACATAGTATCAGAAAGAGCTTTGCAGAATTCTGGGTAAAAACTGTATTCAACAATCTTACCTAGCCATGGACCTTGAATAAATACTACAATACTGGTGTGCCAGACAAGATACGCCGACTCGTAAATAGTGCCATGGCAAATATGGGAACAATCAACTGCTTTCTTATTTTATTTGAGGCTGGTCTTCAGAAGGAATACGTAACTGCTGAGGTCAATGTGGTCAAAAGTTCATGATTGTGGTGGTCTTAGGCCCTAGAGGAAAGAGTATGGATAAAGAAACAAGAAAAGAAAGAATATAAAGCATAGAATGTGAGGGCTGCTCTGACTTACTCCATTGATCTTGGAGTATATTGATCTGTATAAATAAAGTATAACTGTAAGGGGAATGAGAGTTGAGTTGGAATGTGGCTGTGTGTGAGCAGCCTCCACTCATACATTTTCACTATATCATGGCTAGGAAGAAAAGAGACATGGAGTCTCTCTTAGCAATTCCAAAGTTCCCATGGAGACAGGTCCTGAGCTTACACCTAAGAAGGCTCCAGAGGCTACTGCCCTCTTGAGGTTTCCTCAATGGTCGCCCTCTGGGATGGCCCATAGACTATTATGCCGAGTTGGGTTTCGGCTCTCCAGTAGGTGTCTCTGGAGACACTGAGGGTTTCCTCAGTGGGTCAGAGCCAGAAGTGCTGCACACTCAACGGTCACCATCTGGGGTGGCCCACAGAGTACTTTGCTGAGTCCCCTACCTTGTAGGTGTTGGAAACCTGGGAGTCTGGATTCCTATGGACAAAGTTTTCTGGTTCCTTTTATTTCCCCCAGACTATTGGTGTAGTTCAGTCCTGCTCCTTAAGTACCATCTTTATACCTTATCAGTACTCTGCACATCAAATTCAATATCACACCTCCCCTTACCCCACTCCACGTGTCGGTCGCTCAGGTCCAGCTGGGACTCACCGTGATCTATGTTAGCTCCGTCCCCGCCCACCTCCAGAATGCCAGACCAAATAATTCAGTTCAGTGAAAAATGCACAGAAATTGAAAGAAGATCTTAAGAGTTAAAAAGTGCAAATCCATGAGAAACAACACTCAAGTAAACAAATCTCTACTGAAGGAATTAATCCCATAATGTTAGACTCCAACCAGAATAAACCCACTGAAAATGACCAAGAAAGCCTGACTCAGGATAATGACTTTCAAAACATGATCATTACCATGTTCAGTACTATGGAAGAGGAAATCCTGGAGGAATTAAACAACCAAATCCATCGCTTCAAAGAGGAACACAACAGACACTTGGAGGAGTTGAGAAAAACAGTGAAGAAACAAAAACAGGCATAGAGCAGTTAAAACAGACTCAAGCAGAGTTAAAACTGAGCTAAAAGACAAGTTATCTTCAACCCAGAACTCCACAGAGAGTCTTATTAGCAGAACTAAGGAAGCAGAAAACAGAATTTCAGACCTTGAAGATAAAGTGGAAGTATTAACCAGCTCAATGGAAGAGGATGTTAAAGCCAAAAAGATACTTGAGAGAAATATCCAAGAGATATGGGACACCCTGAAGAAGCCTAACATGCGTATTCATGGAATACCAGAGCAAGAATCTCAAAATACCACCCCTGAGGAAATTTTTCAAACAATCATCAAGGAAAACTTTCCTCTTCTAAAAAAAGAGAGGCCCATACATATACTAGAGGCATTACACACCCAAACAGATATGACCAAAATAGAAGCTTGCCCCGCCAAATAATAGTTAAAACACTCCACATTCAAGATAAAGAAATGGTGCTGAGAGCTTCAAGGGAGAAAAAACAAGTCACTTTTAAAGGTAAACTTATTAAAATAACAAATGACTTCTCAGCCGAAAGAGTTAAAGCAGGAAGAACTTGAAGAGACATACTTCAAGTATTTAATGAGCAAAAATGTCAACCCAGGCTGATATACCCTGAAAAACTATCTGTCATGATTGAGGGAGAAAGAAAAATCTTCCAGCACAAAGACAACTTGAAGGGATACATGTCCACCAAACCAGGCCTTCAAAAAATGCTAGAAATTATACTCAAGCTTGAAGAAAAAAACAGGCATATCCAGGAGAACAGAAGGCAAGTATAACACCATTAACAGCGAAGCAATATACTTATAAAAACTACTAAACATAATAAATGTCTGGAATTAAAAATAGTTTCTCCATTATAACACTAAATGTTAATGGAATTAACTCACCAATCAAGAGACACAGATTACAAATTTGGATTAAAAATCACAATCTATCAATCTGCTGCCTGCAGGAAACCCATCTCACCACAAAAGATAGGCACGCCCTAAAAATAAAAGGCTGGTCAACAATTCTACAAGCTAATGGAAGAAGAAAACAGGCAGGGGTAGCCATTATTCTATCAGACAAAGTGGACTTCAAATCAAAGAAAATCATAAAAGAGATATGGATGGATACAACATTTTAGTCACAGGTACAATTCACCAGGAAGGCTTCACAATACTGAACATATATGCACTCAATACGACCCCTCCCACATTCATTAAGCAAACCCTACAATGTCTAAAGCGAGAAATCAATCCCAAATTGATAATCCTTGGGGATTTCAATACCGCCCTCTCAACATGGGAATAGATCTACAGGTAAAAAATTTAACAGAGACACTGTGGAGCTTAACCAAACCCTTACTGAAATGGACCTTATAGATCTCTATCGAACTTTTCATCCATGCACCAAAAAATACACATTTTTCTCAGCAGCACATGGTACTTTCTCCAAAATAGATCATATATTGGACCACAATACACAGGAATGTTGAAATTCTAGCGTACACCTTATCAGACCACCATCGCTTAAATACACTAACTCCTGGATACTTAACACTATGATGTTGAATGAGAATTGGATAGAGGAAGAAATTACAAAGGAAATTCAAGATTTCCTGAAAGTGAACGATAATGAAAATACAATTTACCAAAATCTCTGGGACACAATGAAAGCTGTCCTAAGAGGTAAGTTCATAGCTTTTGGGGCTGGGGAGGTGCCTCAGGGGTTAAGCCTCTGCCTTGCAGGCGGAAGATCCTGAGTTCGGATCCTAGACCCCACGTATAGATGCCAGGTGGAAGTGGGGGTGGCCTGCGTTTCTGGTCCTGGTAGGGCAAAGCCTGTGAATCCCTGGGCAGAGTAAACAAGGAAGAGGTGGAGGCATCCATGGTGGTTCCTGAATTCATCCGTGGTTCTACACACACATATATACATACACACACATACATACACATGTGTGCACACATGCATACACGCACAATTGAATAAATAATAAATAAAAAAATTTAAAAAATTCATAACTCTTAATGCCTACATCAAAAAATGGAAACCAGAAATAAATAAATTAACAATGCAGCTAAAAGCTTTAGAGTCACTAGAGCAATATAATCCCAAGAGCAGAGGAAGAGAGGAGATTAGCAAAATAAGAGGAGAAATATCTGAAATTGAGATTAGGAAAAGGATAGAGGAAATCAACCAGTCAAAAAGCTGTTTTTTGGAAAAAATCAATAAGATTGATACACCCTAGCTAAATTAACTAAGAGCAAGAGGGAGAAAACCCAAATTAACAAAATTAGAAGTGAAAATGGAGTTATCACTACTGATACCTAAGAAATCCAGAGAATTATAACATCACATTTCAAAAACTTATATTCTGAGAAATTTGACAACACAAAAAAGATGGATGAATTCCTAAGTAAACACAACTTACCTAAATTGAATTAGGAAGTTGTGAATTATGTAAATAACCCTATAACATATAAGGAAATTGAGGAAATAATCTCAAATCTTCCCATCAAAAAATGTCCTGGACCAGATATATTCAGCACAGAGTTCTACCAGACATTTAAGAAGCTAATAACACCAATACTCCTTTAAACTGTTCCAACAAATAGCAAAGGAAGGAACAATACCAAATTCCTTCTATGAAGCTAATATCGTCTTAATCCCAAAACCTAATAAAGATGCACTTAAAAAAGAAAACTATAGGCCGATCTCCCTGATGAACACAGATGGAAAGATTCTCAACAAAGTCTTAGCAAATCGGATTCAAAACCATATTAAAAAGATCATTCACAGGGACCAAGTAGGCTTCATCCCCGGCACACAAGGTTGGTTCAACATATGGAAATCAATAAATGTAATTCATCATGTAAACCAGTCCAAAGTCCAAGCAGAAAAAGCTTTTGACAAGATCCAACAGCCCTTTATGATCAAAACCCTAGAGAAGGTTGGAATGGAAGGAACCTTTATCAATATAATAAAAGCTGTATACAACAAGCCAACAGCAAGGATTATGCTCAGTGGGGAACAATTGGAAGCATTCCCATTTCAATCAGGAACTAGACAAGGCTATCCACTCTCACCACTTCTATTCAATATTGTACTTGAAGTGTTAGCTGAATCCATAAGAGAAGAAAGGGAGATAAAAGGGATTCAAATTGGCAAGGAAGAAGTCAAGTTATCTCTATTTGCAGATGACATGATCCTATACCTGAGTGATCCCAAAAACTCCACCAGGAAGCTCCTGGAACTAATACATAAGTTCATCAGGGTGGCAGGATACAAAATAAATGTACAAAAATCAGTGGCCTTCCTATATGCCCAGAATGAAAGAAGTGAAAAAGACCTGAGAGAGTCAATCCCATTTACTATAGCCCCTAAAAAAATGAATACCTTGGTATAAACAGGAGGTAAAAGACCTTTACACATTATTGACCCTACAAGTCTAGCATTTGCTAAAGGCACCAAGATCCTTGGAGGCAAGGAATTGACAACCATAGTAGTGTTCCTATGCTTAAGAGGAACACAGGAAAGGGTTCAGAGAAATGCCACTGGGTCCTTGTATGTCATCGGAGAGGAGGGCCCAGAGGAGAGTCTGACATGCACATTAAAGGATTCTCAGGGCTTTGGGGGGGAGGGTACTGGGGGATGGAGGGAGGGGCGAGGGGAGGGGGAGCAGGGGGGTCGGGAGGAAGAGGAGGGAGGGAGGGAACCGGTGTACCTATTAAGTTTGTATGAGCGGAAATAATAATAAAAAATGTTAAAAAAAAAGATTCAATACCACACTGGGTGGCGAGGGGAGGTAGGTTTACAAATAGGTCACTTACCAATGTTTCAAACAGATTAGCATACCACATGTCACTGCTTTTAAGGTCATGAAGCCCCATCCTGTTATTCACATTCTTTTTTTTAATTTTTTTAAAAAATTTTATTATTATTATTTATTCAACTGTGCACATGTGCGTGTGTATGTGCGCACCTGTGTATCTGTAGAATGACGGACGAACCACCATGGACGCCTCCGCCTCCACCTCCTTCTGCTCCGGGAGTCACAGGCTCTGCCCTACCAGGACCAGAAGCGCAGGCTGCCCCCCGCTTCCGCTTGGCGTCTATAGGTGTAATCTGGGATCCGAACTCAGGACCTTCCGCCTGCAAGACGGAGGCTTAACCTCTGAGCCACCTCTCCAGCCCTGTTATTCACATTCTTATCTACTCACAGCACACTTGCTTGGGCTTGCAGATCCTTGCTTCAATACTTCAACTTAAACACTCCAAACCTGGGCTCACAGGCTCTGTATTTATTTATTTATTTATTTATTTATTTATTTATTTATTTATTTATTTATTTATTCATTTATTCATTCATTTATTTATTCATTTATTTATTGTTTATTTGTTTTTAATACTTTAAATTTCATCTTTATCATGTTCTATACAGTATATTAATAAATGTTGGATTCTCACAGTTGTAAATTCCTCTTTTCAGAGTTCCATCTGAGTTCTGCTCTGGATTATACTCCATGCAGATTTTCACTCATGCAGGTTGAGTTCTCCCCTTGAAATTCCCAGAGCCACACCTGAATGATGCTCAATTGTGGAGATAACTGGTTCTATTCCTTGAGTTGGGGATGCCTGAAAGTATCTTGGCTCAGTTACCTGCTATACTCTGCCCCACAGGCTAGAGTACTGGTTAAAGCTTTCATACCATTCATATTCACAGGTTCTCTATTGTGGTGCTAAGGGTAGTCCCAGAGGCAGGTCACTTAGTGCCCCTTATAGGCAATTTTTAGTAATATATCTTCTTTAGAATTCTTGAAAGAGGTCCTTAAAGTGGGAACAACCCTAAGTATCAGAGAATATTGTGGAAGGTGGAGAGGTTGATTGTAAGATCCTAAAGGTCTAAGGAAGTGTTGTCAGACATTATTTTCTATACATCCTGTATAGCTGTTGAATCCATGAATTCATCACAGCTATACATATTTCTGCAAGACCCACATGAGGATTGCTCTTATCAACATTTCAATATGAAAGAAGAAAGATCTCAAGAGATGCCACATCTTCCTGTGTTACTTTTGAGGATTAATGTTGATGGTGGGGTGTTTTCCTCAGTGTGCATACCCATTGATATGTAATTCATGCTCCAGGAAGTCCTCAAGCATATGTAATCAAAGGCAGCCAGATAAAACTTAATGAGCCATTCATGTGAAAAGACATACAAAGAATATCTAAAGACAATTAAATTAAAAAAATAAAATTAGGAAACTGGCAGGGAAAAGGACTATAATGAGAAAGGAGGGGAGATGGGATTAGATTGGGGTATGAATATTCACTATAATAGGAAAATAATAAATCAGTTAATAAAAGAAAATTAATGATTTAAAAATGGCAATGAGTACAGCAGTGGTGATGGCAGCATGTAACAGAGTGATATAATATACCTGTTCTTTTCCTTTCCCTAATTGTAATAAGCCAGTCACTTTGATGTGACTTCTATTTAGGCATATTACTAGTAACTTAATGAGTCAATTCTTACTAAATGTATTGTTCTAAGTGATTAAAGAGCCTAATCGATTTGACTTGATTTTGCTGTTTGCATGTTCACACTCCCAGTTCATCATATTGAGCCTCATCTGGTCAATTCTTTTTGCCCTCATTCATATATATTTTCTTCCTAACAAGAATTAGACCCAAAGGATAGGATTTAATTTCAAAATGGATTGTAGTCTTGAGGAAAGTAAACATAGGGAATAGCTTATGAATCTGGGAACCACAGTTTGACCTTTATTATGCAGCTTCTTAGTCCTCTTTGGTAATATACTGGGTAGCCTAGGTCCCTTACTAATACATACTATGCACTCACACACAGCTTTCCTAACAATGTGTCTAATAACCTTGGGTCCACAATTGCATTTTATTACTGGTATACCCATTTATGGACAATGGGATAAGTTTCTCATGCCCTAATAGCCAGGAAATCACAGAAAAATCCTATTCAAATGAATTCTTAAAATATCTGTTAGGAAGAATAGAGGGAGAGAAAAATCTTGTTTGGGGTACATGCTCAGTAATAGTGTCCTCACAATAACCTTTTTGAGTGTATCTCCTATTTACCCCTTATGTGTATACATAAATAGGTGTGCACATGAATAAACACAGATACATTGTGGGATGTACAGAAAAATGATTGTTGATCAATCAAAATAGGAAAATCATTGATAATACATTCTTTGTTAACCACCCTGATCTCCCATTAACTCTTGTACCCAAAAACCCAAGTCTAAAATCTGGAGCCTTATACTATTTAACAGTGTATCCTGATGTTTCTATCAATTCACTTAGAACTTACTCCACTGCTTTTGCAAATGTTTGTGGACTTTCATTGCATTTTTTTGGATAGGTCAAACATTGTTTCTTTTATTTAAAAAAATTGTGTCACATTCATGAATGTAATGAATTTATGATATTTTCATATCTTAGTACCCAATGCCATTCGCTCTACTTTTCCTTTTACAACTATCAATCTCCTCTCTCAGACTCCTTCCTACATTCAAGTTTTTTCACTTGTGTAGTCCATTGTGCTTCATTTATTTTGTTTTTGATGACATATGACTGACATGATTCTTGCTGCAGCAAGTATCTTAGATCAGTGTGTATACCACTGAAGAAGACATCTTCCTTTTCTTCCCTGTTATCAGTAGTCCACATCAGTCTCTCAGGGAGTCTTGTAGTGTCTCAAGATCTTTCTGCTTTCATATTGAGATATTGAGACAGATCCAATGCAATTCTTCTATAAGCACACACACACATATCTCCCATGAAATCATGGATACCACAGTCTTATCATGTCCTGGATATGTCTGTTGTACCACTGTCCAACTTTAGGGTTTTACAATTTTACCATCCATCCCCTCTGCCACAATGTTCCAATAAACCTTGAGGTAGGGATTGTTGTGGCTTTGATGGCCTGTTTAGTACATTAGCAAGTTGTGATTTTCTGTAGTAAACACCTTCTGTTGCAGAAGGAGGCTTTGCAGTTGAGTGTTGAGTGCTCTTTCAATCTGTGGTTTGAATAACAGGTGTTTAAAATCAGTTTGATATATCATCTTCATCATTAAACATTTATAGTTTATTCTTTGCCTGGGACCTATGTTATTCTCTTTCATAGGTTCTTATTTTAGTTTACAGTAACAAGAATGTGTTCCTTTCTGACAAATGAGACTTACATCCAATCAGGAAGCTGTTGATTGCCTCCTTGATATTCATGCCACTATTATATTGTTAGTCACCTTTGGTCATGGTGATTGTTAATGCAATTTTCTGATTTCACAGATTGATGAGACCTTTGATTGCTTTTCTTCCTCAGTAACTTCCATTCTCAAAAGAGAAATTCAAATGTCAAACAAATATTTGTAAAAATTCTCAACTCCTCTGAAGATCAAGGAAATTCAAATAAAAACCACCCTCCCATATCATTGTATCACAGTCAGAGTAGTTAAGATCAACAATACAAACTAGTTCAGAAGTTAAAACTCTGCCTCACAAGCAGAAGGTCCTTAATTCCAATCCCAGTGTCCCAAATAAAAATGCCAGGCAGAAGAGGCAGCAGCCTGCATTTCTGGCCCTAGAAAGCAGAGCCTTTGAAACCTCAGAGTGAAGAAAAAGGACATAGAAGCAATCCAGGGTGATTCCCTAAGTCACCCTTTGTACTACACATGGATACATTGTATCCTATTAGACACACACACACACACACACACACACACACACACACACACACACACACCAATGAATGCTGGCAAGTATGTAGAGAAAAGGGAACACTTCTTCATTAATAGTGGGAACTTAAATTGATACAGCTAATTTGGAAATCAGTTTTGAGATCTTAAGAAGGCTAAAAATGGAGCTACTATATGACCCACTTCTACCACTTCTGCTAATATCCCCAAATGATGAAATCTTATTAAAAGACACTTATTCAATATTCATTGCAACTCAATTCACAATAACAAGAAAATGGAATCAGCAGAGGAATGGCTAAAGAAAATGTGATTCATATACACAATAAAATACTATGGGTGAGATTATGAAATACATTGTTAAATAGAACTGAAAAATTTTATAATATTAAGCAAGTTATCTCAGGCACAGAAACGCAAAAACTGTATGCTCTCTGCTAGGTAGATGCTAGGATTAAACTCTTGACCGAAGCATTTGGCTTGGAATTTCTGTAACAGTCATTTTATTCTTGTCTAAAAGGTCAAGCTCCTGAGAACACTTTGAGAATGCCCCGAGAACTGGCAACAGCCATTTTTATTATTTTAATAGTTAATAAAAGTTATTTTTCTGAAAACAACAACAAACCATAATTCATAACACCAAAGAACCTACATTAATCATCTGGAACCAGATCAGCCAAATCTCTCCTTATCCTAAAGCTCAGGGAAACTTATGGAAGAGGGGCTGCCAAGATTGTAAGAGCCTAAAGATGGGGAGGACCAACTATATGCAAGATACTCCACACAATAGGGTCCTAGTAGCCATAATAGGACTTTGCATGACCTGCACAATGACTGGCATGTCAGCAACCCCCCAAAGTCTAGCATGGATCATAGGCATTAGAACCCTTAAATGCAATGTATTAACAGTCATAATAGTGTTCCCATACTAAAGAGGAGCCCAAGAAAGACTGGGCAATGCCACTGAGTCCTTACACTTCAATAGAGTGGAGGGCTCAGAGGGAAGTTTGGCATTCACACAAAAGGATGCTCTAGGGAATGGGGATAGGTGAAAGGGGTTTTACCGGGAGAAAGGGAGGGAGGGGGTGAAAGGAAGGAAAAATGGGGGACTGGATAAAGGTGGAGGGAGGGAGGGACTGGGTACATATTGAGCTTGAATGAGTAAAAATAAATATAACTTTAAAAAGTTTTTTTTTTGAGACAGGGTCTTGCATTGTAGCCCTTGTTGACTTGGGACTTATTACTTCCTACTCCACTCAGACTCCTCGGTGCTGAGATTACAGGAGTGTGCCACAATAGCCAGCTAAATAGAAGCTTAGTCATAGGACTATGAAAGCCATAACTCCTGTACAATATACTTTGAATCTGGGCTGGAAATATTTGCTCTTCTAAACCAAGGACACACAGAAGGAGCAGATGGTGAACTTGACCTCTTACTGCTTTACTTTAAGGTTTAGGGGGAAAATCTCACTGGAAAAGAAAGATAAATGTATCTCTTAATGTAAATTTTCCTGGGAAGGAAATTAGGACTCTTTTTAGGGATAGGAAAGATTGAGGTAATCCTGGGTCGCTGGGTCAAAACCACTGCTAATACTGCTTGCTAACTGAACTCCAGTCTTTTATGTTTCTCAATGACATTGACAAGATTATTGAGAGCTTGCATGGAGTTTCTCTTATATTCTATTTAAATTATAATACCATCTATCTAAAATTTATTAAAGATAAAAACAGTTAATTTTAAAGAGCACAGATATTAACAAAATTAAAGCTGTAAATGAAGAAATGAAAAATAATTATCTCCAAAAATTCTTGTCTTTCTTTAAAAATCTCTCAAAAACATATTCCATATTTCAATGAAATTTCCAAATGAGATTAATGTATCAGTTAACTTTGAGAACACAAGCATCATAAAATCACTTGAATGTTTCTGCATAATTTTGTTAAAAATTCACAGCAGCCTAATGGCCACAGCAATAAACTATACATAAATTCATTTTTCTAGTGATATTTTTCATTCTTGATTATTTGAATGTAGAAGGAGGTATGATTCTTGCCTGCATCAGAATAGTTTTGTTGAAATCTTGTACCCTTTGCAATTAGCCTCTTTATTTTCTTTTTGGATCTGTTTCCATTTTATGGAGAAACCATGCTATCAGAAAAGATGGAGATTTTACATCCTCATCTAATAAGTCCTCCATTTCTTTTCTTTACCCTTTTGATTTACTACTCCTCACCCCTGCAGTGCAAAGGGTGAGGCACTCTAGACTTTGAAATTCAGGGCTAGGAGCTGGAGGAATGTCTTGGAGCTTTTATACTCTCAGAATATAAAACATCTATGGAGTAAAAAATAAAGAAAACCACAGTGTAGGACAGGCTGGACACCTGTACCCTGTGCTCCTATGAAGTGAAGTTGTACAAGTAATCATATTCTATGTGTATGTGACATGGTATTTCATTGGAAATTTATGAATAATAAGGTATAAGTCCACACATATAATTGCATATATATGCAATATGTACATATACTGTATTGTTGAGATTGATTTTCAAATACAACATATTTTTAAAAAGAAGGATTTAAATCTTTTGCTTTAAAATTGACAGACAGCAAATGTTTTTAGCTTTCCAGGCCAAATCCAATCTCTGCCTAAACTCTTAACATCACAACCCTGAACAGGTACAAACAAAATGTAAGTGAATATATGTGGCTGGGTTTCACTACTGCTTTATTAGCAATGTATGACTACCTCACTGTTTTAGAGTTGATAGGTATTATTCTTTTATACTTTATTTAGCTATTCAAAAACTAAGAAAATTATGCTGAGCATCAAAGCTTCAGAGACAGGATAGAAAGACCACGCAGGTTATGGTTTGAAGATCTCTGCCAAAGGTCATGGTCTATGCGAATAAAACAAAAACTTATGACTAAAATTTCCATAAATCTTAGCCTTGAACCAATCTTTAATTTGAACACAATTTATTGGCATGAATGGTTATAGTTATGTTAAAAGTGTTTTAATAATTGATATTTTTGTAACATCCATATTTATTACCTAGCATATTTCTTGGCTTCTATGAAAATTAAGCAAGTTAACAGTAATTTCTGCGATGCCTTTTCTAAGACTATTCTTGAACAGTTGAATGTTACTGCCTTCATTTGGACTATAATAATATATAATGAAAACATCTAGCATAAATGGCCTGGAAATCCAAAATATTAAATAAAATTAAAGATTAAAATCATACCTGGGGATGATCCTTAGAAGGAGAGTACTGGAAGCGCATACTAGAGACTCAAAAATCAATTGATAGCAACACACACATACACACACACACACACACACACACACACACACACACATCTTGTTTCTATAGATGCATGTCATCACATGTGACCTGTTTGCTAATGACTTCTATTTCATCACAGAGTTTCAACCAAAATTTTCTTTCTTATTACTATAATGTTTTCATATTAAAGTAAACATTATTGGACAAACAGTGATGTATATATTTATATGTACATATTTTATTATTATAAAGTATACAGCTAATTAATATGTAAATATATTCTATTTTTCTAGCGCCCCAAATACAATGAAAAGATAACATGACAAAAAAGTGAAAAAATTGTGTAATTGCATTTACTAAATTGTATTACTACATTTACTGAAGTTAATGGTGGTTATACCTATGTGTCTTTATTATTTCCCCCATGATATTTGAATTAGATATTTCTACTGCATGAAAATTATTTTCAAGTTACTGGCTAAAACATTCTGCATTTATTGTCTCAGAGTTTTTGTGTGTCAAAAATTTAGTCGTGGCTAAACTGGTTTTTCTACTTGTGGTCTTATAACTCTTAAATTGTAGTGATAGGCAGCTAAGTTTTACCCTTATACTCCATAACACCTTTGAAATGTATATATTCATCAGTACAGTTCCTTTTTCTGTGGTGCCTTGTGATATTCGACCTTGTTCAGATGCTGTCACTGCAGTCTACTCTCAGTTCCTAGGCCTCATAATTCCTTACTAAATAATTCCTTAATAGTATCTATACAAACATTACTCCTTGCTTCTCCAAAGCCAACAGGAGATTCTTCCTTAATCCAGTTGGTTCAAAGGGAATCTTAGCTAATGTAGCATAATTAAGATGGTCAGTTACTATCTAATTTACTCATTTTGCTAGAAGCATGACACATATTCCCACTAGCCCTAAGGAGAGGGGGATTACAGAAAAGTATAATGCATATGGGTTGAATGTGAGAAATTGTGATATAATACTACTCTGATTCAGAATACATAAATTGGAATACATAAATTGGGAGACTGAGCTGTCAGTCATAAAGGTATTGCATTGTATAATGTTCTTACAAATAAGTTATGTACTGACTGCATTATTCAAATCTGTTTGTGTATATGAAGAACATACTTTAGGCAACCTTACAAGCACTGGGAATTGAACCTTGGGCCTTCAAAATTCGAGGCTAGTTCTCTTTCACAGAGCTGCAGTTTCAGTCTCGAAATAACTTCTAATCAGAAAATAAAACAGTCTAGATCAGAGGTTCTCAATCTCCATGGACACTCTAATAAATTATTTGTTATGGGAGTGTTGCAGGATTTCTTGTGCACTCACCAGATAATTATGACATTCCTTGTCTGAGTTGTGGCAAGAAAAAAGTCTCTCTATATTGCCATCTATCCATGTGTAAGAGCTAGCATCATGGATAATTCATTTCTTTAATTTTACAGTAATAATCTGAGACAGTCTCAGAGCCATTATGAAAGCTACAATGGCTCTTATAATGATTTCAGAAAAACAAATAAATGAAACAGGTATGTATTTTGAATATTGTTGGAGATGTATAGGTAAAAAAATTTTAAGAAGTATTTCAGGTTGACTGGCTTTATAAATGATATAAACACTAGCTAAAAAATACTATACTTCAAGAAGTATAATAGTTTGGACTTCATGATGAAGAAGGAAAATGGCATGCTGAGTTTTTTTAATAAAGCATACAAGTGGATATATAAGAAAAATATCTCAAAAAAAGAACCCCAAGACTCTGAGGTGAGTCTCAAATCAAGTCTTGTTACTATTTGGGTGGCAGTTAGAATTAGGAATAGATGGGTTAGCTAAATGAAACTGATCATGGAGCTGAAACAGAGACATAAACTAGGAATCAGCTTGGGATATGAAGAAGGAGAAGTTAATCTTAAATCTCCAAAAGGAAATAATTTGAAGAATGAGAGAAAAATGATACTAGTTATTGAAATGGAAAATAGTGGTTAGTTTAAGGAAAATTGTTTCTCTTATTTCTGGAAGCTGGTAAGTGTAATAAAATCAAGGTGTTGGCATCTGGTGAGAGTTTTCTTGCTGTATCACAATAGGATGGAATACATCTCTTGGTGAGAAAGCAAACTTGTGTGTTCAGTTCTTTTCTTCTTTTTATAGTTACTAATTCCATTTTCATGTCCTAGCCTCATGATTTCTTCTAATCATATTTATCCCCAAAGGTCACACCTCTGAATCACATCAGCATGTGAATTGAAGGAAGGATTATATTTCCATCTCATGAACTTTGGGTGATGCAGGGAAGACCATGTTTGTCCTATTTTATCAGGATTTTTTATATTTTCCCAATCATACAAACTTAATAGTTACCCCAGTCTCATCCACCTCTTTCTGGTCCCCCTTGCTCCCTCCCCCCATTTTCCTCTTCCTTTCTCCCCCTCCTTCCCTTTCTCCCATACCCCCCTTTCCCCCAGTTCCTGGAGCATCCTTTAGTGTGAATGTCAAACTTCTCTCTGAGTCCTCCATTGTAATGAGATGTAAGGACTCAGTAGCATTGCCTAGAGCTCATTCTTGTTGTGCTCCCTTTTAGCATGGGAACACTACTGTGACTGGTAGTCCCTTGCCTCTAAGGATCCTAGTGCCTTTGATCCATGCTGGACTTTGGGGGGTCATTAATATGTCATTCATTGCACAGGTCAAGCAAAATTCTATTATGGTTACTGTAGCCCTAACATGTGTGGAGTATCTTGTGCATCATTGCTCCTCCCCATTTTTTAGGCTCTTACAATCTTACCACCCCTTGTTCTGCAAATTTCCCTGAACTTTAGGATGGGGAGAGATTTGGTCGGTCTGGTTCCAAATGATTAATGTAGGGTCTCTGATGTTCTGATAGTTTATTGTTTTCAGTTTTGCTGTACCTACACTGCCATTGGCTCCATCCTGATGGATATTGGAGGTCATCTCCTAGTCAGAGATAAAAAGCTGTTAAAATGGAGTCTTACTATAAGAACAAATTCAAAGGTAGATGGAATAAGAGTGGGAGAATGTGGTAAGGAGGGGTCAGTCCCCCATTCAAGATGGTTACCATCTATCTGCCAGAATCTATGTCCTCCCTGACTGGTGAGATAGAACCCCTTCAGTTGCAAGTGACCAGGAAGGAATATGAACTTAACTAGATGTCTCACTACTTATTTGCAGTACTTGATTATGGCCTATTTTCTCTGCTGTAGCATGATCCCCTCTCTCCTTATTTCTGGGGAACCCCTTCTTCCCCTTCCCTTCTGTTTATAATGTTTGCAATTACTGTATTACAGAGATTTATATTTGAATATGTCATTAAGTGGGTTTGGTACTAGGATCCACCTATTAAGAAGTATATACAATGCTTAATTTTCTGTGTCTGGAATAGTTCAATATAATTTTTTCTAATTCCATCCATTTTCCAGCAAATTTCATTAATTCATCTTTTTTGGTGGCTAAGTAGTATTCCATTGTATAAATATGTCACATTTTCCTTATCCACTCATTAACTGTTGGATATTTGGTTTATTCCATGACTTTCCTATTGTAAATAGTGCTGCTATGAACATGGTAGTGCTTGTGCCATTGAGGTGATTTTTGCTTTATGGGGGATTATTCCCAGAGGTGGAATAGTAGGGTCATATGGCATTTCGATCTTTAACTTTTTAAAAAATCGCCACACTGATCATCAGAGTCAGAGTTATTGTATAAGCCTCCATTCCCACCAGCAGTATAAGAGAGTTCCCTTCTCTCCACATCCTCTCCAGCATTTGGTGTTGCTTGAATTGTAGATTTTTGCCATCCTGACCAGTATAAGATGATATCTCAGGGATGTTTTGATTTTCATTTCCCTGATGGTTAGACATTTCAATTTTGTCCCCAAATATCTGGATTTTATGTCTAAAAGGGTCTCAAAAAACATGCACTTAAACTTTGTCCTATGTTTTAGAGACCATAGGTTTAAAAGACTGTCAGTTTCTTAAGAATAACAGGGCTTTTAATTCTGTGCTCTCATTCTTAAGCACATGTTCACATATATATATATATATATATATATATTTATTTAATTACTTTAATATTAACAGTCTATATAGGATTAGGAATTATTGGTTTGTGATCTTTATAAAGAAATGGTAGATATTTCAAAGGGGTAATATTTTTTAATTTGTGATGTAATTGAATAAGTTACATAATGTTCTTCACACTAGTCTTACCATCACAGGATAAAAAGTGAAATCCATCATCTTCTCCACACCACCCTCCAATTCTGGAAATGTCCTATTGTTGAAATACTGTTGAAATTCCATCGTCACTTAAAATGTGGTATATTTTCAGGTATTATCTTTCCTTCATTGTGCCATGCATATCACAATTATACTAATACCTGAAAATGGATGAAGCTTGAGAATTGTTTTAAATTAGAAAGAAAGGAAAGGAAATCCTTATATGTCAATTGGTACAAACGATAAAAGATACTCAAATATTTTAATACAAATGTATTTGCAGTGACAGATATTGCTGTTACTTGAGTAGGAACAGATGGATTATCTCTTCCAAGTATCTTTTCCAAGGGTTAATAGGTTGAGAACTCAATGTTTTGTGTCAGAATTGAGAACTAGTGAAGAACATCAGCCTAGTGTGGTAATACATCCCTACAACCCCAGCAGAAAATCCATCAATCCAACAAACAAATATCAACAGATTTTAAGGTGCTAAAAAGCCTAAATAAATTATGGAAATAATAATACTAAAAATCTAAGTGTTTGGGAAAGTGAGAAATTTCTTTTAAAATTTTTCTCTGCCCTTGAATTTACATTTTTTGCCTTAAATAATCTATGGGAATTTTCAATTTTACAATTAATATTTGTAATTGACAAAAGAAGACTGAGCTTTTGGGCCCATCTGAGAAGAATTATTTAGTTAAGGCAGCTTCCTGTGAGCTTGTGGGAGATATTTAACTGATGAGGGAAGAAGGAGAGAACTGGTTTAATAGTTTGACATACATAAACATACCATGTTTGGTTCACAGTCTGTCAAGTAAGTTTGTCCCCCTCTCTCAGCAATTATTGTGTATTTGATATGACCAGTTCCCTCACAGTTTTGTATTGGTATGAATTCTTTTGCCAAACTGATTATGGACTGAAACCAGAATTGTAAGTCAAAATAAACTTATTCACTTAAGTTGTTTGATTCTATAACCATAATCATAACCTAGAATAAACTCTATTGCTCCCTTAAATTGTTTGGTTCTATATTTTTTCAGCAACAGGAAAATAAAAATAGCACACCATTTATTTTCATCCATTTTACTTTTGCCACAGAATTATTAATGATATTAAGAATATTTGTACCTCAGTAGACTTTAATAGGCAAATATGCAAGAGAATAAATATCCCATTCTTGGAGGCATTTAAGCCACCATCAATAAGGGACAGCATGTAGAGAATTATGTATGTTGAATCTGTGTGTGTGTATATGTGTATGTATGTGTGTGTGTGAGTGAACATCTGATATTTTGTATTGTTCCCTTAAGTAATTTTGCATTATAAAAGACCAAAGAGTTGGGAATTTGCTTCTTGTCAGAATCTGATATTTACTAGGCATATGATTTAATTCACATCATATAATTTTTGGGCTTTTGATTTCTTCATGTATAAATTAATAGAAAGGAAAAGGTAATTTCTCAATTATTTTCTAACTTTAAAATATAAGACTATTGAATTTCAGGGGCTGGAGAGGTGGTTCAGGGGTTAAGCCTCTGCCTTGCAGGCGGAAGGTCCTGAGTTCGGATTCTAGACCCCACGTATAGACGCCAGACGGAAGCCGGGGTGGCCTGCATTTCCGGTCATGATAGGGCGGAGCCTGTGAATCCTGGGGCAGAGTAAACAAAGAGGAGGTGGAGGCGTCCATAGTGGTTTCCGAATTCGTCCATGGTTCTACATATATACACACACACATATATACACACACACACACACATACACACACAATTGAATAAATAATAAATAATAAAAAATTTAAAAAAAAACGTAAGACTATTGAATTTCAGTGAGAGTAGAATCTCAATACGGAATAGTGATATTCCTTAAGTTGAAAATGTGTGAGCAGGATTACTATTATAATGTGCAAATATTCTGAAATGAAATTACTAACTGAAGTCCTTGCTATTCTTCCTTAAGCAAACTTCTACTTTGTGATGTTAAACAGCTTCTGTGTTCTTTCATGAGTGTAGACCCTTGGCTCATACTCTCATGAGTATGCTGAGAATTAAACCCAACACATGATTCAGCACCTTTATTATTCAAAGATTCTATTATAGGCAGAAAATAGTCCCACAATAACTAGTCTATTACACTTTAGTGGCATTAGAGAAGAATATATTCAATGGGAACATGCATTCTTCCTTTTTATTAACCAATACAATAAAAAGGCCACTCAGGTTTGGGAAATTTCTTCTTTTCCATGATCTAGAATGTTGACAATTTTATTCACTGACATTGTCTTAGATGAACTTCAGTTTTATTAGAGTATTATCTTCTGTTTTAGCCAAAAAATACTGACACTGGGAAATCAAGAGGATTATTTTAACAGTCTAGTTTAATTGGAGTCTTACGTCCTGACAGGTATCAGAGAATGATTTTTACAAAGTCTTTATAAGGAGAAAACAAATATATTGAGATGATTTAATATTTCATAAATATTGTTGATCAAAAATTCACTTTAAGAACACCATTGTGTAATGTGCCTGAAAGAGGGAGGAATTTAATTTCAATGTTTTATACTATTTTTACAAGAAAAATTTTGTAATTTGGAAGTGTATCTACTTTTTTTATTTTTTATATATTTATATATTTATTTATTTATTTAACATTTTTTATTATCTCTGGTCATACAAACTTAATAGGTACACCAGTTCCCTCCCTTCCTCCTCCCCCCCCACCTATCTGCTCGCCCTCCCCTCACCCTTCCCTCCCCACCCCTAATGCCTCCCCTCCCCCAATCCCCCGAGAATCCTTTAATGTGCATGCCTGACTGTCCTCTGGGTCCTCCTCTCCGATGACATATAAGGACCCAGTGGCATTTCCCAGAACCCTTTCCTGTGTTCCCCTTAAGCATAGGAACACTACTGTGGCTGTCAATCCCTTGCCTCCAAGAATCTTAGTGCTTTTAGCAAATGGTAGACTTTGTGGGGACAATAGTGTGTTGGACATTGCGCAGGGCATGTAAAGTCCAATTATGATTGCTTTGGCCCTAAATTGTGTGGAATATCTTGCATATCATTGCTCTTCCCATCCTTGTGCTCTTACACTCTTACCACCCCGTCTTCTGCAAATTTCCCTGAGCTTCAGGATGGGGAGAGATTAGGCTGGCCTAGTTCTAGGTGGTTGATATAGAGTCTCTGATGTTCTGGATTATGGTTTGTTGATTTTCTTTTGCAGTTTTGCTGCTCCTGCAATGCCCTTCACTCCATCTTGATGGGTATTGGGTATCACCCCCTGGCCAGAGATAAAAAGCTGATAAACTAGACAGCCCCGCCCCCCACCCCGGTGCCGAGCCTCCCGGCCAGCAGCACCCGCGCGTGGCCGCCAGCTTAGCCTCCGGGGCCCCGCCCCGGACACCAGCCCCTTGTGCCCTCCCGCCCCGCACCCCTCTGCCCCCCCTCAGGTCGCAGGTGAAGAATTCTGCCATCAACATCAGACCCTCTGCCTCTCTGGCCCACCGGGGACCTACGCATGTGGTCCACGAAAGTCACACTGCTATTCAGAATTCAATAGAGTACAAAGGAAACTCAAGCAAAACTCTAAGGAACAAAGAGAACACAGGCCATACATCTGGACTTCACTACAACCATTGTATCACATGCGAGACTCTTCACATCCAGCCTAAAGATAAGGAAACCTTTTTTTTTTTTTCCTTACTCTTTTTCTTTTCTTTCACCTTACTGATCCTTTCTAGTATCAATGTTGTAGGTCAGCTTCCTCATACAGCCACCCCAAAAACATACAACTCCAGGGAGTACACGAACCACCCTCACATTTCACCAAGACACTAGATCATAAAAGTGCACTACCATACTTATATTCATCCCCTGGTTATGTAACTGACGTACTAACATCCTAGTAGTCTCATCTAGGATATAACAATACCAATACACAAACATACCCAATCCAAGGCAAGCACTAGTAACAACTGGCAGGTGTAACAATACCAACTACATCGGTTCAGTGAAAAACACACAGAAACTGAAAGGTTCTAAAAAACAAAACAACAATGTACAAGTCAAAGTGCAGATCCACGAGAAACAAACCCCAAGAACAATCTCCCACCAAAAGAATCAATCCATAACGATGGATTGCGACCAGAACAAATCCATAGAAAATAGCCATGAAAGCCAGACCCAACATAACGACTTTCAGAGTATGATCATTACCATGATTAATAATATGAAGAGGAAATCCGAGAAGAGTTAAATAACCGTGTCAACCACTTTGAACAGGAACACAACAGGAACCTGGAGGAGTTGAGAAAAACAGTTCAAGAAACAAAAATAGGTATAGAGCAGGGAAAACAGTCTCAAGCAGAGTTTAAAATTGAACTAAGAGATAAGTTATCTTCAACCCAAAACTCTACAGAGAGTCTTATCAGCAGAACAAATGAGGCAGAAAATAGAATCTCAGATCTTGAAGACAAAGTAGGAGAATTAACCAGCTCAATGGAAGAGATTGTTAAAGCCAAAAAGATACTGGAGAGGAACATTCAAGAAATATGGGACACCCTGAAGAAACCTAACATGCGCATTCATGGAATACCAGAACAAGAATCCCAAAATACCACACCTGAGGAAATATTTCAATTCATCATAAATGAAAACTTCCCACAATTAAAGAATGAGAGGCCTATCCAAATACAAGAGGCATTTCGCACTCCAAACAGATATGACCAAAATAGAAAATCGCCACGGCAAATAATAGTCAAAACACTCCACATTCAAGACAAAGAAAAGGTGCTGAGAGCTTCAAGAGAAAAAAAGCAACTCACTTTTAAAGGTAAACCTATTAGAATAACAAATGACTATTCAATGGAAACAGTAAAAGCAAGAAGAGCTTGGAGAGACATACTTCAAGTATTAAATGAGCAAAAATGCCAAACCAGACTGATATACCCGGCAAAACTATCTGTCATGATTGAGGGAGAAAGAAAAGTTTTTCAGCACAAAGACAACTTGAAGGGATACATGTCTACCAAACCAGGCCTTCAAAAAATGCTAGAAATGATACTCAAGCTTGAAAAAAAGAACAAGCGTATCCAGGAGGACAGAATGGAAGTATAATACCAACAAAATATAAATATCAAACAACATGCTTACAAAATCTACTAAACATAAAAAATGTCCAGAATTAAAAATAATTTCTCCATTATAACATTAAATGTCAACGGCATTAACTCACCGATTAAGAGACACAGATTACAAACTTGGATTAAAAACCACAATCCAACAATCTGCTGCCTTCAGGAAACTCATGTCACCACAAAAGATAGGCACGTTCTAAGAATGAAAGGCTGGTCCAAAATCTTGCAAGCTAATGGAACCAGGAAACAGGCAGGGGTAGCAATTATACTTTCAGACAAAGTGGACTTCAAACCAAAGAAAATCATAAGAGACACAGATGGATACTACATTTTAGTCACAGGTACAATTCACCAGGAAGACTTCACAATACTGAACATATATGCACCCAATATGGGCCCCTCCACATTCATTAATAAAACCCTACAGCGCCTAAAGCAAGATATCAACCCCCAAACAATAATTCTCGGGGATTTCAACACCGCCCTCTCAACATGGGATAGATCAACAGGTCAAAAGCTTAACAGAGACACTTTGGAGCTTAACCAAACCCTTACTGAAATGGACCTTACAGATCTCTATCGAACTTTTCACCCACGTACCAAAGAATACACATTTTTCTCAGCAGCACACGGAACTTTCTCCAAAATAGATCACATATTGGGCCACAAAATGAATCTACACAAATACAAAAAAGTCGAAATTCTAGCCTGTGCCCTATCAGACCACCACGGCCTAAAGCTGGACATCCACAACAACACAACAAACAAGAGAAAATACACTAACTCCTGGAAACTTAAAAATATGATGCTGAATGAGAACTGGATTCAGGAAGAAATTAAACGGGAAATTCAAGATTTTCTGAAAGTGAAGGAAAATGAAAATACAACTTACCAAAATCTCTGGGACACAATGAAAGCTGTTCTAAGAGGTAAGTTCATAGCTCTTAATGCCTACATCAAAAAATTGGAAACATCAGAAATAAATAATTTAACGATGCAGCTTAAGGCTTTGGAGAAACTTGAGCAATATGATCCCAAAAGTAATAGAAGAGAGGAGATTAGCAAAATAAGGGGAAAAATATCTGAAATTGAGATTAAGAAAACGATAGAAAAAATCAACCAGTCAAAAAGCTGGTTCTTTAAAAAAATCAATAAGATTGATACACCCCTAGCTAAATTAACCAAAAGCAAGAGAGAGAAAACCCAAATTAACAAAATTAGAAATGAACATGGAGTTATCACTACAGATACCCAAGATATCCAGAGAATTATAACATCATATTTCAAAAACTTATACTCTGTGAAGTTTGACAACACAAAAGAGATGGATGAATTTCTAAGTAAACACAACCTACCTAAATTGAATCAGGAAGTTGTGAATTATTTAAATAGTCCTATAACATACAAGGAAATTGAAGAAGTAATCACGAATCTTCCCACCAAAAAATGTCCTGGGCCAGATGGATTCAGCACAGAATTCTACCAGACATTTAAGGAGTTAATAACACCAATACTCCTTAAACTGTTCCATCAAATAGCAAAGGAAGGAACACTGCCAAATTCCTTCTATGAAGCTAATATCGTCTTAATCCCAAAACCTAATAAAGATGCACTTAAAAAAGAAAACTATAGGCCGATCTCTCTGATAAACACAGATGCAAAGATTCTCAACAAAGTCTTACCAAATCGGATTCAAAAACATATCAAAAAGATCATTCACGGGGACCAAGTAGACTTCATCCCCGGCACACAAAGTTGGTTCAACATATGCAAATCAATAAATGTAATTCATCATGTAAACCAGTCCAAAGTCCAAGACCACATGATACTCTCCATAGATGCAGAAAAAGCCTTTGACAAAATCCAACAGCCTTTTATGATCAAAACGCTAGAGACTGTAGGAATGGAAGGAACCTTTATCAATATAATAAAAGCTGTATACAACAAGCCTACAGCAAGGATTATGCTCAATGGGGAACAATTGGAAGCATTCCCACTTCGATCAGGAACTAGACAAGGCTGTCCACTCTCACCACTTCTATTCTATATTGTACTTGAAGTCTTAGCTGAAGCCATAAGACAAGAAAGGGACATAAGAGGGATTCAAATCGGCAAGGAAGAAGTCAAACTATCCCTATTTGCAGATGACATGATCTTATACCTGAGGGATCCCAAAAAACTCCACCAGGAAGCTCCTGGAACTAATTGAGAAGTTCAGCAGGGTGGCAGGATACAAAATAAATGTGCAAAAATCAGAGGCCTTCCTATATGCCCAGAATGAAAGAAGTGAAAAAGCCTTGAGAGAAACAATCCCATTTACTATAGCCCCTAAAAAATGAAATACCTTGGTATAAACCTAACCAAGGAGGTAAAAGACCTTTACAATGAAAACTTTAAAACTCTAAAGAAAGAAATAGCAGAAGACACCAGAAGGTGGAAAGACCTCCCATGTTCCTGGATTGGTAGAATCAACATCGTAAAAATGACCATCCTACCAAAGGCAATATACAAATTCAATGCTATACCAATTAAAATCCCAAAGCAATTCTTTAAAGAAGTTGACCAAATAATCTCAAAATTCATATGGAGGCACAAAAGACCCAGGATAGCAAAGACAATCCTAAGTAACAAAAACACAGCTGGAGGTATTACCATACCAAACCTTAGTTTATACTACAAATCCATAGTTATAAAGACAGCCTGGTACTGGCTCCAAAATAGACACACAGATCAATGGATAAGGATTGAAGACCCAGATATAAGCCCACAAAAATACAGCCATTTGGTCTTTGACAAAGGGGCCCAAAAAATCCAATGGAAAAAGAACAGCATCTTCAACAAATGGTGCTGGCAAAACTGGATCTCCACATGCAGAAGATTAAAGCTGGACCCATACTTGTCACCATGTACAAGACTTAATTCCAAATGGATCAAGGACCTTGATTAAGGCCAGAGACTTTAAAACCATAGTTGAAAGGATAGGGAACTCCCTCGAGCTGATTGGGCTAGGCCAACATTTCCTAAACAGACATCCAATGGCACAGTCACTGCTACCAACTCTCAACAGTTGGGATCTTGTGAAATTAAAGAGCTTCTGTTCAGATAAAGAGATTGTAACACGAGCTCAAAGGCCACCCACAGAATGGGAGAAAATCTTCACTAACCACATATCTGACAGAGCTCTACTGTCCAGAGTGCACAAAGAACTTAGAAAACTAAACTCCAAGGAAAACACTGGCCCAATTAAAAAATGGGCCCTGGAACTTCAAAGAAACTTCACCAGGGATGAAATTAAAATGTCTAACAAATATCTTAAAAAATGCTCCACTTCCTTCGCCATCAGGGAAATGCAAATCAAAACTTACCTGAGATACCATCTCACCCCGGTCAGGATGGCAAAAATCCACAATACAAACAACGACAAATGCTGGAGAGGATGTGGAGAGAGGGGAACTCTCCTATGTTGTTGGTGGGAATGCAGGCTCATACAGCCATTCTGGCGAGCCGTCTGGAGATTCTTAAAGAAATTAAAGATTGAAATGCCTTATGACCCTGCTATCCCACTTTTGGGAATAACCCCCCATGCAGCAGAGGTTTGCCTCGATAGCACAAGCTCGACCATGTTCATAGCAGCACTGTTTACAGTAGCAAAGTCATGCAATCAACCTAAATGTCCAACAGTTGATGAGTGGATAAGGAAACTGTGGTACATCTATACAATGGAGTACTACTCAGCCATCAAAAATGATGAATTACTGGAAATTGCTGGGAAATGGATGTCATTAGAAAGAATTATATTAAGTGAAGTATCCCAAACCCAGAAAATTAAGCGCCGTATGTAATCCTTAATAGGTGGCTCCTAGTACCAAACTCCCCCAGCCCACATTGAGACACTTAAAAGTAAACCTATGTAACACAGTAATTGCAAGGATTATGAACAAGAGAGATGGGTTAGGAGGGCCACACCAGAAACAAGGAGAGAGGGGACCATGTTACAGCAGAGAAAATAGGCCTCCATCAAGGTCTGCAAGTAAGTAATGAGAAACCAGGTTAAGTTCACAGACGTTCTTTCCTGATTTCACCAGAAGGGGGGGCATATAGTCTAACAGATAAAAAGTAATCATTTCCAAATGGGTGATGGACCCCTCCCTCACTGAGGTTTCCTACTCTTATTACATATACCCTTGAATGTGCTATTATAACAAGACTCCAGTTTAACAGCTTTTTGTCTCTGGCCAGGGGGTGACATACAGTGCCCAGCAGAATGGAGTGAAGGGCATTGGAGGAGCAGCAAAACTGCAAAAGAAAATCAACAAACCACAATCCAGAACTTCAGAGACTCTATATCAATCACATAGAACTAGGCCAGCCTAATCTCTCCCCATCCTGGAGCTCAGGGACATTTGCGGAAGAGGGGTCGGTAAGATTGTAAGAGCAAAAGGATGGGAGGAGCAACGATTTGCAAGATTCTCAACAATAGTTGGGGCCAAAGCAATCATAATGGGACTTTGCATGCCCTGCGCAATGTCCAATGCACTGTTGCCCTCATAAAGTCTAGCATCTGTTAAGGGCACCGAGACCCCTGGAGGCAAGGGATTGACAGCCATAGTAGTGATCCTATACTTAAGGGGAACAAGAGAAAGGGCTTATGGAAATGCCACTGGGTCCTTTTATGTCATTGGAGAGGAAGACCCAGTGGAGAGTTAGGCGTACACAATAAAGGACTCTCTGGGAATCGTGGGGGAGGCACTGGGGGATGGGGAGGGAGAGGAGGGAGAGGAGAGGGTTCGGGGGGAGGAGGGGGGAGGGAGGGAACTGGTAAAAAAATTTTAAAATGTATAATTAAATTTTTAATAAAAAAAAAGCTGATAAACTATAGTCTTGTTATAAGAGTATATTCAAATGTAGATGCAATAAAAGTAGGAAACCACAGTGAGGGAGGGGTCAATCACCCATTTGCAAAATGGTTACTTTTTATCTGCCAGACTATATACCCTCCCCGTATGGTGAGACCACACCCCCTCAGTTGTAGATGATCAGGAACGAAAAGTCTGTGAACTTAACCAGATGGCTCACTGCTTACTTCAGTCCTTGATGGAGGCCTATTTTCTCTGCTGTTACATGGTCCCCTCTCTCCTTGTTTCTGGTGTGGCCCTCCTACCCCATCCCGCCTGTTCATACTCCTTGCAATTACTGTATAACAGAGATTTATCATCGAGTGTCTCTAGGTGGCCAGGGTGGGTTTGGTACTAGGAGCCACCTATTATGGAGTACATACAGCATTTAATTTTCTGGGTCTGGGATACTTCACTCAACATAATTGTCTCTAATGACATCCATTTCCCGGCAAACTCCAGTAATTCATCATTTTTGATAGCTGAGTAGTACTCCATTGCATAGATGTACCACATTTTCCTTATCCACTCGTCAACTGTTGGACATTTAGGTTGATTCCATGACTTTGCTATTTTAAACAGTGCTGCTATGAACATGGTCGCACTTGTGCTATGGAGGCAGACCTCTGCTGCATGGGGGGTTATACCCAAAAGTGGAATTGCAGAGTCATATGGCATTTTAATTTCTTTAAGAATCTCCAGACGGTCGCCAGAGTGGGTGTATGAGCCTGAATTCCCACCAGCAATGTAGCAGGATTCCCCTCTCTCCACATCCTCTCCAGCATTTGGTGTTGTTTGTATTGTGGATATTTGCCATCCTGACCAGGGTGAGATGATATCTCAGGGAAGTTTTGATTTATATTTCCCTGATGGCTAAGGAAGTGGAGCATTTTTTAAGATATTTGTTAGACATTTTATTTTCATCCCTAGTAAAGTTTCTTTTAAGTTCCAGAGGCCATTTTTTAATTGGGCCATTAGTTTCCTTGCTGTTTAGTTTTCTAAGTTCTTTTTGCACTCTGGATAGCTCTATAAGATATGTGGTTAGTGAAGATTTTCTTACCTTCTGTTGGTTGCCTTTGAGCTCATATTACAATCTCTTTATCTGAACAGAAGTTCTTTAATTTCACCAGATCCCAACTGTTGAGAGTTGGTAGCAGTGACTGTGCCATTGGATGTCTGTTTAGGAATAGTTGGCCTAGCCCAATCAGCTCGACGGAATTCCCTACCCTTTCAACTATGGTTTTTATAGACTCTGGCCTTAAATCAAGGTCTTTGATCCATTCGGAATTAAGTCTTGTACAAGGTGACATGTACGGGTCCAGTTTTAATCTTCTACATGTGGAGATCCAGTTTTGCCAGCACCATTTGTTGAAGATACTGTTCTTTTTCCATTGGATTTTTTGGGCCCCTTTGTCAAAGACCAAATGGCTGGAATTTTGTGGGCTTATATCTGGGTCTTCAACCCTTATCCATTGATCTGTGTGTTTATTTTGGAGCCAGTACCAGGCTGTTTTTACAACTATGGATTTGTAGTATAGACTAAGGTTTGGTATGGTGATACCTCCAGCAGTGTTTTTGTTACTCAGGATTGTCTTTGCTATCCTGGGTCTTTTATGCCTCCATTTGAATATTGAGATTCTTTGGTCAACTTCTTTGAAGAATTGCTTTGGGATTTTAATTGGTATAGCATTGAATTTGTATATTGCCTTTGGTAGGTGGTCATTTTTACGATGTTGATTCTGCCAATCCAGGAACATGGGAGGTCTTTCCACCTTCTGGTGTCTTCTGCAATTTCTTTCTTGAGGGTTTTAAAGTTTTCATTGTAAAGGTTTTTTAACCTCCTTGGTTAGGTTTATGCCAAGGTATTTCATTTTTTTAGGGGCTATAGTAAACGGGATTGTTTCTCTCAGGGCTTTTTCACTTCTTTCATTCTGGGCATATAGGAGAGCCACTGATTTTTGTACATTTATTTTGTATCCTGCTACCCTACTGAACTTCTCAATTAGTTCCTGGTGGATTTTTGTGGGATCACTCAGGTATAAGATCATGTCATCTGCAAATAGGGATAGCTTGACTTCTTCTTTGCCAATTCTAATCCCTTTTATGTCCCTTTCTTGTCTTATGCTTTGAGCAATCTGATCCCAAAAGCATAGAAAAGAGGAGATTAGCAAAATAAGGAGAGAAATATCTGAAATCGAGATTAGGAAAACGATAGAGAAATTAGCCAGTCAAAAAGCTGGTTCTTTGAAAAAAATCAATAAGATTCATACACCCCTAGCTAAATTAACCAAAAGCAAGAGAAAGAAAATCCAAATTAACAAAATTAGAAATGAAAATGGAGTTATCACTACTGATACCCAAGAAATCCAGAGAATTATAACATCATATTTCAAAAACTTGTACTCTGTGAAATATGACAACACAAAAGAGATGGATGAATTCCTAAGTAAACACAATGTACCTAAATTAAATCAGAAAGTTTTGAATTATTTAAGTAGTCCTATAACATATAAGGATATTGAGGAAGTAATCTCGAATCTTCCCACCAAAAAATGTCCTGGACCAGATGGATTCAGCAAAGAGTTCTACCAGATATTTAAGGAGCTAATAACACCAATACTACTTAAACTGTTCCAACAAGTAGCAAAGGAAGGAACAATACCAAATTCCTTCTATGAAGCTAATATTGTTTTAATCCCAAAACCTAATAAAGATACATTTGAAAAACAAAACTGTAGGCCAATCTCTCTGATGAACTCAGACGCAAAGATTCTCAACAAAGTCTTAGCAAATCAGATTCAAAAATATATCAAAAAGATCATTCACGGGGACCAAGTAGGCTTTACCCCAGGCACACAAGGTTGGTTCAACATATGCAAATCAATAAATGTAATTCATAATATAAACCAGTCCAAAGCCCAAGACTACATGATACTCTCGATAGATGCAGAAAAAGCTTTTGACAAGATCCAACAGCCTTTTATGATCAAAACGCTAGAGACTGTAGGAATGGAAGAAACTTTTATCAATATAATAAAAGCAGTATACCACAAGCCTACAAAGATTATACTCAATGAGGAAAAACTGGAAGCATTTCCAATTCGATCAGGAACTAGACAAGACTGTCCACTCTCACCACTTCTATTCAATAGTGTATCTACTTCTTAAAAAACAAATAATTTGCCTCATTTATAATGAGTTAAGCAATTTACTTCATTTTCTTTTTTTTTGATTTTTTATTTCTTGACTTTATTGTTAAAAAAAAAGATTTAAAATAGGAGTGGACGTTACAACACTATATAATAAACAAAATCCCTAAGCCATAGGCAAATGCAATATCACAGTCCCATTCTATGGCACTTAAAGACAGACATTCAAAGCGACACCACTCCATCCCAAAACCCAGCCAAATCCCCAATTCTTGGCTGTGAGGATCACACCACCACACAAATCTTCCCGCACAGTAGCAGAACTCATCACACAGACATGCTCAATATCACCCCCCACCAAACCCTTGGCTGTCTCTGCTTCGGTCACACCAATATACCCAACCCTACCTCCGAATCCCACACCCCAGAATCTGTTAGCTGACCCAAGCATCTCAGACCCATAAGTAGCTACGATAAATTTAGCATATACAGTAAGCTCCATAATCACATTGGAATTCCAAGCTAAATATTCCAGACAAAGTGACTTTTGAAAGTATTGCTCCCAAATAAGCAGCTAATTTACCGTTCAAACCCTGGAATTTAAAAGAAACTTTACCAGGGATGAAATTAAAATGTCTAACAAATATCTTAAAAAAATGCTACACTTCCTTAGCCATCCGGGAAAGGCAAATCAAAACTTCCCTGAGATATCATCTCACCCCGGTCAGGATGGCAAAAATCCACAATACAAACAACGACAAATGCTGGAGAGGATGTGGAGAGAGGGGAACTCTCCTACATTGCTGGTGGGAATGCAGGCTCGTACAGCCACTCTGGTGAGCCGTCTGGAGATTCTTAAAGAAATTAAAGATTGAAATGCCATATGACCCTGCTATCCCACTTTTGGGAATAACCCCCCATGCAGCAGAGGTTCGCCTCGATAGCACAAGCTCGACCATGTTCATAGCAGCACTTTTTACAATAGCAAAGTCATGGAATCATCTAAATGTCCAACAGTTGATGAGTGGATAAGGAAACTGTGGTACATCTATACAATGGAGTACTACTCAGCCACCAAAAATGATGAATTACTGGAATTTGCCAGGAAATGGATGTCGTTAGAAAGAATTATATTAAGTGAAGTATCCCAAACCCAGAAAATTAAGCGCCGTATGTACTCCCTAATAGGTGGCTCCCCCAGCCCACATTGAGACACTCAAAAGTAAACCTATGTAACACAGTAATTGCAAGGATTATGAACAAGAGAGATGAGTTAGGAGGGCCACACCAGAAACAAGGAGAGAGGGGGCCATGTTACAGCAGAGAAAATAGGCCTCCATCAAGGTCTGCAAGTAAGTAATGAGAAACCTCGTTAAGTTCACAGACGTTTGTTCCTGATTATTTACAACTAAGGGGTGTATGATCTCACCAGAAGGGGAGGGCATATAGTCTGGCAGATAGAAAGTAACCATTTTGCAAATGGGTGATTGACCCCTCCCTCACTGAGGTTTCCAACTTTTATTATATCTACCCTTGAATGTGCTCTTAAAATAAGACACAGTTTAACAGCTTTTGGTCTCCGGCCAGGGGGTGACATACAGTGCCTAGCAGGATGGAGTGAAGGACATTGCAGGAGCAACAAAACTGCAAAAGAAAATCAACAAACCACAATCCAGAACTTCAGAGACTCTATATCAACTACCTAGAACTAGGCCAGACAGAAGGTCAGGGAAATTTGCGGAAGAGGGGGTGGTAAGAGTGTAAGAGCAAAAGGATGGAAGGAGCAATGATTTGCAAGATACTCCACACAAGTTAGGGCCGAAGCAATCATAATTGGACTTTGCATGCCCTGTGCAATGTCCAACACACTATTGACCTCACAAAGTCTAGCATCTGCTAAAGGCACCAAGATCCTTGGAGGCAAGGGATTGGCAGCCACAGTAGTGTTCCTATGCTTAAGGGGAACACAGGAAAGGGTTCTGGGAAATGCCACTGGGTCCTTATATGTCATCGGAGAGGAGGACCCAGAGGACAGTCAGGCATGCACATTAAAGGATTCTCGGGGGATTGGGGGAGGGGAGGCATTAGGGGTGGGAAGGGAAGGGTGAGGGGAGGGCGAACAGATAGTTGGGGGGGAGGAGGAAGGGAGGGAACCGGTGTACCTATTAAGTTTGTATGACCAGAGATAATAAAAAATGTTAAATAAATAAATAAATATATAAATATATAAAAAATAAAAAAAGTAGATACACTTCCAAATTACAAAATTTTTCTTGTAAAATAGTATAAAACATTGAAATTAAATTTTGTGGTTGCCTAATGCTAAAGTAGATAAGTAAATTGAGAGTTACAATGTCTTAGATTTCAAAGTATATATTTATAAATGATTACATATAAATGTATATTTTCTATGCAATTGCCAAATCAGACTCAACTCTTAATTTCCTTTACAGATGAGGTCTACTATTATCACTGCGTTTAAAGGACATTTCTTGAGGGATGGTTAATGTGAAAACACCAGGGAACCATCAAGTAAAAAAGATATGAAAGGAATAAATATGTTACTTTGAAAGTTAAAGTATGTACAGAAAGTTTGTGAGAAATTTTATGTACAGGAGGTTTATGAGTTGTTTACTTAGAATAATGTTAAAGTATATTGTGGTTTGTGAAATGTTAGGTTTATGAGAAGATTAACAATTAGAGATGGTGGTTAAAGGAAATGTTATGCAATATGCTTCTTCCAAGTTATAGAAGAAAATACATTGAGCCTCGAAAATTAGAAATTAAGAATAAAGCTTCATGTATTCAAATGTTTTTTAATTGTTTCCATCTTAATTATACAGAGGTTTGGTTACTCATTAAATCCTAACTCCTAAAGGCATAACTGCTTAAGATCATATAGAATCTAGGTATTATAATTATATTATAAGGGCCATATACTTTAAAGACAAAAATTTTGGTAAAGGGCCTAGATAAGAGCTACAAAATCTTAAATTTCAATATAAAAGAACCAACTTATAATTTTTTCTCAGACAAGACCTCTAAACATCTTAGATAAGTGATGGCCTCCCAGGAAGATCTTTGTAATACCATCCTCCATAAAAATTTAAGACTTCCTCAGATATGACTCATTTAACACTTTCTTCCATTTTATACACTTTAATGGCTTTACAGTAACAGAATGCTTTTGACATACACCTGTCCTAACTAGACTCCACTAGAGTCATGGGTGTCTTTATGTTTCTCCATCTGCAGGCTCACCGCTCTGGATTCCCAAATATTTATTCTGCACAGTGTAAAATCATACAGTCTTCCTGACAATATGACACCCTTGGGTGCCTACCACGCTTGCTGATCTTTCCCTGATTTGTAAGGCAGCCAATGAATAAGCCCTTGCCCCCCTCCTATTTTGAACAGGTTTTGCACTAATGGGCTAGGCAGCTCCAAACCCATTATGATTGATATCATCTCCTTAAGGTGGTCTTGGAGCCAGCTGTTTTCCGGAATTGACATTCTGCATATGCTGATCAGGCAGAAGTACAAGCCTGCATCAAACTTCAGTATGGTCTTACCGACCCATTGGATATCCTCATGGGTTATGGACAATATATTGATCTGATATCACAATCCACCACAAGTTTGGATGCATATTTTCAACAGATATCTGACTTGGCCTTCAAGGCACTAAAGGCTTGCTCTTTCCTCGTGTGATCCTCAATATGCCTCCATATGCTTAACACCTTATCAGGTCTCCAATATTTCCAAGTCTCATGAACAACTTTCTCAGTACATAAAGGAACCTTGGTCCCAGGCCTTCCTTAATTACTCATTGACTTTGAGCCAACAGATAGAACATATTAATATGATGCATGTGACTCCCCTGCCTATAGACACTGGATTTGAAACTAGAATCTGAACAATTTTTTTTATTATTATTATTTATTCAACTGTGCGCATGTGCGAGTGTGTGTGTGTGTGTGTGTGTGTGTGTGTGTGTGTGTGTGTGTGCGCCTGTATCTGTGCAGAACCACGGACGAATTCGCGAACCACCATGGACGCCTCCACCTCCTTCTGCCCCAGGATTCATAGGCTCCGCCCTACCAGGACCAGAAGCGCAGGCCGCCCCCGCCTGGCATCTATACGTAGGATCTGGGATCCGAACTCAGAACCTTCCGCCTGCAAGGCGGAGGCTTAACCCCTGAGCCACCTCTCCAGCCCCGAATCTGAACAATTTTAAAAGGCTGTTTGATCCCTCTTAGATTGTATCTTATGCTATCTTTGGAGGAATTGTTCTTTGATTAATTATATTGCTTAAGTGTCTCCTTTAGCACATCTCTCAGGAGTGCTCCACAAACAAGACCATGCTACAGGTGCTTATGAACCTTGAACATCTAAGCTATGGCCCCCCTAGAGATGTGGTTCAAGCTTGGTTTGCAAAGATTCAAGAGGCATTGTTCTCATCTACTCTGTACATATTCTTACATGCCTTCCAGAGGTGAGGTCTTTTGAGGGCCAGTAGTGAATGACAGTTAAGATCTAGTCAGATAGGACGATCTAAGACAGGCACGGTCCATCATGCTTGATGCCCTCTGAGGTGGGGGTCAACAAAGTCAGAGCAAAGAACTCTGGCTCCCACTGGCTGTCAAAATAAATAGAAAGGATGGATATGTAGGAGGAATGGTCGAGATAGACCTGTATTGTCTGTATGGGCCACATGCACGAATGCAACTTTCCCAAGCTAGAATCTGCTACAGTGCCTGGTGCTGATGTCAAACTGCCTCACTGAGAGGACCAACTTGGATAGGCCAACACCACAAAAGCTCCCACTGGAACTTATGAAATGTTGGTTGAGTTATATAAGCACCCAACATTATTTACAATGAATGAGTCTGCATGCCTGTGGTCCTGTTCTGTCACTCGCCAGACTCCCGGAGTCTGGGATGTTGATTTTACCCCTGCTTATTCTTGCCCCCAAGGGTCTCTGTAGTTCCCCACAAGTTCCCGAGACTGCTACAATTGAGAGCTCACAGTTGACATGACTTATGCTTGTCAGGAATAGCTCACAGTGGTCACAGAGACTTCACAGTGGTAATAGAGAGCTAATAATATTCATAGTATTATTACAGTGGTCAAATCTCACAGTGGTCATGGAGAGTTCACAGTGCTCATAGAGAGCTCATAAAGGACAATGAGAGGTAAAGGTGCTCATACCTCATAATGCTTATAGAGAGCTCATAGTGGCCATAGTTCATACTGGTCATATAGTGGTATATAGAGGTATAGTGGTCCTAGAGAGCTCACAATGCTCACAGTTCTCATAGAGAACTCACAGTGGTCAAAGTTCATATTAGTCTTAGTGATCCCACAGTGGCCATAGATCAGAGTGTTAATAGAGAGCTCAAAGTGGTCATAACTCATATTGGTCATAGAATTCATAGTGGTCATAGAGAGTTCATAACTGACATAGAGTCCTCAAAGTGTTTATAGCTCATAATGTTTTAACAGAGCTCACCTTGGTCATAAGTCATTTTGGACATAGATAGCTCACAATGGTCAAAGGGAGCTCATAGTGGATATAGAAAGCTCACAGTAGTCATAGCTCATAGTGGCCTCAGAGAGCTTATAGTTACCATAGATTGCTCACAGTGGTCATAGAGAGCTCATAATTGTCATAGATATCTCAAATTTGTAATAGGGAGATCATAGTGGTCACAGATCAGTCACAGAGATCTCACAGTCATAGAGCACTCTAATGGTCCCACAGAACTCACAGTCATCACAGAGAACTCATACTGGTTATATCTTATAATGGTCATAGAAAACTCTCAGTGGTCAAAGCTCATAGTGGTAACAGGGAGTGCATGATGCACATAAAGAGCGCACATTGATCATGAAGAGCTCACAGTGGTTAGAGAGAATGCTCATGGCTTACACCTGACATACAGAGATCATAGCAGTTATTGAGAGCTCACAGCAGTCACAGTTCCTAGTGGTGGCAGAGAGCTCAGTGCAATCCTAGAGAGCTAACAATGTTCATAGTGTTATCACAGTGGTCATACCTCATAGTGGACATAGAAACCTCAAAGTGATCATAAAGCGCTTACAGTGATCCTAGAGTGCTCACACTTGTCATAGAGAGCTCAGAGTATTATAAGAGAGATCATAGTGATCATAGATCATAGTGGTCATAGGAAGCCCATAATGGCCATAAAAAGCTCACAATGGTCATGGAGAGCTCACAGTGATCATAGAGATCTCACAATGCTCATAGTTCATACTAGTCTTAGAAAGCTCACAGTGGTCATAGTTCAGAATAGTCATAAAGAGGTCAAAGTGGTCATGAAGAAGTCAGAGTCATCAGAGATTTCAAAGTGGCCATAGAGAACTTAGAGTGTTCATAGAAAACTCAAATTGGTCATAGTGAGCTCAATGTGGTGCTAGCTCACAAAGTAAACAGGGAGTGCACAGTAGTCACAGAGATATCACAGTAGTCATAGAGTATTCACAGTCATCATAGAGAGCTTATAGTGGTCACAGTTCACAGTGGTCATAGACAGCTCACAGTGGTCATAGCTCATATTTTCATACAGAGCTCATGATGGGCATATTGAGCTCACAGTGATCTCAGAGAGTTCACAATGGAAATAGAGATCTCACAGTGGTCATGGAGATATCATAATGGTAATAGCGAGGTCATAGTAGTCATAGATATATTACAGTGGTTATAGCTCACAGAGATCATAGAGAGGTAATAACGTTCATAGTGAGTTCATAGTTGTCATAGCTAATAGTGGTCACAGAGCACTCACAGAGATCATAGAAAGCTCACAGTGAGCATAGACAAATTACAGTGACCATGGACAGCTCATAGTTGAAGTAAACAGCTCACAATAATCATAAAAAGCTCAGAGTAATAATAGGCCATATGAGTTTAAGAGAGGTCACAGTAGTCATTATTCATAGTGGTCATAGAGAACTCAAATTGGTCATAGAGAGGACATAGTCTTCAAAGATCTCACGGTGGACATAGAAAGCTCATAGTGTTCACAGCTCACAGAGGTCATAGAGAACTCACAGTGATCATAGAACGTGTATAGTGGTCATTGCTTACAGAGGTCATACAGAGTTCACAGTGGTCATAGCTAATAGTGTTCATATAGAGTTCACAGTGGTCATAAAGAACTCATAGTAGACATAGCTCATGGTGGTCATAAAGATTTCATAGCGGCCACAGAGTGCTCACAATGGTCATAACTCAAATTGTTTATAGAGAGCTCACAGTTGTCATAGGACATAGTGGACATGCAGAGCTCACAGTGGTCAAAGGGAGCTCTCAGTGATTAAAGATTATAGTAGTCATAGAGATCTCATAGTAGTCATAGCTCATGTTGGTCATAGAGAGCTAATAATGTTCATAGTGAGCTCACAGTGGTCATAGCTAACAGTGGTCATACAGAACTCATAGTGGTCATAGGTCATACTGGTTAAAGAGAAATCTCAGTGGTCACAGAAAATTCATAGTTGTCATAAAGGGCTCAGATTGGCCATAGAGAACTCACAGTGCTCATAGTTCATGCTGGACTTAGAGTGGTCATAAAGAATTTGTAGTAGACATAGGGAGCTGAAAGTGGTCATGCAGAACTCAAAGTGGTCGTAGAGAGGTCACAGTCATCAGAGATATCAGAATGGTCATAGAGAACTTAGTTGCCATAGCTCACAGTGGTCATAGAGCACTCACTGTGGACAAAGAGAGGTCACAGTCATCACAGAGAGCTCACAGTGGTTATAGAAAGCTGATAGAGATCATAGCTCACAGTGGTCATAGCAAGTTCACAGTCATCATAGTGAATTCACTGTTGTCATAGAGAGCCCAAGGTTGTAATATTGAGGTAATAGTGATCATAGCTCATAGTGGTCATAGAAAGCTTTCAGTGGTCATAGCTCATCGAGATCATAGAGAGCTCATAGTGGTCATAGTGAGCTCAGATTGGTAATAGGTAGCTCACAGTAGTATAGCTAATGGTGGACATAAAGAGCTCAAAATGATCATAGCTCATAGTGGTCACAGGGTGCTCACAGTGTTCTTATAGAGCTCACAATTGACATGGAGGCTCAAAGTGGTAATAAAGTGGGCAGAGTGTGCATCTCTCACAGTGGTCACAGAGAACTGATATTGGTCATAGTTCATAGTTCAGTTAGAAATTTCTTGTGGTCATAGAGAGCTCATAGTGGTCAGAGAGACTCACAGTCATCACAGAGAGCTAATAGTGTTTATGTCACATAATGGTCATAGTGAGCTTATAGTACTCATAGCTGATAGTGATCACAGGAAGTGCATAATGGTCATGGTCATGAAGACTCACAGTGGTCATGGAGCGTTCACAATGGCCATAGAGAACTCACAATGGGAGTGGCTTATACTGCTTATAGAGAGCCCATAGCGATCATAGAAATTCCAAGTGGTCATAGGACTTAGTGGTCATAGGGCACTCACAGTGTTCATGGTTAATAATGGTCATAACGTTATCACAGTGGTCATACTTCACAGTGGTCATGAGAGCTCACATTGTTCATAGTTCATTCAGTTCATAGAATGCCACTGTGGTCATAGAAAGCTCATAGTGGTAATAGAGAGTACATAATGGCCATAGAGAGCTCACAGTAGTCATGGAGAGCTCATGGTCATCATAAACAGCTCACAGTGGTCATTAATTATACTGGTCATAGAGAGCAAATAGTGGTCCTAGAAAGATTAGAGTTGTCATAGCTCATAGTTGTCATAGAAAGCTTACAGAGGTCATAGCTCATACTGGTCTAAGAGAGCTCAAAGTGGTCCTGAAGAGGTCACAGTCATCATAGGTGTCCAAGTGGTCATAAAGAACTCACAGTGTTCATATAGAACTCAGAGAGAACACAGTGAACTCATACTGATGATAGCTCACAGTGGTCATAGAAAACTCACAATGGTCATAGAGAACTCAAGTGGTCATAGCTCACAATGATCATAGCTAACCATGCTTACAGAGATCTAACAGTGGCTATAGAGAGCTCCCAGTGGTTTTGGAGAGCTCACAATGGAAATCCATAGCACATAATGGTCATAGCTCACAGTGGAAATAGAGCGCTCACACGAGTCATAGCTCATAGTGGTTACAGAGATCACACAGTGTTCATTGCTCACAGTGGTCATAGAGAGGTAATAATTTTCATAGTGAGCTTAGAGTGGTCATAGCTTATAGTGGTCATAGAGTACTCAACATTAAATAAAAAGCTCACCCTGGTCACAGCTCACATTGTTCATAAAGAGCTTATAGTGGCCATAGTCATCTCACAGTAGAAATAGCTCACAGTGGCACGCGCAGTCCAGCTGGGACTCACCCCGTGCCCTAGGACCCCAGGTCAGCCCACAGGGACCCGGCTCCGACTCCCACCATCCAGCCAGAGCCGCGCGGGGGCCTAGGGACGAGGAGGACCTCCCCCTGTGCCTGGCCCCGCCCCAGCTGCCCTCGGGTTAAATACCTCCACCCCGACGCGCCCATCCTCCCATTTCACCCCACCCCACTCCGCCGGTAGGGACACGCGCTTGCTCCAGCCGGGCCTCACCCCGCGCCCTAGACTCCAACAAGAACAAACCCGTGGAAAAAGGCCAAGAAAGCCTCACCCAGGATAAGGTCTTCCAAAATATGATCATTACCATGTTCAATACTATGAAAGAGGAAACCCCGGAGGAATTACATAATCGAATCAATCGCTTTGAAGAGGAACACAACAGACATCTGGCGGAGATGAGAAAAACAGTGCAAGAAACAAAAAGTGACATAGAGCAGTTAAAACAAACTCAAGCAGAATTTAAAACTGAGCTAAAAGACAAGTTATCTTCAACCCAGAACACCACAGAAGTCTTATCAACAGAACTAATGAAGCAGAAAACAGAATTTCAGACCTTGAAGATAAAGTGGGAGTACTAACCAGCTCAATGGAAGAGGTTGTTAAAGCCAAAAAGATACTTGAGAGAAATATCCAAGAGATATGGGACACCCTGAAGAAGCCTAACATGCGTATTCATGGAATACCAGAGCAAGAATCTCAAAATACCACCCCTGAGGAAATTTTTCAAACAATCATCAAGGAAAACTTCCCTCATCTAAAAAAAGAGAGGCCCATTCATATACAAGAGGCATTCCGCACCCCAAACAGATACGACCAAAATAGAAGCACACCGCGGCAAATAATAGTTAAAACACTCCACATTCAAGATAAAGAACTGGTGCTGAGAGCTTCAAGGGAGAAAAAACAAGTCACTTTTAAAGGTAAACCTATTAAAATAACAAATGACTTCTCAGTCGAAACAGTAAAAGCAAGAAGAGCTTGGAGAGACATACTTCAAGTATTGAATGAGCAAAAATGTCAACCCAGGCTGATTTACCCTGCAAAACTATCAGTCATGATTGAGGGAGAAAGAAAAATTTTCCAGCACAAAGACAACTTTAAGGGATACATGGCCACCAAACCAGGCCTTCAAAAACTGCTAGAAATGATACTCAAGCGTGAAGAAAAAAACAGGCATATCCAGGAGAACAGAAGGCAAATATAACACCATTAAAAGCGAAGCAATATACTTATAAAAGCTACTAAACATAATAAATGTCTGGAATTAACAATAGTTTCTCCATTATAACACTAAATGTTAATGGACTTAATTCACCGATCAAGAGACACAGATTACAAACTTGGATTAAAAATCACAATCCATCAATCTGTTGCCTGCAGGAAACCCATCTCACCACAAAAGATAGGCACGCTCTAAAAATAAAAGGCTGGTCAACAATTCTACAAGCAAATGGAAGCAGAAAACAGGCAGGGGTAGCCATTATGCTATCAGACAAAGTGGATTTCAAACCAAAAAAAATTATAAGAGACACGGATGGATACTACATTTTAGTCACAGGTACAATTCACCAGGAAGATTTCACAATACTGAACATATATGCACCCAATACGGGCCCCTCCACATTCATTAAGAAAATCCTACAGCATCTAAAGCAAGAAATCAACCCCCAAACGATAATTCTTGGGGACTTCAACACCGCCCTCTCTACATGGGATAGATCAACAGGTCAAAAGCTTAACAGAGACACTTTGGAACTTAATCAAACCCTGAAAGAAATGGACCTTACAGATCTCTATCGAACTTTTCACCCATGCACCAAAGAATACACATTTTTCTCAGCAGCACACGGAACTTTCTCCAAAATAGATCACATATTGGGCCACAAAATGAATCTACACATATATAAGAAAGTTGAAATTCTAACCTGTGCCCTATCAGACCACCACGGCCTAAAGCTGGACATCCACAACAGAACAAACAAGAGAAAATACACTAACTGCTGGAAACTTAACACTATGATGCTGAATGAGAACTGGATTCAGGAAGAAATTAAAAAGGAAATTCAAGATTTCCTGAAAGTGAATGATAACGAAAATACAACTTACCAAAATCTCTGGGACACAATGAAAGCTGTTCTAAGAGGTAAGTTCATAGCTCTTAATGCCCACGTCAAAAAAATGGAAACATCAGAAATAAACAACTTAACAATGCAGCTTAAAGCTTTAGACAAATTAGAGCAATCTGATCCCAAAAGCAGTAGAAGAGAAGAGATTAGCAAAATAAGGGGAGAAATATCTGAAATTGAGACTAAGAAAACGATAGAAAAAATCAACCAATCAAAAAGCTGGTTCTTTGAAAAAATCAATAAGATTCATACACCCCTAGCTAAACTAACCAAAAGCAAGAGAGAGAAAACCCAAATTAACAAAATTAGAAATGAACATGGAGTTATCACTACTGATACCCAAGAAATCCAGAGAATTATAACATCATATTTCAAAAACTTATACTCTGTGAAGTTTGACAACACAAAAGAGATGGATGAATTTCTAAGTAAACACAACTTACCTAAATTGAATCAGGAAGTTGTGAATTATTTAAATAGTCCTATAACATATAAGGAAATTGAGGAAGTAATCTCGAATCTTCCCACCAAAAAATGTCCTGGACCAGATGGATTCAGCACAGAGTTCTACCAGACATTTAAGGAGTTAATAACACTAATACTCCTTAAACTGTTCCATCAAATAGCAAAGGAAGGAACACTACCAAATTCCTTCTATGAAGCTAATATCGTTTTAATCCCAAAACCTAATAAAGATTCACTTAAAAAAGAAAACTATAGGCCGATCTCCCTGATGAACACAGACGCAGATTCTCAACAAAGTCTTAGCAAATCGGATTCAAAAACATATTAAAAAGATCATTCATGGGGACCAAGTAGGCTTCATCCCCGGCACACAAGGTTATTTCAAAATACGCAAATCAATAAATGTAATTCATCATGTAAACCAGTCCAAAGTCCAAGACCACATGATACTCTCGATAGATGCAGAAAAAGCTTTTGACAAGATCCAACAGCCTTTTATGACCAAAACGCTAGAGACAGTGGGAATGGAAGGAACCTTAATCAATATAATAAAAGCTATATACAACAAGCCCACAGCAAGGATTATGCTCAATGGGGAACAATTGGAATCATTCCCACTTCGATCAGGAACTAGACAAGGATGTCCACTCTCACCACTTCTATTCAATATTGTACTTGAAGTCTTAGCTGAAGCCATAAGACAAGAAAGGGACATAAGAGGGATTCAAATCGGCAAGGAAGAAGTCAAGCTATCCCTATTTGCAGATGACATGATCTTATACCTGAGTGATCCCAAAAACTCCACCAGGAAGCTCCTGGAACTAATTGAGAAGTTCAGCAGGGTGGCAGGATACAAAATAAATGTGCAAAAATCAGAGGCCTTCCTATATGCCCAGAATGAAAGAAGTGAAAAAGCCTTGAGAGAAACCATACCATTTACTATAACCCCTAAAAAAATGAAATACCTTGGTATAAACCTAACTAAGGAGGTAAAAGACCTTTACAATGAAAACTTTAAAACCCTAAAGAAAGAAATTGCAGAAGACACCAGAAGGTGGAAAGACCTCCCTTGTTCCTGGATTGGCAGAATCAACATTGTAAAAATGACCATCCTACCAAAGGCAATATACAGATTCAATGCTATACCAATCAAAATCCCAAAGCAATTCTTCAAAGAAGTTGACCAAACAATTTCAAAGTTCATATGGAGGCACAAAAGACCCAGGATAGCAAAAACAATCCTGAGTAACAAAAACACAGCTGGAGGTATTACCATACCAAACCTAAGTCTATACTACAAATCCATAGTTATAAAGATGGCCTGGTACTGGCTCCAAAATAGACACACAGATCAATGGATAAGGATTGAAGACCCAGATATAAGCCCACAAAGTTAGAGCCATTTGGTCTTTGACAAAGGGGCCCAAAAAATCCAATGGAAAAAAAACAGCATCTTCAACAAATGGTGCTGGCAAAACTGGATCTCCACATGCAGAAGATTAAAGCTGGACCCGTACTTGTCACCATGTACAAGACTTAATTCCAAATGGATCAAGAACCTTGACATCAGGCCAGAGACTTTAAAAACCATAGTTGAAAGGATAAGGAACTCCCTCGAGCTGATTGGGCTAGGCCAACACTTCCTAAACAGACATCCAATGGAACAGTCACTGCTACCAACTCTCAACAGTTGGGATCTGGTGAAATTAAAGAGCTTCTGTTCAGATAAAGAGATTATCATACGAGCTCAAAGGCCACCCACAGAATGGGAGAAAATCTTCACTAACCACATATCTGACAGAGCTCTACTGTTCAGAGTGCACAAAGAACTTAGAAAACTAAACTCCAAGGAAAACACTGGCCCAATTAAACAATGGGCGCCCGGAACTTAAAAGAAACTTTACCAGGGATGAAATTAAAATGTCTAACAATTATCTAAAAAAATGCTCCACTTCCTTCGCCATCAGGGAAATGCAAATCAAAACTTCCCTGAGATATCATCTCACCCCGGTCAGGATGGCAAAAATCCACAATACAAACAACGACAAATGCTGGAGAGGATGTGGAGAGAGGGGAACTCTCCTATATTGTTGGTGGGAATGCAGGCTCATACAGCCATTCTGGCGAGCCGTCTGGAGATTCTTAAAGAAATTAAAGATTGAAATGCCTTATGACCCTGCTATCCCACTTTTGGGAATAACCCCCCATGCAGCAGAGGTTTGCCTCGATAGCACAAGCTCGACCATGTTCATAGCAGCACTGTTTACAGTAGCAAAGTCATGGAATCAACCTAAATGTCCAACAGTTGATGAGTGGATAAGGAAACTGTGGTACATCTATTCAATGGAGTACTACTCAGCCATCAAAAATGATGAATTACTGGAATTTGCTGGGAAATGGATGTCACTAGAAAGAATTATATTAAGTGAAGTATCCCAAACCCAGAAAATTAAGCACCGTATGTACTCCCTAATAGGTGGCTCCTAGTACCAAACTCACCCAGCCCACATTGAGACACTCAAAAGTAAACCTATGTAACACAGTAATTGCAAGGATTTTGAACAAGAGAGATGGGTTAGGAGGGCCACACCAGAAACAAGGAGAGAGGGGACCATGTTACAGCAGAGAAAATAGGCCTCCATCAAGGTCTGCAAGTAAGTAATGAGAAACCTGGTTAAGTTCACAGACGTTCTTTCCTGATCTCACCAGAAGGGGAGGGCATATAGTCTAGCAGATAAAAAGTAATCCTTTTGCAAATGGGTGATGGATCCCTCCCTCAGTGAGGTTTCCTACTCTTATTACATCTACCCTTGAATGTGCTATTACAACAAGACTCCAGTTTAACAGCTTTTTGTCTCTGGCCAGGGGGTGACATACAGTGCCCAGCAGAATGGAGTGAAGGGAATTGCAGGAGCAGCAAAACTGCAAAAGAAAATCAACAAACCACAATCCAGAACTTCAGAGACTCTATATCAATCACATAGAACTAGGCCAGCCTAATCTCTCCCCATCCTGGAGCTCAGGGACATTTGCGGAAGAGGGGTCGGTAAGATTGTAAGAGCAAAAGGATGGGAGGAGCAACGATTTGCAAGATTCTCAACAATATTTGGGGCCAAAGCAATCATAATGGGACTTTGCATGCCCTGCACAATGTCCAGCGCACTGTTGCCCTCATAAAGTCTAGCATCTGTTAAGGGCACCGAGACCCCTGGAGGCAAGGGATTGACAGCCATAGTAGTGATCTTATGCTTAAGGGGAACAAGAGAAAGGGCTTATGGAAATGCCACTGGGTCCTTACATGTCATTGGAGAGGAGGACCCAGTGGAGAGTTAGGCATACACAATAAAGGACTCTCTGGGAATTGTGGGGGAGGCACTGGGGGAAGGGGAGAGGGAGAAAGGGGTTCGGGGGGAGGAGGGGGGAGGGAGGGAACTGGTAAAAAATTTTAAAATGTATAATTAAATTTTTAATAAAAAAAGGAAAAAAAAAGAAATAGCTCACAGTGGTTATAGCTCATACTGGTTATATACAGCTCACAGTGGTCATAACTCATAGTTTTCATAGAGAGCTCACAGTTGACATAGCCCAAATTGGGCATACAGAAAGCATAGTGGTCATAGTTCACAGTAGTTATAGAGAATTTGTAGCAGACATAGGGAGCTTAAAGTGATCATAGCTCACTGTGTTTATAGAGAGCTAACCATGGTCATAAGTCACATGGACATAGATAGCTCAAAGTGGTCAAAGAAAACTCACTGTGATCATAGCTCATAGTGGATAAAGAGAGCTCACAGCAGTCATAGCTCATAGTGGTCATAGATAGCTCATAGTTATCATAGATTGCTTAAAATAATCATGCAGAGCTCACAATTGCCATAGCTCAGAGTTGTCATGGATAGGTCGAGGTGGTAATAGGGAGGTAATAGTGATCAAAGATCACAGAGTAACATAGAGCTCATAGTGGTCTGAGAGAACTTACAATTGTCAAAGAGAGCTCATACTGGTAATTTCTCATAGCAGTCATAGAGAACTTATAGTCTTCATAGCTCATACTCATCACAGGAAGCACATAGTGGCTGTAGAGAGCTCACAATGGTTTGGAGACCTCACAGAGGACATAGGGAGCTCACAGAGGTCATGATTTATACGTGACATAGAGAGCTCATAGCGGTCATAAAGAGCTCACAGTGATCATAGTTCGTTGCAGTCATAGGGAGTTCACAGTGGTCATAAAGAGCTACTAATGTTCATAGTGTTATCACAGTGGTCATACCTCATAGTAGTCATAGAGAGCTCAAAGTGGTCATAGAGAGCTCAAAGTGGTATTAGAGAGGTCATAGTGGTCATAGAGACCTCATAGTGGTCAGAGTTCATAGTGATCACAGAAAATTCACAGTGGTCATAGCTCTAGTTTTCATAGAGAGATTCTAGTTATCATCATATTGGTCATAGATAGCTCAGAGTTGTCACAGCTCATTGTTGTCAAAAAGATCTCACAGTCGTTATAGATAGCTCACAGTGGTCATAGACACCTCACAGACATCTCAGTGGTTACAGAGAGGTCAGAGTTGTCATTAAGAATTCACAGTTCTCATATAGAGCACATAGTTGCAATAGCTCAGAGTTTATAGAGAGGATATAGTGGTCATAGAGAGCTCACAGTGTTCATTCAGAGGTCACAGTGGTCATTGAGAGCTCACAGCAGTCATATCCAGATCATAGTGTTCACAGCTCCTAGTGATCATAGATAGTTCACAGTAGTTGTTGCAGTCCGCCTGCATGGTTGCTGATAAATAACCAGAACACAGCTAAAGGGAACAAGGAGTTTACTTTCTTACGATAGTCTGGTTACAGTTCATAGTCCAGCTTGACGGGAAAGCACACACCAACACCAGGGCCGAGAGAACTGGCCACACCATCACTGCATAACAGCTGAGAAATGGACAATCCTTACTTGCCAGACCAGCATGTCTGGCCACATATAAGAAGGATGCCAACTCTCTCAACCAGCTCTCTCTGATTTATCCAGGGCCTAATCCCACCCACCATGGGCTGGGTCTTCCCCAGCAGCTAGACAATCTCCTTCAGGTTTGCTCTGGCCTTAACTCAACCATCAACTCTCTACAACTGTGTCCAGAGCTCAAACCCTCAAGAGTCAAGTTGACACGTGTGCTTAACTATGACAGTAGTTATAGCTTATATTGTTCATAAAGAGCTCATAATGGCCATAGTGAGCTCACAATGGAGAAGGAGAGCTGACAATGGAAATAGAGTGCTTAGAGTCTTCATAGCTCATGGTGGTGATAGAGAGCTCACAGTGGTCATACAGTGCTCACAGTTGTCATGACTGATACTTGACATACAGAGGTCATAGTGGTCTTTGACAGCTCACAGTGATCATAATTCATAGGTGTCATAGACAGAATAGAGTTCCAAGATCTCACCATACTCATACCTCCAAGTGGTCTTAGAGGGCTAATAATGTTCACAGTGATCTCACAGTTCTCATACTCAGTGGTTATAGAGACATCACAGTTGTCATAGCTCATAGTTGTCATAGAGAGCTCACAATGGTCACAGCTCATATTGGTCATAAAGAGCTCACAGTGGCCATAGCACAGAATGGTCATAGAGTTCAAAGTAGTCATGGAGAGGTCACAGTTGTCAAATACTTCAAAGTGGTCATAGAGGGTTCATTGTGTTCATAGAGAGCTCACAGCCATCATTGCTCATAGTGGTCACAGAGAACTTACACTGGTCAAACAGAGCTTTTGGTGGTGATAGAGAGCTCATAGTGGTCACAGTGGTCACAGATCACACTGTGGATAGAATGCTTCCAGTGGTTATAGATCACAGTGATAAAAGAGAGCCCACAATGGTTATAGAGAGCTTACAGTGGTCAAAGAAGTCATAGTGGTAATTGAGAGCTCATAGTGGTCATAGCTCACAATGGTCAGGGAGAGTTCACAATGGGAACAGTGATTTTACGTGCTTATAGTTCACAGCGGCCATAGAGAGCCCACAATGGTCATAGTTCATAGTGGTTATAGAGAGCTCACAGTGGTCATAGCTCATAATGGATATAGACAGCTCACAGTGGTCAAAGAGAGATCACAGTGGCCATACTGAGCTTACAATTGGCAGAGTTCATTGTGGTCATAGCTCACAGTGATGACTGAGTTCTCTTGTGGCTCTAGAGAAATCACAATGGTCATAGCTCATAGTGGTCATAGAAAGTTCAGAATTGTCACAGTTCATAGTGTTCAAAGAAAGATCACCGTGGTCCTAAAGAGCTCACAGTGTCCAGAAAGTGCTCAAGGTAGTCATAGCTCTCAATGTGCATAGACAGCTCATAATTGTCATAGAGAGCTCACAGTCATCATGGATTATACTGGTCATAGAGAGCTCATAGTGATCTTGGAGAGCTCACAGTGATAACATATCATTCTGGTCATAGACAGCTCACAGTGTTCATAGCTCATAGAAGTCACAGAAAGTTCACAGTGGTCATAGGTCTTAGTAGTCATAGAGAGCTCATCATGGTCATAGACAACTCACAGTGGTCATAGCTCCTAGTGATCATAGAGATCTCACAGTGGTTGTAACTCACAATGGTCATAGCTCATTGTAGTCATAGAAATCTAATAATTTTCACAGAGAGCTCACAGTGGTCATAGATCATAATGGACATAAAGAGCTCGTAGTGTTTATAGAGAGCTCATGGTGTTCATACCTTATACAAGCCATAGAGAACTCTCAGTAACTCTCAGTGAGCTCTCTGACTACTTTAAGCTATGAATACTGTGATCTCTCTATGAACACTGTGAGCTCTCTATGACTACTTTGAGCTATAGCCTCTATGAGCTAACTATGATCTCTTTGAGCTATGACAATTATGAGTTCTCCATAACTGTGAGGTCTCTATGAAGACTGTGACTTTTCTGACATCTTTTAGATCAGAATGACCATTGGGAGCTCTCTATGACTACTATGAGGCATGTCCACTGTGAGCTCTTTATGACCACTGTGATCTTTGACCACTGTGAGATCTCTAGATACATTATGTGCTGTCTGTGACCATTATGAGCTATGACCACTGTGATCTATCTAAGATCACTGTGAGCTCTTATGATGACTATAAGCTATGATCACTATAAGTTGTGTATGACCACTTTGAGCTCTCTATGACCACTATGAGCCATGGCCAATGTGAGTCCTCTATGACCATGAGCTATTACCACTATTAGATCTCATTTTCCATTATGAGTTCTCTATGACAACTGTGAGTTATGATAACTGTGAACTCTCTATGAGCATTATGAGCTTTAACCCCTGTTACCTCTCATTGTCCATTATGAGCTCTGTATGATCATTGTGAGCTATGAACACTGTGAGCAATCAATGACAACTGTGAGCTCTCTCTGACCATATGAGTCTCAATGATATCTATGAGTTTGACCACTGTGATCTCTCTATGACCACTATGATTTTTAATGCTGTGAGCTCCCTATGATGACTATGAGCTAAAAACACTGTGACCTCTCTATGGGTACTTTGAGTTCTCTGTGATCACTGTAAGCTCTCTATGTCCACTGTAGCTCCCTATGAAAAATATGAATAATGAATACTGTGAGCTCTCTATAACTACAATGAGTTATGATGACGTGAGGTATCTACCAGATTTATGACTCATGACCGCTGTGACCTCTTGATGACCACTGAGAGCAATGACCACTGTTACCTCTCATTGTCCAATATGAGCCCTCTATGACCACTCTGAATTCTCTATGTCCAGTAGGAGCTATGTCTACTATGAGCTCTTTATGATCACTATGAAATTATGAACTCTGTAGCTTCTCAATGTTATGAGCCCTCTATGACCAATGTGATCTATTACTACTGTGAGCACTCTATCTCCATTATGAGCTATGATCACTGTGTGTTCTCTATGACTACTATGAACTCTGTATGATCACTGTGAGCTATGACCACTGTGAGCTCTCTGTGGCCATTAGAAGCTATTACAACTGTGAGCTTTCTATTACCACAGTGCGCAATGACCACTATGAGCTTTTTATGACCTCGGCGTGCTCTTTCTGATAACTCTGAATTCTCTATGACCAATGTGAGTTATTTTATGACTACAATGAACACTCTATGACCACTGTCAGCTCAACATGACCACCATGACCTCTCCATGACCACTATGAGATCTGTATGACCACTATGAGCTATGACAACAATGAGTTCTCTCAGTTTTGCTACTGTGAGCTCTCTATAACCAGTATGAATTATGACAACTGTTAGTTCTCTGTGAGCTATGACCACTGTGACCTCTCTATGACCATTTGAGCTGTGAATATTGTGAGCGCTCTATGACTATTATGAGCTTTCTATGACCAATGTGAGATTTGACCATTGTGATCTCTGTGAGGACTGTGATCTTTTTATGACCATTACGAGCTCTCTATGACCATCATGTACTCTCTATTAACAGTATGAGTTATGAATACTTTGATCTCTCTTTGACTACTGTGAGCTCTCTTAAGAACTATGATCTGTGACCACTCTGAACTCTCTATGACCACTATGAAGTATTCATGACATCTGTAAGCTCTCTATGATCACTATAAGTTCTCTATGACCATTATGGTGTCTGTATACGACTAAGGGCTAAGACCAATGTGATTTCTCTATGAACACTATGACCTATGACCACTGTGAGCGCTATATGACAACTGTGAACTATGACCACTGTGAGCTCTTTATGATCACTATGAGCTTTCACCGCAGTTACATCTTTATGACCAGTATGAGCTATATCTCCTGTAAGCACTATGATCTATGATCACACTGAGCTCTTTATGACCACTATGAGCTCTTTATGATGACTGTGATCTTTCTATGACAATTATGAGTGCTGTGTGACAACTAAGAGATATGACCACTGTGATCTCTCTGTGAACACTGTGATCTATAACCACTCAGCTCTCTATGAACACTATGAACTCTATGATAACTGTGAGCTCTCTATTTTGAGTATGAGCCCGCTATGACAACTGCGAGCCCTCAGTGACCACTATGAGCTCTCTACAACCACTATAAGATATAACAATGTGAGCTCTCTATGTTCACTATGATTTATGATCACTATGAACTCTCTATCACCCTTAGGAGCTATGACTACTGTGAGATCTCTATGACCATTATGAGCTCTTTATGACCATTGTGAACTCTCTATACCACTCTGACCTATGACCACTGTGAGCTCTCTATGACCACTGTGAGCTCTCTATGGCAACTGAGACTTCTATATGACTACTATGAGGTAAGCCCATTGTAAGCTCTTCATTTTAACTTTGATCTATCACCACTCTGAGCTCTCCAAGTCCATTATGAGTGGTCTATGGCCACTGTTAGCTATGAAAACTGTGAGCTGTCTATCACACTGTGAGCTATGACCACTGAGAACTCTCTATGACCATTGTGGACTATGACCACTATAAGCTTTCAATGACTTCTGTGAACTGTAAGAATTATGCAGTCTCTATTTCAACTGTGAGCATTTTATGACCACTGTGAGCTCTCTATGACCGCTTTGAGCTATAACCACTACGTTCTCTATGACCACTATGAACTATGATCACTATTAGCCCTCTATCACAACTACAAGCTATGTAAATTGTGAGCTCTCTAAGTCCATTATCAGCCCCCAATGACCACTGTGAGTTATGACTACTGTGAACTTTCTATGAATATATGACCTCTATCACCACTATGAGTTATGAACATTGTAAACTCTATATATACATTATGAGCTTTCAATAACCACTGTGCCCTCTGATTACTGTGAGATCTCTATGACCATTATGAGCTCTTTATGACCATTGTGAACTCTCTATACCACTCTGACCTATGACCACTGTGAGCTCTCTATGACCACTGTGAGCTCTCTATGGCAACTGAGACTTCTATATGACACTATGATGTAAGCCCATTGTAAGCTCTTCATGTTAACTTTGATCTATCACCACTCTGAGCTCTCCAAGTCCATTATGAGTGGTCTATGGCCACTGTTAGCTATGAAAGCTCTCTATGATCACTATGAGCTATGACAACTGGGACACCTCTATCACCACTGTGAGCTCTCGATGACCAGTATGAGCTATGACTACCTTGAGCACTCTATGATCACTATGACCTATGATCACTGTTAACTCTCTATGTACATTCTATAACCACTGTGTGCTATGACCATTATAAATCCTCTATGAGCACTATGAGTACTGTGAATTCTCTGTGACCACCATGAGCTCTCTATAACCACTGTGAGCTTTCTGTGACACTGTTGTATATGACCATTGTGAACTCTCTATTACCATTATAAGTGATGACCAGTGTGAACTCTCTGTGACCACGATGAGCTCTCTGTGACCACTATAATCATTGACCCCTGTGAGCTGTATTTGGCCACTATAAGCTATGATGACTTTGAGCTCTCTATGACCATTCTGAGTTATGAACACTGTGAGCTCTCTATGACCACTGCAAGCTTTCTATGACACAATGTGAGCTCTGACTACGGTTAGCTGTTTATGACCACTATGAGTTATTGTGTGATCTTTTTGACGACTTTGAACTATGGCCACTGTGACTTCTCGCTGTGCACTATATTCTGTCTATGACCTCTGTTAGCTACAACAACTGTGAGCTCTCTATGATCACTGTGATCTGTGACCACTGTGTTCTCTCTATCATTACTATCATCTCTCTATCATGATCACGATGAGCTCTGTATAATGATTATGAGTTCTATACAAGTATGACATATGACCGTTGTGAGATTTCTATGACTACTCTGAGCTATGAACACTGTAAGTTCTCTATGACCACTGTGAGGTCTCTATGACTATTGTGAGCACTCTATGAATACAGTGAGGTGTCTATGACTACTGTGAGCTTTCTATGTCCATTATGAGCTTTCTATGATCACTGTGAGCTATGACCACTGTGAATATTTTATGACCATTGTGAGCTCTCTTTGACCTCTGTGACTTCTCTATAACTGCTTTAAGCTCTCTAAGACCATTGTCAGCTCTGTAGGGGCACTCAGCTCTTTAAGCATTATGACCTATGAACATTCTTTGCTCTTTATGATCACTATGAGCTATGACCACTGTGAGGTTCATAACCATTATGATCTATGACCACTGTGAGCTATCTTCGACCATTGTGAGTGCTTAATGAACACTATGATCTGTGACCACTGTGAGCTTACTATGACTTCTATGAAGTCTCCACCAACACTCTGAGGTCTCTATGACCAATATGAGCTCTCTTTGAACACTGTGAACTCTGTATGACTACTGTGAGCTCTCTATGAGCACTATGACCTATTAGCACTGTGAATTCTCTATGACCACTATAAGCTCTCTATGACCACTTTGATAGATCAATGAGCAATGTGAGTGCTCTATGACCACTGTGAGCTCTCTATGATCACTATGAGCTATGAGCACTGTGATATCTCTATTACAACTCTGAACGCTCTGTGAATTCTGTGAGCTTTCTATAATCATTACAAACTCTCTATGACCACTGTGAGCTATGACCACTATTAGCTCTCTATGATTACTAGGAGTTGTGATCAGTATCAGATGTCTATGAAAACTGTGAACTACCTGTGAACACTGGCCTCTCTATGAGCATTTTGAGCTCACCATGATGACAGTGAATCTCTATGACCACTGTGATCTCTGTATTATCATTATTAGATCTCTGTGACAACAGTGAATTCTCTGCCTACTGTGATCTCAATATGACCACTATGACTATGACCACTGTGAGCTCTCTATAGCCACTGTGTCCTATCTTTGAACACTTTGAGATCTCTATGATCTCTATGACCACTGTGAACACTCAATGACCATGTAGAGCTCTAGATGACCACTGTGAGTACTCTATGACCACTGTGAACTCTATGACAGCTGTGAGCTCCCTGCAACTAATATGAGCTATGAGCACTATGAGCTATCTATGACCACTGTGATCTCTCTATGGCCAATATTAGTTCTCTATAACCACTAGAAGTTGTGATCAATGGGAACTCTCGATCACCAGGTCATGGTTTGAAATGTGTCCCCCACAGTCTCATGTATTGGGCAAGACCATAGTAACTTGAGAGGTGGAGCCTTGCTAGAGGAAGGCAGTCATAAGGGGTGGGACTTGAGGTGGATTAGTCCCACTCTACCTCCAGGAGAAATCTGACTTTGCTGCAAGCAGTCTGCAGCTCTCAGCTTCCAAATGTCTGTGGTGACTTAGCCTCCTCTAGCTTTGACCAGGCAGCCATGCTGCCTCTACTTTGAGAGACTGTTTCTCCCTTCTGGAACTGTAAGTTGAATAAATCTCCTTTTTCCCATAAGCTGTTTGACTTTGAATGTCCCTAGTAACAACTCAGGCACCAGGCACGTAGCAACTGCCCATTCTACGGAGCAGGTTGCAAGCCTGATAACTCCTATATGTATCATATCTTTATTATTTATTTCATAACAAGTCATGTGCCATTTCCAGAAGGTACTTGAAGTTCTTCCCCAGGTTGGGACCTTGTCTACCATCCTAGTTGGCACATGACAGACCGCCATGAGGTCTTTATGACCACTATGTTCTATGACCACTGTGAGCTCTCAGTGCTCATTATGGGCTGATTATGACCACTATGAGTTATGACCACTGTGAGCTCTACATGGCAATTATAAGTCCACTATAACTACTATCAGAAAACTAAGAACACTTTGAACTATGACCACAGTGAGCTTCCTATGACCACTATGAGCCATGATCACTATGATCTCTCAATATCCATTATGGTCTATGACCACAGTGATTCCTTTATCACTACTATATGCAATGACCATGATAAGTTTTCTATGATGATTATATATATATGTTCTTTAAGACCACTGTGAGCTATGACCTCTGTGAGTTCTCAAAAACCACTTTGAGCTATGACGACCATGACCTATGACCAGTATGAACCTCTATGAATATGCTAAGCTATGTCCACTGAGAGCTCTTTATGACCATTATGAGCTCTACCTGACCACTATGTGGTACTAATACTGTGAACCCTATATAACCACTACCAATTATGACCAAAATGTGCTCTCTATGTGCACTATGATCTTTGATACTGTGAACTCTCTATTGCCACTAAGAGCACTATATGAATACTATGAGCTATGATCACTATGAGGTATTATCATTGTGATATGACCACTTTGAACTCTCTATGACCACTATGATCTCTCTATTGCCACAATGAGCTATCTCTACTGTAAGCTCTATATAACCACTGTGAGCTTTGACCACTATGAGTTCTCTGTGACCACTATGAGCTATTGACACTGTGAGCTCTGTGACACTGTGAGCTATGAGCACTATGAGTTCTCTATGACCACTGTAAGCTCTGTATGGCAACTATGAGATTTTTGTCTTCACTAGGAGATATGAACACTGTGTTCTCTTTATGATCACTATGAGAGCTATGACCACTGCGACCTCTCTAAAACCATGATGAGCTCATTATAACCACTAAAGGCTATGGACACTGTGATTTCTCTATGACCCACTTTCAGCTCTTTATGACCACTGTGAACATTCTATGACCAATTCAGCTGTCTGTGGTCTATAATATCTATGACCACTATGAGCTCTCTATTATCACTGTGAGCTATGACCATTGTGACCACTCTATGACCAATATGTGCTATTACCCCTGTGAGCTCTCTATGGACACTGTGAGCTCTTTATAACCTCTGAGGTATGACCACTGTTTATATGACCAGTTTGGGCTCTCTATGATTATGTGAACTCCCTGCAACCACTGAAGCTCTCAATGACCACTAACTCTTCATGACAATTATGAGATATGACCCATGTGACCTCTTTATGACCATTTTGCATGCTTTATGACCACTGTGAGGTCTACAGGACCATTGTGGCCTATGACCACTAGGAGCTCTCTATGATGACTGTGAGCAATGAGCACTATCAATTCTCATTGTCCATTATGGACTCTCTGTGATGACTGTGATGTATGATCACTGTTAATGTTCTATTACTATTGTGACCTATAACAACTATATTCTCTATATGACCATTGTGAGCCCTCTATGATAACTTTGAGGTTATGACCACTCTGAGCTCTCTATGACCACTCTGAACTATGACTACTATAAGGTCTCTAGACCACTGTGAGCTGTGACAACTATGAGGTAAATTTGACCACTGTGAGTGCCTATGAACACTATGAACAATGGACAATGTATGCTCTCTATAATTACTATGAGTTGTGACTACTGTGGTCTCTCTATGACCACTGTGAACTTTAAGGCCACTATTAGATTTCTATGACCACTATGAACTATGAGCACTATGAGACATCTATGACCTATGTGAGGTATGACAAGTATGAGTTCTCTATGACAACAGCACACTATGATCACTATGACATCCCTGTGACCACTTTAAAATCTTTCTAACCATTGTGAGTTCTCCATCACCAGTGTGAGCTCTCAGTGACCACAGTGAGCTCTTTATGACCACAGTGAGCTATGACAATTGTGAGTTCTCTATGATCATGGTGAACAATGACATTGTGAGCTCTCTAGTACCACTTTTAGCTAAGATCACTGTGAGATCTCAATGACCAATATGAGCTCTCTATGTCCACTTTGAGGTCTCTATAAAAACTATAGGCTATGACCACTGTAAGTTCTCTATGACTATTGTGAACAATCACCACTGTGGGCTCTCCATGATCACTATGAATTTTGACCACTGAGAGCTCTCTTTATGAACACTATGAGCAATGACCACTGTGTGTCCTTTCTGATCACAAGGAATTATGACCCCTGTGTGTCCTCTAGGACTACTATGCGTTAAGCTGATAATGTGTTCTTATTTTACATTATGAGCTCTCTATAACCACTGTGAGCTAGGACCATTGTGAGCTCTCTAGGACCACTATGAACTCTCTATGACCACTATGAGCTACAACCACTGTGAACTCTCTATGACATATATAAGCTGAGACCACCATGAACTTTCTGAGAATACTATGAGCTATGAGCACTGCAATCTCTCTAAGGCCACTATGAGCTCTCTATGACAACTATAGGTACTATGGGCTTTCTATGATCTCTATCAGCTATGGCAACTATGAGCTCTCAACAGTGAGTCCCCTATGATCACTGTGACCTATGACTACGTTGTGCTCTCTCTCTTATGATTGTGAGTTCTCTAAGACCACTTGAGACTCTTGTTGATGTCTATGAGTTCATTCTGACATATGAGCTATGAGCACTGTGAGTTCTCTAGGACCACTGTGAGCACTGACCTCTGTGAGCTCTCCATGACTAATTGGAACACTCTATGAACATTATCAACTCTCTGTAACCACTATTATCTGTGACCACAGTCGGCTTTTTATGACCATTTAGAGCGATGTCTACTTTGAGCTATGACTACAAGAGCTCTCTAAGACAACTGTAAGCTCTGACAACTATCAACTCTTTATGAGAAATATGAACTCTCTATGCCCACAGTGATCTGGCTGTGATGACTTTGAGCTATGTATGACCACTGTAAGCTCCAAAATGAGCACTATGACAAATGACTATTGTGAGCTTTCTATGTCCACTATTAGCTGTGACCACTGTGAGCTTTTATGACTTCTATGATATATGAAAACTGTGAGCTCTCTGTAGGCAATGCCACTTAGTCTTTACACCTTATCAGAGAGGAGGACCCAGAGGGAAGTTTGACATGCACACCCTAGGATGCTCCAGGAATGGGGAGGCACTGGGAGAAAGGGAGGGAGGAGGGAAAGTAAAGAGAAAATGTAAGGAGGGAGCAAGGGGATTCAGGGAGCGATGGAGGGAGGCAGGGGAATGGGGAACTCATCAACTTTGTATGAGTGGAAAAAATTTAAAAAATAAAAGAAAATTGAACTCTCTATATAACCAACATTAGCTATGACCACTAGGAGTTCTCTCTGATGATTATGAGTTCTCAATGACCCTTATGAGGTATGACCACTATGAGTTCTGTTAGCGCTCTATGACCACTAAGATCTTTGACCATTGCGAGTTCTCTATCATCACTATGATCTATGACCACTGTGATCTCTGTATGATGACTGTGAGTTCTCTTTGACATCTGTCATCTATGACCAATATGAGCTCTCTAGGGCCATGATGAGCTATGACCATTGTGAGTTTTTATGACCATTATGAGCTGTCCATGACTACTATGATCTATGACCACTTTGAGCTCTATGAACAGTATGATGAATGGCCTCTGTGAGCTCTAACTACTATGAGCTCTCCATGACCACTTTCTGCTTTCATGACAACTGTGACCTCTCCATGAGAACTTTGAACTCTCTGTAAACACGGCAAATTCCCTATGAGCACTGTGACATCAATATGAGCACTGTAATATATGACAACCGGGAGCTCTCTATGACACTAACCATGATCACTATGGGTTATCTATGATTACTTTGGGCTCTCCATGACCACTAGGAGCTGTGAGCACTGGGAGCTCTCTATGATCACTATGAATTTTCTATGAACACTGTGAGCTCTCTCTTACCACTGTGAGCTATCTATGACCATTTTGAGTGTTCTATGACCATGGTATCCTCTCTATGATCACTGTGAGTCTCTATTACCACTTTGAGCTATGACCACTGTGAGCTCTCTATGATGACTATGAGCTATGTCTATTATGACCTCTCTTTGATCACTGTGAGCTTTCTCTTACCACTATGAGCTATGACCACTTTGAGCTCTCTATGACTAATGTAAGCTCTCAATGACCAGTATGAGTAATAGTACTATGTGCTCTTTATGAGCACTATGAGCTATAACCACTGTGAGCACTCTATGTCCACTGTGACCAATAACCACTATGAGTTCTTCATGAGAATTATGAGCTCTCCATGACCAGTATGAGGTATGATCACTATGAACTCTTTATGATAACATTGAGATCTTTTTGACCACTGTGTGCTCTCTATGACTACTGTGATCTATGATCACTTTGAGTCCTTTATGACCATCATAAGCTATGACCACTGTGATCTCTCTTTGACCACTGTGAGCTGTCTATGTAAACTATGATCTGTGACCATTGTGAGTTTTTTATGATCAGTATGAGTTCTCTGTGACCAATTTCAGCTCTCTATGGCCACCATGAGCTCTATACCTCAACTATTACCTCTTTGTGATCACTTTGAGCTTTCTATGAGCACTGGGAGCTCTCTATAACCAATGTGAGCTCAATATGACTGCTATGAACTATGACCATTGTGAATTCTCTTTGTCACTGTGAGCTCTGTATTAAAATAAGAACTATGACCACTGTTAACTCCTTATGATCACTGTTCACTTTCTATAACTAACGTAAGCTCAGTGTGACCACTGTGAGCCCTCTATGACTACTCTAACGTCTCTATGTCCACCATGTGCTGGGACCACTGTGAACTTTCAGTGAACATTATCACCTATGGCCACTGTAAGCTATCTAAAACCACCTTGGGAACTCTAAAACCACTATCATCTATATCCAATGTCAGCTGTCTCTCATCAGTATGACCTTTGACCACTGTGATTTCTTGAGGATTATCAGTTCTCTAAGGCCATTGTTTGCTTTGAGCACTGTGAGCTCTTTATGAATACTCTGAGCACTCTATGACCACTGTGAGTTATAATCACTATGAGTTCTCCATATACACTATGAACTCTCTATGACCATTATGAGCTACGACCACTATGAAATCTCTATGATGACATTGAGCTCTTTTTGAGCACTGTGAGTTTTCTATGACTACTATGAGCTATGAACAGTGAGCCCTTTATGACCACTAAGAGCTATGACCACTGTGAGCTCTCTATGAGCATTATGATCTGTGACCACTATGAATTCTCTGTGACCACTATAAACTCTCTGTGACCACTATCATCTCTCTATGGCCACTATGAGCTCTCTATCTCAACTATGACCTCTTCATGAAAACTTTGAGGTCTTTATGAGCACTGTGACAATTATTAGCTATGTCCACTGTGAGTTCTCTATCACCACTATGTGCTATGACCACTGTCAGGTCTCTCTCACCTGTATGACTTTGACTACTGTGAGCTCTTGATGAGGATTATCAGTTCTCTATGGTACTGTTTGCTATGAGCACTGTGAGCTCTTTATGACCACTATAACCTATATCCACTGTGAGTTTTTTATGACTACTATAAGCTAGGAACACTGTGAGCTCTCTATGATGATGTTGAGCTCTTTTTGGGCACTGTGAGTTCTGTATGACCACTATGAGCTATGACCATTGTGAGCCATTTATGACCACTATGAGATATGACCCCTGTGAGCTCTCTATGAGCATTGTGAGCTATCTCTGACTACTATGAGCTATAACCAGTGTGAGCTCTCTGTGACCACTGTGAATCATGACTATTGTGAGCTCTCTGTGGCCATTATGAGCTCTCTATTACCATTAGGAGCTATAATCACTGTGAGCTTCCTATACACCATGCACTTTAAGCACTGTAAGCTCTTAATGTACATTATGAGCTCTCTATGACCACTTTATGCCATTGCCACTGTGAGGTCCTTGTCACCATTATAATATATGATCATTGTGAGTCTCTATAAACAGTATGAGCAATACATGCTGTGAACTCTTTATGACCATTTTGAGCCTTTTGTGACAATGTGAGTTCTCTGTGACCACTGTAGCTCTCTAGGAGCTATAGGAGCTATGAGTATTATGAGCTCTTTATTACCACTGTGAGCTATGACCACTCTGAGCTCTCTAGAATCACTATAAACTAAGAACACTGTGAGCTCTCTATGCCCATAATTAGCTGTGAACTCTTTATGACCACTATGACCTATAGTCACTGTTCACTGTATATGACCACTGTGAGTTCTCTAAGACCACATAGAAATATGACAACTATAAGCTCCCTGTGATGATTGTCAAGTATGATCACTGAGTTCTCATTGTCCTTATGAGCTATCTATGAACATTGTGAACTGTGAGCACTGTGAGCTCTCTATGACCATTATGAACTAGGACCATTGTGAGCTACATATCACCACTAAGAGCTTTATATGTCTATGAGCTATGACAACTATGAGCTATCTATTATAACCACTGTGAGACCTTGATCAGAACTATGAGTTCTCCGGGACCACTATGAGCTATGACCACTCTGGGCTCCCTATATCAACTATGAGTTATGACCACTCTGAGCTTTCTAATTTTTTTTTAATTTTTTTATTTTATTATTTATTCAATTATGCGTGTGTGTGTGTGTGTGTGTGTGTGTGTGTGTGTGTGTGTGTGTGTATGTGTGTGTGTGTGTAGAACCACGGACGAATTTGGGAACCACCATGAACGCTTCCACCTCCTCTTTATTTACTCTGCCCCGGATTCACAGGCTCCGGCCTATCAGGACCAGAAATGCAGGCCGCCCCCGCTTCCACCCAGCGTCTATACGTGGGGTCTAGAATCCGAACTCAGGACCTTCTGCCTGCAAGGCAGAGGCTTAACCCCTGAGCCACCTCTCCAGCCCCCCATTCTGAGCTTTCTATGACAACTATGAACTATAAACTCTGTAAGATATCTATGACACCTATGAGTTCTTGAAGACCACTATAAGCTATGATCCCTATGAGGACTGTTGTCTCTCTATGAGCTCTCCATTACTATTATGAACTATGATGACTAAGAGCTGTCAATGACATCAGTGAGGTAAGAGGACTACAACCTCTCTATGACAAATTGAACACTATAACCACTGTGACATGTCTATGATTACTTTGAGTTCTCTATGAATACTGTGAGCTCTCTATGATCACTGTGAGCACTTTGAGCTTAGACAACTATGATCTCTCATGACAACTGTGAGCTACAACCTCTGTGAGCTGTCTATGACCACTATGAGCTCTCTAGGTCAACTATGAGGTATGACCACTCTGAGCTCTATATGAGCACTATGAGAATTACCACTATGAGCTCATAATGACCACTACGAGATTGGACTACTCTATGTCCCTTATGAACTCTAAGAACACTGTGTGCTGTGATCTTTGTGAGTTCTCTATGTCCACTATGAACTATGACCACTCTGTGCTCTCTATGACCCTGTGAGCTTGCTAGGAGCACTAAAGTATGACCACTGTGAGCTGGTTATGACAACTATGAGCTATGACAACTGTGAGCTCTTCATGTCCATTATGAGCACTGTATTGTGAGGTATGCCCATTGTGAGCTCTCTCTGACCCTTTTGACCTATAACCACTGTGAACTCTCTAGAATGACTATGAGATATGACCACTTAGAGCACTCGACCACTTTGATTTCTCAATGAGAACTGTCAACTCTCTATGACCACTATGAGCAATGACCACTGTGAGACCTTTATGATCAATGTGAGCTATGACTACTATGAATGTTCTATGGCCACTTTGAGTAACTTATGAGCACTGTGAGCACTTTATGATGAATTTAAGCTATGACCATTGTGAGTACTTAATGTTCATCATGAGCTCTCTATAACAACTGTGAGCTATGACCACTATGAGCTCTATATGACCACTTTGAGCTATTACAACTGTGACCTCTCTATGATCAATTTGAGCTCTCTGAGACCACTCTGTGCTATCTATGACCACTGTAGTTCCCTATGGGGAACTATGATGACTGAACTTTCTGTGACCACTTTGAGCTATGAACTCATTGAGCTCTTTTTTGACCACAGTTAACTATGACCACTGTCAGTTTCCATGACAATTATGAAGTTCATATGACCACTTTGAGCAATGATACTTGAATGCTTTCCATGAACAATGTGAGCCATTTATGACCACTGTGAGCCATTTATGACCACTGGGAGCTCTCTTTGAGCACTACTACTTATGACCACTATGAGCTATGAATACTGTGAGCACTCTATGTTCATTAGGATCTCTCTATGACCACAGAGAGCTATGATCACCTTGAGTTCTCTGTGACCACCATGAATTATGACAACTCTGAGATCTCTTTGAGCACAGTAATCTCTCTAAAGCCACTATGAGGTCTGACCACTGTGACCTCTGTAGGCCCATTTTCAGTTCTAAGTGACCGCTGTGAGCTCTATATGATCCCTTTGACCTGTCCCCAGCGAATTTGAGCTCTCTATGAACACTGTGAGATCTCCATGGCCATTGTGAGCTTTCACTGACCACTGTGAGCTCTCTTTGACCTATATGAACTATGAACTATGAACATTGTGAGCTCTCTTTGACCACTGTGAGCAATGACGACTGTGAACTCTCTCTGACAACTTTCAGGTGTGATCACTGTCAGCTCTCTATGAACACTATGAGCTCTGACCACTGTGACCTCTCTATGAACACTAGGAGCTATGATGAGTGTGAATTCTCATTGCCCATGATGAGCTCTCTATGACAACTTTGAGCTGTGACCACTGTCAACTCTCTATGACTACTAATAGCTATGAACACTATGAGATCTCTATGTCCATTATGAACTTTCTAGGACCACCATGAGCTATGACCACTGTGAGATCTTTATGAAAACTATGAGCTATAACCACAGTGACATTTCTATGAACACTTTGAGTTCTACCTGACTACTTTTACCTCTCTATGATCAATCTAACTCTCTTGAGTAATATGACCTATGACTATTGTGTGCTTTCTTTTACCTCTGTCAGCTGTGACCACTGTGAGCTGTGATCACTGTAGGCTCTCTATGACCACTCTGAGCTATAACCACTGTGATCTCTTTATAACCACTGCGAGCTATAACCACTGTGAGCTCTCTATGACCTCTGTGAGCTGTGACAACTATGAATTCTCTATGACAATTGTGAGGTCTCTAGGACCACTATGACCTCTCTATGACTACTTTCAGTTCCTGATGACCACTATGAGCTTTCTATTAACACTGTAAGTTCTCTAAGAGGACTAAAACCTATGACCACTATGAGCTCTGTATGACCAATGTACCTCTCTGTGAGCAATAGGACCTACTTCCATTTTGAGCTTTCTATTACCTCTATGAGCTATGACCCTGTAAGCCCTGTATGAACTCTGTAAGATGTGAAATCTATGAGATCTCTATGACAACTATGAGCTCTCCATGACTACTGTAACCTCTCTATTACCACTTTGAGCTACCTATGATCACTAGGAGCTGTCCATGACCACTGAGAGCTCTCTAAGAGCACTAAGACCTAGAACCAATTTGAGCTCTCTATGACCAATGTAGCTCTGTATGACCACTATATGATTTATGAAAACTATGAGATTTCTATGGCCACTATGAGTTCTCTATGACCTCTGTAAGCTATGGCTACTATGAGCTGTCTATTGCAACAGTGACTTCTTTATGACCACTGTGAACTCTATATGACCACTTTTAACTCTCTATGCCCACTATGAGCTATTATCATTGTGAGCTCTGTATGACCATTATGAGCTATGACAACTTCAAGCTGTCTATGACAACTTTGATTTATCTATGATCACTATAAGTTATGACCATTGTGAGCTCTCATTGTTCATTATGAGTTCTCTATGAACACTGTGAGTTACAAACCTGCCCCTCTCTTGTCTTATGGCTTCAGCTAAGACTTCAAGTACAATATTGAATAGAAGTGGTGAGAGTGGACAGCTTTGTCTAGTTCCTGATCAAAGTGGGAATGCTTCAATTTTTTCCCCATTGAGTAGAATCCTTGCTGTGGGCTTGTTTTATATAGCTTTTATTATATTGATAAAGGTTCCTTCCATTCCAACCTTCTCTAGAGTTTTGATCATAAGGGCTGTTGGATCTTGTAAAAAGCTTTTTCTGCATCTATTGAGAGTATCATGTGGTCTTGGACTTTGGACAGGTTTATATGGTGAATTACATTTATTGATTTGCATATGTTGAACCAACCTTATGTGCCTGTGATAAAGCCTACTTGATCCCCGTGGATGAACTTTCTGATATGTTTTTCAATCCAATTTGCTAAGACTTTGTTGAGAATCTTTGCATCTGTGTTCATCAGAGAGATTGGCCTATAGTTTTCTTTTTTAAGTGTATCTTTATTAGGTTTTGTGATTAAGATGATATTAGCTTCATAGAAGGAAATTTTGCAGGGTATATCAGCCTGGGTTGACATTTTTGTTCATTCAATACTTGAAGTACGTCTGTCCAAGCTCTTCTTGCTTTTACTGTTTCCATTTCAAGTCGTTTGTTATTTTAAAAGTTAATCTTTAAAAGTGACTTGTTTTCTTTCCATTGAAGCTCTCAGCATCATTTCTTCATCTTGAATGTGGACTGTTTTAACTATTATTTGCCTTGGTGAGTTTCTATTTTCATCATATCTGTTTGAGGTGTCGAATGCCTCTTGTATATGGATAGGCCTCTCTTTTTTTAGATGAGTAAAATTTTCCTTGATGATAGTTTGAAAAATTTCTTCAGGTGTGATATTTTTGGATTCTTGCTCTGCTGTTCATAAATATGCATGTTAGGCTTCTTAAGGGTGTCCCATAACTCTTGAATATTTCTCTCGAGTATCTTTTTGGCATTAACAACCTTGTCTATTGAACTGGTTAATACTCCCACTTTGTCTTCAAGGTCTGAAATTCTATTTTCTGCTTCATTAGTTCTGCTGATAAGACTCTCTGTTGAGTTCTTGCCTGAAGATAACTTATTTTTTAGTTCAGTTTTAAACTCTACTTGAATCTGTTTTAATTGCTCTATGCCTGTTTTTGTTTCTTGAACTGTTTTTCTCAACATCTCCAAGTGTCTGTTGTGTTCCTTTTCATCGTGATTGATGATGTTATTTAATTTCTTGTATATTTCCTCTTTCATAGTACTGAACATGGTAATGATCATGTTTTGAAAGTCATTATCCTGGGTAGGGCTTTCTTGGCTATTTTCCGTGAGTTTGTTCTAGTTGGAGTCTATCATTATGGGATTAATTCCCATAATTTGTTTTCTTGGGTTTTGTTTCTCATGGATTTGCACTTTGACTTTGGCATTGTCGTTTTAACTCTTAAGACCTTCTTTCAATTTCTGTGTCTTTTTCACTGAACTGAATTATTTGGCCTGGGGCAGCTCCTGCTCCAGCTAGCTGGTGGAGTTGGGACCACTCCCAACTTGCGGGTTGGTGGGGGAGCTTACCTAGGTCGTTGTGAGTCCCAGCTGACCTGCACTCATCATGGGCAGGTGGGGAAATGTGAACATGAAATTTCTAGTTAGAATTTAATTTAATTTTAGAATTTAATTTAAAGTTAAAAGCAGGCTTGGTTTTTATTTAAGAAACAAGAGACTTAAGGCAAATTTATTTTACATCTCTAGTTCCAGGGGCAAGAACCTAGAGGGAGGTGATAATCTAGTTAGTTTTGGGAAAAACAAAAAAGAGACCTGGGAATAGATAGAAGGGTGCCCAATCCACAAAAAAGGGAAGAATTAATCTGTCAGAGATAGGAGGCATGGACAATCATAAATACAGAGGAACTTGTCTGTCAAAGATAAGAGGCAAGACTCGAACGAGAGTGGTTCCTAGCAACCACCCAGGCCTGTAGAAATTGTCCATTCCAAAGAGCAAGCTGCAAGCCTGACAATTCCCATATGCTTTATATCTTTATTATTTATTCCAAAATAAGTCATGTCCTGTTTCCAGAAGTTGCTTTCTTGAAGCTCTCTTATCCAGGTTGGGATCTTATCTTATGAGACTGGTTGGCACAGGATGTTACATATGACTACAATGAACTATGGATACTGTGAACTAAAAATATCCATTATGAGCTCTCTATGACCACTGTGAGCTTTCTATGACCAATAGGCGCTTCTACCACTGTGAGATCTCATGACCACTGTGAGCTCATCATGACCACTATGAGATATAAAAACTATGACCTATTTATGACCACAATTGTCACAATTGACCTATAACCACTGTGAGTTCTCTGTGACCAATGTGATGCCCATCCTTAGCTTTTTATGACCATTATCTGCTGTAACCACTGTGAGCCCTATATGACCACTGTAAGCTGTTTCTGACCATCATGAAATGTGAGTACTGTTAGCTGTCTATGACCACTATGAGCTCTCTATGACCAGTATGAGATATGATCACTGTGAGAACTCTTTCACCACTGTAAGATCTCTATGAACACTATGGTTTATGACTGTGATTTATCTAAGACCACTGTGAGCACTATATGACTATTGTGAATTCTCTATGATCATTATGAGCTATTTATGTACATTATGATTGATTTGTGACAACTCTCAGCTAGGTGTGACCACTGTGAGCAATGACCACTATAAGCTTTCTATGACCAATATCACCTATGACCACTGTTAGCTCTCTATAACTAATGTGAACTTTCTTTTTCCATTGTGAGCTCTCTATGACCACTGTGAGCTTTCTGTGGCAATTACGAGCTATGACCATTGTGAGCACTCTGTGATCACTGTGGCCTCTTTAGGACCACTGTGAGCTATGACCACTGTGAGCACTCTGTGATCACTGTGGCCTCTTTAGGACCACTGTGAGCTATGAATCCTGTAAGTTATCATTGTCCATTATGAGCTCTCTATAACCTCTGTGAGCTATGACAGCTATGAGTAGTCTAGGACCATTGTGAGTACTATATGTCCACCATGAGCAATTATCACTGTAAGCTCTCTATGATGACTGTGAATAATAATCACTCTGAGTGCTCTATGACCACTATCTGCTATGAGCACTGTGAACTCTTTATGACTAATGTGAGCTCTCTATGTCTACTGTGAGCTATCTATAAGCAATATGAACTATGACCATAGTGTGCTTCCTATGATCTATGTGCACAATGATAAATATGAGCTCCCTATGACTACTGTGAGCTATGGACACTGTGACTTCTACATGACCATTATGAGATATGACCAGTGGTCATAATTCATAATGCTCTTAGAGAGCTCATAGTGGTCATAACACACAGTGTTCATAGAGAGCTCATAATGGATATTGAGAGATCACAGTTGTCATAGCTCACAGTAGTCAAGATTTCATAGTGGTAATAATATGTTCAAAGTGGTCATAGCTCATAGTAGTGATACAAAGTTAACAGGGTTCATAGATCATATTGGTCATAGAGAGTTCAGAGTTGTCATAGAGAACTCACAGTTGACATAGCTCACTGTAGTCAAGGAAAGATCATTGTGGTCATAGCCATGATGGTCACAAAGAGCTCACATTGTTCATAGGTCATACTTGTCTTAGAGAGCTCACAGTGTTCATAGACTTAGAGTTGTCATATCTCACAGTGGTCACATTGAGATCACAGGATTCATTGCTCATAGCAGTCATAGAAAGCTCAGAGTTGTTATAGAGAGCTCACATTGGTCATAGAGAGTTCGTAGTGGTCATAGAGATTTCACAGTCATCATAGATCATAGTTGTCCTAGAACATTCACAATGGGTATAGGATAATTAAAGTCACTAAGAGCTCACAGTGGTCATAGCTCATAGCAGTCATAGAGTGCTCAGAGTTATCATAGAGAGCTCAAATTTGTCACAGACAGTTCACAGTGCTCATAGAGAGCTCATAATGGACATTGAGAACTCACAGTAGTCTTAGCTCATAGTGGCCATAAAGAGCTCAAAGTGCTCATAGAGAGCTCTCAATGATCAAATGTCATACTGCTCTAAAAGAGTTCACAGTGGTAATGAAAAGTCACAATTGTCATAGAACACTCATAGTGGTTTATTGTGCTGATACAGAACTCATGGTGGTTATCAATTATTGTGATCATAGAGAACTCGAAGTGCTCATAGCTCACAGTGGTCATAGAGCTCACAGTGCTCATTCCTCATAATAGTAATAGAGAGCTCCCTTTGTTCATAGTTCACAGTGGTCATAGAGTGCTCATAATACTCACAGCCCATAGTGGTACTAGGCAGATCAATGTGGTCATAGCTCATATATGACATACAGAGCTCACAATGGACTAGAGAGCTCACAGTGCTCATAGAGAGCTCACAGTGCTCAAAGAGTTCTCTAGGTTGTCATAGAGAAGTCACAGTGGTCATAGAGAGCTCACAGTCATCAAAGAGAGCTCATAGTGGTCATAGCTCACAGAAGTCATAGAGCGCTCATAATGGTCATTAAGATCTCAAAGTGGTCATAGATTAGAATTGTCATACAGAGCCCATAATTGTCAAAAAGAATTTATAGGGTTATACAGACCTAACAGTAGTCATAGAGAGTTCACAGTAGTCATAGCTCACAGTGGTCATAAAAACCTCACAGTGGCCACTTCTCATAGTCATCATAGAGAGATCCCAGTGGTCACAGAGTGATCACAGAGGTCATAGAAAGCTCACAGTGCCCATAACTCCCAGTGGTTATAGACAGCTCAAATTGGTCACAGCTCACAGCGGTCATAAAGAGCTCATAATCCTCATAGAGAACTCACCGTGGTCATACTTCATAGGGTGATAGAGGAATCACAGTAGTCATAGATCATAATGCATATAGAGAGCTCATAGTATTCATAGCTCATGGTGGTCATAGAGAGCTCAGAGTGTACATCAATCATAGTGCTCATAGCAAGCTCACAGGGGTCATAGAACGCTCACAGTGGTCATAGACAGCTCAAAATGGTCCTAGAAATGTGACAGTTGTTATAAAGGCTCATTGTGGCCGTACAGAGCTCACAGTGTTTCTAGCTCATACTTGTCAGAAAAAGCCCATAATGATCATAAAGAACTCACAGTAGTCATGTGGAGTTTACAGTGGTCATAGAAAACTCAAAGTGACCACAGAGATTTTACAGAGCTCATAGAGAGTTCAGAGTTACAATAGAGAGTTCACGGTATTCATAGGTCATAGTGCTCATAGCAAATCCACAGTGGGAATAGAGAACTCAGTGTCCATAGAGGGTTCACAGTCGTCATAGCTCAGAGTCATCATAGAAAGCTCACAGTGTTCATAGATCGTATTCCTCATAGAGAGCTACAGTGGTCATAAATAACTCACAGAGGTCATAAAGAGTTCATAATAATCATAGCTCATACTAGTCAGTATGCCTCACAGTGGACACAGACAGCTCCCATTAGTCACAGAGTGCTCAGAGCAATCATAGTTCATAGTGGTCATAGAGAACTCACAGCATTCACAGCTCAGAGTGGTCATAAAGAGCTCACAGTGCTTACAGCTTATAGTGCATGTAGAGAGCTCAAAGTTGTCATAAGTCATAGTGTTCATAGAGAGTTTATAGTAGTCATAAATAGCTCACAGTTGTTATAACTCACAGTGGTAATAGAGAGCTCATAATGGACATATAATGCTCATTCTGGTCATAGCTCATAATGGTCTTTTTATTATTATATTATTATTTATTCAACTGTGTGCATGTGCGTGTGTATGTGCATGCATGTGTGTGTGTGTGTGTGTGTGTGTGTGTCTGTGTATGTGTAGAACCACGGACGAATTCACGAACCACCATGGATGCCTCCACCTCCTTTTGCCCCGGGATTCACAGGCTCCGCCCTACCAGGACCAGAAGCTCAGGCCACCCCCGCTTCCACCTGGCGTCTATACGTGGGATCTGGGATCCGAACTCAGGACCTTCCGCCTGCAAGGCAGAGGTTTAACCCCTGAGCCACCTCTCCAGCCCTCATAATGGTCTTAATGTGCTCACAGTGGACAAAGCTCATAATGGTCAAAGAGAGTTCACAAGAACCATAGGTCATAATTGTCACAGAGAGCTCACAGTGTTCTTAGAGACCACAAAATCATCATAGATATGTCACAGTGGTTATGGAGAGCTCACAGTAGTCATAGTTTGCTCACAGTGATCATAGCTCATACTGATCATAGAGAGTTCTCGGTGACCATACACACCTCAATAAGGTCACAGAGAACTCAGTGTTGTCACCAAGAGAGCTTAAAGTGGTCATACTCTTCAGATCATAGTGTTCATAGAGAGCTCACTGTGGTCAAAGAAAGCTCACAGTGATCATACCTCATAGTATTCATAGAGAGCTAACAGTAGTAATATTTCATTGTGGTTATGGAGAGCTCACAATGGCCAAAGAGAGCTCACAGTGGTCATAGATCAAAATTATCATAGAGAGCTCACAGCAGTCATAAAGAGAACACAGAAGTCAAAGTGAGATCATAGGGATCATAGAGATCTCAAAGTGGTCATAGAGAGCTCATAGTATTCATAGAGACCTCGCAGTGGTTATACCTTACAGTTGTCATAGAGATCTCAGAGTAGTCATAAAGTGCTCACAGTGGTCAAAGTGAGCTCACAGAGGTCATAGGTCACAGTGGTCACAGTTCACAATGGTCAAAGAGAACTCAATATGGTCATAGAGAGCTTACAGTAGTGTTAGCTCATAATGGTCATGTAGAGCTCATAGTGGTCATAGCTGAAGTTAGTCATGGAGAGCTGACAGTGGTCACAGAGAGCTTACAGTTGCCATAGAGAGTTCACAGTGATAATAAAGTATTCATAATCATCATAGAGGGTTCACAGTGGTCATAACACATAGTGCTCATATAGTGCTCACAAGTGGTTGTAACTCATAGTGGTCATAGACATCTCACAATGGTCATAGTTCATAGTGTTCATAGAGAACTCACAGTGGTCATAGAGAGTTCAAAGTGATCATAGATATTTCAAAATGTTGTCATTTCAGTGTTCATAGAGAGCTAATAGTGATCATTGAGAGCTCATAGTGATCACCGAGAGGTCATATTGGTCATAGAGAGCTTACAGTGGTCATACAGAACTCATAGTAGTCATAGCATTCTGTGATAATAAGAACTCATAGTTGTCATAGCTCATAATGGTCATAAACAGTTCAAATTGATCAATAGCTCATAGTAGTCATAGAGAGCTCACAATGGTGATAGGTCATAGTGTTCATATAGAGATGTCAAGTATTCATGGGGAGATCACAGTGATCATACTGAGCTCATAATAGTCTCAGAGATCTCTTAGTGGTCATCGAGAGTAGAAAGTCCTCTTAGAGTCATAGAGATATTACAGTGTTCATAGATCATAGTACTCACAGTTGACAAAGAGAGCTTACAGTTGTCATAGCTCACAGTGTATATAGAAAGCTCACAGGGTTCATAGTAGTCATAAAGAGTTCACAGTGGTCATAATTTATAGTGGTCATAGATAGCTCACTGTGGCCATAAAGAGTTCAAAATATTCATAAAGAGGTCCCAGTGGTCATAGTTCATAGTGGTCATAGAGAGCTCACAGTGGTTATACTTCACAGTGGGAAGCTCATAGAGAGCTCACAGTGGTCATAGAGAAATTACAGTGGTCATAGAGAACTCACAGTGATCATAACACACAGTGTTCATAGCTCATAAACTCTCTATGACCACTATGAGTTCTATATGACAACTGTGAGCTATCTATGCCCAATGTGAGCTCACCATGACCACTCTGAGCAATGACCACTGTGATCTCTCCATGACCACTTTGAGCTTTCTATGACGACTGTAAGCTCTCTAGAACCACTATGAGCTAGGACCACAGTGAGCTCTCTAAGAGCACTGTGGGTTCTGTATAACCAATATATTCTATGAACAGTACAAGCTCTCTCTCAACAGTATGGACTATGAAAACTGTGAGGTTTAATGACCAATCTGAGTTATTACCATTGTCATAGAGAGCTCATAGTAGTAATAGAAATCTCACGGATATCACAGAATGCTCAGAGTGATCATAAAGAGCTCAGACTGGTCATAGAGAGCTCAGAATGATGATGGAGAGTTCACAGAGGTTATACTGAACTCACAGTGGTCAAAGAGATCTTATAGTGGTCATAGAGAGCTCATAGGAGTCACAGAGAGCTTATACAGGTTATAGATCATAGTGGCACTAGAGAGCTCTCAGTAGTCATAGCTTATACTGGTCATATAGATGTCACATTGCTCATGGAGAGCTCACATTTGTCATAGAGAATACACAGTGGTCATAGCTCAGAGTGTCATAGAGAGCTCACAGTGGTCATAGTGTGCTCACATTAGCATAGTGAGCTCACAGTGGTCATAGTGTGCTCACAGTTGGCATAGTGAGCTCACAGTAGTCTTAGCTCATTGTGGTAATAGAGACCTCATACTGGACATAGAGAACTTACAATGGTAATAACTCAGATTGGGGGCTGGAGAGATGGCTCAGGGGTTAAGCCTCTGCCTTGCAGGTGGAAGGTCCTGAGTTCGGATCCTAGACCCCACGTATAGACGCCAGGCGGAAGTGGGGTGGCCTGCATTTCTGGTCCTGATAGGGCAGAGCCTGTGAATCCCAGGGCAGAGTAAACAAGGAGGGGAGGCATCCATGGTGGTTCCCGAATTCGTCCGAGGTTCTACACACACACACACACACACACACACACAGACGAACACATGCATACACGCATAATTGAATAAATAAAAAAAACAATGGTAATAACTCAGATTGGTCATTAAACCTCACAGTTTTCATAGTCCACACTGTTGAGAGAGAGCTTGTACTGTTCATAGAATATATTGGTTATACAGAACCCATAGTGCTCTTAGAGAGCTCACTGTGGTCCTAGCTCACAGTGGTTCTAGAGAGCTTACAGTCGTCATAGAAAGCTCAAAGTGGTCATGGAGAGATCACAGTGGTCATTGCTCAGAGTGGTCATAGTGAGCTCACATTGGGCATAGATGGCTCACAGTTGTCATATAGAACTCATAGTGATCATAGAGAGCTTACAGTGGTCAAAATGGGCTCATAGTGGACATAGAGAACTCATAATGGTCATAGAAATCTAACAGTGGTAATAGCTCACAGTGGTCATAGAGAACTCATAATCATCATAGAAAGCTCATAGCTCATAGTGGTCATAGAAAGATCACAGTGGTCATAGCTCACAGTGCTCATAGAAAGGTCACACTAGTCAGAGTTCACAGTGGTCATAGAGAACTCATGATGTACATAGAAAGGCCACAGTGATTTTCTTCAGAGTGCTAATAAGGAGCTCACAGTCATCATAGGGACCTCACAGTGATCATAGAGATCTCATAATGGTCATATAGAGCTGTTTCTGCTCATAGAGAACTTACAGTGGTCAAAGAGTCCTCACAGTGCTGATAGTTCATAGTGGTCATAAAGAGGTCAGAGTATTCATAGCATACAGTGGTTATAAAGAGCTCATATTGGTCATAGAGACCTCGCTGTAATCAAAGATCATACAGACCATAGACAGCTCATAACGGTCATAGTTCAAAGTAGTCATGAAGAGCTCACAGTGGTCAGAGTTCATAGTGGTGCTAGAAATTTCATTGTGGTCATAGATCGCAGTGCTCATAGAGAGCTCACAGTAGTCATAAAGAACACAAAGTATTAATAGCTGACAGTGGTCATAGAGCTTACAGTGTTCATAAAGAGCTCATAATCTTCATAGCTGTATGATGAAATAGAGAACTTACAGTACTCATTGCTCATAGTGGTTATAGACATCTCAAAATGTTCATAGACAGTTCACAGTAGTTAAAGCCCATGGTGGTCATAGAGGACTCATAATGGTCATAGAGACGTCTTTGTAGTCAAAGATCATACAGACCATAGACAGCTCATAATGATCATAGCTCAAAGTAGTCATGAAGAGCTCACAGTGGTTAGAGTTCATAGTGGTGCTAGACATTTCATTGTGGTCATAGATCACAGTGCTCATAGAGAGCTCACAGTGGTCATAAAAAATCACAGTGGTCACAGAGAACACAAAGTAGTAATAGCTGACAGTGGTCATAAAGAGCTTACAGTGTTCATAAAGAGTTCATAATCTTCATAGCTGTATGTTGAAATAGAGAGCTTACAGTATTCATTGCTCATAGTGGTCATAGAGATCTCAAAATGTTCATAGACAGCTCACAGTAGTTATAGCCCATGGTGGTCACAGAGAGCTCAAAGTGGCCATAGACAGCTTACAGTGTTCACAAATAACTCACAGTCATCATAGCTCACAATGGTTATAGAGAGCTCACAGTGGTCATAGGTTGTATTGCTCAAAAAGAACTACCGTTATCATAGAATTCAAATTGGTCATAGAGAAATCACAGGGGTCATTGAGAACTTACAGGGGTCATAGTAAGTTCACAGTGTTCATAGTTCAAAATAGAGCTAGAGAACTCATAGTGGTCATAGAGTGCTCACAGTGGTGATAGAAAGGTCACAGAGAGCTCAGAGTGGTCATATAAAGGTCATAGTGGTCATAGAGAGCTCAGAATCATGATAAAGAAAACACAATAGGCATAGAGAATTAACAGATGTGATAAGTCATAGTGCTCATGAAGAGCTCACAGTGGTCAAAGAAAGATCACACTGGTGTTAGATCATAGTGGTCATAGAGATCTTACAGATTTCATACAGTGCTAACAGTGGCCATAGAGTTCACAATGGTCATAGAGAGATCACAGTGGTCATAGCTCATAATGGTATTAGAGAGCTTATAATGGACATAGAGAGCTTACAGCAGTCAGAGTTCACAGTAGTCATAAAGAGGTTACACTTGTCATCGCTTTTAGTGGGCAAAGAGAGCACATAGTAGTCATAGCTCAGACTAGTCATGGAGAGCTCACATGGTCACAGCTCATAGTGTTCACGGAGAGCTCACAGTACTCATAGCTCAGAGTAATCATAGAGAGCTTTCAGTGTTCATAGAGAGTTCACGGTGGTCATAGAGAGTTTACTATGGTCATAGCTCATATTTCTCATAAAGAGATCATAATGTCCATAGAGAACTCATAGTAGTCATAGAGAGCTCACAGCAGTTACAGTTCACACTGGTCATAGAGAGCTCACAGTGCTTATAGTTTATAATGGACATAGAGAGCTCATGGTGCTTATAGAGAGGTCACAGTGGTCACAAAGAACTCATAGTGGTCTCAGAGAGCTTAAAGTGATCATAGAGATATCACAGTTGTTAAATAGACCTTATAGTTGTCATAACGTACAGAGGTCATAGTGTTCATACCTCATAGTGATAATAGAGAGCTCATTGTGGCCGTAGAAAACTCTCTTTCAGCATAGCTAATAGAGGTTATAGAGAGCTCATAGTTCTTAGTGGCCATAGAGACGCCATAGTGGTCATAGTCATAGTGATCATAGAGAGCTCATAATGGTAACAAGAGAGCTCACAGTGGTTACAGCTCATAGTGAGCTCACAGTAGTCATAGCTCACAATGGTCATACAGAGCTCACAGTGCTCACAGAGTTCTAAGAGATTTCATGGATCATAGCCATAATGAGTTCATAATGTTCATAGGCGATAGTTGTCATACATAGCTTATAGTGATCAGAGATCTCACATTGGTAGTAGCACACAGTGTTTATAGAGACCTCATAGTGGTCATAGAGGGCCCACAATGGTAAAAAAGAGCTCTCACAGTGGTCATATATCCAAGTGGTCATAGAGAGCTCATAATGGGCAATGAGACCTAACAGTTTTCATACTTCATAGTGATCATAGAGATCATGGAGTTCATATCTCACAGTGTAATAGAGGTCTCATAATATACAAATGATGCTAACAGTGTTTATGCCTCATAGTGGTCATAGACAATGCACAGTGGTCATAGCTTATAATGGTCATAGGGAGCTCGTAATGGTCATAGATCACAGATGTCAAAGGGAACTCATGGTCATCATAGAAAGTTAAGAGTGGTCATAGCTCTTAGTGATGATAGACAGCTTATGGTGGTCATAGGTCATAATGCTCATTGAGAGCTCACAGCTGTAATAGAGAACTGACAATAGTCATAGGTCTTTGTCATGCTTTGAAATGTGTTCCCCACAGCCTCATGTGTTTGGCAAGATCATGGTACCTTAAGAGGTGGAACCTTGCTGGAGGAAGATAGTCACAAGGTTTGGGCCTTGAGATGGATTAGTCCCACTCTACCTCCAGGAGAAACCTGCTTTTGCTGCAACCAGTCTGGCAGCTCTCAGCTTCTAACTGTCTGCAGTAACATAGCCTCCTACAACTTTGGCCAACCAGCCATGCCGCCTCCACTATGAGAAACTATCTTCCCTCTGGAACTGTAAACTGAATAAACCTTCCTTTCTCCCTTAAGATGATTAACATTGAGTGTTCTTTCACAGCAATAGTTAAGAGTTACTGTTATAGTTTTATAGCTCATAGCTGCAGTGATCACAGAGAGCTCAAAATAATCACGAAGAGCTCAAAGTAATCATAGATAGGTCACATTGGTCATAGCTAATAGTGGTCAGAAAGAGTTCATAGTGGTCAGAAAGAATTCACAGTGGTCCTAATTCATAGTGGTGATAGAGAGTTCACAGTGGCCACAGATCATAGTGGTCATAGAGACCTCAGAGTGGTCATAGAGATCTTACATGAATGGTCATTGCTTACAGGGGTCATGAAGATTTCCTAATCTTCATGGAAAAATTACAGTGGTCATAGCTCATTGTGGTATTAGAGAGCTCAAATCATAGTGGTCATAGAAAGCTCATAGTGATTATATCTCATAGTGGTCATAGAAAGCTCATAGTGATTATATCTCATAGTGGTCATAACGAGCTCACAGTGTTCATTGCTCATAGTGGTCGTAGAGAGTTTACAGTGGTCATAAGTCATATTGCTCCTAGGGAGCAATAGTTTACACAGAGAGCACACAGTACTCACAGAAAGCTCAAAGTGACCAAATAAAGGGAACAGTGGTCATAGTTCAAAGTGGTAATAGAGAGACTACAGTGACCACAGCTCCCAGTAGTCATAGAGAGCGCAAATAATGAGTGTAAATAGTTCACAATGGTCATATCTCAAAGTGGTCATAAAGTGCTCACAGTGGTTATAAAGTACTCACAGTTGTCCTATCTGATAGTAGTCAAAGAAAGCACACAATGGTCATAGCTTACAGTATTTATAGCCCCTAATGGCCATAGATAGTTCACAGTGGTCATAGTTCATAGTAGTCATAGAGAGCTCACAGTGGTCGACCTCATAATGGTCATACAGAAGTCAAAGTGGTCACAGAGAGGTACAGTGATCATAGACAGATCACAATTCTCATAGAGAGCCCACAGTTGTCTTAGCTTACAGAGGTCATAGAAAGCTCATGGGTGTCATAGCTCATAATAGTCATAGAAAGCTCAGAGATAGTGATGATAGATCATATTGGCCATATAGGGATTTCACAGTAGTCATAACTTATCATGGTTTTAGAGCTTTTAGTTGAATTATCTCAAAGTCGTCCAAGAGAACTGAAACAGCTCACAGCTCAGAGTGGTGACAGAGAGCTCACATTGGTTACTGAGAAGACATAGTGGTATAGCTCATAGTGTTGATAGAGAGCTCACAATGGATATAGATCAAAATTGTCATAGAGAGAATCATAGTGTTGATAGCTCAGTGGCCTAGAGAGCTCACAGTGGTCATCATTCATAGTGTTCATAGAGAGTTCATAGTGATCATAGCTCATAGGGATCATAGAGAGCTCCCAATAGTCATAGTTCATACAGCTCATAGATAGGTACAGTGGAAATAGAGAGCTTACAGTGGTCATAAAGTGCTTAAAGTGGACATAGATGGCCACAGTGGTCATAGTTCATAGTGATCACAGAGAAATAACAGTGACAATAGATCATAGTGGTCAAAGAGACCACAGTTTAGTCAAAACTCACATTGGTCATAGAGATTTCACAGTGGTCATAGCTCATGATGGTCAGAGGTGCTCACAATTGTCACAGCTCAGAATAGACAAACAGACCTCATAGTATTCACAGAGGAGCTCACAGTGGTCATAAGTCATAGTGGTCATAGAGCACACAGTGTTCATAGCTCTTAGTGGTCCTAGAAAGCTTACATTGGTTATAGCTCACAGTGGTCATAGAGAGCTCAAGTGGCCATAGAGAGCTCACAGTGGTCATAGCTCTTAGTATTCATAGAGAGCTCATAATGCTCATGGCTCATAGTGATCATAGAGAGCACACAGTGGTCATAGATCATAGCGGTGATAGAGAGCTCATCATGGTCATAGAGGATACAGAATGGTTATAGATCATAGTGGTCATAGTGAGCTAATAGTGATGATAGATCATATTGGCCAAAGAGAGCTCACAGTGTTCATAGCTAATACTAATCATAGAGATCTCATAGTAGCCATAGAGAGCTCACAGTGTTCATTGATCATAGTGGTCATAGAGAACTCAGAGTGGTCATACAGAGGTCAGTGTTCATAGCTCATATTAGTCATAGAGAGGTCACAGTGGTCATAGCTCACAGTACTCAAAGTTCACAGTGGTCATTTATCGCTCATAGTGCTCATAGCTCAGTGTTCATAGAGAGTTCACAGTTGTTATAGACTATAGTGCTAATAGAGAGCTAACAGTGGTCATATCTAACAGTGTTCATAGACAGCTCACAGCGCTCATTGCTCAGTGGATATAGAGAGCTCACAATGATCATAAATTACTCAAAGTAGTCATGGAGAAATCACAATGGCCATAGAGAGCTCACATTGGTCACAGAGAGATCACAGTGGTCACAGCTCATAATGATCAAAGAAAACTCACAGTGATCATTGTTCATAATAGCTATAAAGAGCTCATAGTGCTCATAGCTCATAGAAGTCATAGATTAAAGATGTCAAAGGGAACTCATAGTCATCACAGAAAGCTCACAGTGGTCATAACTCATAGAGAGCTCACGGTGGTCATAGGTCATAGTGCTCTTAGACAGCTCACAATTGTCATAGAGAATTCACAATGGTCATTGGTCTTATAGATCATAGAGAGCTACAGTGATCATAGAGAGTTCAAAGTAATCATAAAGAGGTCATATTGGTCATAGCTAACAGTGGTCAGAAAGAGTTCACAGGGGTCATAGAGATCCCACAGGGTCATAGCCCATAATGGTGATAGAGAGCTCACTGTGGCCACAGATTCTAGTAGACATAAAGAGCTCATAGTGGTATTAGAGAGCTCATAGTGGTCATAGAGATCTCACATTGTCATAGAGAGTTCCCAATAGATATTGCTCACACTGGACATAAGGACTTCTTATTTTCAATGAGAAATTACAATGGTCATACCTCATAGTGGTATTAGAGAGCTCAAAGTGGTCATAGAGAGCTTATAGTGGTCACAGAAACTTCACAGTATTCATACCTTAAAGTGGTCATAGAGAGTTGTGACTGGTCATACATCAAAGTGGTCATAGAAATTTTAAAGCTGTCACAGCTCTTAGTGGTTATAGAGATTTCACAGTGGTCATACACATAGTGGTCATTTAGAGTTCCTAGTGGTCATAGGGAGCTCATCGTGCTCATAGAGAACTCACAGTGGTCATAGCCCAAAGAGTAGTCATAGAGAGCTCACCGTGGTTGTAGTAGTTACTCTTAACTATTGCTGTGAGAGAACACTAAAAGTCAATCAACTTAAGGGAGAAAGGTAGGTTTATTCAGCTTACTGTTCCAGAGGAAAGATATAGTGTCTCAAAACTGAAGCAGCATGGCTGGCCAAAGTTAGAGGAAGCTAAGTCACTACAGACATCTGAGACACTACAGACAGCTGAGAGCTGCCAGACTGCTTGCTGCAAAGGCAGACTTCTCCTAGAAGTAAGATTGTGACTAATCCACCTCAAGGCCCACCCCTTGTGACTATCTTCCTCCAGCAGGCTCCACCTCTCAAGGTACCATGATCTTATCAAACATATGAGACTGTGGGGGACACATTTCAAACCATGGCATTCCATCCCTGGCCCCCACAGGCTCATTGACATTTCATTATGCAAACCATATTCAGTCCAACTTTAAAAGTCTTCATAGACTACATCGTTAGTCCCAACACAGTCCAAAACTTCAAAGTCAAAAGGCTCCTGTAAAATCAAAATATAAGTTACATACTTCCAACATGCAATGGCACAGAATAAACATTCCCATTACAAAAGGAAGGAATGGGGGTATATTCAGGTAAGATCAGTCCATAACAAGACCCATAACCAGCAGGACAAACCCCAAATCTTGTAGCTCCAAGTCCAACAGGTGAGCCTCTTGTTGAAATCATCTCATTTCCAAAGGGCTTTGGTTCCACACCTCCAATGCAGCTGGCCATAGAAAACGTTGTTCTCTTGGGCTGATTCCTCTCAAGGTATACAGCTCTCCTTGGCAGGTGTCCCACATAGTCTCTGGCATCTCTAACAACTTTATTTCTCAATAACAAACCAGCCTTTAATTCCACAGCACAAACTACCCTTCTTGGGCCTCTAAACTGCAGCCTTCTTGCCTCATGATGCCTGGATTCTGCCAATTTTGGAAATCTTGGAGGAGAACTTCACAACTTCCTTTTGTTTCCTTGATGCCTCTAAAACCAGAACTACATGGATGACTTTGTTAAGATTGGCCCCCTTGTATCACAGTTGATTCTGCTTCTCTATGTTGACAATCTCCTGGGCAGTTGCTTTGTAAGAGAAACCAACTTTTGCTTTGGAACTCCATCCTTTTACTGAAGTCTTCTGAAAGGATTTGCATTCTTATGAGTGGGAGCATTTCCTGAGGATCTTGCCCTCAAATTAGGGACTCTCCTATTATTCAAATTGAGAGCAGGCTTTGATTTACAAATGGAGCTAATCTCTTTAAAAGCCATTTTGTTCCCTGCTTCTTCCTTGTAAAACACTTTAAGTTTGGCATTGAATTTTTCATCATCAGCGTACAGTTTTTGCTTCTTCCTGCCTGATTCTTTGCTCATTTTCATAACTCTGAAGACAACTAAAAAGTAGCCATATCATATTAACCAGACTATATTGCCTTGAAATTTCCTCTGCCAAGCACTTCAGCTTAACTTCAGGCAAGCTTTCAGGATAAGGGCTAAACTTCATAAACTCTCAGCCAACACATGGCTCCATATGTCACACATCCAATTACAAACACAGTCTCTGTTCCCCTCTGGACCATCACAAGCTGGGCTTTTACTGCCTGTGTCTCTCACAGCATTGTTTTCCTTTGAGTTCTCACAAGAAAGGTCACTTTGGCCCAACCGCCAAGATGCAAAGACTTTCCCAGAAAAGTCCCAAAGTTCTCCATATTTCTCCCAAGAAATAGTTCCAAAAGCACACTAGCCACATCACAGCATTGGCTATACTTCTGAGTACCAACTTCTCTCAGCTTCACAAACAACTTCACGTTGTTGTACTAACTGTTCTTAATCTCACAGCAATACCCCTCTACCCAGTACCAATTTCTATAACAGTTACTCTTAACTATTGCTGTGAGAGAACACTCAGTCAATCAACTTAAGGGGAAAAGGGAGGTTTATTCAGCTTATGGTTCCAGAGGGAAGGTACAGTCTTTCAAATCAGAGGCAGCATGGCTGGCTGGACAAAGCTAGAGGAGGCTAAGTCACTGCAGACATCTTGGAAGCTGAGAGCTGCCAGACTGCTTGCTGCAAAGGCAGATTTCTCCTGGAGGTAGGATGGGACTAATCCACATCAAGGTCCACCCCTTGTGACTGCCTTCCTCCAGCAAGGCTCCACCTCTCAAGGTGCCATGACCTTGCCAAACACATGAGACTATGGGGCATACATTTCAAATCATGACAGTGGTCATAGCTCAGGTTTTAGAGAGCTTACAATGATGATATATCATAGTGACCATAGAGAGCTTATATGAGTCATAGCTAACAGTATTCACACCAATTAAATCATGTTCATGAGAGCTCACAAAGGTTATAGCTCATAGTATTAATGGAGAGCTCATTGTGATCATAGCTCATAGTTGTCATACAGAGCTTATAACACTCATAGAGAAATCACAGTCGTCATATAGTGTTTATATTGGTCACAGAGAACTTAAATTGGTCACAGAGAGCTCATGGTGGTCACAGAGATTTCAGAGTTGTCATAGAGAGTGCATAGTGTTCATAACTTACAGAGGTCATGGAGAGTTCATAGTGGTCATAGAGACCTCATTGTGGCCATAGATAGCTCACAGGATTCATAGCCCATGGCATTCATACAGAACTCACAGTGGACATAGCTCACAGTGGTTACAGAAAGTTCACAGTGGCAATAGCTTAAAGTTGTCATACAGAGTTCACAATGTTCACAGATTGGTCATACAGGTCATTGAGTTACACAGTGGTCACAGAGACCTCACAGTGGTCATAGATCATAGTGGTCATAGAGAGCTCATAATAGGCATAAAAAGCTCACAGAGGTCATAATGGTCATAGAGAGCTCATATTGGTCATAGATGACAGATGTCAAAGAGAACTCATAGTCATCATGGAGAACTCACAGTGGACATAGATCATAGTGGTGATAGAGAACTCACAATGGTCATTGCTCACAGTGATCATAGAGGGCTCACAGTGGTCATAGCTCATTGTAGTCACAGAGAGCTCAATGGGGGTCACTGAGCGCCCACACTGGTGATGGAGAATGCAGTGGTCAGAGAGAGCTTAAAGACATCATAGAGATGTCCTAGTGATCATAAAGACCTCACTGTTGTCATAGAAAGCTCATCCTTGTCATACCTCATAGAGGTCATAGATGGCTCATAGTGCTCATAGTTCATAGTCATCATAGAAATCTCACAGTGGCCTTACAAAGCCCACAGAGGTCATGGAGAGCTCGCAGTGTTCAGAGGTCATAGTAGTTATAGAGAGCACACATTGCTATAGCTCATAGTGGCCATGGAGAGCTCACAGTAGTCAGAATTCACAGTGGTTATAGAGAGCTCATCGTGGTCATAACTCATAGTTGTCATAGACAGCTCATAATGGTCATAGAGAGCAAACAGTTGTCATAGCTCATAGTAGACATAGAGAATTAACAATGGTCATAGCTCACAGTCATCACAGAGAGTTCATAATGCACAATGAGAATTGATAGTTCTCTTTGCTCATAATCATCATAGAGAACTCATAGTCATAGCTCACAATGTTCCTGTTGAGCTCACAGTGGTCATAAAGCATGCAAAGTTGTCATACAGAAGTCACATGTGTCATAGCTCATAGTGGTTATAAAGAGCTGCTAGTGGTCATAGAGAGCTTACAGTGGTTATAGGGAGCTCATAGTAATCATAGACAGCTCAGACTGGCCATATAGTGTTAATAGTGGTCATACCTTACAGTCATCATAAAGAGCTCACAGTGGTCATAGAGAGCTCACAATGTTGATAGCTCATAGTGAGCATAGAGAACTCACAGTGGTAATAGTTCATGTTGGTCATAGAGTGGTTACAATGGTTATAGCTCACAGTGTTAATAGAGAGCTCACAGTGGTCATAGATATTATAGCTCACAGGGAACTGCATTGATCATAGAGAGTTCAAAGTGGTCATAAAGAGCCATAGAGAAGTGGTCATAGAGAAGTCACAGTGGTCATAGCCCTTAATGGTCATAATGAATTCACGTTGGTCATAGAGAGGTCACAGTAGCCATAGCTCTCATAGTGATCTTAATGAACTTACAATGTTCATATCTCCTAATGGACAAAGAGAGCTCATAGGTGCCATACAGAGCTCACAGTGGTCATAGATTATTCACAGTGGACACAGTTCACAATGGTCACAGAGACTTCACAGTGTCAATAACTTATAGTGCTCATAGAGGACTCACAGTGTCAGCTCAAAGCGGTAATAGAAAGCTCACAGAGTCATGGCTTGTTTCAGTCCGTGCACTGCAACCTCGAATCCAGGGCTATCCTCGACAAGGTGGGCAAGGCTTTGGCGAATGAGAAACAAATATATGTATAACTTTGGGCTGGGTGAATCTGAGTCTAGTTTATTGGAATATCTTAACAGCTTTTATGCTAGGAAATTTTGGGGCAGAGAATGCTGCACCTGTAGACTTACATGTATTTTTCTGATCAGCAGGAATTACTTTTAGGATAAAATTTAACTTATTGTTTAAGAGTAAGACACAAACAAATCCTTATCACATCTTAACAGGTTTTTTCCTAACCCTACAACAGGTTTTTTCCCAGCCCTCCGTTTCTCTAAATTTATATATTTTGTAATGTCCCACCAAGCAGTCACAGGGTCTAAGTCTGAAATGTTGTATTTAACAAAGACTTCATTTGAGGTTTAGTTAAAATACACTGAGATTGAGCTCCTTATTAATTTGTCTTAAAGTTATTATATATTTTTTGTAAATGGTAAAGGTGAAGCTGTTGGAGGGAGCATATATTATACATTACTTTTTTCTTTTTGAGGATGTTAGATTCTGGCTATTATCATATAAGTTGACCTATATTTGGTTATAATAGTAAGAACTAGATTAGAATTTATTTTATTTATTTATATTTTTTTATTAACTCATGTGCTCTATAAGAAATAGTTGTGTGTTAATTTTAGGAATCATATTATTATTATTTTCTATTAACTATGTGTTTTATAAGAGATATTTGTCTATTAGTTTTAGTGAACAGATGGCATAGTTTCATATATGTAGAATTTCTAAATTAATTTCACGAGTCATAATTTTAGGGAATTCTATCTTTCTATGTTCTAGGACTCTTGAAATTATTCTCTAATTTCTTTGCAATCAGTGTATACATTCTGACTAAGCCGGTTTACCATGTATGATTGGACATAAAATCTGTAGTTAGAACCTTAATTTAAAGTTAAAAGCAGGCTTGTATGTATTTAGGAAATAAAAGAAGCAGGAACCTAGGGGGAGGTGATATCCTAGGTACTTTTTTTTGGGAAAAAACAAAAAGGAGGCCTGTGAAAAGATAGAACTTCCAATCCACGAAATAGGGAAGAACTCCTCTGGCAGAGATAGGAGACACACACAATCACAAAAAGAGAGGAACTTGTCTGTCAAAGATAAGAGGCAAGACTCTGATGGGAGCAGTCCCTAGTAACCACTCAGGCCCTTAGTAACTGCCCACTCCATGGAGCAGGCTGCAAGCTTGACAACTCCCATATGTATCATATCTTTATTATTTATTTCAAAATAAGCCATGTCCCATTTCCAGAAGGCACTTTCTTGAAGTTCTTCCCCAGGTTAGGACCTTGTCTACAAGCCTAGTTGGCATAGGACGCAACAATAGCTCATAGTATTCTATAATGTTCATAGTGGCAATAGAGAGTTCACAGGGTCATAGATCATAGTGCACAGAGAGAGCACATTCTGCTCATAACTGATAGTGGTTATATAGAACTCACAGTGTTCATACCTCATAATGGTCATGCAGAGATCATAGTGATCATAAAGAGCTCACAGTGGTCATAGCTCAGCGTTTTCATAGAGATTTCATACTGGTCATAAAGAAGTCAGTGGTCATAGCTCAAAGTAGTTATAGAGGACTCATAGAGGTTAGAGCTCAGAGTGGTCATAAAGAACTCATAATCATCATAGTAGTTATTGATTATAATAGTGATAGAGGAATCAAAATGGTCATAGATAATACTAAACATTGAGAGACCATAATGGTCATGGCTCATAGTGGTCATAGAAAACTCACTATGGTCATAGCTCAAAATGGTCCTAGAAATCTGACAGTGGTTACTATAACTCAGAGTTTCCATGGAGAGCTCACAGTGGTCATAGCTCATAGCTGTCATAATCAGCCCATAATGAGCATTGAGAGCGCACAGTGGTCATAGAACATAGTGGTCATAAGGATCTCACAGTAGTCATAGCTCACAGTGGTTATAGAGAGGTTACAGTGGTCATAAAGGGCTCAGAGTGGTCATACAGGCTCAAAGATGTCACAGAGATGTCACAGTTTTCATAGAGAACTCACATTTGTTATAGCTCACAAAGGTCATAGAGAGCTCATAGTGGTCATAGCTCATAGGAGTCATAGATAGCTCATGGTGGCCATAGAGAGATCACAGTTGTCATAGCTCACAGTGGTCATAGAGAGCTCACAGTGGTTGGAGCTTTTAGTGGTGATAGCTCGCAGTGATCAGAGCACACAGTGGTCTTAAGAGAACTCACAGGTCTCCTAGCTCATAGTGGTCATAAAGATCTCACAGTGGTTACAGATGATAGGCCTCATAGAGATCTCACAGTGGACATAGAATGCGCACAGTCCTCATAGTCAGATCAAAGTGCTCATAGAGAGGTCACAGAAACATCACTGTGGTCATTGAGAGCTTACAGTGATTATACAGAGTTCATCATTGTAATAGAGAGCTCAGTGGTCACAGCTCACAGTTGTCATAGAGAGTTCATAGTGATGATTGTTCACAGTGGTCATAGAGTTTTCATATGGCAAATAGCTCATAGTGGTCCTAGAGAGCTCACAGTGGTCACAACTCACAGTGGTCATAGGGAACTCACAGTGGTCATATTTCATAGTGGTCATAGAGAGCTCACATTGGTCATAGAGAGCTCATAGTGGACATAGAGTGCCTACAATGGCCATAGCTGATAGTGGACATAAAGAGCTCACAGTGGTCATAGAGAGCTCACAGTATTGATAGCTCATAGTGGGCATACAGAGTTCATAGTTGTCCTAGTTCATTGTGGTCATAAAAAAGCCACAGTGGTCATAGCTGACAATGATCATAGAGAGATCACAATGGATATATGTTGTATAGCTCATAGAGAACTACATAGGTTATAGAGAGCTCACAGTTATCATAAAGAGCTCAAAGTGGCCATAGACAGGGTACAATATTCACAGCTAATAGTGGTCATAAAGTGCTCACAGCGGTCTAAGAGAGTTCACCATCATTATAGCTCATAATGATCACAAGAGAGTTCACAGTGGTCATAGCTCATAGGGGTGATAGAGAGCTCACATTGGTCATAACTCCTAGTGGTCATAGAGAGCTGAGTGGCCATAGAGAGATCACAGATGTCCTAGTTAACAGTGGTCATAGATAGCTCACAGTGCTCATAGCTCATATTGGTTATAGAGTTCTCACAGTGGTCATAGAGTTCACAATGTCACAGAGTACTCACAGTGGTCATCTAGACCTCTATGTGGTCATTGAGTGTTCACAATGGTCGTAGGCAGTTCCCAGTGGTTACAGAGTACTCACAGTGGTTGCAGAGAGCTCAAAGTGTTCATAAAGAAGACACAGTGGTCATAGAGAGCTCAAAGAGGTCTTAACTCATAGTGGTTATATTGAGCTCACAGTATTCAGAGAATTCATTGTTGCCACAGAGCTCTAACAATGACAACACAGAGATCACAGTGTCTTAGAGGCTCACTATCATCATAGAGAGCTCAAAGTTCTCATAGATAGGCCACAGTGTTCATAGAGAGTTCACAGTTTTCATAGACAGCTGATAGTGATCACAATTCCTAGTAATCACAGAGAGCTGATAGTGATCATAGGTCACAATGGTCATAGAGAGTTCATAGTGGTAATAGAAAATGCACAGAGTTCACAGAGAGTTCAGACTAGTAATAGGAAGTTCACAGTGGTCATAATGAGCTCACAGTGTTCATAGCACATAGTGGTCATAGAGAGCAGACAGTTTTCATTGAGAGCTCACAGTGATTATAGAGGCTTATAGTAGTCAAAGAGAGCCCCTAGTGGTGATAGAATTCTCACAGTGGTCACAGAGAATTCAGAATGGTCATAGACATCTCACAGTGGTCGTAGAGAGCTTACAGTGCTGATAGGTCATAGTGCTCTTAGAGAGCTCACAGTGGCTTTAGAGTGTTCACAGTGGTCAGTGAGAGCTCATATTGGTCATAGAGATCTCAGAGTATTTATAGACTTCATAGTGGTCATAGTGTGCTCACAGTGCTCATAAATCATAATGTTCATGGAGCGTTCACAATGGTGAAATTGAGTTCACAGTGGTCATAGATCATAATGGTTATAAAGAGCTCATACAGAGTGATCATACAGAGATGACAGTGGTATTAGCTCAAAATGGTTGTAGAGAGGTCACAAAGGTCAAAGAGAGCTCACAGTGGTCATTCAGAACTCACAGTAGTCATAGCTCCTAGTGATCATAGAAAGCTCACAGTAGTCATAGCTCAAAGTGGTCATACAGAGCTCATAATGGACATAGAGAGCTCACAGTAGTCATAGAGAGCTCACAGTGGTCATATGTCATACTTGTAGAGAACTCATAATAGTTATAGAGAGCTCACAGTGATCATAGCTCATAGTAATCATAGAGAGAACACATATGGTCACATATCACAGGGGTTATAGAGAGTTCACACCTGTCATAGTTCATAGAGTTCATAGACAGAATATAATACACAGTGAGAGATCACAGTAACCATAATTCATAGTTGTCTAAAGACCACATAATGATCATAACTTATAGTGGTCATAAACAGCTAACTGTGGTCAGAGCTCATATGGGTCATAGAGAGCTTTCAGTGGTTATAGAGAGCTCAGAGTGGTTATAGCTCATATTGCTCTTAGAGAACTCACAGCGGTTAGAGAGCTAACAGTGGTCATAGAGAGCTCATAATTGTTATAAAGAAGTTTTTTATAGAGAAGTCAAAATGTTTATTGAAAGTTCACAGTGGTCATAGAGAACTCGTAATAGCAAGAGAGAGCTCACAGTGGTCATACAGATCTCATAGTGGCCAGAGAAAGCTTATAGTGGACATATCTCATAGTGATCTTTTAGTACTGACAATGGTCATAGCTTATAGTGGTCATAAGAGAGCTGATAGTGGTAAAAAATGCTCACATTGGTCATACCTCAGAATGGTCATAGAGAGCTCAAAGTCATCATAGCTCATAGTGGCCAAATAGAGCTCACAGTGCAAAATGCTTATAGTGGTCAGAATCTGAAAAGTCTTAAGAGACAAAACAACAATGCAGAAGTCAAAACACATATCCATGAGAAACAAAATCCAAGAAGACAAATGTACCACCAAAAGAATTAACCCAATAAAGATAGATTCAAATCAAGACAAGTTCACGAAAATAGCCAAGAAAACCAGGCCCAGGATAACGACTTTCAAACATGATCATTACAATAATCAATATTGTGAAAGAGGAATCTGAGAGGAGTTAAATAACTGCATCAATCACTTTGAAGACTAATACAAAAGACACTAGGAGGAGTTGAGTAAAACAAAAATAGGCATAAAGCAGTTAAAATAGTCTCAAGCAGAGATTAAAATTGAACAAAAGACAAGTTATCTTCAACCCAGAACTCAACAGTGAGTCTTATTAACAGAATTAACAAATCAGAAAATAGAATTTCAGATCATGAAGAAAAAGTGGGAGTGTTAACCAGCTCAATGGAAAAGGTTGTTAAAAACCAAAAAGATATTTGAGAGGAATATTCAAGAGATATGGGACCACCCTGAAGAAGCCTAATATGTGTATTCATGGAATACAAGAGCAAGAATCCCAAAATACCACACCTGAGGAAATTTTTCAAATAATCATCAAGGAAGACATACCTCATCTAAAAAATGAGAGGCCCCTCCATATACAAGAGGCATTTTGTACCCCAAAATGATATGACCAAAATAGAAACTCACCATGGCAAATAACAGTCAAAACATTTCACATTCAAGACAAAGAAAAGGTGCTGAGAGCTTCAAGGGAAAAAAACAAGTCACTTTTAAAGTTAAACATATTAAAATAACAAATGACTTCTCAAAGGAAACAGTAAAAGCATAAAGAGATTGGAGAGATGTACTTCAAGTATTAAATGAGCAAAAATGTCAACCCAGGCTGATATACTCGGCAAAACTATCCATTATAATCGAGGGAGAAAGAAAAGTTTTTCAGCACAAAGACAACTTGAAAGCTTATATGTCTACCAAACCAGGCCTTCAAAAAATGCTGCAAATGATATTCAAACTTGAAGAAAAATACAAGCATATCCAGGAGGACAGAAGAGAAGTATAATAACACCAAAACCTAAAACCCAAATAATGCACTTTCAAAACCTACTAAACATAAAAAATGTCTAGAACTAAAAATAATTTCTCCATTAAAACACTAAATGTCAATGAAATCACCTCACCAATCAAGAGACAAACATTACAAACTTGCATCAAAAATCACAAACCATCAATCTGCTGCCTTCAGAAAACTCATCTCACCACAAAAGATAGGCACATCCTAAAAGTAAAAGGCTGATCCAAAATTCTGCAAGCTACTGGAACCAGTAAACAGGCAGGGATAACCACTATGCTGTCAGACAAAGTGGACTTCAAACCAAAAAAAAACATAAGAGACACATATGGGTACTACATTTTCATCACAGGCACAATTCACCAGGAAGACTTCACAATGCTGAACATATATATATGCGCCTAATACGGGCCACTCCACTTTCAATACCACTCTCAACATGGGATAGATCTACAGGTCAAAAGCTTAACAGAGACACTTTCGAACTTAATCAAACCCTTACTGAAATGGACCTTACGGATCTCTATCGAACTTTTCATCCACACACCAAAAAATACACATTTTTCTCAGCAGCACATGGAACTGTCTCCAAAATAGGTCACATATTGGACCACAAAACGAATCTGCACATATACAGGAAAGTTGAAATTCTAGCCTGTACCCTATCAGACCACCATGGTATAAAGATTGACCTCCACAATACAACAAACAAAAGAAAATACACTAACTTCTGGAAACATAACACTCTGATGCTGAATGAGAATTGGACTGAGGAAGAAATTAAAAAGGAAATTCAAGATTTCATGAAAATGAATGATAATGAAAATACAACTTACCAAAATCTTTGTGACACAGTGAAAGCTGTCCTAAGAGGTAAGTTCATAGCTCTTAATGCCTACATTGAAAAAATGGGAACATCACAATTAAATAATTTAACAATGCTGCTTAAAGCTTTAGAGACACTAGAGCAATCTGATCCCAAAAACAGTAGAAGAGAGGAGATTAGCAAAATCAGGGGAGAAATATCCAAAATGAAGATAAGGAAAATGATACAGAGAAATCAACCAGTCAAAAAGCTGGTTCTTTGAAATAATCAATAAGATCGATCAACCCCAAGGTAAATTAATCAAAAGCAAGAGAGAGAAAACCCAAATTAACAAAATTAAAAATGAAAATGTAGTTATCACCACTGATATCCAAGCAATTCAGAGCATTATAATATCATATTTCAAAAACTTATACTTTGTGAAATTTGGCAACACAAAAGAAATGGATGAATTCCTAAGTAAGCCCAAATTACCAAAATTGAATTAAAAATTTTTTAATTATTTAAATGTCCTATAACATATGAGGAAATCAATGAAGTAATCTCTAATCTTCCTATCAAGAAATGTCCTGGATCAGATGGATTCAACACAGAGTTCTATCAGACATTTAAGGAGCGAATAACAGCAATACTCCTTCAATTGTTCCATCAAATAGCAAAGAAAGGAATACTACCAAATTCTGTCTATGAAGCTAATATCTTCTTAGTCCCAAAACCTAATAAAGGTACACTTGAAAAAGAAAACTGCAGGTCAGTCTCTTTGATGAACACAGATGCAAAGATTCTTAATAAAGTCTTAGCAAATCGGATTCAAAAACATATCAAAAAGATCATTCACAGGGACCAAGTAGGCTTTATCCCTGGCACACAAGGTTGCTTCAACATATGCAAATCAATAATTATAAATCACCATATAAATCAGTCCAAAATTCAAGACCACATGATACTCTCGATAGATACAGAAAAAGTATTGACAAGATCCAACAGCCCTTTATGATCAAAACCCTAGAGAAAGTTGGAATGGAAGGAACCTTTATCAATATAATAAAAGCTGTATACAACAAGCCTATATCAAGAATTATACTCAATGGGGAAAACCTTGAAGCATTCCCACTTCAATCAGGAACTAGACAAGGATGTCCACTGTCACCACTTTTCTTCAAAATTGTACTTGAAGTCTTAGCTGAGGCCATAAGACAAGAAAGGGATATAAAACGGAAGCAAATTGGCAAGGAAAAAGTCAAGATATCTCTATTTTCAGATGACATGATCTTATACCTGATTATAAATGATCCCAAAAACTCCACCAGGAAGCTCCTGGAACTAATTGAGAAGTTCAGCAGTGTGGCATGATACAAAATAAATGTACAAAAATCAGTGGCCTTCCTATATGCCCAAATGAAAGAAGCGAAAAAGCCCTGAGAGAAACAATCCCACTTAATATAGCCCCTAAAAAAATAAAATACCTTGGCATAAACCTAACCAAGGAAATAAGAGACCATTATAATGAAAACTTTAAAACCCTAAAGAAAGAAATTGGAGAAGATACCAGAATGTGGAAAGACCTCCCAAGTTCCTGGATTGGCAGAATCAATATCACCAGAAGGGGAGGGCATATAGTCTGGCAGATAAAAAGTAATCATTTTGCAAATGGGTGATTGACCCCTCCCTCACTGAGGTTTCCTACTTTTATTACATCTACCCTTGAATGTGCTATTATAACAAGGCTCCAGTTTAACACCTTTTTGTCTCTGACCAGGGAGTGATGTCATACAGTGCCCATCAGGATGGAGAGAAGGGCATTGCAGGAGCAGCAAAACTGCAAAAGAAAATCAACAAACCACAATCCAGAACTTCAGAGACTCTATATCAACCACCAAGAATTAGGCCAGCCTAATCTCTCCCCATCCTGAAGCTCAGGGACATTTATGGAAGAGGGGGCGGTAAGATTTTAAGAGCACAAGGATGGGAGGAGCAATGATATGCAAGATTCTCCACACAAGTTCGGGCTGAAGCCATCATAATAGGACTTTGCATGCCCTGCACAATGTTCAACACACTATTGACCTCACAAAGTCTAGCATCTGCTAAAGGCACCAAGATCCTTGGAGGCAAGGGATTGACAGCCACAGTAATGTTCCTATGCTTAAGAGGAACACGAGAAAGGGTTCAGGGAAATGCCACTGGGTCCTTGTACGTCATCGGAGAGGAGGACCCAGAGGAGAGTTCGGTATACACAATAAAGGACTCTCTGGGAATTGGGAGGGAGACACTGGGAGTTGGGGATGGAGGGGAGGGGGAGCAGGGGGTTCAGGAGGAGGAGGACTGAGAGAGGGAACTGGTGTACCTATTAAGTTTGTATGAGCGGAAATAATAAAAAATGTATTTAAAAAATGACCATCCTACCAAAGGCAATATACAGATTCAATGCTAAACCAACTAAACTCCCAAAGGAATTTTTAAAAGAAGTTGACCAAATGATCTCAAAATTCATATGAAGGCACAAAAGACTCAGGATAGCAAAAACAATCCTGAATAACAAAAACACACCTGGGGGGCTCACCATACCAAACCTTAGTCTATACTAAAAACCCATAGTTGTACAAAAAGCCTGGTACTGGCTCCAAAATAGACACACAGATCAATGGATAAGGGCTGAAGACCCAGATATAAGCCCACACAACTTCGGACATCTGATCTTTGACAAAGGAACCCAAAAAATCCAATGGAAAAATATCTCTATATAAGGCCAGAGACCATAAAAAGTATGGTTGAAAGGGCAGGGAACTCCCTCGAGTTGATTGGACTGGGCCAACAGTTCCTAACAAATCCAATAGCACAGTCACTACAACCAACACTCAACAGATGAGATCTTGTGAAATTAAAGAGCTTCTGTTCAGGTAGAGATTGTAACTGGAGGGCCACACAAAGGCAACACACAGAATGGGAGAAAATCTTCCCTAACCACATATCTGATAGAGCTCTATTATGCAGAGTGCACAAAGAACTTAGAAAACTAAACACCAAGGAAACAAATGGCCAATTAAAAAATGGGCCTTGGAACTTAAAAGAAACTTTACCATGGAAGAATTAAAATATCTAACAAATATCTTTTTTTATAACATTTTTATTATTATTTCCGCTCATACAAACTTAATAGGTAGACCAGTTCCCTCCCCCTCCTCCTCCCCCGAACCCCTTCCTCCCCCTCCCTCCCTCCCCATCTCCCAGTACCCCCCCAATTCCCAGAGAGTCCTTTATTGCGTATGCCTAACTCTCCTCTTGGTCCTCCTTTCTGATGACGTGAAAGGACCCAGTGACATTTCCCTGAACCCTTTCTCGTGTTCCCCTTAAGCATAGGAACACTATTGTGGCCATCAATCCCTTGCCTCCAAGGATCTTGGTGCTTTTAGCCAATGTTAAACTTTGTGAGGTCAATAGTGTGACAGACATGGCGCAGGGCATGTAAAGTCCTATTATGATTGCTTCAGCCCTATCTAGTGTGGAGACTCTTCAAATCATTGCTCTCCCCATCCTTTTGCTCTTACAATCTTACCGCCCCCTCTTCCGCAGATGTCCCTGAGCTTCAGGATGGGGGGAGATTAGGCTGGCTTAGTTCTATATGGATGATATAGAGTCTCTGAAGTTCTGGATTGTGGTTTGTTGATTTTCTTTTGCAGTTTTGCTGCTCCTGCAATGCCCTTCTCTCCATCCTGATGGGCACTGTATGTCACCCCCTGGTCAGAGACAAAAAACTGTTAAACTGGAGTCTTGTTATAATAGCACATTTAAGGATAGATGTAATAAAAGCAGGAAACCTCGGTGAGGGAGGGATCAGTCGTCCATTTGCAAAATGATCTCTTTTCATCTGCCAGACTATATGCCCTCTCCTTCTGGTGAGATCATACCCCCTCAGTTGTACATGATCAGGAACGAATGTCTGTGAACTTAACCAGGTGTCACATGACTTACTTGCATTCCTTGGAGGTCGATATTCTCTGCTGTAACATGGTCCCCTCTCTCCTTGTGTCTGGTGTGGCTCTCCAACCCCATCCCTCCTGTTCACAATCCTTGCAATTACCATATTACATAGATTTACCCTTGAGTGTCTCAATGTGGGCTGGGTGAGTTTGGTACTAGGAGCCACCTATTAGGGAGTACATACGGCGCTTAACTTTCTGGGATTGGGATACTTCATTTAATATAATTGTTTCTAATGACATCCATTTCCCAGCAAACTCCAGTAATTCATCATTTTTGATGGCTGAGTAGTACTCCATTGTATAGATGTACCACAGTTTCTTATCTACTCGTCAACTGTTGGACATTTAGGTTGATTCCATGACTTTGCTATTGTAAACAGTGCGTGCTGGTGCTATCGAGGCGAACCTCTGCTGCATGGGGGGTTATTCCCAAAAGTGGAATAGTAGGGTCATATGGCATTTCAATCTTTAATTTCTTTAAGAATCTCCAGACAGCTCGCTAGAATGGCTGTATGAGTCTGCATTCCCACCAGCAATGTAGCAGGGTTCCCCTCTCTCCACATCCACTCCAGCACTTGTTGTTGTTTGTATTGTGGATTTTTGCAATCCTGACCGGGGTGAGATGGTATCTCAGAGAAGTTTTGATTTGCATTTCCCTGATAGCTAAAGAAGTGGAGCATTTTTTAAGATATTTGTTAGACATTTTAATTTCATCTCTGGTAAAATTTCTTTTAAGTTCTAGGGCCCATTTTTTAATTGGGCCATTGGTTTCCTTGGTGTTTAATTTTCCAAGTTCTTTGTGCAGTCTGGACAGTAGAGCTCTATCAGATATGTGGTTAGTGCAGATTTTCTCCCATTCTGTGGGTTGCCTTTGAGCTCATGTGATAATCTCTTTATCTGAACAGAAGCTCTTTAATTTTGCAAGATCCCAACTGTTGAGAGTTGGTAGCAGTGACTGTGCCATTGGATGTCTGTTTAGGAAATGTTGGCCTAGCCCAATCAGCTCGAGGGAGTTCCCTATCCTTTCAACTATGGTTTTTATAGTCTCTGGTGCTTGATCCATTTGGAATTAAGTCTTGTACATGGTGACAAGTACGGGTCCAGCTTTAATCTTCTGCATGTGGAGATCCAGTTTTGCCAGCACCATTTGTTGAAGATGCTTGTTCTTTTCCAATGGATTCTTTGGGCCCCTTTGTCAAAGATCAAATGGCTGTATTTTTGTGGGCTTATATCTAGGTCCTCAACCCTTATCCATTGGTCTGTGTGTCTATTTTGGAGCCAGTACCAGGCTGTTTTTATAACTATGGATTTGTAGTATAGACTAAGGTTCGGTATGGTAATACCTCCAGCAGTGTTTTTGTTATCTTTGCTATTCTGGGTCTTTTGTGCCTCCATATGAATTTTGAGATTAATTGGTCCACTTCTTTAAAGAATTGCTTTGGGATTTTAATTGGTATAACATTGAATTTGTATATTGCCTTTTTACGATGTTGATTCTGCCAATCCAGGAGCATGGGAGGTCTTTCCACCTTCTGATGTCTTCAGCAATTTCTTTCTTTAGGGTTTTAAAGTTTTCATTGTAAAGGTCTTTTACCTCCTTGGTTAGGTTTATACCAAGGTATTTCATTTTTTTAGGGGCTACAATAAATGGGATTGTTTCTCTCAAGGCTTTTTCACTTCTTTCATTCTGGGCATATAGGAAGGCCTCTGATTTTTGCACATTTATTTTGTATCCTGCCACACTGCTGAACTTCTCAATTAGTTCCAGGAGCTTCCTGGTGGAGTTTTTGGGATCACTCAGGTATAAGATCATGTCATCTGCAAATAGGGATAGCTTCACTTCTTCCTTGCCGATTTGAATCCCTTTTATGTCCCTTTCTTGTCTTATGGCTTCAGCTAAGACTTCAAGTACAATATTGAATAGAAGTGGTGAGAGTGGACAGCCTTGTCTAGTTCCTGATCAAAGTGGGAATGCTTCCAATTGTTCCCCATTGAGCATAATCCTTGCTGTGGGCTTGTTTTATACAGCTTTTATTATATTGATAAAGGTTCCTTCCATTCCTACTGTCTCTAGCGTTTTGATCATAAAAGGCTGTTGGATCTTGTCAAAGGCTTTTTCTGCGTCTATCGAGAGTATCATGTGGTCTTGGATTTTGGACTTGTTTACATGATGAATTACATTTATTGATTTTCGTATGTTGAACCAAACTTGCGTGCCAGGGATGAAGCCTACCTGGTCCCTGTGAATGATCTTTTTGAATCCGATTTGCTAAGACTTTGTTGAGAATCTTTGCGTCTGTGTTCATCAGGGAGATCGGCCTATAGTTTTCTTTTTTAAGTGAATCTTTATTAGGTTTTGGGATTAAGACGATATTAGCTTCATAGAAGGAATTTGGTAGTGTTCCTTCCTTTGCTATTTGATGGAACAGTTTAAGGAGTATTGGTGTTATTGACTCCTTAAATGTCTGGTAGAATTCTGTGCTGAATCCATCTGGTCCAGGACATTTTTGGTGGGAAGATTCGAGATTACTTCTTCAATTTCCTTGTATGTTATAGGGCCATTTAAGTAATTCACAACTTCCTGATCCAATTTAGGTAAGATGTGTTTACTTAGAAATTCATCCATCTCTTCTGTGTTGTCAAACTTCACTGAGTATAAGTTTTTGAAATATGATGTTATAATTCTCTGAATTTCTTGGGTATCAGTAGTGATTACTCCATGTTCATTTCTAATTTTGTTAATTTGGGTTTTCTCTCTCTTGCTTTTGGTTAATTTAACTAGGGGTGTATCTATCTTATTGATTTTTTCAAAGAACAAGCTTTTTGACTGGTTGATTTTTTCTATCGTTTTCTTAGTCTCGATTTCAGATATTTCTCCCCTTATTTTGCTAATCTCCTCTCTTCTACTACTTTTGGGATCATATTGCTCAAGTTTCTCTAAAGCCTTAAGCTGCATCGTTAAGTTATTTATTTCTGATGTTTCCATTTTTTTGATGTAGGCATTAAGAGCTATGAACTTATCTCTTAGGACAGCTTTCATTGTGTCCCAGAGATTTTGTATGTATTTTCGTTATCATTCACTTTCAGGAAATCTTGAATTTCCTTTTTAATTTCTTCCTGAATTCAGTTCTCATTCAGCATCACAGTGTTAAGTTTCCAGGAGTTAGAGTATTTTCTCTTGTTTGTTCTGTTGTGGATGTCCAGCTTTAGGCCATGGTGGTCTGATAGGGCACAGGTTAGAATTTCAACTTTTTTGTATATGTGTAAATTCATTTTGTGGCCCAATATGTGATCTATTTTGGAAAAAGTTCTGTGTGCTGCTGAGAAAAATGTGTATTCTTTGGTGCGTGGGTGAAAAGTTCGATAGAGATCTGTAAGGTCCATTTCTTTCAGGGTTTGATTAAGTTCCAAAGTGTCTCTGTTAAGCTTTTGACCTGTCGATCTATCCCATGTTGAGAGGGTGGTGTTGAAGTCCCCAAGAATTATCGTTTGGGGGTTGATATCTTGCTTTAGGCGCTGTAGGGTTTTATTAATGAATGTGGAGGGGCCCATATTGGGTGCATAAATGTTCAGGATTGTGAAGTCTTCCTGGTGAATTGTACCTGTGACTAAAATGTAGTATCCATGTGTGTCTCTTATGATTTTCTTTGGTTTGAAGTCCACTTTGTCTGAAAGCATAATTGCTACCCCTGCCTGTTTCCTGGTTCCATTAGCTTGTAAGATTTTGGACCAGCCTTTCATTCTAAGGATGTGCCTATCTTTTGTGGTGAGATGAGTTTCCTTAAGGCAGCAGATTGTTGGATTGTGGTTTTCAATCCAAGTTTGTAATCTATGTCTCTTAATCGGTGAATTAATCCCATTGACATTTAATGTTATAATGGATAAATTATTTTTAATTCTGGACATTTTTTATGTTTAGTAGATTTTGTAAGCATGTTGTTTGATATTTATGTTTCAGTGGTATTATACTTCCCTTCTGCCCTCCTGGATACGCTTGTTCTTTTCTTCAAGCTTGAGTATCAGTTCTAGGATTTTTTGTAAGGCCTTGTTTAGTAGACAGGTATCCCTTCAAGTTGTCTTTGTGTTGGAAAACTTTTCTTTCTCCCTCAATCATGACAGATAGTTTTGCCGGGAATATCAGTCTGTGTTGACATTTTTGCTCATTTAATACTTGAAGTATGTCTCTCCAAGCTCTTCTTGCTTTTACTGTTTCCATTGAATAGTCATTTGTTATACTAATAGGTTTACCTTTAAAAGTGAGTTGCTTTTTTTCTCTTGAAGCTCTCAGCACCTTTTCTTTGTCTTGAATGTGGAGTGTTTTGACTATTATTTGTGGTGGCAATCTTCTATTTTGGTCGTATCTGTTTGGAGTGCGAAATGCCTCTTGTATTTGGATAGGCCTCTCATTCTTTAATTGTGGGAAGTTTTCATTTATGATGAATTGAAACATTTTCTCAGGTGTGGTATTTTGGGATTCTTGTTCTGGTATTCCATGAATGCGCATGTTAGGGTTCTTCAGGGTGTCCCATATCTCTTGAATGTTCTCTCAAGTATCTTTTTGGCTTTAACAATCTCTTCCATTGAACTGATTAATTCTCCCACTTTGTCTTCAAGATCTGAAATTCTATTTTCTGCCTCATTTGTTCTGCTGATAAGACTCTCTGTTGAGTTTAGGGTTGAAGATAACTTGTCTTTTAGTTCAATTTTAAACTCTGCCTGAGACTGTTTTAATTGCTCCATACCTATTTTTGTTTCTTGAACTGTTTTTCTCAACTCCTCCAGGTGCCTGTTGTGTTCCTGTTCAAAGTGGTTGATACGGTTGTTTAACTCTTCTCGGATTTCCTCTTTCATAGTATTAATCATGGTAAGGATCATACTCTGAAAGTCGTTATGTTGGGTCTGGCTTTCATGGCGATTTTCTGTGGATTTGTTCTGGTCGGAATTCCTCATTATGGGATTGATTCTTTCAGCAGGAGATTGGTCTTCTTGGGTTTTGTTTCTCGTGGATCTGCACTTTGACTTGTACATTGTTGTTTTGTTTTTTAGGACCTTTCAGTTTCTGTTTTTCACTGAATCCACGTAGTTAGTATTGTTACACTTGCCAGTTATTACTAGTGCTTGCCTTGGATTGGGTATGTCTGTGTATTGTTAGTATTATATCCTAGATGAGGCTACTAGGCTGTTAGTACGTCAGTTGTCAGGTTACGTTACCAGGGGGTGAGTATTAGTTTGGTAGTGCACTTTTACGATTTAGTTTCTTAATGAAATGTGGGGGTGAGTGATGTACTCCCTGGAATTGTATGTTGTGGGGTGGCTGTATGAGAAAGTTGATCTACAGCATTGATACTTTAAAGGATCAGTAAGGTGAAAAGAAAAAGTTTACTGATCTTTGGGCTGGATGAGAAGAAACTCGCCCACGTGATATAATGATTGTAGTGGAGTCCAGATGTATGGCCTGTGCTCCCTTTGTTCCTTAGAATTTTGCTTGAGTTTCCTTTGGGCTCTATTGAATTCTGAGCAGCAGTGTGTCTTTCGTGGACCACGTGCGTAGGTCCCCAGTGGGCCAGAGAGGCAGAGGGTCTGAGGTTGATGGCAGAGTTCTTCACCTGCGATCTGGGAAGGTGGGCGCGGAGAGGGGCGGGGCCCAGGGCAAAGCCGGCTTGCAGTGCAGTGCTACTGGCCGGGCGGCTCCCGGGTGGGGGGCGGGGTGGGGCTGGGCTGGGCTCTTTCGCTCCTTGGCTCAATGGCAGAATTCTTCACCTGGGATCCAGGGGGGTGGCTAGGCGCACGGGGCAGGAGGGTGCGAGGGGCTTGGGTCCGGGGCGGGGCCTAGGCTAAGCTGCAGTCGGCCTGGGTGCTCGCCACTGGGACGTGTGGGGCTCCGGGTTGGTTGGGGGCTGGGCTGGTCTCTCTCTCTCTCACTTACCTTGGGCGGCAGGCGGAGGGCTGCGGGATGCGGGCAGCGGGCGGTGGGCGGGGGCGGGGGCGGGGGCGGGGCGGCATGGAGGGGGCTGGGGTCGTCCGGGCCAGGGGGCGCAGGCCAAGCCGCAGTCGGCCTGGGTGTTCGCCGCTGGGACGCATGGGGCTCCGGGGTGTGTGGGGGCTGGTCTGGTCTCTCTCTCTCTCTCTCTCTCTCACTCACCTTGGGTGGGGGCGGGGCGGTGCGGCGGAGGGGGCTGGGGTCGTCCGGGCCGGGGGAGGGGGGGGTGCAGGCCAAGCCGCAGTCGGCCTGGGTGCTTGCCGCCGGGAAGCGTGGGGCCCTAACAAATATCTTTAAAAATGCTCCACATCCTTAGCCATCAGAAAAATGCAAATCAAAACTTCCCTGAGATATCATCTCATCCTGGTCAGGATGGCAAAAATCCACAATACAAACAATACCAAATTCTTGAGAGGATGTGGAGAGAGGGGAACTCTTCTACATTGCTGGTGAGAATGAAGGCTCATACAACCACTCTGGCAAGCCATCTGGTGATACTTAAGGAAGTTAAAGATATGACCCTACTATTCCACTTTTGGGAATACCCCCCAAAGAGCAAACATTCATCTCGATAGCACAAACACGACCATGTTCAAAAATGTCCAACAGTTGATGACTGGATAAGGAAAATGTTGTACATTTATAAAATGGAATACTACTTAGCAATCAAAAATGAAATTTGCTGGGAAATGGATGGAATTAGAAACAGTTATATTGAGTGAAGTATCCCAGATACAGAAAATTAAGCGCCATATGTACTCCCTAATATGTGGATCCTAGTACCAAACCCACTTAGAGACACACTCAAAGGTAAATCACTGCAATACTCACAGTAATTGCAAAGATTATAAACAGGATGGGAGGGGAAGGAGGGCCACACAAGAAACAATGAAAGAGGGGGGATCATGTTATAGCAGAGAAAATAGGCCACCATCAAGGACTGCAAGTTAAGTAATGAGACATCTGGTTAAGTTCACAAGCTTTCCTTCCTGATCATTTGCAACTGATCGCGTATGATCTCACCAGATGGGGAGGGCATATAATCTGGCAGATAGAAAGTAACCATTATAGAAATGGAAGACTGACCCCCCTTACTGCAGTCTTCTCCTTTTGTTCCATCTACCTTTGAATATACTCTTATAATAAGACTATTTTAAAAGCTTTTTATCTCTGACCAGGTGGAGAGATCCAATACCCATCAGGATGGAGCGAATAGCATTACAGGAGCAGCAAAACTGAAAAAAAATAAAAAAACCATAATTCAGAACATCAAAAACTCTATTATCAAACACCTGGAACCAGGCCAGCCTAATCTCTCCCCATCCTGAAGCTGACGGAAATTTGTGGAAGAGGGGGGGTGGTAATACCATTATGACCACTATGAGCCATGGACAATGAGAGTTCTCTATGACCATGAGCTATTACCACCATTTGATCTCATTTTCCATTATGAGCTCTCTATGACAACTGTGAGTTATGACATCTGTGAGATGCTCTTGTAAGAGCACAAGGATGGGGAGGAGTAATGATATGCAAGATGCTCCACACAAGTTAGGTCTGAAGCAATCATAATAAGGCTTTGCATGACCTCTGCAATGACCAACGTATTATTGACTCCTCAAAATCTAGCATGGACTAAAGGTACTAGCATCCTTAGAAGGTAGGGATTAACAGCCACAATAGTGTTCCTATACTTATGGAGAACACAAGAAAGAGTCCTAGGAAATGCCACTGAGTCCTTACAGCTCATCAGAGAGGAGGGCCCAGAGGAAAGTTTGACATACACATTAAAGGATGCTCCGGGGATTGGGGAGGAGGCACTGGGGTGAGAAGGAAGGGGAAAAGGGAGAACTATGGGATCCAGGCGGGGTTAGAGGGATAGAGGGGTGTGGTCCTCCTTCCCCTCCCATCCTGTTTATAATCTTTGCAATTACTGTTTGTATTGCAGCGATTTACCTTTGAGTGTGTCTCTAAGTGGGTTTGGTACTAGGATCCACATATTAGGGAGCACATATGGCGCTTAATTTTCTGTATCTGGGATACATCACTCATAACTGTTTCTAATTCCATCCATTTCCCAGCAAATTAAATTTGTATAAGCAGAATTAAACAAATATATTAATTATTTTAAAAAATTCATAGTGATAAAGCAGATGCCTAAAGCAAAATAAAACAATTGTAAGATAAAAAAATTCATAGTGGTCATAGAGAGCTCACAGTGGTCATTGATTGCTCACAGTGTTCATAGCTCACAGTGATCATAGAGATCTCATAATGGACAATGAGAGGTAACAGGGGTTATAGTTCATAGTTCTTATAGAGATCTCACAGATGTCATAACTCACAGTTGTCATAGAGAGCTCATAATGGAAAATGAGATCTAATGGTGGTAATAGCTCATGATCATAGAGAACTCTCATTGTCCATAGGTCATCGTGGTCATAGACAATTCACAGTGGTCATAGCTTATAGTCTTCAGGAGAGCTCACAGTGATCATAGATAGATCACAGTGGTCATAGCTCATAATGGTCATAAACATTATATAATATACCTAGAATTCTCATGATGGCCAAAGATCATAGTGGTCATAAAGAGCTCACAGTGGTCATACCTCATAGCCATAGAGAGCTCACAGTGGTCATAGACCATATGGATCATAAAGAGCTCACCGTGGTCATAGAGAACTCCTAATGGTCATTCTGAGCTCAAAGATGTCACAGAAAGGTCACAATCTTCATAGAGACATCACAGTTATAGAGAACTCATAATTGTCATAGTTCACACAGGTCATAGTTAGCTCATAGAACCTATAGATCAAAGTAGTAATAGAGAGCTCATAGTAGCCATAGAGAAATCACAGTGGTCATAGCTCATAGTGTTCATAGAGATATCACAATATTCATAGCTTACAGTAATCATAGAGAGCTCAGAGTGGTCATAGGTTATAGTGGTCATAGAGAGCTCACAATGTTTATCGAAAACTCTCTGTAGTGATAGAGATCTCAACGTGATCATACACAGGTCACCGTGGTCATAGAGTGGTCACTGTTGTAACAGAGAACTCAAGTTTTCATTGTTCACAGAGATCATAGGGAGTTCAAAGTGGTTATAGGTCATAGTGATCATAGAGAACTCATATGCATATAGCTCATAATGGTCATAGAGAGCTCACAATGGTTACAGAGAACTCACAGTGGTCTTAGCTTATAGTTTTCATAGAAAGCTCATACTGGTCATAACTAAAAGTGGTCAGATAGAGCTCACAATAGTTATAGCTCATATTTAAAATTGAGAACTTACAGTGATCAAGACCATAGTGGTTGTAGAGAACTCACAGTGGTTATGGAGAACTCATAGTGGTCATAAAGAGCTCAAATTGGTCAAAGAGAGTTAACAGTATTCATACATCACAGTGTTCTTAAAAAGCTCACAGTGCTCATAGAAAGCACATAGTGGTCATAGCTCATAATAGTGATAGAGAACTCACAGTGGTCATAGATCACATTGGTCATAGAGAGCTCTAATGGACCTTGAGCACCTCCATAGTTCATAGCTCATAGTGGTCATAAAGAGCTCAAAGTGGTCATATAGAGCTCACAGTTGTCATAGCTCACAATGATGATAGAGAGCTTACAGTGGTCCTAGCTTACAGTGGTCATGTAGAGCTCATAATGGACAATGAAACATAACAATGGTCATTGCTCACAGTTGTCATTGAGAGATCACATTTGTCACAACTCATAATAGTGATAGATACCTCACATTTGTCATAGCTCATAGTGGTCATAGCAAGCTCAGAGTGTTCATAGGTCATATTTTTCATAGAAAGCTACAGTTGTTATAGAAAGAATACAGAGGTCACTGAGAGCTCAAAGTGATGATAGAGAAGTGACAGTGGTCATAGCTTAAGTAGGCATACAAATCTCACAGTGCTAATAGGTCATATTTTTGATAGAGAAGTATAGTGGTCTTAGACAGTTCATAGTGGTCATATGGACCTCATAGTAGTCATAGGTCATAGTGGTCTTGTAGAGCATACAGTTGTCAAAGAGAGCTCACAGTGATCATAGCTCATAGTGATCATAGAGAGTTTACAGTGGTCATAGCTGATAGGGGACATAAAGAGGTCACAGTATTCATAGAGATCTCAGAGTGGTCATAGATATCTCACAGTTGTCATGGTCCATAATGGTCATAGAGTGGTTCTAGTGGTAATTGCTCTCAGTGGTCATGGGTGATCATAAAGGACATAGAAAGCTCACAGGGGTCATAGCTCACACTGTTCATAAAGAGCTCATAGTGGTCAAAGCTCATAATGGTCCTAGAGTTATCACAGTGGTCATAGGTCACAGTATTCATAGAAAGCTCAAAGTGGTCATAGACAACTCACCGTGGTCATAGAGAGCTTACACTGTTAATAGAGAGCTGAAAGTGGTCATAGGAAGGTCACAGTGATCAAAAACAGTAAACAGTTGTCATAGGGGATTCTCAAATAACACTGTAAGCCCACTATGACCACTGTGTGGTCTCTATGAAAATTGAGCTCTGTATGATAGCTATGAGCTATGACCACAGTGATCTCTCTATGACAACTATGAGCTATGACCACTATGAGTTCACGATAAGCTATGACTATTGTGAGCTCACTTTGTCCCTTATGACCTTACTGTGACCAATATGAGCTCTCACCATTTTGAGCTCTTTATGTCCATTATAAGTTGTCACCACTCTGAGCACTTCATAACCATTGTGAGATCTCTATGAGCATGGTGAACTATGACCACTGTGAGCCTTCTATGACCAATATGAGATGTGAACAATCTGCAAAATATGACCACTGTGAATTCTCTATAACAAATATGAGCTATGACCACTGAGAGCTCTTTTTGACCACTGCAACCTTTCTATGAGCACAATGCTCATAGACCTCTGCAAGCCATGTCAACTATGAGGACTCTATGGCAAGTCTGCATTCTCTAGGACCATTGTGAACTTTCCATGACCACTATGAGCTATGACTACTGTGAGCTCTCTATGATGATTTTGAGTATTCTATGACCACTGCAATCTCTCCATGACCACAATGAGATATAACCAATGTGAGCGCTTTTTGAACACTATGACTTCTCTATGGCCACTATAAGCTTTCTATGAAGAATATGAGCTATGAACAATATCAGCTCTCTATGACCTCTTTTTGTTATGACAACTATTAGCTCTTGATGAAAGTATGACCTCTCTATGACCACTGTGAGCTCTTTGTGACACACATGAGCTATGACCATTGTGAGAACTCTATGACCACTATGAGCTATGAACATTGTGAGCTCTCAATGAGCACTATGATCTATAACAACTGTGAGCTTTCTTTTTTTAAAAATTTTTTTTTATTATTTTTTATTCAATTGTGCATGTATGCATGTGTGTGCGTGTGTGTATGTATGTGTGTGTAGAAGCACAGACGAATTTGGGAATCACCATGGATGCCTCCACCTCCTCCTTTTTTACTCTGCCCCGGGATTCACAGGCTCCGCCCAACCAGGACCGGAAATGCAGGCCGCCCCCGCTTCCACCCGGCGTCTATACGTGGGGTCTAGGATCCGAACTCAGGACCTTCTGCCTGCAGGGCAGTAGCTTAACCCCTGAGCCACCTCTCCAGCCCCAACTATGAGCTTTCTATGACCACTATAAACTCTCTATGACAATTTGTGCTCTCTATGACCACTATTAGCTCTCTATTTCCATTATGAGCTCTGTATGATAATTATAACCTATAACTTCTGTGAGCCCTACATGACCTCTGTAAGCTATGACAAGTATGAGCTTTTTATGACAACTGAGAGCTCTCTATGACCACTGTGGCCTCTGTATGACCAATTTGAACTTGCAAAAACCACTGTGAGCTCTCTATGACCATTCTGAGGACTCTATGACAATTATAAGCTATGTATGACAACTATGAGTTATGTGACCACAGTGACCTCTCTAAGACCACTATGAGCTATAAGCAGTGTAACCTCTTTATGACCCTTATGCCCTGTTACATCTTTGAGCTCTCCATAACCATTGTTAGCTCTCTATGACCTCTCTGAGATATCACCACTGTGAACCCTCTATGACCACTATTAACAGTGACCACTTTAGCTCTCATTGTCCATTATGAATTCTGTATGATCACTGTGAGAAATCGCCACTGTGAGCTCTCTATCAGTATTGTTATCTATGACAACTATGATCTCTTTATGACCTCTGGAAGTTATGATGGTTCTGAGCACTCTATGGCAAGTTTGAACTTTCAAGGACCACTGTGAACTCTATAGGTCCACTATGAGCTATGACTGGGAACACTCTACAACCAGTGTGAGCTATTATCATTGTGAGTTCTCTATGATCACTGTCAGCTTTTATGATCACTATGAGCTATGACTATTGTGTGCTCTCTATGACAATTTTAAGTTTTTTATGACAACTATGAGCTATGACCACTGTAAAGTCTCTGTAACCGCTATGAGGTGTGACCACCATGAACTCTCTATGACGACTAGGAGCTTTCTATGACCATTATGTGTTATGATCATTGTGAGCTCTCTATAACCACTATGAGATTTGAACAATGTGAAAACTCTCTGGCATTAAGAACCCTCTATTAACACTATGACTATTACCACTTTTAGCTCTCTATGACCTTTGTGAGCTATGAGAATTATGAGCTCTCTATGACCACTGTGAGCTCTCTATCACCACTATGAGATATGATGCAAGTTAGCTCTTAATGACCACTATAAGCTGTGACCACCATGAACTCTCCATGTCAATTTAGGGCTCTCTATATCCACTGTGAACTATGACCACTATGAGCTCTCTATGACCACTATGAGCTATGATAACCATGAGCACTCCATGACAAATATGAGCTCTCTATAACTAATATTATCTATGAACACTGTGAGCTCTCTTTCTTAAATATGAATTATGATCACTGTGAATTCTCTTTAATAATTATGAGTTTTTTACTATGACTGTGAGCCCACTGCACCCCTCTATGACCACTATAAGCTCTTTATGAAAATGAGAGCTTTCAATAAGCACTGTGATCTCTTTATGATAATTTGAGCACACAAGTACCACTGTAAGCCATCTATGACTGCTGTGATGTATCTATGACCATTATGAGATCTGTATGACAGCTATGAGCTATGCCTACAGTGAGCTCTGTCATACCACTATCAGCTCTCTCAGACCACTATGAAATATGAGCACTGTGAGCTCTCTTTGTCCTTTATGATCTCACTGTGACCATTATGAGCTATGACCACTGTGAGCTCTGAATGTCCATTATAAGTTATAACCATTGGGAGCTCTCTATAAACACTGAGAGCTATGACCACTATTAGCCCTCTATGACCACTATGACCTATGACCAGTGTTAGCTCTAATTTTCCAATATGAGCTCTCCATGAGCATTGTGACATATGATCACTATATGGTATTTATGACCACTATGAGCTGTGACCACTGTGAGCTGTGTTTGACCACTGTGACCCCCTCCATGAGCACTACGACCTATAACCATTAAGATCTCTCTATGCCTCTGCAATCTATGACTATTATGAACTCTCTATGGCAAGTATGAGCTCTATATGACCACTGTGAACTCTCTATGATCACAGTGAGCCTTCTTTGACCACTTTGATCTATGATCAATATGAGTTCAATATGACCATTATGAGCTTGAGTAATGTGAGCTCCCTATAAAGATTTTAAGTTCTCTGTGATCACTATGAGCTCTCTATGATCATTATGAGTTATTACTAATGTGAGCTCTGTATGGACATTGTGAGATATGACACTGTGAGCTTTCTTTGACCACTGTGAGCTTTGACAACTGTGAACTCTCTATTGCCAGTATGAGCTATCTATGACCGCCTTGAGCTATGACCACTGTGAGCTCTCTATGACCTCCTGAGCTATGACAACTATGAGCTCTCTATCACAACTCTGAGCTCTCTATGACCACTGTGACCCCTATGACCACTTTCCACTCTCTGTGACCACTATGAGCTCTCTATGATCACTATGAATAATGACCCCAATGAACTTTCTATGACCACTGTGAGCTATGACAAAGTGAGCTCTCCATGACCATTATGAGGTATGACTACTGTGAGCTCTCTATGACAAATACCACCTACAACCATTTTGATCACACTATGACGACTATGGGTTATGACTAGAGTGAGCTCTTTATGACCATTATGACCTATGACCACTGTGAACTCTCTTTGGTTTCAGTGAGCTATGAGCACTATCATCTATAACTACTATGAGCTCTCTATGATCACTATGGAATCTTTATGACCAATGTAAATTCTCTATGACCACTGTGAGCTCTCTAAGACCATTAGGAGCTCTTTGTGCCAATTAGGAGCTACAACCACAGTGAGTTCTCTATGACCAATCTAAGCTGTGACCACAAGGAGCTCTGTAAGACCACAATGAGCTATAACACTGTGAGCTCTCTATAAGCACTAGAGTCCATGACTGCTGTGAACTCTCTTTGGTCACTATGAGCTCTTCATGACCACTATGGTCTCTCTATGACTTCAGTGTAAAAGGATCACTATGACCACTCTATGAAAAGTGTGTGCTTTCTATAACCTTTCATGATCTCTCTATAACTACTTAGAGGTCTTTATAAACAAAGTAAGCACCCTATGACCACTGTGAGCTCTCTATGGCTCTCTATTATCACTGTGAGCTATGAGCGCTATCAGCACTTTGAGACTATTATGAGGTATGACCACTGTGAGCTCTTTGGCAAGTATGAGTGCTCTAAAATCAGTGATCATTCTATGACTATTGTGAGCTCTGTATGACTACTGTAAGCTCTCTATGAGCACTGTAACCAATGACCACTATGAGCTCTCTGAGTACTATGAGCTATGACCACTGTGAGCTCTCTGTGTCAATTATGAGCTATTTATGAGATGTCTATGTCCACTGAGAGCTATGACTACCCTGAGTTACTTATCACTATTTTGAGCTTTTTTTGACCACTGAGCTCTTTTTGACCATTGTGACCTATGATCCCTGTGACTTCTCTATGATCACTCTGAGTTCTCTGTGACCACTATGACCTATGACCACTGTGAGCTCCTCATGAGCATTATGATCTCTCTTGACCACTATGAGTTGTGAACACTATGAGCTCTCTATGACCTCTGTGAGTTGTCCTAACTATGAGTTCTGTAGGAGAACTGTGAGCTCTCAGTGACAACTGTGACCTCTCTGTGACCTCTTTGATCTCTGTATGACCACTACCATGAGCTCTCTATGAGTACTATGAACTTAGAACACTGTCAGCTCTCTATGAACACTATGAACTATGAGCACTTTGAGCTCTTTATGAACACTATGATCTATGACCCGTGTGAGCACACTATGAAAACAATGAGCTCTATATGACCACTGTGAGCTATGACCACTATGAGTTCTCTGACTACTATGAACTATAACCACTGTGAGCTATTAGTGACCATTATAAACTCTCTATGACTGCTATGTGCTATGACCATTATGAGCTCTCTATTACCACTGTGAGCTCTCTGGGATCACATTGAGTTATGAACACTATGATATGATGACTATGAGCTCACTATGAAGAAGGTGAGCTCTCTATGCCCACTGTGAGCTCTCTATGACCACAATGAGCTCTCTATGATCACTGAGAGCTAGAGACGACTACTGTGATGTCTCTATGACCACCGTGAGTCCTATGACCAATGTGAGGTTTCTATAATCACTATGAGCAAAGACCATTACGAGCTATGAGAACTATGAGTTCTTTAGTCCTTTATGACCTGTTTCAGAGAACCATGAGCTATGACCTCTGTGATTTCTCTTTGACCATTGTGAACTACGAATACTATGAGCTCTATATGACCACTATGAGCTATGACCACTGTGATTTCTTTATGTGCACTATGAGATCTCTATGACAGCTATTAGCTATGACTATTGTGAGCTCTTTATGACCATTATGAGCTATGACACTGTGAGCTTCTTATGCCCACTATGGGCTCTCTATGACATATGACCATTCTGAGGTCTCTATGACCTCTATAACTTATACCACTGTGAACTATCTCTGACCACTGTGAGCTCTTAATGACCACTAGCAGCTATGATCACAATGATCTCTCTATGATCACTATGAGCTGTCAATGACCACTATGAGCGATGACAACTGTGAGCTCTTTATGAGCATTATGAGCTATGACCACTGCGAACTCTCTATCACCACTGTGAGCTCTCTAGGAACACTATGACCTAGGACCTCTAGGATCTCTATGACCACTATGAGCTATGAAAACTGTGAGCTCTCTATGACTACTATGAGCTATGACTATTTTGAAATCTCTGTGATTATGATGACTAATGGCCATTTTAAGTTGTCCATGACCAATATGAGTTATGGATACGGTGAGCTCTCTATGAACACTATCAGCTCCCTATGACCACTGAGTTCTCTATGAGAAATGAGCTATGATCACTGTGAGCTCACTATGAACATTAGTAGCTCTTGAAGACCACTGTAAACTATGAACACTCTGAGTTGCCTATAACAACTATGATAAATAATCACTGGGAGTTTTGTAGCACCACGATGTGCTCTCTATGATGAGTATGAGCCATTACCACTGTGACCTCTCTATAATCACCATGAGCATTCTATGACCACTGTAAGCTATGACCACAATGAGCTTTCTATGACAACTGTGAGCCTCCATGACCATGGTGAGCTCACTATGACCATTATGAACTCTCTATGACCACTATGAACTATGATCCTAGTTCATATGAGGTATCCATTTCCATTGTGAGCCCTCTGTGACCACTGTGAGTTCACTATGGCCAATTTGATCTCTCTGTGACAACTTTGACCTATGACCACTGTGAGCTCTCTATGACCATTGTGGACTATGACCACTATGAGCTCTCTATGACAATTGTGAAATCTTTGATGACTGTGACCTCTCTGTGATCACTGTGAGCATTCTATGACCACCAAGAACTATGACCACTTTGAGCTCACTGTGAACATTATCAGCTCTCTATGACCACTGTGAGCTACAATCACTGTGACATCTCTATGAATACTATGAGCTATGTCCATTGTGAGCTCTGTATTAACATCAAGAGCTCTCTATGATCACTATGAGTTATGATCACTGTGAGCTATCTATCTATGACCATGGTAAGCTATAATCACTGTGAGATAATTATGTCCACTATGAGCTATGACCACTGTGATCTGTCTATGACCACTGTGGCCTTTCTATGACCATTATGAGCTATGACTACACTGAACTCTCCATAACCACTATGAGCTCTCCATGATCACTGTAAACAATGACCATTAGGAGCTCTCTATGAGTATTGTACGCTCTCTATCATCACTATGCATTCTCTATGGCCACTCCCTGTTCTCTATGACCAGTATGAGCTATGAACCCTGTGAGCTCTCTATTTCCATTGTGAATTCTCTTTGATCACTGTGAGCTCACTATGGCCACTTTGAACTCTCCATGACCATTATGAGCTATGAACACTATAAATTCTCTATGACAACTGTGAGCTATGACCACTATGAGATCTGTATGAACTCTGTGAGCTCTCTGTGACCACGGAGCTATCTATGACTATTGTGATCTCTCTATGACCATGATGATCTATGACTACTCTGAGTAATCTGTGGCCACTATGAGCTCTCTATAACTACTTTGAGTTTGGACCACTTTGAGAGCTTTATGTGTACTGTGAGCTATGATCACTATAAGTTCTCTATGACCATTGTGAACTCTTTATGAACACTGTGGACTCTGACCACTACCAACAGTCTATAACCACTGTGAGCTATGACCACTATGAGCTCTGTATGACCATTGTGAAATCTTTGATGACTATCACCTCTCTATGACAACTTTGAGCTCTCTCTGACCACTTTGAGCTATGACCACTGTGAGCTCTCTATGCCTTGTATAAGGTATGAAAACAGAGAGCTCTCTATAACCACTGTGAGCTCTTTATGTCCACTATGATCTATGACCACTGTGAGCTCTATGTGAAAATCATTAGCTTTCTATGAGTACTATGAGCTATGATCACTGTGAGTTATAACTACTGTGAGATCTCTATGATCATTAGGAGCTATTACCACTGTGAGTTGTCTATGACCAGTATGAGCTCTCTATGACTACTAAGAGCTATGGTCATTGTGAACTCTCTATGACTGTTATGAGCTATGAACACTCTGAGTTCTCTATGACCAGTATGATGTGTTATCACTGTGAGCTCTCCAAGATCATTATGAGTTCTGCATGACCAGTATAATCTATGATGACTGTGAGTTATACCCATTGTGAGCTATGACCAACTTGAGCACTCTCTGGCCATTGTGAGCTCTCTAGGACCACTGTGATCTTTCTTTGAACACTATGAGCTGTGACAATTTCAAGCTTTTTATGACCATTATGACCTATTACCATTGTGATCTTTCTAGAGCCACAAGAGAACTCTGTCATCACTATGAGCTGTGACCACAATGGCCAATTGTGAGCTCAGTATAGCCAATGTGAGCTGTCTATGTCCAATATGACATATGAACACTGCAAGCTCTTTATCACCACTATGAACTATGACCATTGTGGGCTCTCTATGGCCACTATGAATTATGAGCACTGTAAGCTCACTATTCCCATTGTGAACTCTCTCTGACCACTATGAGCTATGATCACTATGAGCTCTCTATGACCACCGTGAGCTCTCTATGATTACTGTGAGATCTCTATGTCTAATATGAGCTATGACCACTCTGAGCAACCTGTGACAAATATGAGCGATAACCACTGTGAGCTCTCTTTTAACACTGTGAGCTATAACCACTGGAAGCACTCTATCCACAGTCTAAGGTGTGAACATTGTGAACTCTCTATGACCAATGTGAGCTCTCTATCACCACTGAAAGCTCTGTATGTCCAGTCTGAGTTCTCCATGACCATTATGAGCAATAATGACTGTGAGCTCACTATGAAATCTGTGAGCTCTCTATGAGCACAATGAACCCTCTATGACCACTTTGAAATATATGACAACTTTGACCACTCCATGACCACTTTGAACTCTTTATGACCATTCTGAGCTATGGCCACTGTAAGCTCTTTATGACAACTATGAGCTAGAAGCACTGTGAGGTCTCTATGACCACTAAGAGCTATGAGCATTGTGAGATCACTGTGAACATTATTAGCTCCCTAAGACCACTTTGAGGTATGACCACGGTGAGATCTGAGAACTATATTTTGTCTATGACAACTATGCATTATGATTACTGTGAGCTGTCAAGGACCACTATAATCTCTGTATGTCAAGTATAAGCCATGACAACTATGATCACTGTATGACCACAGTGAGTTCTCTATCACCTATGAACCATAAACACTGTGAGCACTCTATTTCCAATATCAGCTCTCCTTCTCCACTGTGAGCTCATTTTGGCCATTATGAGCTCTTTATAACCAATATAAACTATAACTACTGTGAACTATCTATGATCACTGGGAGCTGTGAACACTATGATCTGGGTATGACTGCCATGAGCTCTCTATGACCACTGTCACCTCTACATGAACACTGTGAGCTCTCTATGACCACTATGTGCTCTCTATGAATTCTATGGACTATTACAACTATGTGCTCTGTATGAGAACTGTGAGCTCTTAGTAACAACTTTGATCTCTCTGTAACTACTTTGATCGCTGTATGACCACTGTGAGCTCTGTATGACTACCATGAGCTTTCTATAAATACTATGAACTTAGACCATTGTGAGCTCTCTATGACAACTATGAACTATGGTCATTTTAAGCTCTTTAGGACCACTACAATCTGTGACCAGCGTGAGCTCTCTATGGAAACTATGAGCTCTCTATGACAACTATGAGTTCTCTATGACCACTATAAGCTATGACTTCTGGGAGCTATCAATGACTATTATGAGCTCTCCATGACTGCTATGAGCTATGACTATTATAAATTCTCTATCACCACTGTGGGCTCTGACCAGCATGAGGTCTCTATGACCAATGTAAAATCTTTCATGATTGTTACCTGTATATGAACACCATGAACTCTCTAGGACTTCTACAAGCTATGACCACTGTGAGCTCTTTATGATGAGTAAGAGCTGCGACTATTGTGATCTATGTGACCACTGTGAGCACTCTATGACCACTATGAGCTATGGCCACTGTGAGTTCACTATGATCATTATTAGCTCTCTATTGCCACTGTGCACTATGACCACTTTGAGCTCTGTTTGACAAATATGAGCTGTGACCACTCTGAGCTCTCTGTGACAAAAATGAGGTATGATCACAGTAAGCTCTCTATGACCACTATGAGGTATGACTACAATGAGCACTCTATGACCACTGTGAATTCTCTATGACCACTATGAACTCCCTATTACCCCTATGACCTCTCTATGACCCCTATGAGCTCTCTATGACCACTAAGAGCTTTGACCACTGTGAACTCTCTGTTTCCATTTTTTAAATTCTCAGCTCCCTATGACTACTATGAACTATGACAACTGTGAGCTCTCTATGACCACTGTGAACTGTGAATGACCACTGTGACCTATCTATAATAACTGTGAGATCTTTATGACAACAATAAGCTGTGGCAACTCTGAGCAATCTATGACCAATATGAGCTATGGCAACTTGGATGTCTCTGTGAAAACTATGAGCTAGGACCACTGCGAAGTTTCTATGACCACTATGAACTATGACCACTCTGAGCTCTCTATGGCCACTATGAGCTCTTTATGACCATTAAGAGCTTTGACCACTATAAGCTCTCCATTTCCATTGTTAACCTCTCTGTGACAACTGTGAGCTAATCATGGCCATTATCAGCTTCCTATAACCACTATAAACTATGACCACTGTGAGCTCTCTATGACCACTGTGAGCTGTCTGTGACTACTGTGAATTCATGTTTCCTCTGTGAGCTAGCACCACAGTGAACTCACTATCACCAATTTGAGTTTTCTGTGAACACTCTGAGTTCTCTATGACCACTTTGAAATCTTCGATGACTCTGGCCTCTTCATGACCACTTTGACCTCTTTATGACTTTGAAATATGATGACTGTGAGCTTTATAAAACCAGTATGAGCTATGAGCACTGTGAGATCTCTATGTTCACTATGAACTCTCTATAACCACTGTGAGATTTTTATGGCCATTATAGGCTTCCTATGACCACTATGATCTATGACCACTATGACCTCTCTCATACTACTTTGAGCTCTCTATGACAAGTGTGAGCTCTCTAGGATTACTGTGAACTCCTTATGATCATTTTGAGGTCTCTATGTCCACTATGAGGTATGACCACTGTGATAACACTATGAACATTGTTAGCTCTCTATGACCACTGTGAACTCTCTATGACTGCCATGAACTATGACTACTTTGAGCTCTTTATGACTGCTATGAGCTCTCTATGTCAAGTATAAGCCATGACCATTTTGAGCTGTCTTTGTCTTCTGTAAGCTCTCCAAACTAATGTGAGCTCTCTATGGCCATTATGTGCTCCCTGTGATGAGTATGAGCCATGACCATTATGAGTTCTCTATGACTGCTATGAGAAATTACCAGTATGATCTCTCTTTGAGGACTGTAAGTTCTCTCAGGCCACTGTGAGCTCTCTATGGCCACAAGAGTTTTCTAACAAATTATGAAGTGTGACCACTATGAGCTCTCTGTTACCACTGTGATCTTTGACCACTATTACCTCCTTATTACCACCTCGAGCTATGATAACTGTGAGTTTTTTTTATTATTTATTCAATGGTGCGTGTATGCACGTATGTGTGTGCATGTATGTGTGTGTGTATGTAGAACCACAGACGAATTCGGGAACCACCACGGACCATCTCCACCTCCTCCTTGTTTACTCTGCCCTGGGATTTACAGGCTCTGCCCTACCAGGACAAGAAATGCAGGCCGCCCCCGCTTCCTCCAGGCATCTATACATGGGGTCTAGGATCCGAACTCAGGATCTTCTAAGCCTGAGCCACATCTCCAGCCCCAACTGTGAGTTATTTATGACAATTATGATCTCTCTATGACCACTGTGAGCAACATATGATAACTATGAGCTCTCTATGACCACTACAACCTATAATCACTGTGACCTTTTTTATCCACTATGAGCTATGATCACAGTGAATTCCCTTTGAACACTGTGAGCTATGTTCAAAATGACTTATGACCAAGTGAGCTCTCTTATAACATTATGAGCTATAACCACTTTGATCTCTCTATGTCCACTATGAATTCTCTATGACTACTATGACCTATAAACACTATGAGTTCTGTATGACCAATATGGGCTACGACCACTTTGAGCTCTCTATTAACACTCTGATCTATGACCACTTTGAGATCGCTAAGACTAATATGAGCTTTTATCACTGTAAGCTCTCTATGAGCATTATGAGCTTTGAGCACTTTTATCTCTCATTATCCATTATGAGCTCTCTATAAGCACTGTGAGCTCTCCATGACTGACCACTGTGAGGTATGACCACTGTAATAAGACTATGCACATTATTAGCTCTCTATGACCACTGTGAATTCTCTATGACCAGTGTGAGCTCTTCATGATCAGTATAAGTCATGAGCCCTGTGAGGTCTCAATTGTAGCAGTCTTGAGGACTTCCTGGAGAGCCTTGGAAACAGGGAGAAGCAGGTGCAAAATGAACGTCCCAGACTCTGGGAATCAGGTGAGTGACAAAGCAGGCCTGCAGGCTTGCAGGTTCATTTATTGTAACTATTGGGCACTTATATACCCCAGCCAACATTCCATAAGTTCCAATGGGGGCTTTTGCTGTGTTGGCCTGTCTGGGTTGGCCTGTCTCAGTGAGGCAGTTTGACATCAGCACCTGGCACTGCAGCAAATTCTAGCTTGGGAAAGAAGCATTCGTGCATGTGGCCAATACAGACAATACAGGCCTGCTAGTGCATTCCCCTTTCATATCCATCCTTTCTATTTACTTTGACAGCCAATGGGAGCCAGAGTTCTTTACTCTGACCTTGTTGACCCTGCCTCAGAAGGCATAAAGCATGATGGACCATGCCTGTCTTAGACTGTCCTGTCTTACAGGATCTTATCCATCATTCACTCCAGCCTTCAAAAGACCTCATCTCTGGAAGGGATGTAAGAATATATAGATAGTAGGTGAGACCAAGGCCTCATGAATCTTTGCAAACCAAGATTGAAGCACATTTCTAGGCAGGACATGGCTTAGATATTCAAGGGCCATAAGCACTTATAGCATGGTTTTCTTGATGGAGCACTGCTGTGATATATGCTAAAGGAGACACTTAAGCAATATAATTAATCAAAGAAGAATTCCTCCTATGATAGCATAAGTTACAATCTAAGAGGGATCAAAGAGCCTTTTAAAGTTGTTCCAGATTATGGTTGAAAACCCAGTATCTATAGGCAGGGGAGCCACATGTGTTATATTAATATGTTCTATCTGTTGGCTCAAAGTCGATGAGTAATTAAGGAAGGCCTGGAACTAAGATCCCTTGATGTACTGAGAAAGTTGTTCACAAGCCTTGGAAATATTTGAAACCCAATAAGGTGGTAAGCCTTGAAGGCCAGGTCAGACACCTGTTGAAAATATATGTGGCAGATTGTAATATGGGATCAATATATCACATATATATTGATCCATAACCCGTGAGCATATCCAATGTGATGGCAAGACCATACTGAAGGTTGAGGCAGGCTTGTGCTTCTTCCTGATCAGCATATGCAGAGTACCAATTCAGGAAAATAGCCAGCTCCAAGAATGCCTTAAGGAGATGATATCAATCATAATGGGTTTGGAGCTGCATGGCCCATTGGTGCAGAACCTGTTCAAAATAAGGGCAGTCAGGGCCTGATTAATTGGCTGTCTTACAAATCAGAGAAAGATCAGAAAGCTAGGTAGGTTCCCAAGACTGTCACCTTCTCAGGAAGACTATGACTTTCTCCTGGGCAGAATAAGCATTTGGGAATCCACAGGGGTAAGTCTGCAGATGGAGACACACAAAGACACCTACGACTCCAGGGGAGCCCTGGGTCTGGGTTAGGACAGTTGTATGTCAAAGGCATTCTGTCACTGTAAAGCCATTAAAGTGCATAAAATGGAGGAAAATATTAAATAAGGTGTATCTGAGTAAGTCCTAAATCTAGCTGGAGGATGGTATTACAAAGATTTTCCTGGGAGGCCATTTCTTTTTTTTTTTTTTTTACTTTGTGAGCAATCAGTTGACACCTTTTTTTTTTAAATTTTTTTATTTCAGCTCATACAAACTTATTAGGTACACCAGTTCCCTCCCTTCCTCCTCCTCCCCCCGCACCCCCTGCTCCCGCTCCCCACCCCTCTCCCTCCCCATCCCCCAGTGCCTCCCGCCCCAATTCCCAGAGAGTCCTTTCTTGTGCATGTCTAATTTTCCTCTGGGCCCTCCTCTCCGATGACGTACAAGGACCCAGTGGCCTTTCCCTGAACCCTTTCCCGTGTTCCCCTTAGGTATAGGAACACTGCTATGGCTGCCAATCCTTTACCTCCAAGGCTCTTGGTGCCTTTAGCAGATGCTAGACTTTGTGAGGTCAACAGTGTGTTGGACAATGCGCAGGGCATGCAAAGTTCAATTATGATTGCTTCAGCCCTAACTAGTATAGAGTAACTTATATATCATTGCTCCTCCCATCCTTTTGCTCTTACTCTCTTACCACCCCCTCTTCCGCAAATTTCCCTGAGCTTCAAGATGAGGAGAGACTAAGCTGGCTTAGTTCTAGGTGGTTGATATAGAGTCTCTGAAGTTCTGGATTGTGGTTTGTTGATTTTCTTTTGCAGTTTTGCTGCTCCTGCAATGCCCTTCACTCCATCCTGGTGGGCATTGTATGTTACCCCCTGGCCAGAGACAAAAAGCTGTTAGAGTCTTGTGATAAAAACACATTCAAAGTAGATGTAATAAAAGTGGGAAACCATACTAAGGGAGGGGTCTATCACCCATTTGCAAAATGGTTACTTTTTATCTGCCAGACTATATGCCCTCTGGGAGGCATTTCTTATCTAAGATATATAGAGCCCATGACTGAGAAAAAATTATAAGTTGACTCTTTCATATTGAAATTTAAGATTTTGTAATTGTTATCTAGGCCCATTACCAAAATTTTTGTCTTTAACTGATATGGCCCTTATAAAGCAGTTATGTATTTAGGAATTAAGATTTAAGGAGTAACCAAAGCTCTATGTAAAGATGGAAACAATTGAAAAACATTGAAAACATGAAGCTTAATTCTTAATTTCTAATTTCTGAGGCTCAATGTTTTTTCTATAGTATGGAAGAAGCACAACATAACATTTTCTTTAATCATCATCTCTAATTTTTAATCTTCTCGTAAATCTAACATTCCACAAACTTTCATAACATACTTTAACATTATTTTAAGTAACCAACTCATAAATCTCCTGTACATAAGCCTTTTCATAAACCTTCTGTACATACTTTAACTTTCTAAGTAACATATTTATTTCCTTCATATCTTTTTCTACTTGATGTTCCCTTCTGTTTTCACATTAACTATCCCTCAAGAAATGTTTTTTAGAGGCAGCAATAATAGTAGACCTCATCTTTAAAGGAAATTAAGAGGTGAGTCTGATTTGGCAATTGTGTAGATAATATACATTTATATATAATCATTTATAAATGTATACATTGAATTCCAAGATATTGTAGCTCTCAATTTACTTATCTACTTTAACATTAAGCAACCACAAAATTTGTATCTTTAAAATACATGAACTTTATAGGGGTTGGAGAGGTGGCTCAGAGGTTAAGCCTCTGACTTGCAGGCAGGAGGTCCTGAATTCAGATCCTAGACCCCACATATAAATGAGGGCCTTAAGCGGGAGTGTCCTGCATTTCTGATCCTGGTAGGGCAGAGCTTGTGAACACTGAGGCAGAGTAAACAAGGAGGAGGTGGAGGCGTCCATGGTGGTTCCAGAATTTGCCCATGGTTCTACACACACACACACATATATATACACACACATACATATACACACACATACATACATACACATGCATACACGTGCAATTCAATAAATAATAAGAATAAATAAATAACAAGAATAAAAAAGTTTACCTGTTTAAAAAAAAGAAAAAAATTATAACCTCTGCAATTACCAATACCAAGTAGAGCCTCCCCCAAATCCATGACCTAGAAAGTCCCCAATTTCTGTAGGTTTTCTTCAAAAATTTGTTTTTTAAGAATTTTTGAACTATCTCAAAAAATATTGACTAATGTACAAGAAGCAAGCAGCTAGGAAAAACTCATGGAATCCATGAGAAACAGGCATGGAACTATAGAAAATGGTCTCAAAGCACTAGAGGGACATGAGGGGCTAGGGCGTGAAAGATGGCTGCCAGGGCCAGTATATTTTCCATCTAGGCACGCCCAGGGAAACTGTTTTCTTCTAGTTCATTAACTCTCATTGGGTCCAACCCAGTTGCTCTTAGGTCCAGGTGGGGCTAGAGACCAAGTTGTTTGTTGGATATGGAGAGCTCATTTCCATAATCCCTTCATGGGGCAGTTGGATATCTTATCTCTCAGAGTATTAGTTTGTCCATTCTTTAGCAGGAGTGTTTCTTTGGGGTGACTTCAGCTCTGGGGGATGATCGTCAAGAATGTCAAAGATCTTCAAAGACCCTAGAGATTGTCCCAACAAAGACTGTTCTAAACCTTCCTATTGTACCCCTTAACCTTCTGAGGACTGACACTACTGCTCAAGGGATGAGAGGCAACTACCACTCTGTCTACTTCCTGCTGAGTTGGGACAAAGGAAGTGTGAGTAGTCAATGATCCTCATCTATGAAGTGCTGAGATGGTCTAGAGGTCTTTGATGAATGACTTTACTACTTTTAGGTCCATCTAAAAGAGACAACAGATAAATTAAGCCTAAAAGATTGACCTGAAATAGGCACTACCTTTATCTGGTGGAAAAGCCAACAGCTGTAAGTAAGTAACTTACATATTGAAGACCTTTCTCCTTTGGTAGCTATAAATCTGTGAGGTCACATTCTAAGTCCTGTCCAAAAAAATATGTAAACTTCCTGAATTTTGGGACAGAACAATCTAAATTAGTTTGCTTCTTCCTTCTGGATTCTTACAGTAAACTGGCAGAGAGGTCCTTTTGGGAATAAGGGAATGTGAAAAAACATATGCAGTGGACATTTTTCCCTCACATGGAAAGTTCTATATATCTCTGAGCATTATTTTAGGACCACTCCACTGATCTAAATGAAGAGCCAGCTTTGATTTCTCAGTGGAGCTAGTCTAACAGCATTCTGTTCTCTGCTTTTTCATGGTTTAAATCTTTTAAATTTGTCATTGCCATTTTCCTCTGCCAAACACTAAGCTTAACTTCAGGCAAGCTTTTAGGAAAAGAGCAAAACTTTACTAAACTTTCCACTGACATATCTGCAGCTTTAACTCTACAGCACAAACTGTCTTTCTTAAGCCTCTAAACCACAAGCTTTCTGCTACATGTTATCTAATTACATCATTTTCAGAAACCTATGATTTTTTTTGTTTTGTTTTGTTTTCTTTCCCTGTCTGCAAGGAAATTTCAAGGTTTTCAGCTTGGATGTGCCTGCTAGTATTCTATCTATTCCCTTCAGCAAGTGTTAAGTTTATGATTTCCTTTTTTTTTTCTTTTTCTTTCCTTCCTTTCTGTTTGAAAAATATTTTTTTTTAATCTTCAAAGGAACTCCTTGTGTAACTTGGGCCAAAATCTTGCAAGGAAAAAGGAAACGTGAATCTAAGTTGACCCATATGCACTTAGAATCTTTTGAAAACAGACTATACTAGGTCCAGATTACCCTGATTCTATTTTATTTCAAGGGAATGGGGTCTGGATAAGGTGAAGACGTGAAATTCCTGTTTACATTAGTACGAGTACACATGGGAGCATGGAATTAGAAACCAGATTTGTCCCCAAGAAAGGGTATGTGCTTTACTGATCATCAAGGTAATTGGCTGCCTATTTCAGGTGCTTTGAGTCTTTGTCTATATAAGCTGATTTGTTACCCCCAATAAATGGATATCTTGCTTTGACAAACTCCCCATCCGTGGCCGAGTCTCTGGAGGGCAGAGGCGGAGGTGCAGGGTCAGGCTTTACTTATCTTCCTCATTACAGCCAGGAGCTGTGTAACTGAGTGAATGAATGAGTGAGTGACGGAGTGTCGCCTTGACAGACTCCCTGCTGTGTCTGGAGTCCCCTGGATTTGGGTAGGGGTAAAGGGCCTACAGCATATTCGCCTTTCTCCACCCCGATGGCCTGGAGCCATCACATTGTGTGCCTGGGGGAATTGCCCCAGCATTCTGGTGCCCCATGTGAGGAAGCTTCTCAAAATGGGTGGAGCTAAGCAGACTTTGGGGTATGTGAAAACTTTGGAAATATGGGGAATTCATCGTGCAAGAATAAAACAGTGCCAGCAGCACTTGGATCTATACTAAGAAGCCAGGGCATAAAGGTTACAAGCTCTGCTATTTCAAAAATGTGGCAAACAGCCCTTGAATTAGCACCTTGGATCCAATCGGGTAATGTGTTTTCGTCCACTATCTGGACTCCAGTGAAAAATCTGAGAAGTGGGAGGAACATTTTGGGGTGTCCCATTCTCCAGGATTTTACTACATTGTTTCTGCCCTTGAGGCAGCATTACGTCCCTATCCAATCCAGCCTCCACCAGAGGCAAAGGCAAAGGAGGAGGTGGAGGAGCCGCCAGAGCCGGCTTCTAGCTCCCCAGGCAAAGGGGGAGGGCCCCAGCCATCGGAGCCAAAAATAAGCCATCCTGGGTGCCCTTCTGCGCAGTGGGGCAGGGAGTGCAACAGAGATTCTGTCTGGCCACCGGCCGGGGTCAAGGAGCAGCAGCTCGAGGAAACACTCTGTGAGAATGCAGGGCCGGGAAAGTAATGAGAAGCAGCCAGAGCAGCTTCTAGCTCCCCACACAACTTCGGAGCCACCGCAGCAGAGTAGAGATTCTGTTCCGCCGCCCGCAAGGGATGCAGGGAAGGAAGGTGAGGAAAACCTCCGTGGGACCGGCCGGCTGAACCGCGGATGGAGGAAAGCAGCGGGAAGCGGGCCAGTGACTTAGAGGAATTCACACTGGGCCAAGGTGCCCCAGCACTGGAGATTGGGAAAAAATCATGGGGGAGTAAAACCAGACATGCCAGGCAGAAAGCCCCGGGGAGCAGAGAGAGGGAGCAGAGCTGCCAGAGCTCCTAGAACTAACAGACCCTGAGAGCAAATGGCTCAGACAGGGGCGGGGCTGCTCCCACCTCCTGACCTGCAGGTCAGGGAGTGGCCAGGGATGGTGCTTGGCATGGACAGTTCCTTTCACCGAGATTTATCCCTACTCATGGGGGAGGGGCCGCATGCAGTCCAGTGGCTGGAAAAAAATACAAGTCAGCAACTGCAAAGTGGGACTGGTCTGCGAAGTGGGACTGGTCTGGGGAGCGGGACTGGTCTGGGAAGTGTGACTGGGACAGGTCGCCAGTAGCCAGACTTATCTCCCTTCAAGAGGGAATGGGGCGCAGGTGGGCTGGACAAGAGTTATTCCCCGCTCACCCTCACCAAAATTTCTTCTGAACAGGCGCTTGGGTACACTGGTCCCTATCAGGCTAAAGCAGGGAATCCAGAGCTGGAGCCCAAGTGTACTGAGAACCTAGATACAGAGGGCAATTGCCCTACAGTATGGTATCCCTGGGCACTTTGAGGTGGTTGCAAGCACAGGAAGCTTTTGTGTGGCCTATGTCCCAAACATGGGAATTTCCACTGGAGGAAAGATTGCCCCCTGAACCCCAGGGCCCAGGGGTCGAGCACCCTGGTGGTGATTAATGTAATGGCCTGAATCTCTTAGCTTCCCTCCGATGGGAAAAAGGAGTTTGCCTCTGATATCCAGCAAAAGAAGGCCCAAAATGCCAGGTTGAGCATCTCATAAAAACCTTGGGTTTAACATGCAAATGGGAAGCCTCTTTGTTTCTAGACTAGGGAGCACAAGATCCCAGCTTCATTCCTAGGCTTTTGTCAATCTTTGATTTTACTAGAATGTTAATGATCAAGAAAATGACAAGTTCATCAGTCACTCACAAAGTAACTACTGACATTCCTTATATGCTTAACAATGTTGCTTTTAGACATTCCCTCATTTAATAAAACAAAATAGACAGTCCACATGGTTTTAAACAGGTTTTAAGATATGATCATAGAGATTATTCACAGCTGCCAGAGAAATAAGGTCTTCAGTATGCAGATTAATTCTTAGTTTTACACCAAACAAAGACAATGACTATTCAAGGTTAAGTAATAGGTTTTCTTTACTAACTTTTGCCTATACCCACTGTAAGATTACTGAGCTTGTTTGGTTAATTGAGGATGCCAGGGTGCTTTCTCACTCTTAGCACCCCATTTCAGCAGGAAGCAGCCAGAACAATCGTCAACCCTTATCCCCTGTGCAGTCTGGATCCTCAAATAGGCTAAAGGTGAAATAGGCAGGTTTAGAACAGTCATGCTGGGATGGGTCTCTCAAGGTCTTTAAAGGTCTTTAAAATTCCAAAAAGACATCCCTCTGCTAGATGACCCCATACTCAACTAATTAAAGGTCCAACTATTAAAAAAAAAAGGAGGAGTAAGCTCACACCAACAGCTAGGGCTGGCATTATTTACCATCAACATTTTAAATTTTCAAAAAATTGATCTGGGTTTGACCTAACATCTAGAAAAAATTGTTCTCTTAATAACTACATCGCTTAAGTGTTTCCTCAGCACATTTCTCAATAGCACTCCATCTATGAGACCACACTACAGACATCCATGCCAAGGCCCCCCCAGAGACACGATTCAAGCTTGGAGGCTTGTGAGGCCTTGGTCTAATGACAGATCAGGCAGGCCTGTATTGCCTGTGTGAGCCACATGCAACTTCCCCAAGCTACCTGCTGCCATGCCTGGTGGTGAGGACAACTTGCCTGACTGAGAAGACCAACTGGGACAGGACAACAGTGAAAGCTCATGCGGGGACTTATGGGACATTGGACATATGTATAGTTAATTGTAAAACACCGTCTCTATTAAAACAAAAAGGGGGATATGTTGGGCCTGCCCAGAGATAACAGTCTGGGAGGGAGTGAGCAGGGCATGGCTTAGCACATGGGGCCAAAGATGGCACTGGGAGCTGGTGTCCTAGGCGTACCCCTGATCACGTTACAGAGAGTCCTAATTGGCTTATAGGAGCCAACATAGATTTATGTTTAGTCTGACCTATGCAGAGTATGTGCTTTACTAACCATCAAGGTAATTGGCTGCGTATTTTGCACACTTTGAGTCTTTGTCTATATAAGCTGATTTGTTACCCCTAATAAACTGAGATCTTGCTTTGACAAGCTCCCCATCCGTGGCCGAGTATCTGGAGGGCAGAGGCGGAGGTGCTGCAGTCAGGCTTTACTTATCTTCGTCGTTATAGCCAGGAGCTGTGTAACTGAGTGAATGAATGAGTGAGTAATGGCGTGTCACTCTGACAGACTCCCTGCTGTGTCCGGAGTCCCCTGGATCTGGGTAGGGGTAAAGGGCCTGCAGCATATATGCCTTTCTCCGCCCCCACGGCCTGGAGTTGTCACAGTGTGTGCCTGGGAGAATCGTCCCAGCAATCCAGAGTACACAAAGAAAACTAAACACCAAGGAAACAAATGGGCCAATTAAAAAATGGGCCTTGGGTCTTAAAAGAAACTTTACCACTAAAGAAATTGAAATGTCTATTAAGTATCTTAAAAAATGCTCCACTTCCTTAGCCATCAAGGAAATACAATTCAAAACCTCCCTGAGATATCTCCCTGAGATATCCAGTCAGGATAGCAAAAATCCACAATATAAACAACACTAAATGCTGGTTGGGATGTGGAAAGAGAACTCTCCTACATTGCTGGTGGTAATGCAGGCTTATACAACCACTCTGACGAGCCATCTGGCTATTCTTAAAAAAGTTAAAGATTAAAATGCCATATGACCCTGCTATTCCACTATTGGGAATAATCCCCATACAGCAAAAATTCATCTGGATAGCACAAGCACACAAATGTTCATTGCAGCATTGTTTACAATAGCAAAGTCATGGAATCAACTCAAATGGCCAACAGTTGATGAGTGGATAAGGAAAATGTGGTACATTCTTATGCAATGGAATACTACTCAGCCATCAAAAACAATGAATTAATGAAATTTGCTGGGAAATGGATGCAATTAGAAAAAATATGAGTAAACCATCCCAGACATAGAAAATAAAGCACTGGATGTACATCCTAATAGATGGATCCTAGTACCAAACCCACTTAGTGACACACTCAAAGATAAATCTCTGTAATATCTACAGTAATTGCAAAGATTATAAGCAGAGAGGGAAGGGAAGGAGGGCCCTGCCAGAAACAAGGAAAGAGGGGATCATGCTATAGCAGAAAAAGTAGGCCATCATCAAGGACTACAAGTAAGTAATAAGACATCTGGTGGGTTCGCAAACTCTCCCTATTAGTCATTTGCATCTGATGGGGTATGATCTCATCAGAAATGTGGACATAGAGTCTGGAAGATAGAAAGTAACCATCCTGCAAATGGTAGACTGCCCTCCCTCCTCACAGCAGTCTCTTACTCTTATTCGATCTACCTTTGAATCTACTATTATAATAAGACTCTATTTTAAGAGCATTTTATCTCTGGCATGGGATGATATCCAATACCCATCAGGATGGAGCCAATGGCTGTGTAGGAGCAGCAAAACTGAAAAAAAACCATAATTCAGAAAATCAGAGACTTTACATCAACCATCTTAAACCAGGGCAGCCTATTCTCTTCCCATCCTAAAGCTCAGGAAAATTTGTGGAAGAGGGGGTAGTGAGATTGTAAGAGCCTAAAGATGGGGAAGAGCAACAATATGCAAGATACTCCATACACGTTAGGGGTGAATTAATCAAAATAGGACTTTGCATGACCTGCACAATTATCATTGAACCTCCAAAGTCTAGTAGGGATCACAGGCAATAGGATTCTTAGAGGCAAGGGATTAATAGCCACAATAGTGTTCCTATACTAAAGGGGAACACAAAAAGTGCTCTAGGCAATGCCACTGAGTCCTTACACCTCATCAGAGAGGAGGACCCAGAGGGAAGTTTGACATGCATACTAAAGGATATTCCAGGAATCAGGAGGCGGGGGGAGGAGGGAGCACTGGGAGAAAGGGAAGGAGCGAGAAAAGGAAAGGGAAATTGTGGGAGTGAGTAAGGGGATCCAAGGAGGGGTGGAGGGAGGGAGGGGAATAACACTATGTATGAGTGGAAGAAATAAAGAAATTAATAAAAAGTTTTTATACCAAAGAAAGAGCTATGCACACTCTGTCACAACTGTGAGCTCTATGTTACCACTGTGAGCTTTCTATGACCACAATGAGCTATGACCAGAGTGAGCAATCTATGTCCAATGTGAGCTATGAGATATGACTACTGTGAGCTCTCATTGTCCACTATGTGTTATGATCACGATGACTTATGACAACTGTGAGCTCTGTATCACAACTATGAGCTCTCTATAACCATTGTATCTTTCTATCGTCAGTTTGAGCTCTGTATGGCCATTATCAACCATGACAAGTGTGAGCATTTTAAACCAATATGACCTCTATATGACCACTGTGAGCTATGAGCACTATGATCTATGACCACTGTGAGCTCTCAATGTCCACAGTGAGCAATGACATCTATGAGTTCTCAATGACCTCTATAAATTATGAGCATTATGTGAGCTCTCTATGATCACTGTGATCTCTCTATGACAACTGTGACCTATGACCACTGTGTGATCTCTGTGCACTGTGAGCTATGACTATTGTGAGCTCTTATTCTCCATTATGAGCCCTCTAAGACCACTGTGAGCTGTAATGATTGTGAGATTTTTATGACGTTTGATCTATGACCACTGTGGGCACTCTATGACCACTGTCAGCTCTCTATAACCAATCTAAGCTTTCTATGAGCACTATTAGCTAGACCACTGTGAGCTCTCTATGTCCATTCTGAGCTATGACCACTCTGAGCTCTCTTTGACAATTGTGATCTCTCTAAGACTTCATGAGCTCTTCTTGACCACTATGAGCACTCTGACTGTATTACAAGTATGATCTATGATCATTGTGAGCTCTCTATGACAACTATAAACTATGACATCTGTGAACCCTCTATAACCACTAAGAATTATGACAACTTTGAGCTCTCTGTGACCATTATGAGCTCCTAGTGACCTCTGTGAGCTATGACCACTGTGAACTCTTCATTACTGGTATAAGCTTTGACCTCTGTGAACTCTTCATGACTGTTATGAGCTTTGACCCTTATTTTCTCTCTATGATCACTATAAGCAATCACCCTTAAGAGCTCTAAATGACATCTGTGAGGCATTAGAACTAGGGATATGCTATGACAACTGTGAGCTCTCTAACCACGTGAGCTATGACCACTGTGATCACTCTGACCACTAAGTGCTAGTACCACTGTGAACTCTTGTCAATTATGAGCTCACTATGACTACTGTGAGCTGAAAAAAAATCAACAAACCATAATTTGGAAAATAAGAGATTCTATATCAACCACCTGGTACCAGGCCAGCCTAATCTCTCCTCATCCTAAAACTCAGGGAAAATTGTGGAAGAGGGGACGGTAAGATTGTAAGAGCCTAAAGATGGGGAGCACAAAGACCTATGACCTCTCTATGACCGCTATGAACTTTTAGCACTGTGAGCTCTTATGACCACTATGAGTTATGACCACTGTGAACTGTCTATGACCATTATGAACTATTACCACGTGAATTCTCTGTCACCACTCTGAGCTCTCTATGTCCATTGTGAGCTATGACCACTGTGAGCTCTGTATGACCACTACAAGCTCTCTAAATCCTCTATTAGCTATGACTAATATGAGCTCTCAATAACCTCTCTGAGCTATGAGCACTGTTAGTTCCCGATGACACTGTGAGCTCTCTATGATCATTGTAAACACTCCATACCACTGTAAGCTCTCATTTATCACTTTAAGCTCTCAGTGACCTCAGTGAGCTACACCTACTATGAGCTCTCCATGACTTTGGACTCTCTATGAGCACTATAACCTATGACAACTGGAGCTCTCTATGATCACTATGAACTATGACCACTGAGCAATCTCTATGACTGCTATGAGCTATGATCACTGTGAGCTTTTATTATCCATCACAAGACTTCTATGACAACTGTGAGCTATGACCACTGTGAGCTTTCTATGATAATTAGCAGCTATGTTTTCTGTGAGCTCTCTGTGACTACTGTGAGTTCTCAATGACCATTATGATGTATAACCACTCTGAGCTCTATTAACACTATGAGCTATGAACATTGTGAGCGCTTTATGTCAACTATGAGCTATGACCAATGTGAGTACTGTATGGCCACTATGAGTTCTCTATGAACACTAGGAGCTATGACCACTGCTAGGAATCTCTTATACTGTGACCTCTTTATGATCACTTTGAGCTCAAGCACTCTGTGACTACTGTGAGCTTCCTATGAGCTCTATGACCTATGACCAATGTGAGCCTGTATGACCACTTTGTGCTGTGACCACTTTGAGCTCTTTCTGACCACTGTGAGTTATGACTTTCATGAGCTCTCTATATCTATGATGACTTCTTCATGAACACTGTTTGCAATGACTACTGTGAAGTCTTTATGACAAACGTGAGCTCTCTATGATCACTATGACCTCTCAATGACCACTAACTTATGAGTACTGTGAGCTCTCTATGAGCTATGAATTCTATAGTTGCTCTATAACCACTATGATCAATGACCACTGTTAGCTCTCCACCATTATAAGCTAAGACCAATTTGATCTCTCTATGAAGATTATGAGTTTTCTGTGACCAATGTGAACTATGACTACTGTGAGCTCTCTATAGCCAATATGATCTATGAAGACTGTGAGATAACTGTAACCAATGTGCTCTATCTATTACCACTATGAGTTATGGTACCTGAGAGATATCATTGACCACAAGGAGCTCCTATGAGCACTATGATCTATAATGACTGTAAGCTCTTTAAGACCACTATAAGTTCTTCTATCTATGCTCATTATAACCACTATAATCTATGACCATTATGAGCTCTGCATGACAACTCTGAGCTATGACCACTGTGAGCTCTCTACATTCATTATGAGATCTCTATGACCACTATGAGTTATGATGACTGTAACCTAATATCTCTGTGAAATATGACCACTATGAGCTCTCTGTTACAACTGTGAGCTCTCTGTGACCACTCTGAACTGTGTATGACCACTTTGAGATCTCTATTACACTTGAGCTCTTATGACCACTGTCAGTTCTCTATAATCACTGGGAGCTTTGTACGACCACAGTGAGCTTTCTATGAGGACTATAACCTATGACCAATGTGAGCTCTCTATGTCCATTATGAGTATGACCACTGTTTTCTATGGCCACTGCGAGCTTGCTATGATCAGTGGGAGCTATCTATGAGCACAATAAGCTATGAAAACTGTGAGTTCTCTATGACCACTGTGAGCTATGACAACTGTTTCCTCTCTATGAACACTATGATCTATGACTGCTGTGAGCACTGTTTGACTATTGTGAACTCTCTAGGTCCACTATGAGGTATGGCCAGTGTGAGTTCTCATTGTCCATTATGTGCTTTCTATGACAACTGTGAGTTGTTATGACCACTGTGAGCTCTCTATGACCACTCTGAGCAATGATAACTATGAGCTCTCAATTATCTCTGTGAACTATGACAACTATGAGTTCTCTATAACAACTGTGAGCTCTCTATTAGAACTGAGAGCTCTCTATGACCACTGTGAGTTCTCTATGACCACTATGAGCTTCACCACTCTCGGCTATCCATGGCCTCTATGAGCTGTGTTTGACCACTATGAGCAATATCGATTATGACCTCTTTAAGACCTACGTGGGCTATTACCACTATGAACTGTCTATGAAAACTATGTGCTGTCTATGAAGACTATGAATTCTCAATGACCACTTTGACCTCTCTATGACTACTGTGATTTCTGTATGATGACTGTGAGTTAGGACCACTAGGAGCTCTTAATGACCTCTATGAACTATGAGAACTGTGTTCTCTCTATGAAAAGTATGAGTTCTCTATGAAGACTGTGAGCTCTGTTTGACTACTGTGAGCTATGACGACTGTGTGATCTCTATGTCAACTGAGCTATGACCTCTGTGAACTCTTATTGTCCATTATGAGCATTCTATGACCATTGTGAGCTGTGTATGATCACTATGATATATGACCACTGTGAGCTATTACCATTATAAACTCTTTATGACCAGTATGAGCTATTAACATGTTGAGCTCTCTGTAATCACTATGATTTATGGCCACTGTGATCTCTCTAACATGAGTATGAGCTATGACTATTTTAAGTCTTCTATGATAATTATGATTTCTTTATGACCACTGTGAGCTATGACCACTTTGACTTCTGTATGACCACTATGAGCTGTGACCTCTGTGTGACCTCTATGACCAGTATGAGTGCTGTTTGACCACTATGAGCTATGACCACTATGAAATCTACATGGCCACTATGAGCTATGAAAACTATGAGCTGTTCATGGTCACTATGAGCTATCTATAATCACTCTTATCTATGGCTACTACAAGGTCTCTAAGATCTCTATGAGCTATGACCCCTATTGCTCTCTATGAAAACTTTGAGGTCTCAATATTCATTGTGAGCTCTCTATGAGAACTATAACCTATGACCACTGTGATCTCTCTATGAACACTATGAGCTCTCTTTGACCCCTCTGAGCTATGACCACTTAGATCTCTCTTTTACCACAATGAGTTTTGACAAATGTGAGCTCTGTATTACCACTGTGAGCTCTGACCATTAAGAGATCTGAATGACTCTGTGAGCTATAAGAACTATGCATTATCAATTACAACTGTGAGCTCTCTATGACCACTGTGAGAAGTTATGACCACTGTGAACCATTACCACTAGGTGATCTCTATGACCACTATGAGCTATAACCATTATGAACTCCAATTGTCCATTCTGAGTTCTCTGTGACCACTGTGAGCTGTTACTATTGTGAGCTCTCTATGATCACTATTATCTATGACCAATGTGAGCATTCTATTACCACTCTGAGATCTCTATGACCACTCTGAGCTATGACCACTGTGAACTCCATGTGAAAACTGTGAGCTAAGACTACTGTGAGCTCTCTGTGACCACTATGAGGTCTCTATGATCACTGTGAGCTCTCTGTGAGCACTATGACCTATGATCACTATAACCTGTCTAAGACCACCATGAGCTATGAAGACTCTTAGTTCTTCATGCCCATTATGATCTTGAGCACTGGGATCTTTCTATGTTCATTATGAGTTCTCTATGTCCACTGTGAGTTATGACCACTGTGAGCTCTCTTATGAACACTGTTATGTCTCTATGACCCCTGTGAGCTATGACTACCGTGAGTGCTTTCTGATCCCTATGAGTTATGACCAGTGTATCCCTCTATGACCATTATATGCTCTCTATGACCACTATGAGTTTTTTGTGACCACTATGACCTTTGAAGCATGGTGAGTTCTCTATGAAATTTATGAGCTCTCTATGGCCATCTGTGAGCTATGACCACTGTGTGCTTTCTATGACCCCTGGGAGCTATGAACATTGTGACCTTTCTATGACCAGAAGGAGCTATGATCACTGTGGTCTCTCTATGATGACTGTGAGCTATGACCAGTATGAGACCTAAATGATCTCTGTGAACTATGAGAACTATGTATTCTCTATGACAACTGTGAGCTCAGTTTGAACATTGTGTGCTCTGAGCATGTGTGACAACTATGAGCTATGACCACTCTGAGTTCTTGTCCATTATGATCACTCTATGACCACTGTGAGCTGTCTATGACCACCATGATTTATGACTACTGTGAGCTCTCTATGACCATTATATGTTCTCTATGACCACGTTGAGCTATAACCATTGCGAATTCTCTATAATCGTTATGATCTATGACCACTGTCATATCTCTAACATCACTATGAAATATGACTATTTTGAGCTCTCTATAATGATTATGAGTTCTCTATGACAACTGTGAGCTATGACCACTTTGACCTCTGTATGAGCACTATGAGTTATGACTACTGTAAGTTCTCTATGAAAACTAAAAGCTATGGCCAATGTGAGCTCTCTTTGACCACTGTGAGCTCTTTATGGCCACTGTGAGCTGTTTGGCAACTATGAGTTATGACAACTGTGAGTTCCTTATGACTACTATGAGCTATGACCCTATGAGCTCTCTATGTCCAATATAAGCTATGTCCACTGTGAACTATGTGCACAGTGAGCTATGTATGACCACTGTTATCTATGATGACTATTACCTATATATAACCACTATGAACCCACTGTTACCGTTATGTATTCTCTATAACCATTGAAACTCTCTAGGAGCAATAGGACCTATGTCCAGTGTGAGCACTCTATGACCACTGTGAACTTTGAGCGCTGTGACCTCTTTGTGATGATTTGATCTATGACAACTGTGAGCTCTCTATGGCCACTATAAACTCGCTATGACCACTGTGAGCTATTACTGGTGGTGAGTTCTCTATGTCCATTGTGAGCTATGACTACTGTGAATTCTCATTGTTCAGTATGTGCATTCTATGACCACTATGAGCTATGACCACCATATGATGTCTATGACCACTATGAGCTCTGCATGAACACTATGAGCTATGACCCCTTTGAGCTCTCTATATCCACTATGACCTATGAACAGGGTGAACTATACATCCACTATGAGGAACTCAATGCCCCATGAGCTGTTTATGACAACTATAAGCTATGATCACTAAGAGCTCTTTAAGGCTTCTGTGTGCTATAACCACTGTGAGCCCTCTATGTCCACTGTGAGCTATGAGAGCTATGACCTATGACCGCTGTGAGTTTTCTACCACCACTATGAGTTATGACCACTGTGAGCTCTTCATGCCTACTGTGAGCTTTGAGCATTGTGAGTTCCTTATGTTCATTATGATGTCTGTATGACTACTATGATCTATGACCACCATAATCTCTCTAACACAACTATAAGCTATGACAGTTTTGAACCCTCTATTGTTGGGCCTCTTTACCAGGCCTGAGGCCTTCTGGAACTTCCTGAGCCTGGCTAGAGTTTTAGGACCTGACTTTAGGTTTCAAATATCATCTCTTTTATTTACCTGGGATGATGTCACACCTATTCAATCACCTTCTGGTCATTTACTTATTCACTTCCTATTGGTTACCCTATAATCACACCATCCTTCGCCCTTCCCTCCGCTGCACATTCTATATAATTCGCCCCCCTGTTTAATAAAGTTGAGATCCTGCTTTGACAGACCTCCTGGCTCCATTGTGTTCATTGGGCCGTGACACTCATCACCCGCTCAGCCCCACAGGTCACCCGGCTGGTCGAGTCGTCCCTAACCGCACTACCTGCAGTGGTCCCAGAGTCCTGGACTCTATGATGATTATGAGTTCTCTCTGACACTAAAAGCTATTACCACTCTGAGCTCTTTGTGACCACTATGTGATATGATTATTGTGAACTCTCTATAAAATTATGATTTATGACCATTGTGAGCTCTCTTTGACCACTGTAAGCTCTCTATAATACTATGATCTATGACCACCATGAGATCTCTATGACCACTATGAGATCTTTATGACTACTGTGAGCTCCATATTAATAATATGAGCTCTCTATGACCATCATGAGCTCTGTTTGACAATTATGATCTATGACCCCTGTAAGCTCTTTATGACCACTATGAGCAATGACCATTGTGAGCTCTATGTCCACTATGAGCTATGTCCACTGTGAGGTCTCTGTGTTCACTATGATTTTTCTATGACCACTATGAGCTATGACCACTATAAGTCTCTAATATCTCTGTGAGCTATGACCACAATGAGCTCTTTTTGACAACTATAACCTCTCTAAGACCACTATGACCCCTCTATGACAAATTTGAACTATCCATGACCACTGTGAATTCTCTATGACCACTGTGAGCACTTTATGATGACACTGAGTTCTTCTAGGACCACTATGTGCTGTGACCACTGTGAGCTCTTCATAACCACTAAGAGTTTTGACCACTGTGATTTCTCTATCTTCATTACGATCTAGGAACAGTGTTAGCTCTCTATGACCACTATGAGCTATGACCATTGCGAGGTATCTATGACAATTAGGACTTCTCTGTGACCACTGTGAGCTCTCTGTGACCACAAGGAGCTCAAAATGACTTCTGTTCTATGAGCTCTTATGATGTCTATGAGCTCTGTATAATGACTGTGAGCTCCTTTTGACCACTATAAGCACTCTATGGTCAATGTATACCAAATACAGGCTATGACCACTGTAAGCTCTTTATGCTCTCTAGGAGCCATGACTACTGTGAGCTGTCTTTGGCCACTATGACCTCACTATGACCACTATAAACTATATCTACTATAAGCTCTCTAAGACCTGTGTAAGGTATAAGCACTATGAGCTCTCTTTGAGAATTGTGATCTCTCTATCAGCATTGTGACCAATTACCACTGTGAGCTTTCTATAACCAGTGTAAGCTGTGACCACTATGATCTCTCTATGACCACTCTGTTCTTTGATCAATTTGAGTGCTCAATGAACACTGTATGGTATCTATGACAACAAGGAGCTGTGACCACTCTAATCTCTCTATGACCACTATGATCTGTGACCATTGTGAGTTCTCAATTACCACTATAAACTTTTTAATAACACTCTGATATATGACCATTGTTACCTTTCTGTGACAACTATAACTTGTGAGCACTGTGAGCTCTCTATGACCACCATGTGCTAGGACCACTGTGAGTTCTCAATGACCACTATAAGCTTTCTATGTCCACTATGATGTATGACTACTGTTAGCTCCCTATGATCACTGTAACCTATGATCATTATGAACTCTCTAGGACCACTGTGAGCTCTCTATCACCACTATGAACTCTGTATGACCATTGTGAGCTCTTTATGACCACTATGAGCTGTGACTACTGTGACATCTCTATAACTTCTTTGAGCTTAATGTGAACACTGTTTAGTGGCTATGACCCCTGTAGGTCTCTATGTGCAATATAACCTATGACCAGTGTGACTTTTATATGACTACTATGAAATATGTCTACTAAGAGCTCTCTATGACCATTGTGAGTTCCGTATGAGGACTATGAGCTATGACCACTATGAGTTCTCATTATCCATTATGTGCTCGCTATGACCATTGTGAGCTATGACAATTTTGAGCTATGACTACTGTGGGCTCTCCATGAACACTGGGACCTATGACTACTGTGATCAATCTATGGCCACTTTGAGCTCTCTATGACCACTGTGAGTTCTTTATGACCACTATGAGCTATGACCACTGTGAGCTACCTATGGCCACTGTTAGTTCTGACTACTGTGAGCTGTCTATGACCACTGAGGACTATCATATCTGTGAGATATCTTTGGTAATTTTGAGCTCTTTAGAACCACTATGAGCTATGAGCTTTCAATGACTTCTATGAGCTATGAACACTATGACCTCTCCATGACCACTTTGAGCTCTCTATGACCAATCTGAATTGTCTAAGACCACTCTGAGCTCTCTATGAGTGTTATGGCCTGTGACCACTATGAGCTATGATCACAGTGAGCCTTTATGTCCATTAAGATTTGTCTATGACCACTGTGAGGTAGAACCCCTACGAGCTTTCTATGAACACTTTGAGATCTCTATGACCACTGTGATCAATGAAAACTGTGACTTTGCTATGACCAACGTGAGCTCTCTATGACCTCTATAACAGTCCATGAGCTCTATAACCTATGATCATTGTGAAGTGTCTGTGACCACTATGAAATATGACCACTGTGAGCTATTTATGACTATTATGAGTTATGACCGCTGTGAGCTTTATGACTACTGTTAACCCTCTATGATAACTTTTGAGCTTTCTATGACTACAGTAAGCAATCTATAACCACAGTGAGCTCTGTATCATCAATGTCACTATGAACACTGTCAGCTCTGTATGACTACAATAAGCAATCTATAACCACAGTGAGCTCTGTATCCTCAATGTCACTATGAACACTGTCAGCTCTGTATGAGGACTCTGAGCTCTCTATGACCATGATGAGATAGTACCACTGTCAGATCTCTATTATGATTCTGAGCTCTCTATGACTATTATGATCTCTGACCAATGTGAGCTTTCTATAGCCACTATGAGCTATGAACCCTGTGAGGTCTATATGACCACTAGGAGTTATGACTATAAATGCTCTATGTTCACTGTGAGCTCTCTATGACCACTGTGAGCTTTGACCTCTGTGAGCTATGGCCACTGTGAGCCCTCTATGACCACTGTGAGCTCTCTATAACTATAATGAACTCTGTATGACTACTATGTGAGCTGTATTTCAACTGTGAGCTCTCTATGATCAATGAGAGATAGCTCTCTGTTATAATTGTGAGTTTTCTACATCCACTGTGAGGTCATTATGTCCATTATGACTTCTTTATGACCACTACGACCAATGACCACTATGAGATCACTATGACAAATGTAAGCTCCCTATGTCCACTATGAGCTATGATCACTATGACTCTCTATGACCAATAAGTCCTCTCAATGATGACTGTGAACTCTCTATGATCACTGTAAGTGATGACCACTATGAGTTCTCTGTTACTACTGTGAGACCTTTATGTAATCTGAAAGATCTCTATGATGACTGTGAGCTCTCTATTACCACTACGGGCCTTCTAAGAGCACTGTGAGCTAAAACCACTTTGAGAACTCTGACCACAATAAACTGTGATCACTGTGAGATCTCTATGGTCACTATGAGCTCTCTATGACCACTATGAGATATGACCACTATGAGCCTTCTATGAAGACTGGGAGCTATGAACACTGTGAGCTCTCCATGAGCACTGTGAGCTCTTTGTAAAAATTGTCAGCTCACTTTGTTCACCGTTAGTTCTCTATGACCACTGTGAGCTCTCTATGACCACGATGAGCTCTGTATGACTGCTATGAGCTATGACCACTGTGACTTCTCTATGACCATGTTGACCTCTTTATGACAACTATGATCTCTCTTTGACTACTATGATCTATTCCCACTTGGAGCTTTCAATTACCACTATGACGTATAACCATCTTTAGTCCTCTGTGATAATTATGAGTTTTGTATGGCCATAGTGAGCTATGACCACAATGAGCTCTCTATGACCCCTATGAACTATGACCACTGTGAGCTCTCTGTTACCACAATGAGTTATGACAACTATGAGCTTCCTTTGACTTGTGCGAGCTCTCTATGACCATTGTGAGTTCTCTATGATGACAATGAGCTCTCTATGACCACTGTGAGTTCTCTATGATGACTCTAAGCTCTCTATGACCACTGTGAGATCTCTATAAGCATCATGATCTATGAGCACAGTGAAATGTCTATGACTATTGTTCCCCCTCTATGACCACTATTAAATCTCTATGATAACTCTGAGCTCTCTATGACCATTCTGTACTATGACCACTGTGAGCTTTTTATGACTACTTAGAGCTCTCTATGACCACTTTGAGCTATGACAACTCTTTGTTCTTTATGACCACAACGAAAATCTATGACCACTGTGAGCTATCTATGACCACGGTAAGCTCTCTATCATTATTCTCAGCTCTCTACAAACACTGTCAACTGTGTTTGAGGTCCCTGAGCTCTCTATAACAATGAGGAGATGTGACGACTGTCAGCTGTCTATGATGATTCTGTGCTTTGTATGACTACCATGATATATGAACACTGTGAGCAATCTATCACCACTATTAGCTATGAGCACTGTGAACTCTCTGTGAAGATTATGAGTTCTCTATGACCACAGTGAGTTATGACCACTCTGAGCCTGTATGCTACTGTGAGCTCTTTGTTTCCACTGTTATCTATCCTCACTGTGAGCTACGACAACTATGACCTCTCTATGACCACAGTAAGGTGTCTAGGTGGGCTATAATCTCCTTATGATGAGTATGAGCTATTTCTGATCACTATGATTTCTCTATGATCTTTATGAGCTATGAGCATTGAGAACTTTCTATGACCACTCTGCTTTCTCCACGACCACTCTTATTTCTCCATGACCACTATGACCTCTCCAAGAGCAATATGACCTTTGACCATTGTGAGCTCTCTATGACCACTGTAAAGCTACGAAAACTGTGTGCTCTCTTTTAACACTACAAGATCTCTATGATCACTGTGACTTATGACCACCATGAGTCTCTATGTCAACTATAGCAATGACCTCTGTGAACTCTATGTGAACACTATGAGCTCTCTATGGCCACTATGCACTATGACCACTATGACCACTGTGACCACCTTGAGCTCCCTCTGACAACTGTGAGCTATCTTTGACCACAGTAAGTAATTGGTTACTAATGTGAGCATTCCATGACTACTATGAGCTATGAACATAGTGAGGACGCTATCACAATTATGAGCTCTCTATGATCACTAAGAACTCTCTATGAAGATTGTGAGCTCTTTATTACCATAGAGAGCTATGATCAGTATGAAATTTCTATGACCTCTGCAAGCTCTATATGACCTCTGTGAGCTCTTTATTGCCATGGCATAATCCATTTCGCTGTCCTGGCAAAGTCACCTTTGGAAGAAAATGGCTTCAAGGAAGTCCATTTTCCTGGACAAGTTGTGGCATGTTTTCTCTTTCTATAAAATACTATTTGGTTGTTGTGTATATCTGTGGCTTAATATTTAGTAAAATCATTAACAGCTTTGGGATATCCCTCAGCTTTGATTAAATTAAACAGATGAAAAATTTAATATAGAAACTCCTGAATGGCCTGGATTTCTTAACTTGGCTACAAAACAAATTCACCATAAATATCCCATAGTGGTCATTGAGTATTCATAATGGTCATAGAGAGCTCATAGTCATCGTAGCTCATAGTGGTCATAGATAGCTCACTGTGACCATAGCTCATAATGGACATAGAGAGCTTACAGTGTTCATATGGAGCTCACAGTACTCATAGCTTATAGCGGTCATCTAGAGTGTTCATGGTTTTCATAACTCATAGTAGTCATTGACAGCTCATGGTGGTTATAGTTCACAGTGGCACTTGGGAGCCCATGCTGCTACTACTTCATAGTAGTCATGGAGTGCCATGGTCCTTTTCCAACTATTCTGGTGGATAAGGTCCCAGCATGGCAGAATATTGTTCTATGGAAACAATTTCTGGAAAAAGGAAATGGCATTATTTGATATAAATAAGAAAAATAAGTAAAATATTGGAATTGTATCTCTGTCTAGTTGGGGCCTAAGCCTGCCCCCTGGGGAATGTCACAGTAATGCCCATGGGCAGATGCTGGGATTTCCTCTCTAGATAATTTAAGTTTTGTCTATTGTAGGAAGAATTCTTCTGGGAATTGGGCTATGATATCTGTTCACTAGAACTTTAAAAGAAACCATGATACCCCTCTTACCCTGGCTGAAGGCCAAGGAAGAGACCGTCATGCCAGAAAGTCTAGACACCAAGACTATCCACTGGATATGGTATTTGCAATCCAAACTGGGAGAATCCATGTCGGTAGCAAGGGGGCTGTGTCTTTCCTTTCCAAAACAGCACTCTTATGAGAAATCACAGAGATGGACCATTCGAGTGCACTACCACCAATAATTGCCTCCACCCGGAAAGAGACACCTTGGCATATGGGGCCCGACAGTATGGACCCCAGGTTTGGAGTATGCATGATTCACAGACAGGTCATCTAACTGATGGCAATATATTTCTGTAATTCCTCATAGAATGAGGGCCCTTAAAAAATCCAAGCCATAGCACCCCTAGCTCCACCTGGTCTGGGGGAGCCCTGGTCTCAAGGCCGCGACTCTGGTCTGTGGCAATTTCTCACATCTACAAATTTAGCTATGTGAACTTAAGAATTTTAGAAATATCCCAACCATTGGCTACTGAACTTCTAGTCAGTGGTAACAGAAAAACACTGGCTAGATCCCAATTATTCTCCTTCACTCTTATGATTTGTTTTGCTCCTTATGTTTTGTTCCTATGCAACCTGCCTTTGCTTGCCAAAAAATTGGTACTTAAACTGTAGCTATGTGCTCAATAAACGGACTCAGATTCACCTTCCACTAGAATTGTATGTCTCTGTTTTCCATCGCCGACTCCTTTGCCCACCTGGTTTAGGATACCTGGATTCCCTGTCTTGGTCCCGGCTTAGTAGGTCCATGGCATTTTATGAACACTGTGAGTCCTCTATGACAACAGTGAGCTCTCTATGACCACTGCCACTTCTCTATGACCACTGTCAGCTCTCTATGAAGACTCTGAACTCTCTATAAGCACAATGAGTTATGACTACTCTGAGGTCTCTATGACCACTGTGAGCTCGCTGTGACAACTTTGAGCTCTCTTTGACCACTGTGAACTTTCTATGACCATTATGAGGTCTCTATTACTACAGAGAGCAATCTATGATGAAGGACAGATTTCTATGACCACTGTCAGCTCTCTATGGGGACTCTGAGCTCTTTATGAACACGATGAGCAATGACAACTCTCAGCTCTCTATGACCTCTGTGAACTCTCTATGACCACTCTGAGCTATGACCATTTTGAGCCCACTATGAATATTAGCTTTATATAACCACTGTGATCTATAATCACTGTGAGTTCTCTGTGAGTACTCTGAGCTCTTTATGACAACTAAGAGATGTGACCACTATGAGCCCTCTATGACCACTATGAGCTCTCTGTGAAAAGTATAAGCCATGACCACTGTGAGCTCTCTATGACCATTGTAAGGTCTCCATGACCAATGTGAGATCTCTATAGCTGTTATGAGTTTTCTATGATGACTGTGAGCTATGACCTTTGTGGTCAATCAGTGACCACTGGGATCTATGTCACTGTGAGCTCTCTACCACCAGAGTGAGCTCTTGATGACCAATATGAGCTATGATCTCTGCTTGTTTTCTATGACCACTATGAGTTATTATCACAGTGTTCATAAAATTCCACAGAGATATGTTCATAAGAGATTTCTATTGTTACTATGAGCTATGACCAATATGACCTTTCTGTGACCATTGTGAGCCATGATCACTTTGCACTGTTTATTTCTACTTTGATCTCTCTATGACAACTGTGAGATCTCTATGACCACTGTGAGTCTCTATGACCATTGTGAGCTCTCTATAAACACTATGCACTCTTTATGACCACAATTGCTGTGATCACATTGAGATCTCTATGAGCACTATGAGCTGTGACAACTGTGAGCTTTCTATGGCTGCTAAGAGATCTCATGACCTCTATGAGCTATGACTATTATGAGTACTCCATGAAGACAGTGAGTTTTGATAACCATGAGTTCAGAATGACCACTATAAACTATAACCACCTTGAGCTCATTATGACCATTGTGACCTATGACAACTGTGAGCATATAATGATCAATGTGATCTATAACTACTATGAGCTATTTATGACCACCGTTATATGGCCACTGTGAACTCTGTATGGCCATTATGAGTTCTCTATTACCATTATTAGCTATATCTACTGTGAGCACTCTATGTCCACTGTGAGCTATGACCATTAGGAGCTTTCAATGAACACTGTCATCTCTTTTTGACCCATGTGAACTCTCTATCACCACTATGAGTTCTCTATGACCACTGTGAACTCTCTGCAACAATGAGCCATGAAAATTTTGAGCTTTCTATTATCACTATGAGCTATGACCTTTTTCAACTCTCTATGACCACTATGAGCTCTCTGTGGCCAGTATAAGCCATGACCATTATAAGCTCTCTATGACAACAGTGAGTTTCCAAAACTTTTGTGAGCTCTCTATGTGCTTTCAATTACCAATATGATCTCTTTATGACCACTATGAACTATGACCACTATGGGCTCTCTATGCTACTGTAAGCTATAATCACTATGAGCTCTCTATGACACACTATGAGCTCTCTAAAACCACTATGAGTTCTCATTACCACTCTCTTCTCTCTATGACCACTGTGAGCTCTCTATGAACAGTCACCTCTCCTGCCACTATGAGCTCTGTATGAATACTATGAACTATGACCACTGTGATCTCTTCCATTACCACAATGTGCTATGACGATCTTGAGATTTCTCTGACCTCTATGAGCTCTCTATGAGCTCTCTGTGAACTGTCTATGACCACTATATGATCTATGATAAATGTGATTACTGTGAGCTCTCTATGACAACTGTTGCTTCTCTTTGATCATTCTCAGGTTTGTATGAACTCTGTCAGCTTTAGATGACCACTATAAGCTATCTGTGACCACTATGAGCTATGATCATTGTGAGCTCTTTATGACCACTATGAGCTCTCTATAACTATTGTGAGCTATGACCATTGTGAGCTTTTTATGACCACTATGAGCTATCTATGACCATTATGAACTGTGACAATTGTCAGTTATCTATGATCGCTATTAGATAGGACCATTGTGAATTCTGTTTGGCCACTGTGAGCTCTTCATGAGCACTTTGGTCTATGAAAACATTGAGCTCTCTAGGACTACTGTGAACTCTCTATAGTCACTCTGAGATATCTATGACCACTATTAACTCTCCATGTCCATTATGAGCTATTGCCACTATCATCTCTCTATGACCTCTGTGAGCTATGACCATGATGAGCTGTCTATGGCAACTGTGAGTTCTTTATGATACTGTAACCTCCCTCTGACTATTTTCATATCTCTACGACCACTATGAGCAATGACCATTATGAGCTTTCTATGATGCCTGTGAGTTCTCTAATGACTGTGAGCTCTCTATGACTATTGTGAGATCTCTATGACATCTATGAGCAAACAATGACCACTGTGAACTGTGAACACTGTGAGCTATGAGTACTATGAGATCTATAAGAACATTGTGTTCTTTCTATGAACACTGTAAACAATTTAGGAAAACTATGAGACAGTGGGATATCTCTATGAACATTGTGTTATGTATAATTATGAGGTATACTCTATGACCATTGTGGGCCCTCTATGACCACCATGTGCTCTCTTTGACCACTGTGAACACTCTATGATGACTGTGAGTTCTCTATAATTACTGTGAACTTTGTGACCACTTTGTGCTATGACCACTGTAATCATTTATTACCACTATATACTATAACATAGGTTTTGCTCCCTTTTGTTACTGTGAGCTCTCTATGGCAACTACGAACTATGACGTTGAGCTATCTATGAACACTATGAGCTATGACTTTGAGCTATCTATGAACACTATGAGCTATGACCACTGTGAGCTCTGTATGTCCACTATGAGCTATGAACCCTGGGAGCTAACTATGGTAACTATGAGCTCTGTAAGGCCACTAAGAGCTCGCTAACACTTTAGGGAACAATAACTACTATGAGTTCTCTATGATCACTGTGAACACACTATGAACACAGTGAGCTGTGATCACTGTGACCTATGAGCACTATGACTGCTCTATTACAATTTTGATTGCAGTATTGTCATTGTGAGTACTGTATGAAAACTTTGACCTCTCTACTAGAACTGTGAACTCTCTACAATCAGTGGGAGTTCTCTGTGATCATAATGATCTCTCTATCACCCTATGAGCTCTCTTTGACAACTGTGAGCTTTCCATGACGACTATGAGCTAAGGATACTTAGACCTCTTTATGACCACTATTATCTATGACCACTACACTGTGAGATATGACCACATTGTTCTCTCTATGACAATTATGAGTTCTCTGCAACCACTGTGAGTTATTGCCACTGTGAGCTCTTTATGACAAATATAAGCTATGATCTCTGTGAGATCTCTGTGACCATTATGAGCTCTTTGTGACTACTATTAGCTATGACTGCAGTGCGTTCTCTATAACCATAATGAGTTCTCAAAGACCACTGTCACCTCAATGACTACTATCAGCTCTCTATGAGCATTAGGATGTATTAGCACTGTGAGTTCTATATTACCAGAAAGAGCTGTGAACACTATAAAATTTCAATGTTCTTTGTGAGCGCTCTCTGCCCACTGTGAGCTTTTGATGACAACTGTGTCCTAGCTATGACTACACAGAGCTCTCTTTGGCCACTGTTACCTCTTTATGCCCACTTTCAGGTATACATGACCACTATAAGCTTCGCAGGACCACTATGAACTATGAACGCTGTGAGATCCCTATGGCCACTGTGAGTCTCTATTGCTACTCTGAGCACTCTGACCATTATGACATCTCTATGACCACTCTAACCTATAAGCATTATTAACTCCGTGTGACCACTATGAGCTCTGTATAACAAATATGAGCTCTATGTGGCCACTGTAAGCTCGCTATGACAACTGTGATCTCTCTATGACACTTTGACCTCTGTATGAGCACTGTGAGCTTTCACTACTGTGAGCTCTCTATGACCACTATAAATTATGACCACTCTGAGCTCTCTTTGACCACTGTGGGCTCTCTATGTGCACTATGATCTATGATAACTGAGAGGTCTCTATGATGACTACAAACTTTCTATCTTCACTGTGAACTCTCTATGATGACTCTGAGAATTCTATGATGACTGTAAACTCTCTATGACAGCTTTAAGATCTCTATGAACTCTATGAGGTATGACGACTATGAGGTCTCTATTACTACTGTGAGCTTTCTATGACCATTGTGAGCTATGAATATTGTAAGTTTTCTATGAACACTATGATCTTTGACAATTCTACGTTCTCTACAACCAGAGTGAATTGTTATCCCTATGAACTTTCTATGACATCTGTAAGATCCCTGTGCCCACTGTGAACTCTATATGACAACTGTGATATATGACCACATTGAGCTTTCTGTGATGACTGTCAGCTCTCCATGATGACTGTCACCTCTTTATGACCACTGTGAACTGTCTAAAACCACTATGAGCTATGACCACTGTAAACACTCTGTGACAACTATGATCTCTCTATGACCAGTATGTGGTATGATGATTGTGAGCTCTCATTGTCCATTTTGTACTCTCTATGACCACTGTGAGTTGTGAACCTCATGACCTCTCTATGTTCACTATGAGCTATGATCATTGGGAGTTCTCTGTGACCACTGTGAGCTCTCTGTGATCACTACGGTCTATGACCACAGTGAGCTTTCTATCAACTCTACAAAGTATTACTAAGTATTTGTAATTACCAAGTATTTGTAATTACCACTGTGAGCTATGACCACTGTGAGACCTATATGACCACTGTGAGCTCTCTGTGATCACTATGGTTTGTGGCCACAGTGAGCTCTCTATGACCAATATGAGATATGATCACTGTGAGTTCTCTGTAGCCACTATGGGCTCCCTATGACCACTATGAATTATGACCACTGTGATCTCTCTATGACTACAATGATATGTCAATCATCACTGTGAACGCATTATGACCACTGTGATCTATGACCACTGTTAGCTATCTATGAACACTAGTAGCTATCACCACTGGGAGCTCTTTATGAGTACTTTTGATATCTGACCACTAGAAAATCTCTATGACCCTTGTAGCTGTCTATGAGCAATATGACCTATGAGCACTGTGTGCTCTCTAAGACAACTATGAGGTATGACCACTTTGAAATCTTCATGACCATTATGAGCTATGACCACTCTGAGCTCTCATTGTCCATTGTGAGCTCTTTATGACCAGTGTGATCTAAGACCACTGTGAGTGATCTCTGACCACTGTGAGGTATGAGCACTGTGAATTCTCTATGACCATTGTGAGCAGTCTATAACCACTATGAACTCTCTATGAGCACTATGAGCTATAACAACTATGAGCTCCCTAAGATAACTGTGAACATATTATGACCACTGTGACCTGCAATCCCTGTGAGCTATTGACCACTATAAGCTCTCTATGACAATTGTGAGTTCTCTAAGACCACTGTGAACTTTCTGTGACCACTTTGTGCTATGACAAGAGTGAACTCTCTATGACCACTAGGAGCTATGATTTCTGTGAACTCTCTTTGATTACTATGAGCTCTGTATGGCCACAGTGAGCTATAACCATTGAGAACTCTCTATGACCACCATCAACTATGAACACTGTGATATTTCTTTAACCACTGAGAGCATACAATGAGCACTATGGTCTATTGTGGAACTACCAATTCAGTGAGCCCTAGCCTGGCTCCTGAGTGCAAGACATACCTGGATGTGTAGACATGCCCTAGACATGTCCCAACAGAGGACCATGCAGCCAGAGGGATGAACAACCAATGGGAAGTGGCCTTCTAACTTGCACCTGAAATGGACACATAGTAAACAGTTAAATGACTATTTTCTCAAGAGGGATGGAAACTCCTGATTGGACCCTGACCCTATATAAACCCAAATACCCTTAATGACTCTGAATCTGGTATCTTGTTTACTGCTGCTTTTCACCTGATTCCTGGGGTTTGGTAGGGGCCCCATCACCAGCTCACCCATTTGCCTCGCCCTGAGGCTCTGCTTTTCCCCCTCTTCCTGCCCACTACCAAATGACCCACTAGGGGATACAGCAACAATTGGCATTCCAACATGGAGCTGCCTTCAGTACAGATGAGACACCCACTCCAGTAAATTTTGGTGAGCGGCCCCTTTGGTTTTGTGTTCCTGTGCTTATGGCACCTGAAAGTGAGCAGGTGGTCCTCTTCACTTCCCCTTTCCTTGTTTGTCCTTAGGAACACTGTCACTCACTTGATTTGCTGATGATCAAGGAGCCCCAATCGATCATTTGATTTGTTGACAATCAAAGAACACCACTTTAGGTTAGGAACACAATCACTAATTCAGTGAGCCCCACTTAAAATTAGGAATGCATTTAAACGGATATCTGTCCTGGCAAATTCACATGAGAAATTGATGCCCTCAGAACTTGGAGCCCAGGCACGATTACATTGAATTGGCCCAACCCGGAGGCACCATATCCACATAAGGTCAGGAGATTAGCGAACCTCTGGAAGCCCCCCACCAAGTATAAGACATTTGGGTCTGATTCATGTTTTGACTCATCTGCGCTTCTTTTGGTCTCATCTCTGTTCTTTAGAAAAATGGGCAACCTTCTTCACACTTTAAGAAGCTCCAAATACAAGTCTTAAAACCTCTCCTGGAGACTAGAAGACTGAAGGTTAAAGTGTGCTGGCCTAGAGGAATTCTGGAATGAGGCTGCTGTTTTAGCACTTTGGATCCCCCCAGAGAATATGTGGGAATCAGACTATCGATAAGAATGTTTTCCTTGCTAAATGTTTCATAATTAAGCTAAACTGCCGGACTTCACTATTATGAAGTGTTGTTTAAATAAGGTTTTCCTAAATGTTAATCTGTATTTGATAAAGCTTTCAAGGTTAATTTTAAGACAGTTGCAGGTAAATTGTACAGTTGCCAGTAAAATGTTGTTTGTTGTTCATGTACTTGTATGTTTATATGTTCTGTGTTTACATGTGTGTCTTGTGTCTGTGGCCACTTCAATTTTTTATTTCTGTTGCACACTAATATAAAAATTTTGACATACCATTTTTAAATACATGTATGTATACTTAAAAATGAGAACAAATAATTTTACTACAATGAGAACAAATCATTCTACTTCTAGCTCCTTAAATGTCTACAGCCAGGTGCAAAGCTTTAGGTAGGAACTCCAGGGGTTGGGTGCAGCCCGGTGGTAGAGCACTGTGACAGTTACTTTTCTTCCTGCTGCTGTCAGATACAACTTTAGGATGGAAAGGGAAATTTATTTGACTTACAGTTCCAGAGGGGAGACACAGTCCATATGGTGGAAAAGGCAGCGTCACTACAGCCATCAAGCAGGCAGAGAAACAAAGGCACACAAGGAACGGACTGACCAAACTTCATCAAGGCTGCCCCCCAACGCCTTGTGATGTGCCTTCCTTCACCTCCTAAAAGTTCAACTAGTTCCCACACATCAACATCAGCTATGGAATCAAACATATAAGCATGTGGGGCACAACTCGTCTTCGAACCATGCCAAGCTCCTTTCCTAGTACATGCAAAGGCCTGGATTTAACCCCAGCACTGAAATAAAGAGGACTCATTGAGACAAGCGAGAATTCGAACCCCACCTTCAGGGAGCTTCAGGGCTTCACTTCAAGGCATACAGGCTGCAAAGAGAGGCAAAGGAAGAGACCAGGCGTAAGATGTCCCCTCATAAGGCATGCACTCAATGACCCATTTCCTCTATCTAGTACCCACTTCTCAATGCTGCTGTGGATTAGGCCAAAGCACTCAACGGCCAATCACTTCCCAGAGTTCAGTCAGGTGGCAATCAGACCTTTAGCTAACTTTGGGTGCACATTTCATATTCAAACGCTAATGAACATTAGGATCTAATAGATAGTCTACCATCCTCCAGGAATTTTCTCAAGATCCCAGACAGTCGTTCTAACGAACACGGTCGTTTATGTTCCCGCTTGCTGTTTTCAGTTTCCGCCACTTGTATTATGAAGCTACCCGAGTTTCATTGTAGCAGAACCATGTTAACACAAAAGGCGCATTTCTGATGTTTCTGATTATTACGCTGGACCCAGAACATTCATGTCAGTCGATTCATTACCCCGAACAGGCTAGAGCGGTTGAAAGATGTTCCATGAAGAAAGCCTCTAAATAAATGCACTAGGCATTTCAAGCAGGATTGGGCATGAGAGATTCAAGCAGGACCGGGGAAGGCCCTCTTCACCCCCGAGGTGCTGCGCCTCCTCGCCCCCATCCACTGAAGGACACTAAGCCGATCTAGAGTCTCCTGAGTCTCCAAGCCGTGGGCAGGGTCGGGGTCAGTCCTTTGTCACTGAATGAACTTTCTTCTAGACAGTAAATCGGTAACCCGCACCAGCGCTAATCTTGCTTTCAGGTCACTGACCCTTGTGTTTCAGGTGCAGGTTCGCTCGCTTCCAAGATCCGCCTTCCGGCTTTCTGTCAGGGTCCTTTGCCCCAGAGGACTTTCGCCCTTGCTTCAGTTGCAGGTCAGCCAGCCGCTCCGCGCGGATCAACGGCCTGGCGGAGGCCCCCCAGGTGTCTGGTGCCCGCAGCCCACGTGGGGGGCGCGCTAGGAGCGGGACCGAGCTGCAGAACGTGAAGCTGGGGCCACCGGAGCCCAGGCGGGAATGGCGTTTGCCGGGGCCCAGACCGAAGCCGGAGCGTTTGGCGGACGGGACCGCGGGAACCCGGAAACGCCCGGGCCGCACCGAGGTGGCGGCGGCAGCGGCGGCGGCGGCGGCGGCGGCGGCACGGCGGCTCCGCGGGCGCGGCGGTCCCGGCGGGCGAGGCAGCCGCGCGGCAGGTGAGCGGAGGGCGGCGGTCCCCGCGCGGGCCGGCGACCCCGGGGCGGGAGGCTGCGCTCGGCGGGGCCCGGGCGGACCCCCGGGGTGGGAACGCCGCGGCGGGGGGCGCGGGCGAGGGGCGCCGCGGCCTGGTGGGCGCAGAGCGGCGGTGCTAGCGTGGCGCGCGGTGGCGCGGGCCCAAGAACAAATAATTTTAATGACATCTAAAACCTTAACTACGTATGTTTTATATCAACCACAATTGTTTTTCTAATAGATATAAGTTTTTTTTTCATGGAAGATTATCTCGTTTGCTTTGACCTTTAATAGGACTAAAATGAAAATATCATTGTGTTCATAAAGGTTTTTCCATATAGTCCCAAAATAACAAAGCCATTATACGAGTGATTAATTAAATTTGTACATTCTTTTGACTTTTTAAACTTATTTTTACACTCATACAAAATTAATAGGTATGCCATTCCCCTCCCTCCCAACCTTCCCAGGATCCCCTTGCTCCTTCCCCCCATTTTCCCTGCTTTTCCCTTCCTTCCCTTCCTTTCTTCCAGGGCTCACTCCCCCCTTCTCTGGAGCATCCTTTAGTGTGCATGTCAAATGTCCCTCTAGGTCGTCTTCCCTGATGAAGTGTAAGGACTCAATAGCATTGCCTAGAGCTCTTTCTTGTGTTTTCCTTTTAGTATAGGAACACTATTGTGGCTGTTAATGCCTTGCCTCTTAGGATCCTAGTGCCTATGACCCATGCTAGACTTTGGAGGGTCAATAATATGTTGGTCATTGCGCAGGTCATGCAAAGTCCTATTTTGATTACCTTGGCCCTAACTTGTGTGGAGTATATTGCATATCATTGCTCCTTCCCATCTTTAGGCTCTTACAATCTTTTTTATTTTATATTTTATTTATTTATTTATTTATTTATTTATTTATTTATTTATTTAATTTCTTTATTTATTCCACTCATACAAAGTTAATAAGTATCCCATTCCCCTCCCTTTCTCCAGCCTTACCTAGATTCCCTTACTCCTCTCTTTTACCTTTCCTTTTCCCCTTACCTCCCTTTCTCCCCATGTTTCCTCCCCTCAATTCCTGGAGCATCCTTTAGTGTGCATGTCAAACTTCCATCTGGGTCCTCCCTGATGAGGTGTAAGTACTCAGTGGCATTGCCTAGAGCTCTTTCTTGTGTTTCCCTTTTAGTATAGGAACACTATTGTTGCTGTTAATCCCTTGCCTCTAAGGATCCTACTGCCTATGACCCATGGTAGACTTTGGGGGTTCAATGATATGTTGGTAAGTGTGCAGGTCTTGCAAAGTCCTATTATGATTACTTTATAGGCTCTTACAATCTTACAACCCCCTCTTCAAATTTCTCTGAGCTTTAGGATGGGGAGAGATTAGGCTAGCTTGGTTTCAGGTGTTTGATATAAAGTTTTGTTGTTCTGAATTATGTTTTGTTGTTTTTTTCCAGTTTTGCTGTTCCTGCACCACCCTTGCCTACATCCTGATGGGTATTGGATGTCACCTCCTAGCCAGAGATAAAAGGTATTAAAATAGATTTTTTTATGAGTAGATTCAAAAGTAGCTGGAATAAGAGGAGGAAACCGTGGTGAGGGGTGTTCAGTGTCCTATTTGCCGAATAGTTACCATTAATCTGCCATTCACTATGCCCTCCCTGACTGGTGAGATCAAACCCCATCATTTGCAAGTGACCAGGAAGGAAAGTCTGTAATCTTAACCAGATGTCTCACTACTTACTTGCAATATTTGATGATGACTGTTTATTATCTTTGCAATTACTGTAGGTATTACAGAGATTTATGTTTCAGTGTGTCACTAAATGGGGTTGGTACTAGGATCCACCAGTTAGGGAGTACATATGGCACTTAATTTTCTGTGTCTGAGATACTTCACTCAATATAATTTTCTCTAATTCCATCCACTTCCTGTCAAATTTCATTATTTCATCTTTTTTAATGGCTGAGTAGTATTCCATTGTATAAATGTACCACATTTTTCTTATCCACTCATCAACTGTTGGGCATTTGGGTTTATTCCATGACTTTGCTATTGTAAACAGTGCTGCTATGAACAGGGTCCTGCTTTTGTCATTGAGGTGAATTTTTGCTTTATGGAGGATTATTCCCAGAAGTGGAATAGCAGGGTCATATGGCATTTCAATCTTTACCTTTTTTAGAATCACCACACTGCTTGCCAGAGTGGTTGCATAAGCCTGCATTCCCACCAACACTGTAGAAGCATTCCCTTCTCACCATATCCTCTCCAGCATTTGGTGTTGTTTGTATTATGGATTTTTATCATCCTCACCAGGGTGAGATGATATCTCAGGGAGGTTTTGATTAGCATTTCCCTGATGTCTAAAGATGCAGAGCATTTTTAAAGATATTAATTAGACATTTCAATTTCTTCCCTGGTAGAGTTTCTTTTAAGTTTCAAGACCCATTTTTAATTGGACCATTTGTTTCCTTGGTGGTTACTAAGTTCTTTTTTTTTTAATTTTTTTATTATTTATTCAATTGTGCACGTGTATGTGTGTGTGTGTGTGTGCGTGTGTAGAACCACGGACGAATTTGGGAACCACCATGGACCGCCTCCTCCTTGTTTACTCTGTCCCGGGATTCACAGGCTCCGCCCTACCAGGACCAGAAACGCAGGCCGCCCCCGCTTCCGCCCAGTGTCTATACGTGGGGTCTAGGATCCGAACTCAGAACCTTCTGCCTGCAAGGCAGAGGCTTAACCCCTGAGCCATCTCTCCAGCCCCAAGGTGGTTACTAAGTTCTTTGTGCATTCTGGATAATAAAGCTCTATCAAATTTGTGGTTAGTGAAGATTTTCTCTCATTCTATGGGTTGCCTTTATGCTTGGGTTACAATCTCTTTTTCTGAACAGAAGCTCTTTAATTATATAAGATCTCATATGCTGAATGTTGGTTAAGTGAATTGGATTTCTGTTTAGTCTAATCAGCTCAAGGTAGTTTCCTACCCTTTCAATGAAGGTTTTTTATAGTCTCTGGCCTTACATTGAGATCCTTAATTCAGCTGGAATTAATTCTTATACATGGTGACAAGTATGGGTCCAGTTTTAATCTTCTGCATGTGGACATCCAGTATTGCCATCATCATTTGTTGAAGATGTTCTTTCTCCATTGCATTTTTTGGGCCCCGTTGTCAAAGATCAAATGGCTATAATTATGTGGGCTTATATCTGGGTCTTTAACCCTTATTCATTGATTTGTGTCTGTTTTGGAGCCAGTACCAGGCTGTTTTTATAACTATGGATTTTTAGTATAGACTAAGGTTTGGTATGGCCAGACCTCCAGCAGTGTTTTTTGTTACTCAGGATTGTTTTTGCTATCCTGGGTCTTTTGTGCTTCCATATGAAATTTGAGATTGTTTGGTCAATTTCTTTAAAGAATTCCTTTGTGATTTTGATGGTTGTGGCATTGAATCAGTATATTGCCTTTGGTAGGATGGCCATTTTTATGATATTGATTATTCCAATCCAGGAATATGGGAGGTCTTTCATCCTTCTGGTGTTTCCTTCTTTAGAGTTTCACAGTTTTCATTTTAAAGGTCTCTTACTTCCTTGGTATGGTTTATACCAAGGTGTTTCATTTTTTTAGGAGCTATAGCAAATAGGATTGATTTTCTTGGGGTTTTTCACTTCTTTCTTTCTGGGCATAGAGGAAGGTCACTGATTTTTGTACATTTATTTTGTATCCTGCCACCCTGCTGAACTTCTTATTTAGTTCCAGGAGCTTCCTGGTAGAGTTTTTGGGATCACTCAGGTATATGATCATGTCATCTGCAAATAGAGATAACTTGAATTCTTCCTTAATGATTTGAATCCCATTTATCTCCCTGTCTTGTCTTATGGCTTCAGATAAGACTTCAAGTACAATATTGAATAAAAATGGTAAGAGTGGACAGCCTTGACTAGTTCCTGATCAAAGCGGGAATGCTTCAAGTTTTTCCCCATTGAGTATAATTCTTGCTGTTGGCTTTTTGCATACAGCTTTTATTATATTGATAAAGCTTCCTTCCATTTCAACTGTCCCTAGAGCATCTATTGAGAGTATCATGCGGTCTTGAATTTTAGACCAGTTTACATGATGAATTACATTTATTGATTTGCATCTTTGTGTTGAACCATCTTTGTGTGCCTGGGATAAAGCCTCCTTGATCACTGATTAAGGATCTTTTTAATGTTTTAGAATCTGGTTTGCTAAGAGTTTGTTGAGAATCTTTGCATCTGTGTTAATCAAAGAGATTGGCCTATAGTTTTCTTTTTAAGTGGATTTTTATAAGGTTTTGGGATTAAGACGATATTAGCTACATAGAAAGAATTTGATACTGTTCTTTCTTTTGCTATTTGATGGAACAGTTTAAGGAGTTTGATGTGAGTTGTTCCTTAAATGTTTGGTAGAACTCTGTGCTGAATCCTTCTGGCCCAGGACATTTTTTGGTGGGAAGATTCAAAATTACTTCATTGATTTCATTTGTTTTAAGACTATTTAAATAATGCAAAGTTTCCTGATTCAATTTAAGTAGGTTGTGCTTAACTTAGGAATTCAATTTCTTTTGTGTTATCAAATTTCACAGTATATAAGTTTTTGAAATATGAACTTAAAATTCTCTGAATTTCTAATTATCAGTAGTGATAACTCCATTTTCATTTCTAATTTTGTTAATTTGTGTTTTCACTCTCTTGCTTTTGGTTAATTTAGCTAAGGGTATATCAATTTTTCAAAGAACCACCTTTTTCATGGATTAATTCTCTGCATCATTTTTCTTATCTCAATTTCATATATTTCTCCCCTTATTTTGCTAATCTCCTCCCTTCTATTGCTTTTGGTATCAGATTGCCCTTGTGTCTCTAAAGCTTTAAGCTGCATTGTTAAGTTAATTATTCATGATGTTTATATTTTTTATTGTAGGCATTAAGAGCTATGAACTTATCTCTTAGGACAGCTTTCATTGTGTCCCAAACATTTTGATAAGTTGTGTTTTCATTATCATTCACTTCCAGGAAACCTTGAATTTCCTTTTTAATTTCTTCCGGAATCCAATTCTCATTCAGCATCACAGTATTTTGTTTTCAGGAGTTAGTGTATTTTCTGCTGTTAGTTGTGTTGTGTATGTCAAGCTTTAGACCATGGTTGTCTGATAGGGCTTGTATTTCAACTTTCCTGTATATGTGGAGATTTGATTTGTGGCACAGTATGTGGTCTATTTTGGAAAAAGTTCTATGTGCTGCTGAGAAAAATGTGTATTCTTTGGTGCGTGGATGAATAGTTTGATAGCGATCTGTAAGGTCCATTTCAGTAAGGGTTTGATTAAGTTCTAATATTTCTCTGTTAAGTTGTTGACGGGTTGATCTATCCCATGTTGAGAGGGTGGTATAGAAATTAACAAGATTTTATGATGAGCGGTTGTTTTCTTGCTTTAGACGATGTAGGGTTTGCTTAATGAATGTGGAAGAGCCCTATTAGGTGCATATATGTTCGGTATTGTGAAGTCTTTGGTGAATTGTACCTGTGACTAAAATATAGTATCCATCTGTGTCTCTTATGATGCTTTTTGGTTTGAAGTCCACTTTGCCTAATAGCATAATAGCTACCCCTGCCTGTTTCCTCACTCTATTAGCTTGCAGAATTTTGGACCAGGCTTTTTCTTTAAGAATGTGCCTATCTTTTGTGGAGAGATGAGTTTCCTGAAGGCAGCAGATTGATATGTTGTGATTTTTAATCCTACATTTTATCTGCCTCTTGATTTTTGAGTTAATTCCACTGACATTTAATGTTATAATGGAGAAATTATTTTTAATTTCAGACACTTTTTAGGTTTAGTGGCTTTTGTGTGTCATTTGATTTCTAGGTTTTGGTGTTATTATACTTCCCTTATGCCCTCCTGAATACACTTGTTCTTTTCTTCAAGGCTGAGTATCATTTACAGCATTTTTGAATGCCTGGCCTAGTAGACATGTAAGCTTTCAAGTTGTCTTTTTGCTGAAAAACTTTTTCCCCCCTCGATTATGACTGATAGCTTTGCAGAGTATATCAGCCTGGTTTGACACTTTTGCTCATTCAGTACTCACAGTACATCTCTCCAAGTTCTTGCTTTTACTGTTTCTGTTGAGAAGTCATTTGTCATTTTAATACGTTTTCCTTTAAACGTGACTTTTTTTCCCTTGAAGCTCTCACCACTTTTTCTTTGTATTGAGTGTGGAGTGCTTTGACTATTATATGCCATGATGAGTTTTCTATTTTGGTCATATCTGTTTGGGGTGTGGAATGTTTCTTGTATTTGTATGGGCCTCTATTCTTTACATGAGGAAAGTTTTCTTTTATCATAATTTGAAAAATTTACTTAGGTGTATTTTGGATTCTTGTTCTGGTAATCCATGAATGTGCATGTTAGGCTTCTTTAGGCATCACATAACTCTTGAATATTTCTCTCAAGTATCTTTTTTACTTTAACAACCTCCTCCATTGAGCTGGTTACTTCTTCCACTTTGTCTTCAGGATTTGAAATTCTGTTTTCTGCTTCAGTTCTGCAAATAAGACTTTCTGTTGAGTTCTGTGTTGAAGATAACTTGTGTTTTAGTTCAATCTTAAACTCTATCTGCGACTGTTTTAACTGCTCTATGCCTATTTTTATTTCTTGAACTGTTTTACTCAGCTCCTCCAAGTGTATGTTGTATTCCTGTTTAAAGTGGTTGATGAGGTTATTTAACTCATACTGGACTTCCTCTTTCATAGTATTTATCACAGTAATTATCATGCTTTGTGTCTGGCTTTCTTGGATATTTTCTGTGAATTTATTCTGGTTGGAATCTATCATTATATGCCTAATTCTTTTGGTGGGAGATTTTTTTTTTCTTGGTTTTGTTTCTTATGGATCTGCACTTTGACTTGGGCATTGTTGTTTTATTTCTTAAGACTTTCTTTCACATTTTGTGTGTTTTTGACTAAACTGAATTTGTTGGTATTGCTATTCTTGAGCTGTTATTACTAGTGTTTGCCTTGGAGTTGGGTATGCTTGTCTGTTGTTATTGTTATTTCCAACATGTTCCTAGATATTTCCTATTAGACTGTTAGTACATCAATTAAGTTAGGTTTAGTGGACAGGGGGTGGATATTGGTATGGTAGTGCACTTTTATGATTTAGTACCTTGATGATATGGGGGATGAGTGGTATAGTCTTTGAAGTTGTACATGATTTAGGGGGTGATGTAACAGTTACTTTTAACTATTGCTGTGGGAACATTCAAAGTCAACCAACTTAAGAAAGAAAGGGAGATTTATTCAGCTTATGTTTTCAGAGGAGAGGTACTCTCTCAAAACAAAGGTGGCATGGCTGGCTGCCAAAGCTAGAAGAGGCTTAGTCACCACAGACATCTTGGAAGCTGAGAGCTGCAGACTGTTTGCTACAAAGACAGACTTCTGCTAGTGGTAAGGTGGGACTAATCCACCTCAAGTCTGACCCCTTGTGACTGCCTTCCTCTAGCAAGCCTCCACCTATCAACATACCATGACCTTGCCAAACACATGAGACTGTGGGGGACACACTTCAAACCATGACAGTGGCTACAGTGACTAATAATTCAAGGGAACAGGTTGGTAAAAAGGGGGTTTACTTATCCTTGGGCTGGATGTGAAGAATCTCTCCCATCTGATAAAATGATTTTAGAAGACTGCACATGTATGGCATTTGTCCCCTAGAGTTTTGCTTGTGTTTTCTTTGGACTCTGTTGCATTCTGAGAAGCAGTGCGTCCTCCTTGGATTGCGAGTGTATACATTTATAAATGATTATATATAAATGTATATTGTCTACACAATTGCCAACTCATACTCAACTCTGTTATTGCTGCCTTTAAAAGACATTTCTTGAGAGATAGTTAATGTGAAAACAGCAGGGAAACATCAAGTAAAAGAGGATATGAAGGAAATAAATATATTACTTAGAAAGGTAAAGTATGTACAGAAGGTTTGTGAGAAGATTTATGTACAGGAGGTTTATGAGCTGGTTATTTTAAAGAATGTTAAAGTATGTTGTGAAGATTTGTGGAATTTTATGTTTATGAGAAGATTGAAAATTATACATGATGGTTAAAAGAAATGTTATGTGTTATGCTTCTTGCATGCTATAGAAGAAAAGACATTGAGACACTGAGATTGTAAATTAAGAATTAAGATGCTGGAGAGGTGGCTCAGGGTTTAGGCCTCTGCCTTGAAGATGTAAGGTCCTGAGTTCGGATCCTAGACCCCTCATATAGATGCCGGGCAGAAGCGGGGGCAGCCTGCATTTCTGGTCCTGGTAGAGTGGAGCCTGTGAATACTGGGGCAGAGTAAACGAGGAGATGGAGGTGGCCTATGGTGACTCCCAAATTCGTCCGTGGTTCCACACACACACACATACATACATACACACATGCACAATTGAATTAAAAAAATTTAAAAAGAAACTAAGAATTAAGCTTCATGTATTCAAGTGTTTTTCAATTATCTCCATCTTAATTTACAGAGATTTGATTACTCATTACATCCTAATTCCTAAAGGGCATAACTGTTTAAGATCTTAAAAAGTCAACTATTATATTTATATTATAAGGACCATATACTTTAAAGACAAAAATTTTGGTAATAGGCCTAGGTAACAACTACAAAATTCTTAAATTTCATTATAAAAGAGTCAACTTATAATATTTTCTCAGAGATGGCTTCTATACATCTTATATAAGAAATGCCCCCCCGCAGAAAGATCTTTGTAATACCATCCTCCAATTAGATTTAAAACTTCCTCAGATATGCCTCATTTAATACTTACCTCCATTTTATACACTTTAATGGCTTTACAGTGACAGAATGCCTTTGATATATACCTGTCCTAACCAGACCCAGGGATCCACTGGGTCATGAATGTCTTTGTGTTTCTCCATCAGCAGGCTCACCCCTGTGGATTCCCAAATGTTTATTCTGCCCAGTGGAAAGTCTTAGACGGTCTTCCTGACAAGATGACAGTCTTGGGTACCTACCCCACTTGCTGATCTTTCCGTGATTTGTAAGGCGACCAATGAATAACCCCCTGACTCCTCTTATTTTAAAGAGGTTCTGAAACAATGGGCCATGCAGCTCCAAACCCATTTTGATTTGTATCATCTTCTTAAGGCGGTTTTGGAGCCAGCCATTTTCCTGAATTGGTGCTCTTCATATGATGATCAGGCAGAAGCACAAGCCTGCCTCAACCTTAACATCACATGGGATATGCTCATGGCTCATTGACAATATATTGATCCCAATATATATGACAATCCACCAGAGGCTTCGGTACATATTTTCAGCAGGTGTATGACCTGGACTTCAAGTCCCTAAAGGCTTTCTCTTGCCTCATGTAACCCTCGATATGCTTAACATCTTATTGGGTCTCCAACATTTCCAAGACCCATGAACAACTTTCTCAGTACATCCAGGCCTTTCTTAATTATACATTGACTTTGAGCCAACAGATAGAACATATTAACATTCACATGTGGCTCCCTTGCTTATAGATACTGGGTTTTCAACCAGAATCTGGAACAACTTTAAAAGGCCGTTTTTATCCCTCTTAGATTGTAACTTATGCTATCATAGAAGGAATTGTTCTTTTATTAATTATGTTGTTTAAGTGTCTCCTTCAGCATATCTCACAGCAGTGTTCCATCAACAAGACCATGATACAGGGACTTATGGCCCTTGAATATCCAAGCTATAGATTCGTAAGGGATTGGTCTAATCTACTATCCACATATCCTGAAATGCCTCCCAGATATAAGGTTTTTCGAGGACCTGTAGTCAATGATGGGTTAGATCCTGTGAAACAGGACAACCTAAGACAGCCTGGTCTGTCATGCTGAATGCCCTCTGAGTCAGGTTCAACAAGGTCAGAGCAAAGAATTCAAGCTCTTGCTGGATGTCAAAATAAATAAAAGGGATGGATATGTAGGAGAAATGGACCTGGCAGGCCTGTATTGTCTGTATGGGTCACACGCGTGAATGTAGTTTCCCCAAGCTAGAACCTGCTGCCATGCCTGGTGCTCATGTCAAACCGCCTGTCTGAGAGGACCAACCTGGACAGGCCAAAGCAGCAAAAGCTCCATGGAATGTTGGGCGGGATATATAATCAGCCCAAATTTACAATAAATTAATCTGTAAGCCTGTGGTTTGTCACTTGCCTGACTCCCAGAGACTGTGATGTTGATTTCATGCCTGTTTATCCCTGCCCCCAAAGGTCTCCATTGATCCCTGAGACTGCTACAATCGAGAGCTCACAGTGGTCATGACTTATGCTAATCATGAACAGCTCACAATGGTCATAGAGACTTCAGAGTAGTCATAGAGAGTTAATAATGTTCATAATGTTATTACAGTGGTCACACCTCATAGTGGTCATACAAAGCTCACAGTGGTCATAGCTCATAGTAGTCTTAGGGTACTCATAATGGCCATAGAGCACAGTGGTCATTGAAAGCTCACAGTGATCATAGAGAGATCACAGTGATAATAGCTCTCAGTGCTCATAGAGAGAGTTTATAATGAACAATGAGAGGTAAAAGTGCTCAAGCTTATAGTAGTCATAGAGAGCTCACATTGGTCATATCTCACAATTGTTATAGAGAGATCATAAGAGGCAATGATCTAACAGTGGTCATAGCTCATAGTAGTCATAGAGAGCTCACAGTGGTCATACAGTGCTAATAATGTTTATAGTGTTATTTCAGAGGACCTACCTCATAATGATCATAGAAATCTCACAGTGATCATAGCTCATACTTGTCATAGAGAGCTGAGAGTGCACATAGAGAACTCACACTTGTCATAGCTCATACTGCTAATAGATCTCTCAGTGGTCATATCTCATAGGGGTAATAGAGAGCTCAAAGTGGTCATAATCATTAGAGATTTCACAGTGGTCATACAAAGCTCATACTGGTCATAACTCACAGTGGTCATACAGAGTTCAAAGAGGTCACAGTTCACAGCAATCATAGAGAACTCACATTGATCATACTTTATACTGCTCATAGAGAGCACACAGTGATCATAGAGAGTTCATTATGGTCATAGAGGGTTGATAATGGCCATAGAAAGCTCACAGAAGTCATAGAGAGAGACCTCACAGTAATCATCGAGAACTCACAGTCGTCATGCTTTATACTGGCCATAGAGAGCTCATAGTGGTCCTATAGAGCTCACATTGCTCAAACCTCATAGTTATCACAGAGAGCTCACAGTGGTCAAAACCATAATGTTCTTAGTGATCTCACAGTAGTCATAGCTCAGAGTGCTCATAGAGAGCTCATAGTGGTCATAAGAGAGGTGATTATACAGAACTCATAGGGGTCATAGTTCATAGTGGTCATAGAGAGTTCATAGTGGACATAGAGAGCTCAAAGTGGTTATAGCTCATAGTGTTTTAAGAGAGTTCACCATGATCATAAGTCCTTTTGGACATAGCACACAGTGGTCAAAGGGAGCCATGATCATAACTCATAGTGGACATAGAGAGCTCATAGTGGTCATAGCTAATAGAGGTCAGAGAGCTCATAGTTATCATAGATTGCTCACAGTGGTTATAGAGAACTCATAATTGTCATAGATCGCTCACAGTGTCAGAGATAGCTCAAAGTGATAATAGGTAGATCATAGTGGTCATAGATCACAGTGGTCATAGAGATGTCAGTGGTCAGAGCTCCTAATGCTTTTAGAAATCTCTTATGTTCATAGAGAGCTCAGAGTGGTCACAGAGAACTCACAGTCATTACAGAGAGCTCACATTGGTTATTTCTCATAGTGATTATAATAACTCATAGTGGTCAGAGCTCTTAGTGGTCACAGGGAGTGCATGATGGCCATACAGAGCACACATTTATCATGGAGAGATCACAGTGGTCAGAGAACTAACAGTGCTCATGGCTTACAATTGATATAGAGAGTTCATAGCACTTATAGAGACATCACAGTGATCATAGTTCCTAGTGGTCAAAGAGAGCTCACTGTGGTTCTAAAGAGCTGATAATATTTTGTCACAGTGTCATACCTCATAGTAGTCATAGAGACCTCAAAGTGGTCATAGAGAGCATACAGTGATCCTAGAGAGTTCACAATTGTCATAGAGAGCTCAAAGTGGTATTAGAGAGGTCATAGTGGTCACAGATCATAGTGGTCATAGGAAGCTCATAATGACCATAGAAAGCTCACAGTGATCATAGAGAGCTCACAATGGAAATAGAGAGCTTACAGTTTTCATAGCTCTTAGTTGTGATAGAGAGTTCATATTGGACATAAAGAGCTCACAATTATCATGGCTCACAGTGGCCATAATTCATAGTTACTATAGGGAGCACAGAGTCCTCAGAGTTCACCATGGTCATACCTCAAAGTGGTTTTAGAGAGCAATAATGTTCGCAGTGATCTCATAGTGGTCATAGTGACCGCACAGTGGTGATAGCTCATAGTTGTCATAGGAAGCTCACAGTGGTCACAACTCATATTGGTCATAAAGAGCTCATAGTGGCCATAGAATGGTCATAGAGCTTCAAAGTGGTCATGGAGAGTTCACAGTTGTCAGATATTTCAAAGTGGTCATAGAGGGGCTGGAGAGATGGCTCAGGGGTTGTGACTCTGTCTCACAAGCAGAAGGTTCTGAGTTCGGATCCCAGGTCCCACGTTAAAAAAAAAAAATTCAAAGTGGTCATAGAGAATTGATTGTGTTCATAGAGAGCTCACAGATTTCATTGTGAGTTCACAGTTGTCATTGCTCATAGTGGTCACTGAGAACTCACAATGAACATATAGAGCTCTCAGTAGTCATAGAGAGCTCAGAGTGGTCACAGCTCACACTGTACATAAAGTTCTTACAAAAGCCATAGCTCACAGTGGTAAAAGAGAGCTCATAGTAGTCAAAGAGCTTAATAGTGGTCATAGAGAGTTTATAGTGGTCATAAATCATATTTATCAAAAATATCTCAGTGATCATAGCTCGTAGTAGACAAAGAGAGCTCACAGTGATCATAAAGAGCTCACATTGGTTACAGAGAGCTCACAGTCATCATAAAGAGCTCATAATGGTCATGGAGAGCTCATAATGGTCATAAGTTATATTGGTTATAACAGCTTATAGTGGTCATAGCTCATTGTGGTCATAGAGAGCTAACAGTTTTCAAAGAATGCTCACAGTTGTGACAGAGAACTCACGATGGTCATAGCACACAGAGTTCATGAAGAGCTCAAAGTAATCACAGCTCAGTGTTCATAGAATGCTCTCAGTTTTCATAGCTAATCATAGTCATAGAGTGCTAATAGTGGCCATAGAGAGCTCACAATGGTCATAGAGAGCTCACAGTGATCATGAAGAGCTGATAGTGATCATAGCTTACAGTGGTAATACACAGTTCACATTGTTCACAGCTCATAGTGATCATAGAGAGTTCATAATGGCCATAGTGAGCTCACAGTGGTCAGTGAGAGTTCACAATGGGAATAGTGAGCTTATGGTGCTCATAGTTCTTAGTGGCCATAGAGAGCTCACAGTGGTCATAGCTCATAGTGGTTATAGAGAGTTCTCAATGGTCATATGTCATAGTGGACATAGACACCTCACAGTGGTCAAAGAGAGATCACAGTGGTCATAGCTCATATTTGTCACAAAGAGCTTATAGTGGTTATATAGAGGTCTTCACAGTCATAGAGATTTCCCATTGGTCCTACAGATGTCATCGTGGTTGTTGGGAGCTCTCTGAATTGATAGCCAGCTTACATCATCATAGAGATCCCACAGTGGTCATAGAGAGCTCATAGTGGTTCTACAGATTTTACAGTCATCCTAGAGAGATCATAATATTCAAAGAGAATTCACAGTGGTTATAAAGTGCTTACCGCAATCATAGAGAGCTTACAGTAGTAATATAGAGATCATAGTTTTCATAGCTCATAGTGGTCCTAGAGAGTGCACAGTGATCATAGCTCACGTTCCTCATGGAGAGCTCACAGTCTTCATAAAGAGCTCAGAGTGGTCCTAGAGATATCACAGTGGAAACATAGAGATCACAGTAGTCCTAGAGAGCTCACAGTGGTCACAGGCAGCTTTCAGCCATCATAGAGAGATAACAGTAAAACAGATAGTCTCGTTTGGCCATAGAGAGGTCAAAGTGGTCATAGAGAGTTCACAGTGGTCATTGAGAGCTCACAGTGGTCATTGAGAGCTCACAGTGGTAATAGAGAGGTCATAGAGGAAATAGATCATCGTGGTAATAGTGAGGTCTTGTATCTATAGAGAGCTCATTGTGGTCATTGCTCATAGTGGTTTAGAAAGCTCACAGTGGTCATAGAGAGTTTACAATGGTCATAAAGAGCTCTCATTGGTCATAGTGACCTCACAATTTTTGGTGCTCATAGTGATCATACTCATAATGAAGATAAAGTTCTCATGTAGCCATAGAGAGCTCACAATTGTCATAGATCATAGTGTTCCTAGAGAGCTCATAGTGTTTCTAGCTCATAGTTGTCATGGATAGCTCATAGTGATCATAGCTTAGAGTGGTCTTAGAGACCTCAAAGTCATTATGGAGATGTCACAGTCATCAGATATTTCAATGATGTCAAAGAGAGCTCATAGTATTCAAAGAGAGTTCACAGTGGGCATAGAGTTCACAGTGGTAACACATCATACTAGTCATAGAGACTTCAGAATGTTCATAACTAATAATAGTCATAGAGAGTCATACAGAGAACACAATGCTCATACCGAAATCAATGTGGTCAAAGAGAGGTTACAGTTGTCATTGAGAGTTCACAGTTCTCATACAGAACTCATAATTGTGATAGCTCACAGAGGTCATAGAGAGCTCACGTGATCATAGAGAACTCAGAATGGTCATAGAGAAGTGACAGTGGTCATAGGTCACAGTGATCAAAAAGAACTTAATATCAACATAGAAAGCTCAGAGTGGACATAGAGATCTCAAAGTGCTCATAGACAAGTCACAATCATCATACATCATCGTGATCATAAGAGCTTACAGTAATTGTAGAGAGATCTCACTGGTCATAGCTCATAATAGTCATAGGAAACTCATATTACTCATATGTCACAATGGTCATAGACAGCTCATAAAAGACATAGAATGCTCATAGTTATCATAGCTCATAGTGGTCATAAAGAGTTCACAGCGATCATAGTCATAGTGCTCATAGATATTTTTATAGATGGCTCAAAGTAGTCATAAAGAGCTCACAGTGGTCACAGAAAGCTCAAATTAGTGATAGAAAACTCACAGTGGTCATAGCTCTCAGTGGTCAGAGACAGCTCATAAAAGACAGAGAGCTCACAGTGGTCATAGCTCATAGTGGTCATAGAGAGCTTATAGTGGTCGTTGGTTATAGTGTTCATAGAGAGCTTACAGTTGTAATACAGAGCTCACAGTGGTCATAGAGTGGTCACTGGTATTAGAGTGTTCACAGTGGTCAAAGAGAGCTCACAGTGGTCATACCTCATAGTAGTCTTAAAGTGCTTATAGTGGCCATAGCTCATAGTGATAATACAGAGCTAATAATGACCATAGAGTGCTCACAATGGTCATAGAGTGCTTAAAGTAGTTATAGAGACCTCTAAGCGTTTATAAAGAGGTCATGGAGTAATAGAGAGCTCACACTTGTCATAGAGAGCTCATAGTGGTCATAGCTCATAGCAGTCATAGGTAGCTCATACTGGCCATAGAGAGCTCACAGTTGTCAAAGCTCAGAGTAGTCACAGAAATCTCACAGTGGTCATATTTCACAATGGTCATATAGAGCCCACATTGATCACACCTCATAGTGATTATAATAGAGAGTTCATAGTGATCACAGAGAACTTAAAATCATCATAGAGAGCTCACAGTAACCAAAGCTCATAGTGAACAAAGAAAACTCACATTGGTAATAGATCATAGTGGTCAAACAGGGCTCACTGTGATCATAGAGAGACCACAGAGTTAATAGCTTCCAGTGGTCATACAGAACTCACAGTGTTTATAGCTTATATTGATCTTAGAGAGTTCACAGTGGTCATACAGAGCTCACACTTGTCATAGAGAGCTTATAATGGTCATAGCTTGCAGAGGTCATAGAGAGGTCACAATGGTCATAGAGTGCTCACAGTGGTTATAGCTCATAATGGACATTAAGAGCTCATAGTAGTCATAGCTCATAATGGTCACAGTGAGAGGTACCAGTGGTCATAGATCATAGTGGTCTTAGAGAGCTGAGAGTGGTCAGAGAGAGCTCACTGTGGTCATAGCACATAGCTGTCATACAGAACTCATAATCTTCATAGATACCTCACATCAGTCATACATGGTTTACAGTGGTACTTGTGAGCTCTAAATGATCATAGAGAGGTCAGTGTTCATAGAAAGCTCTCCCTTGTCATAAAGAGCTCCTAATCGTCATAGTGAGGTCACAGTGGTCATAGTACATAGTAGTCAGAGAGAACTCACAGTGGTCAAAGCTCACAGTCATTGTCAAGAACTCATAATTATCTAAGAGAATTCATTGGTCATAGCTCATATATATGATAGAGAGCTTACAGTGTTCATAAATAATATTAGTTATAGAGAGCTCATATTTGTCATGGAGTGCTCACAGTTGTCATAGCACATAGTGATCATGGAGAGCTCAGAGTGGTCATAGGTAAAACTGGACATAGAGAGTTCAAAATTAACACAGAGAGCTCACAATTTTCATAGCTCATTCTGGACATTAAGAGCTAACTTGGGCCATATCTTATAGTGGTGGCAAAGAGCTCACAGTGGCCATAGAGTGCTCAGAGTACTTAAAGCTCACACTGGTCATAGAGAGTTCACAGTGGTCTAAACACATAGTGGTCATAGAGAGCTCCTATGGTCATAAAGAGCTCATGGTGGTCACACTTCATAGTGGTTACAGAGAGCTTACAATGGTCATAGCTCATAGTGGTCATAAAAAAACTCAAAATATTCATAGAGAGCACACAAAGTCATAGCTCATAATGATCATAGAGAGCTCACAGTGACCATAAAGAACTCACAATGGTAATAGCTCATGTTGGTTACAGAGTGCTCCCAGTAGTCATAGCTCCTAGAACATTCACAGTGGTCCTAAAGAGCTCAAAGTTGCCACAGAGAGCTCATAATGGTCATAGCTTCCAGAGGTCATAGAGAGATCATATTTGTCATAGATCATAGTACTCATAAAGAGCTCACAACGGTGATATCTCATAGTGATGGTAAAGAATTCATGATGGACAATGAAAGCTAACAGTGGTCATTGCTCATGGTGGACATAGAGGACTCAGAGTGGTGATAGCTCAGAGTGGTCATGGAGAACTCAAAGTTTTAGTAGTTTGTAATGGTCATAAAGAGGTCACACTGGTCATAGCTCATACTGGTCTTAGACAGTTCACTATGGTCATAACTCATAGTTGTCATACAGAGCTGATAATTGTCATAGAACCTCACTGTTGGAACCGAAGTTCCTCCAAGTCACCCGCCCCGACCCCAAAAGGAGACACGAGGACCGAGAGGCTGCTGCAAAGGCAATAGGCGAGTTTATTATTCTGGCATGCCAGGACCGCCTCCCTCCTGCAAGCAAGAGAAAAGCGGCCCCGACTGAGGTCGGGGTAGGGTTTTTATAGGGTATAGGGTAGCAAAACATATTTTTCTATAGCACTCTTTGGCACAGTTTTTACAGCACACAAGGACGTTGAGTCAGCCAAGGGTGACCATCAGATGTTCTGGTCGAAGTCGTGGGCAGTTCTTGGTGGGCGAGGTCCCGGTCAACACGTCTGCAGCAGGGCTGACTTGTTTGTGCAAGATAGCAGTGGGCTTGGGGTGAAGCTTCGGTCATAGTTACAATAATAATACAAAGGCTTTGGTGGTATTTGGCATATTAGACCTTGAGAGGGGGAGCATTTCCCGGAGTTCTGTGTGGGAAGGGGGCAAGCGGGCTTAGACGGCATCTGGACATACTGAAAACATTTCTCTGAGACCTTGAAGAGTGAAGATTTCTGGAACCAACTTTGGGGGGAGGTCTTGGTGGTTTGGCATCTGGCCCTCTTACAGGGACCTTGAGAGGGGAGATGTTTTTCAGTCTCTAGCCACCTGTTGTTTTCAGAACTCTGAAAGCTGCTGACCACCAAGCTCAAGGACATAGACATTTCTGCTTTTGGGTCTGTCTAAAATTTCTTTTTCTTCCACACTCACAATGGTCATAGAGAGCTCACAATGGACTTTGTGAGTTCAAATTTTTCATGAAGAGGTCACAGTAGTCAGAGAGATCTCAGTTGTCATAAAGAGCTTGTACTTGTCATAGCTTACCGACCTCATGTAGGGCTCATAGTGGTCATAGGTTATAATTATCCTACAGAGCTCACAATGGTCATAGAGAGATCATAGTAATCATAGCACTAAGTTGTCATAGAGAGCTCATAGTGGTCATAGAAACCTCACAGTTGTCATAGATCATAGTGTTCATAGAGAGCTCACAGTGTTCATAGCACATAATGGTCATAGAGTGCTCACAATGATCATAGCTCATAGATGTCACAGAGAGCTCACAGTGGCCATAGAGAGGTCAGAAGTGTTATAGAGAGCTAATAGTTGTCATAACTCACAGAGGTCATAGAGAACTCATAGTGTTTATAACTCACATTCTTCATAAAGAGCTTATAGTGGCCATAGAGGGACCACAGCGGTCAATTTCATAGTTGTCAAAGACAGCTCACAGTGTTCATATCTCAAAGTGCTCATAGAGAGATTGCAGTGGTCATAGAGTACTCAAAATAGAAATAGAGAGCTCACAGTAGTTATAGCTCATAGCGGTTATGGAGACCTCACAATGGTTAGAGAGACTTTACAGAGATAATGGAGAGCTCACAGTGGTAATAGCTCATAGTGGCCAGAGAGAGCTCACAGTAGTCATGGCTCATAGTGGTTCTAGAAAGTTCACAGTGGTCCTAGATAACTCATATTTACCATAGTGGGCTCATAGTCATCATAGCTTACAGAGGTCATAAAGCGATCATAGTGTCATTGTTCTCATAGAAAGGTCACAGTGGTCAAAGAGAGATCTCAATGGTCATAGCTCATAGTTGTCATAAGAATCACAGTGGTCATATCTTACAGTTGTCATAGAGAGCTCATAATGGACAGAGTGCTAACAGTGGTCATAGCTCAGAGTGGTCATAGAGGGGTCACAGTGGTCATAGCTCACAGGGCTTATAGAGACCTCACAGTGGTCATGGAGAGATCAGAGTGTTGATAGTTTATAAAGGATATAAAAAGCTCAAAGTGGTCATAATTCATAGTGGTCACGGTGAGGTCATAAGGGACAAAAAGAGCTAACAGTGGTCATAGTGGTCTTAGAGAGCTCATAGTGATCATAGCTCATAGTGTCATAGAAAGCTCACTGTGTTCATGCCTCATAGCTGTCATACAGAGCTCAATAGCGATCTCATAGTGGTCGTAGAGTGCTTATAGTAGTATTTGAGAATTCTCTATGAATTCTTTTTACCGTATATGACCACTATGACCTCCCTGTAACCACTTTGAGCTATTAACAGTGTAAGCCCTCTATGAGCACTATGACCTATGACTACTGTGATACCGCTATGACTACTATGAGCTTTGACCACTGTGATCTCTCTTTTTTTTTATTATTTATTCAATTGTACGTGTGTGCGTGTGTGTATGTATGTGTGTGTGTACAACCACGGATGAATTCGGGAACTACATGGACCACCTCCACCTCCTCCTTGTTTACTCTGCCCCGGGATTCACAGGCTCCACCCTACCAGGACCAGAAATGCAAGCTGCCCTTGCTTCCACCTGGCACATATACGTGGAGTCTAGGATCTGAACTCAGGACCTTCCACCTGCAAGGCAGAGGCTTAACCCCTGAACCACCTCTCCAGCCCCCAACCACTGTAATCTCTTTATGAATAATATGATCTATGACTACTGTGAGCTTTCTGTGTCCTTTATGAGCTCTCCATGACCACTGAGAGTTATTACCACTAGGACTACTCTATGACCATTATGGACCATGACCACCATGAGATATCTATGACCACTATGAGATCTCTATGAGTACTATGATCTCTCTATGACCCCTATCAGCTATTATCACTGTGAGCTCTCTTTGACCACTGTATGCTCTATAAGACCACTATGATCTATGACCATTGTGAGGTCCACAGAACCATTATGAGCTATCTGTATCCACTGTAGTACTCTATTAAAAATATGATCTAGTAACACTGTGACATTTCTATGACCACTATGAGTTCTCTATGACTGCAGTGATGTATGACCATTTTGAGCTCTCTATCACCACTATGAACTATGACCACTATGAGTTCTCTGTGATGATTTTGAGTTCTCTATGATCACAAGCTATGACAACTATGAGTGCTCAATGACCACTGTGAGCATTCTATGATGACATTGGGCTATGACAACTGCGAGCTATGTATGATCACTATGAGCTATGACCTCTGTGAGTTCTCTATGACGATTTTGAATTCTCTATGTCCACTGTGAGCTCTCTATGACTACTATGAGCTATGACATCTGTGAGATCTTTTTGACCACTGTGATCTCTTTTTGACCAATATGATTCTATGGCCATTATGTGTTCTCGTCACCACTATGAGCTATGATAACTATGATTTATGACCACTCTGAGCTGTTTATTCCCACTATGAGGTATGACCACTGTGAGCTCTCTATGACCCCTGTGGGCTATAACTAATGTGAGCTCTCTATGACCACAATGAGCTCTATATGACAGATGTAAGCTGTGATTACTGCGAGCTCTCTATGACCACTGTAAACTCTCTATGACCACTGTAAACTCTCTATGATCACTGTAGCTCTCTATGAGCAACATGACCTGTGACCCCTGTGAGCTCTCCATCACCATTGTGAGCTATGTCCACAGTGAGCTTTCTATAACCACTGTGATCTGTGACTACTGTGAGCTCTCTCTCAGCACTATGAGCTATATGGTACTGTGAGTTCTCTTTGAGGATTATAATTTCTCTGTGATGACTGTGAGCTATGACTGCTGTGAGATCTCTATCACTACTGTGAGCTTTCTATGACCAATGTAAGGTATGACAACTGTCAGCTCTCTATGACTACTGAGTGCTCTCTATTTCTAGTATGATCTATGATCACTGTGAGCCCTCTATGACCAATATGAGCTATGACAACTTTGAGTTCTCTATGTCCATTATGAGATATGAATGGCCTCTTTGACTTCTCTGTGACCACTTTAGGCTCTCTATGACCACTGTGAGTTCTGGATGACTACTTTGAGCTCTCTATGACCACTATGAGCTATGACCTCTGTGAGTGCTCTGTGACCACTGTGAGCTTTCTATGACCACTGAGATCTCCCTATGACCAATGTGAGCTCTTTAGGACCACTGTGTGCCCTTCATGATGATTGTATCATCTCTATAAAGACTATAGGCTCTTTATGAACACAGATACCTGAGATCACTGTGAGATCGGTATCATCGCTATGAGATATTACTACTGTGAGCTTTTCAAGACCACTCTTAGCTATTACCACTGCGAGTTCTCTAGGTCAATTATGAGTGTCTATTACTACTGTGAGGTATGACTACTGTGAGATCTCTATTACAATTATGAGTTCTCTACTTATACTGTGAGCTGTGACAACTGTGAGCTTTCTATACCCACTATGAATTATAACCTCTGTAAGCTCTCTATGACAATTTTGAATTTTCTAGGACAGTGTAAGCTCTCCTCTGACCATTGTGAACTCTGTGACGACATTGAGCTATGACCACTGTGAACTCTATAACCATTATGAGCTATGATCTCTGTGAGCTCCATAGGACCACTCTCAGTTCTTTATGTCTACTATGTGCTAAGACCACTCTGTGCTCTATATGATCAATATGAGCTATGACCACTCTGATGTGACTATGGTCACTATGAGCTCTCTGTGGTCACTGATACCTATGACCACTATTTCCACTTTGAGCTGTGACCACTGTGAGCTCTATAATGTCACTGTTGACTGTGAACACTCATCTCTCTATGACAACTGTGAGCTCTCTATGACCATTTAACCTCTCTATGACCACTTTGAGCTCACTGTGAAAACTTTGAGCTCTTTATAACCAATGTGAGATCTCTATGAGCATTATGAGATATGACCATTGTGAACTCCTTATCACCATTATGAGCTATGAGTACTATGAGCACTCTATGTCCATTATGAGCTCTCTAGAATTACTGTGAGCTTTAAACACTGTGAGCTCTTTATGATCACTGTAGCTTTTATGACCTATGACCACTGTGAGCTCTCTATAACCACTATGAGCTATGACTACTGTGAGCTGTATATGACCACTAGGAGCTATGAGTCTATGATGACCTTGAACTCTCTATGATGACTATTAGCTCTCTATGACCATTGTGAGCTCTCTATTAGCACTGTGAACTTTGAACACTGTGAGCTCTCTATGATAATTATTAGCTATGACCCCTGTGAGCTCTCTGTGTCCAATAGGAAATCTCTATGACCACTGCGAGTACTCAAGGATCACTATATACTTTTACTCTATGAGCTGTCTATGGCGACTTTGAGTTAAATGTGACTACTGTGAGCTCTCTAGGACCTCTGTGGCTCACTATGGGCACTATTACCTGTGACAACTATGAGCTCTCTATTACCCCTATGACCTGTGAACACTGAGATTTTATGATAATTACGAGCTTTGAACACTGTGATCTCTCTATGAAAACTGTCTGCTCACCATGACCACTATGAGCTATGACCACTATGAGCTCTTCTTGAACACTGTGATCTGGGAACACTCTGAGATGTCTATCAACACTATGAGCTATTAGGTTTCTATGAGAACGGTGAGCTGTCAATGACCACTGTGAGTTCTCTATGTCTACTGTGAGCTATCTATGACAACTTTGAGCTTTCTATGAACAATATGACTTATGATCACTGTGAGCTCTTTAGAACCACTGTGGCCTCTTTAGGAGCACTAAGATTGATGACTACTGTGAGCTCTCTGTCAACACTATGAGCTATGAATATTGTGAGCTCTCTATAATCACTATGAGCTATGACCACTGTGAATTCACTATAATCTAGGCTAATTGTGAGCTCCATATGATTGCTGGGAGCTATGCGTTTTTTGACCTTTTTATGAATTCTATGAGTTATGACTAGTGTGAATTTTCTATGATCCTTGTAAGCTTTCTGTAACCCCTGTGGGATAGCACTACTGTGAGTTCTCTGTGAAAATTATGAGCTATGATTATTGTGAGAGCTCTACAACCACAGTGAGTTCTCCATGATTACTATGAGCTATGAACACTGTGTGATGCCTATAATAACTATGATCTATGACCACTGTTAGCTGTCTGTCATCATTATGAGGTGTGACCATTGTGAGCTCTCTATGATGATTATGAGTTCTCTATGACAACTGTGAACTTTGACCATTGCGAACTTTGTATGATCACTATGAGCTATTAATACTGTGACCTCTCTATAATCAGTGTGAGCTCTTAATGACTTCTGCAGATAGGAGCAATACAAGCTATGACCTATGTGAGTGTTCTTTGATCACATGAGCTATGTCAACTTTGATCTCTTATGACCATTATGAACTATGACCACTGTAAATTGTAACCACTGTGGGCTCTTTATGGCCATTATGACCTATGATCACTATGAATTCTCTATGTCCTTTATGAGTTTTCTATAACCACTGTGAGTAATAACAGCTGTAAGCTCTCTATGACCACTATCAGCTATGACAGTTGTGAATTTTCATTGTCCATTTTATTCTCTCGAAGTTAACTGTGAGCTATAACCTCTGTGAACGTACTATGTCTGCAATGTGCTATGACCACTGTGATTTCTTTCCACTATGAGAACTATATGACCACTCTGAGGAATGATCATTCTGAACTGTCTATGTCCAAGTGATCTGTGAATACTGTGTGCACTCTATCAACACTATGAGCTATGACCACTGTGAGCTTTTTATAACAATTATGAGTTTGCCACAACCAGTGTGAACTAAAACTTCTGTGAGTTCTCTATGATAACTATGAGCACTCTATGAGCACTGTGAGTTCTCTATGACTACCGTGAGTTATGACCATTGTGGGCTTTTTATGACCACTATGAGTTAGGACCACTGTGAACTCTCCATGAACCCTGTTAGCTCTGTATGACCCCTGTATGTGATGGCTGCTGTGAGCGCTCCATGAACACTGTGATCTATAACCATGTGATATCTCTATGACCACTGTGAGGTGATTATGACCACTATGACCTAAGAGTACTGTGACCTCTCTTTGACCACTTTGACTTCCTTATGATGACTGTTAGCTTCTCTATGATCATTGTAGCTCTCTATGAACAATACCACATATGGCCACTATGAGCTCTTTATGACAACTATGATCTATGACAACTATGAGCTCCCTGCCACCACTTGAGAATGACCACTGCAAGCTATCTTTGACCACTATTAGAGCTTTATGATAACTGTGAGCTCCCTATGAGCACTATGAGTTTTCTATGACAATTATGAGCTCTGTTTGACAACTGTGAACTATGACAACTGTGTGATCTCCATGAACACTATGACCTGTGACAACTGTGAGCTCTCTATGAGGATTATGAGTTCTCTGTGAACACTGAGAGCTCTCAATCACCACTATAAGATATGACCAATATGAGGTCTCTAGGACGATTATGTGTTGTGCATGACCACTGAGAACTGTCTATCACCACTATGAGCAATTATCTTTGTAAGCTCTGTATGACCACTATGAGCTCTGTATGACCACTATGAGCTATGACAACTATAAACTCTGTATGACTACTATAAGCTATGGGCACTATGAAGTCTCTATGACACCTATGAGCTGTGAACACTGTAAGCTCTGTATGATTGATTATGAGTTCTCCATGACAACTGTGATTTATGAGCACTTTATGTGTAGTATGAGTTAGGATGACTGTGAGCTATCTATGACCACTACAAGTTAGATACTTGTGAACTTTCTATGACCACTGTAAGGGTAGTACAACTGTGAGCTCTCTATGGCCAATAAAATCTATGTGGCTGTGAACTCTTTATGGGTACTATGAGCTATGACCACTCTGACCTCTCAATGTCCATTATGAGCTCTCTATGGTCATTATGAGCTCTTTATAACAACTATAATCTGTGACCACTGTGAGCTTTCTATGATCACTTTGAAGGCTTTATGATCACTGTAAGCTCTCTATGGCCACTGACGCTCCATATGAACAAAATGACCTATGACCATTGTGAGCTGCTATGATGTCTGTGATCTATGACCACTGTGAGTTCTCTATCACTACTATGATCATGAAAACTGTGAGCTCTCTATTACAACTGTGAGCTCTCAATGATCATTGTGAGCTCTCTGTGATCACTGAGAACTCTGAGTACTATGAGCTGTGAACACTTTGAGTTCTCTATGAGCACTGTGCGTTCTCTATTATCACTATTAGCTATGACCACTGTGATATGTCTATGACCATTATGATCTCTCATTGTACACTGTGATCTATGGCCACTTTAAGCATTCTATGACCACTAGAGCTATGACAGCTGTGAACTCTTTATGGCGATTATGAACTGTCTATGACTACTACAAGCTATGACTACTTTGAGTTCCCTGTGAGAACTGTGACATCTCTACACCTGCTGTGAGCTCTCCAGAATTATTGTAAGCTCTCAATGACTAATATGAGCTATGCCCACTGTGACCTCTCTATGATCACTATGAGCTATGACCACTTTGAGCTCTCTATGAGAACTGTGATCTCTCTATGACAATTGTGAGTTCTCCATGACCACTGTGAGCTCTCTATTACTACTATGAGCTATGACTTCTATGACCTCTCTACAACCACTGTGATCTATGACCACTGTGATCTCTCTATGATCATTACTCTGTGACTACTCTGTGCTATTGTTACTATGAGTACTCAAGAAGCTCTGTGAGCTATGGGCACGATGATCTTTCTGTGACAACTGTGAGCTCTCTATGACCACTGTGACATTTCAATGAACATTTTGAGCTTCCTATGACCAGTGTGAGCTCTCTATGACCACTGTGAATTCTATATGAGTACTATGACCTATGAACACTCTGAGCTCTCTATAACAACTATAAGCTATGACCACTGCGAGCTTTTTATGATCACTATTAGCTATAACTATTGTTTGCTCTCTATGTCTCTTATGCACCATTTATGACTACTGTGAATTATGACCATTGTAAGCTCTGTATCACAACTATGAGCAATGACCACTATGAGCTCTCTCTGGCCACTATGACCTATGACCAATGTGAGCTCTTTATGACAACTATTATGTATGCCCATTATCACATCTCTATGGACACTATGAACTCTTGGTGAATACAATGAACTATGAACACTATGAACTGTCTATGACCTCTGTGAGTTATGACAACTGTGAGCTTCTTGGGACAACTGTGAGTTCTTTATGACTACAGTGACTTTTCTATGACCACTTTAAGCTCTCTATGATACTGTGAGCTCTCTGTGGCCACTGAGGCTCTCTATCACCACTATGAACTATGACCAATGTGAGCTATCATCACTGTGAGCTCTAACCAAAATGAGTTCTCTGTGATATTATGAGTTCTCTATGAATATAGTGAGCTATGACAACTGTGTGCACTCTATGACAATTGAGCTTTGACCACTATGAGTTCTCTATCACACCAGTGAGAACTTTATTACCACTCTGAGCTTTCTATACCACTTTGAGCTCTCTATGACCACTATAAGGTCTGACCACTGTGAGATCTCTAAGACGACTCTGAATAATGATCACTGTGAGCTCTCTATGACAGCAGTGGGTACTCTATGAGCACTGTGAGCGTTCTATGACTACTTTGAGCTCTCTATGACTACTATAAGTTATGAACACTGTGACCTGACCACTCATTGGGCACTGTAAGCTTTGTATGAATAATATGAGTGATGAACAGTAAAAGCTCTCTATGACTTCAGTGAGCTAGGACAAGTATAACAACTATGAGCTATCTGTGACAACTGTCAGTTCTTTATGACCACTGTGACCTCTCTTTGGTCACTCTGAGCTCTCTATGACTACTATAAGCTCTCTATGACTACTGAAAGCTCATTATGAGCACTATGAACTATGAACATGGTGAGATCTCTAAGACCACTATGAGGTATGACAACTATGAACTCCCTATGACCATTGTAAGCTCTCCATAACCACTATGAATTATGATCACTGTGAGTTCTATATGAGAATTTTGAGTTTGCTGTGAAGACTGTGTTGTCTTTATGACCACTAAATGCTATGACCACTGTGAGATCTCTATGACCACTGTGGTTTATGACAACTGATTGTTCTATCACCACTATGTGCTATGACCTCTGTGACCTCTCTATGACGATTTTGTGCTCTTTATGACCACTGTGTACTATCTATGACCACTGTAGCTCTCTATAAGCAAAAAGACCTCTGACCACTTAGAGTTTCTATGATAACTATAATCTATGACCACTGTGAGCTCTCTATCACCAATATGAGGTATGACCACTGAGAATTCTCTCTGATGATAATGAGTTCTCTGGTATACTAATGAGCTATGATCTCTGTGACCTTTCTGGAAGTAATATGATCTATGACTTCTGTGGGATCTCTATCACCACTGTGATCTATGATCACTGTAAGTGCTCTGTGATGATTATGAGTTGCCCATGACCACTGTGAATGCTCTTTCACCATTATGAGCTATGACATTTGTGATCTCTATGACCAATGTGAGCTCTCTATGACCACTGTGAGCTCTCTATGACCACTGTGAGCTCTCTATGATCACTGTGAGCTATGACAATTGTGAGATCTCTATCACCATTATGAGCTAGGACCACTGTAAGCTCTCTCTGACTACTATAAGCTCTTTATGACCACTACAAGTTATGACCACTGTGACCGCTTTATGTCCAATTTGAGGTGTTAATGACCACTGTGAGCTCTCTATGACCATTGTAGCACATTATGAGCAAAACCACCTATTATCATTGTGAGTTTCTTTGTCCACTATGATCTTTGAGCACTGTTATCATTCTATCACCACTATGAGCTATGAGCATTATCAGTCCTCTGTGATGATTATGAGTTATCTGTGACCTTTGTGAGCTATGACCACTGTGGGCGCCCAATGATCACTAAGAGCTATGACTTCTTTGAGATATCTATGACCACTGAGAACTGTCTATGACTACTATGAGCTCTACATGACCACCATGAGCTCTCAATGACCACTATGAGCACTGTATGAGCACAATGAACTATGGATACTATGATCTCTCTATGACCTCTGTGAGCTCTGACAAGTATGAACTCTCTATTACAACTGTGATCTCTATCACCAATTGAGCTCTCTAAGATCACTGTAAGTTCTCTTTGAGCACTATGACATGTGCCCACTGTGACCTCTCAATGACCACTTTGACCTATGTGCACTGTGAGTTCTTTATTAATACTATGAACTATGAACACTGTGAGATCTCATTACCCATTATGAGCTCTGAATGACCACTGTGAGCTATGACCACTGTGAGCTGTCTATCACTATTATGAACTAGAAACACTGTGAGCTCTCTATGACCATTATGAGCTCTTTATGACCACTATAAGGTCTTTAAGTACACTGTGAGCTTTCTATGACCATTGTAGCTCTCTATAAGCAAAACAATCTGTGACCATTGTGAGCTTCTATGATGACTATGATCTATGACTACTGTGAGCTGTCTGTAACCACTAAGTGCTCTGAGCGCTGTGAGTTTTCTATGACCACTATGAGTTATGACCACTATTAGATCTCATTGTCCATTATGATCTCTGTATGACCACTCTGATCTATGACTCCTATGAGCTCTCTATGACCACTATTAGGTATGAGTACTGTGAAGTGTCTATGACCAATGTGAGCTCTCTGACCACTGTGAGCTCAGCATGATCATTGTGAAATCTCTATGATCATTATGAGCTATAACTACTGTGTTCTCTGATCACTGTGGGCTCTCTATGACCACTGTGACCTAGGACCACTGTGAGCCTTCTATGTCCACTATGAGCTATTAACACTGTGATCTCTCTAGGGCCATAATGAACTCTCTATGACCACTATGAGCTATGACCACTATGAGCTGTCTATGACCTCTGTTATCAATAAAAACTATGAGTTATCTCTTACAACTGTGAGTTCCCTGTGTTCGCTATGAGTTTCTATGACCCTGTGAGTTTCTATGACCACTGTGTGCGCCCTTTCACCACTGTGGGATATGAACACTGTGAGCTTTCTAAGACCCTCTCTATGATGATTATGAATTATCTATGACCAATATGTGCTCTCTCTCACCACTATGAGTTATAACCAGTGAGCTCTCTTTGATACTTATGAGTTCTCTATGACCACTGTGAGCTCTCTCAACACTATGAGCTATTACCACTCTGAGCTTTCAAGGACAATAAGTTCTGTATGATCACTATGAACTGTTTGTGACCACTGTGACCTATGACCACTATGAGCTCTCTATGGCCACTCTGACCTATAACCACTGTGAGGTCTTTAAGACCACTATGAGCTTTAACCTCTGTGAGCTCTCAATGTCCATTATGAGCTCTCCATGACCACTATGAGCTATGACTACCGTGAACTCTCTATGACTTCTATGAGTTCTTCATGACTACTATGACCCATGAACGATGACCTCTCCATGATGACTTTGAGTTCTTTAGGAACACTGTGAGCTCTCGATGAACATTTTACTTCCTTATGAGTAAAAGTACCTATGGCCATTATTAGCTTGTATGATCACTATGAGCTATTACCACTCTGAGTTCTCTGTGATGATTATGCGTTCCATGCCACCATGGTGAGCTATGACCACTGTGAGCTCTCTATGATCACTGTAACTGTGATCACTGTGAACTCTCTATCACCACTATGAGCTATGACAATTGTGAGATCTCTGTGACCAATGTGAGCAGTGATCACCGTGAGCTCTCTATGACCACTATAAATGTTCTGTGGCCACTATGAGCTATGACTACTATGAGGTCTCTATTGCCTCTTTTAGGTATGCCAACCATGAGTTCTCTGTTACAACTGTGTGTTGTCTATGACTCCCGTCATCTCTCTAAGACCCCACGAGCTTTCTATATCCACTCTGAACTCTCTATAACCACTGTGAGTTATGTACACTGTGAGCTCTCTATGAGCAGTATGAGCTAAGACCACTGTGAGCACTCTGTGACCACTATGTACTATGACCACTGTGAACTCTCTGACTACTGTGAGCTATGAGCACTGTGAACTCAGATTGTTATGAGCTGTTAACACTCTGATCTCTTTATGGGCACTGTTAGCTCTCTATGACCTCTCTGAAGTATGACTATCATGACTATTCTCTATGATCCCTGTCAGCTCTCCATGACAATTGTGATTCTGTATGTCAATTATGAGTTCAGAATAAAGAGAGCTCTCTATGACCACTATGAGTTCTCTAAAAACACAATGAACTACAAGCACTTTGGGCTCCCTATGGCCTCTATGAGCTCTCTATAGCCATGTGATCACTCTATGACCACTTTGAGTTCTCTGTGACCACTGATCTCTCTTTGAGCACTCTGTGCTCTCTATGACCAATGGGAACTCCCTATGACCACTCTGACCTCTCCATTACTACTATGAGCTATGTCTGTTATGAGCTTTCCATGACCTTTGTGGGCTATGACAACTATGACCTCTCTAATACAATGGTGAGCTCTCTATGATCACTGTGACCTTGCTGTGACCACTTTGTGTTCTGTATGACCACTGTGCATTCTCTATGATGACTGTAAGTTCTCTATGAGCACTATATTCTATGAGCATTATGAGCTTCCTATGATAATTATGAGCTGTGACAACTTTCAGAGCTCTGTGACAAATATGAGCTATCTATAACCACTTTGAGTTCTCTGTGACCACTGTGAGCTCTGTAAGACCAATAAGAACTCTGTATAACCCATATGAGCTAGGAGCACTGTGAACTCTTTATGATTACTGTGAGCTTTGACCAAGTTGAGCTCTCTAAGCCCACTATTAGCTCTCTGTAAACACTAGCAGCTATCGCCAATATGACCTCTCATCACCACTATGAGCTATGAATATTGTGAGCTCTATGACCACTGTGAGCTCTCTATCACCATTTTGAACTATGAAAACTGTAAGATATCTATGACCGCGGTGAACTCTTTATGACCACTATGAGCTATGAACATTGTGATTTCTCTGTGATGACTTTGAGTTCTTTATGACAACTCTGAGGTCTCTTTCACCACTGTAGCTCTCTATGAGGTATACAACATATGACCATAGTAATCTTTCAGTGACCAATATGAGCTCTGACCACTGTGAGGTCTCTATGACCACAATGAACTATGACAACTCTGATCTATTACCACTATGAGCTCTGTATGATAACTATGAGTTATTACCACTATAAACTCTCTATGCACACTGACCTAAGACTATGGTGAACTCTCTATCACCCGTATACTATGACCCTGTGACCTCTCATTTTCTTTTATGAGCTCTCTATGACAACTAAGATATAACCACTGTGAGCTCTCTATAACCACTATCAGCAATGACAGCTCTCATTGCCCAGTATGAGTTCTCTATGACCACTGTGAGCTCTCAATGATTACTATGATGTATGATCACTCCCTATGATGACTATAAGCTCTCTATTAATGTTTTGAGCTCTTTATAACCACTATGCGTTCTTTTTGACCATTATGAGCTCTGTATGACAACTATAAGCTATGACCATTGTTATCTGTCTGTGACCAAATATGAGCTATGACAATTGTGATCTATAACCACCATGAGCTCTCTATGACTGCTATGAGCTATGACCACTGTGGGTTCTCTATGCCCAATGTAAGATCTCTATGACCACTGTGAGCACTCCGACACCACTATTTGCTGGGACCACAGTGAGCTCTCTATGACCACTGTGATCTGTGACCACTGTGAACTCTCTGTGACCACTATGAACTATGACCACTGTGAGTTCTAAATGACCATTGAGAAATGTCTATTATTACTATGAGGTATGAACACTATGAACTCTCTGTTTCCTTGTGAGCTATGATAACTATAAGCTCTCTATGAGCACTATGAGCTATGACAACTGTGATCTATCTATAACCTCTATGAGCTATGACCCCTGTAAGTATGTTAAGACCACTATGTCTCTGTAACCACTATGAGCTAATACCACTGTATGCTTTCCATTATCACTGTGAGCTATGACCACTGTGAACTCTCTGTGATCACTATGACTTCTGACCACTGTGAGCTCTCTATGACCACTATGAGTTATGCCTATTCTGAATTATCTGTGACATCTGGAAGCTGTTACAACTGTGAGTTCTCTATGAGAATTATGATCTCTCTGTGACTAATATGACCTCTCTATGAAGACCTTGACCTCAGTATGACCAATGTGATCTCTCTGTGACCACTATGAGCTCTGGATGGTCACTATAAACTATGACAAGTATGAGGATTCTATAACCACTGTACTCTATGACAACTTTGAGCTCTCTATGACCACTATGAGCTATGACCAGTGATTGCTTTCTATGACCACTGTGAGCTATGAAAACTATGAACTCTCTATGACTTCTATCAGCTATGACTATTGTGAGTTCACTGTGACCACTATGAGCTCACTATGACTACCATGAGCTATGACCACTGAAAGCTCTTTATGAATACTACAAAGTATGGCGATGTGAGCTCTTGATGACAACAATGAGTTATTAACTCTATGAGTTCTCTATGACCTCTCTAAGCTATGAAGACTGTGGGTTATCTATTACCATTGTGAACTCCTTATGACCACTATGAACTAACCACTGTGAGCTCTTTATGACCACTCTGAGCACTCTGTGGTCACTATGAGCTATCAACACTGTGATTACTCTATGACCACCACTGTTAACTCTCTATTATGACTTTAAGCTATCTGTGAACACTGTAGCTCCTTATGGGCTATATGACCTATGACGATTTTGAGCTTTCTATGACCACTATGATCTATAAACACTGTGATTTCTGTATCACCACTATGAGCTCCGAACACTGTGTGTTATTTATTTTGATTATATATTCTCTTTGACCACTGCGATCTATGAGCACTGTGGGCTCTCTAGGACCACTATGAGCTATGAGCCCTGAGAGGTCTTTATAACGACTTTATAATCTCTGTGTCCACTGTGAGATCCCTATGACCACTGAGAGTATTTCATGACCACTGTAAGCTCTCTATGAGCACTGTGAAATTTCTATGAACACTATTACCTATGAGCACTGTGAGTTCCCCATGATCATTGTGAGCTATGTCCACTCTGAACTTTCAATGTCCATTACCAGCTCACTATGATGACTGTGAGCTATGCTCACAGAGATGCTGGGGCGATTCTCCCAGGCACACAGTGTGATGGCTCCAGGCCGTCGGGGCGGAGAAAGGCAAATATGCTGCAGGCCCTTTACCCCCACCCAAATCCAGGGGCCTCCAGACACAGCAGGGAATCTGTCAGGGTGACACGCCATTACTCACTCATTCATTCACTCAGTTACACAGCTCCTGGCTATAACGACGAAGATAAGTAAAGCCTGACCGCCCGCACCTCTGCCTCTGCCCTCCAGAGACTCGGCCATGGACAGGGAGTTTGTCAAAGCAAGATCTCCATTTATTGGGGTTAACAAGTCAGCTTATATACACAAAGAATCCAAGCACGCGAAACAGGCAGCCAATTACCTTGATGGTCAGTAAGGCACATACTTTGCATAGGTTAGACTAAACATAAATCTATGTTGGCTCCTATAAGCCAATTAGGATTCTGTGTAATGTGATCAGGGTTACACCTAGGACACTAGCTCCCAGCACCATCCTTGGCCCCATGTGCTAAGCCATGCCCTGCTCACTCCCTCCCAGACCGTTATCTCTGGGTGGGCCCAACACAGAGAGAGCTCTCTATCTCCATGGTTAGCTATGACCACTGTGAGGTCTCTGATACCGGTGGGAGTTCTTCATTCCCACTATGAGCTATGGCCACTGTGACCTCTCTATGACCACTTTGAGCTCTTAATGAGCACTGTGAGCCCTCTATGATCATTGTGACACTCTATGAGCTATAGGACAGATAAACATTGTGAGTGCTTTATGACCACTCTGAGCTGAGATTTTTGAGATCATTATGAGCTATGAACACTGTGAGCTCTCTATGGCCACTATGAACAACTTATGACCACTATCAGCTGTGACTACTATGAACTCTCTGTGAAAACAGTGACTTCTCTTTGATCACTGTGACCTATGATCATTTTGAGCTCTCTATGGCCACTGTGAGTTCTCCATGAGTGTGAGCTCCATATGACCATTATGAGCTTTCAGCATTGTGAACTCTCTATGACCACTGTGAGCTATGACCACTATGAGCTATGACTACGTTGAGCTCTGTGCGACCACTATGAGCTATGACCACTATAACCTTTCTTTGACCACTGTGAGCTCTCTATTACTACTGTGAGCTCTCTGTCACTACTATGAACTGTGAACACTGTGAGATCTTTATGACCATTATGACTATGACTACTCCCTAGGACCACTCTGAGCTGTCTACATATGATCTATGATTACTGTGAGATCTCTATGACCACTATGAGCTATTACCTCTGTATGCTCTCATTTTCCATTAAGAGATCTCTATGACAACTTTGATGTATAACCACTGTGAGCTCCCTATGACCACTATGAGTTATGACCACTGCTAGTTCTTATTTTCTATTATGAACTCCCTATGACCTGTGAGGTATGAGCACTATGAACCCTCTATGACCATTGTGAGCTATCAATGAACACTGAGATGTCTATGACCCATATGAATGGTGTGAGCTATTCCTATGACCACTTTGACCTCTCTATTAATGCTCTGAGGTATCAGTGACGATTATGAACTCTCTAGAACCACTATGAGCTATGACCAATGTGAGCTTTCTATGACCACTATGAAATATGACCAATGTTAACCCTCTGTGGCCACTATGGGCACTCTATGATCACTATGAGCTCTCTATGACCTCTCTAAGCTATGACTATTTTGAGCTCTTGATTAAAACTGTTTGTTCTCAATGACCACTGTGACCTCTTTATGACCGACCCATTTGAGCTCTCTGTGACCACTTTACACTCTCTATGAACACTGTGGCCTCTTTATGACCATTATGAGCTTTATATGACAATCATGAGCTATTACCTCACTGAGCTTTCTATGACCATTATGAGCTATGACCACTGTTGCAGTTCACCTTCATGGTTGCTGACTAATGATGATCAAAAATGTTAAGGGAACAACTCTTTATTCTCTTTTATGATTCCTAGTTACAATTCTCAGTCCAGCTTGACAATATAGCATGTGCTAATACCAAGACTGATGGAACTGGCCACACCATCACCATATTATTGCTGAGAGATGGACAATCACCACTTGCCAGACCAGCATGTTTCATCAAGTCAACAGAACGATGCCAACTCTCTCAACCAGCTCTCTGTGATTTTTCCAGGGCCAAATCCCACCCACCATAGCCTGGGCCTTCCCCATCAGCTAGACAACCTCTTGCAGATTCATGCTGGGCATAACCCAACTACTAATTCTTCACAAATATTGCCAGAGCATCAGTGTTCAACCATCAAGTTAAAACTTGTGCCTAACTATTACACTCCACCCCTTGTCAACTTGACAGAAAAACAGTAGTTTTAAACTGTAACCTTCAATCCTTGTTCCCATAAATGATAAAAGTTATCTTAAAAATATAAATTATTTAATTTTATGAATTACAAAAGATACTAAACCAAAAAATTCTATAATACAATGTAAAATTTCAGCCATTAAAAGTTCAATTATTAAAATGTTGGGAGTGAAAATCCTAAAAAATTTCTCAAAATATCTCTATCTTGTAATCGTAAGAGCCTATCAAAATATGTTAAATATTTCAACAAGATAAAACATCAAAATTGAAATATCATAACACAATAAGAAAACATTGCATTAAAGTCAAATACTGCAAATCAATTATTACATTCTACATTTCAATGTACATCTTCTGTTGTTCATCACATAGTCATAGTGGCTCAAAGATTCTAGGCATTTCCAGTCCTTGTTTGCAGCTCGAAGTTGTAAAAGCAGAGTTCTTCTGAACCAGAATGAATCTCCACTCGCAGCTATCTTCAGCATACACCCCATGGTTCTGGCATCTCAAACAATACTCTGGGTTCACCTCTACACCTATAAGCTTCACCTGTCCCTGCAGGAACTCTATGCCTGCCACTTGGTGCCAAGATTTGGCTGCTATCCAGGAACCCTATAATCCTACACCAAAATAAGTGTCACCTGTGGGACTCTGGCAGAGTCCACAGCAAGGCTGAAATGTAGCTTAGTCCACTGGAGCCATAGGTATACCAACTTTAGCTTGTTGAGTCTGGAATAGCCCCTTTCTAGGCAGCCAAAACTTTCAATGGGCAAGAAACAACGTCAACTTGGACTTTTGGCCCTGAAGGAATCTGGGTTTTCAACCCACAAAATCATCATATGGTGGTATTCACATTTTCCACTGTCCCAGTTCAAGTCACTAAGTTTTCCTTCATTGATATTCATTTCTCCAACAATGGCAGCTATTCAGCTGCCTGTCCTTACCTCATGAAAATCTTCAAGGCTGCCAAAATAGCTCTCCTCTATTGAGCAAACCACTCAATCATCTTTAAATTCAGCTTTACCAAAGTCCTCATTTACCTCATCACAAACTGGGCCAAAAAAATCCACAACTCTCTCACCATTCTCATTGTCCAAATGGCCCATTAAACTCTGCAGATCAGTCTTTGCAATCCACAAAGTGAAAATCTTCAAGCATTTCCAACTTTGTGTAGTGAAACCATTCAAAAGCCACAAAATCCACATAGTCAGATTTATCAGCAACACCCGATTCCTGGATACCAAATTCTGATGCAGTTATCTGCATGGTTGCTGATAATTGACCACCAAATGGCTTAAGGGAACAAGGGTTTGTTCTCTGTTATGATTCCTGGTTACAATTCTCAGTCCAGCTTGATGGGAGAGCATGCACCAACACCATGGCTGAGTGAACTGGCCATACCATCATGACATAATAGCTGAGAGATGGATAATCCTTACTTACCAAACCACCATGTCTGGCCAAGTGAACAGAAGTATACTATCTCTCTCAACCAGTTTTCCATGATTTATTGGAGGGCCAATCCCACTCACCATCAGCTAGACAAACTCCTTCAGTTTTGCTCTGGGATTAACCCAACCACTAATTCTCAACAAATGTGCCCAGAAACAAAACCCTCAACCATCAAGTTGTACCTATGACAATTGTCTCACTTCTCTGAGACCACAATTAGCTATGACCACTGTGAGCTCTTTATGTCCTTTCTGAGCTCCCAATACCAATGTCACCTTTTTGTGACCACTTTGGGCTCTCTATGATCATAGTGATCTCTCTATGTCCATTGTGAACTCTCTATGACTAATATGAGTTATGACCATTCTGAGTTCTCTATGACTTCTGTGAACTCTGACAGCTATGAGCTCTCTATGAGAACTGTGAGGACTCTATGACCACTGTGACCTCTCTGTGATTACTTTGAATTCTGAGTGACCACTGTGAGCTCTTAATGACCACTATGAGCTCTATATGACCACTATAAGCGATGACCATTGTGAGCTCTCTATGTCAATTATGAGCTCTCTATGACTACTGTGAACTTTCTATTACCACTGTAAGTTCTCCATGAAGACTACTGGGAGCTCTGTATGATGAGCTATGATCCCTCTGAGCTCTCTATGGCCACTGTAAGCTCTCTATGAACACATTGAGCTTTTTATAACCACTATAAGCTAAGACTACTATAAGATATCTATGACCATTATGATCTATGACCACTGTGAATTGTCTATGAGCAATATGAGCTATCACCACGAGAGCAACCCATGACCACTGAGATCTATGTCCACTCTGAATTCTTTATGAACACTTTGAGCTGTGATCATTGTGAGCTCTCTATGGCTACTGTGAGCTATCTATCACCATTATGAGCTGTGAACATTATGAACTCTCTATAAATACTTTGAGCTTTTAAGACAACTGAGATCTCTGTGACCACTGTAGCTCTCTATGAACTATACTACCTAAGACCATTGTTAGCTCTCTGTGAACAATGTGAGTTATGATCACTGTGAGTTCTCTATGACACTTAGGAGTTCTCTTTCATCACTGTGGTCTATGAGGATGGTGAGCTCTCTCTAACCATTATGACATCACTATGAACACTGAGAGCTCTCTATGAATACTAGAGCTATGACCACTGTGTGCTTTCTAAGATGAATATTTGCTCTCTATGACCACTGTGAGTGTTCTGTTACCTGTATGAGCTGTGACCATGGTGAGCTCTCTATGATCACTATGACCTATGACCACTGTGAGCTTTCCAAGATGAATGTTTGCTTTCTATGATCACTCTGAGCTCTCTGCCACCAGTATGAGCTGTGACCACTGTGACCTCTCTATGAACACTATGAACTATGACCACTGTGAACTCTCTATTACTCCTATGAGTTATGACCACTCTGAGCTCTCTACGACCTCCATGAAGAATGAAAACTATGAGCTCACTATGGGAACTATGAGCTCTCTGTAACCACTGTGAGCTCCTATGACCTATAACCACTGTGCATGCTCTAGGAATACTGTGAGCTGACTTTGACTAATGTGTGTTCTCTATGTGCATTGTGAGCTTTCGATGGAAACAGAGTTCTCCATGACCATTGTGAGCTCTCTATGAAAACTGTCAGCTATTAGACCATTATGAGCTATGAGCACTGTGAGCTCTCCCTGACTATTATGAGCTTTCTATGACTACTTCTCACTACTTGGAGCACTTTATGAATGCAGTTAGTTCTCTATGACTGTGGCTTTCTATGGGCTACAGGACCTATGACCATTGTGAGCTCTCTATGACCACTATGAGGTATGACCACTGTGACCTCTCTATGGCCACAAGGAACTATGAGTATTATGAACTCTCTATGTCCACTATGAGCTGTCAACTTTGTGAGCTCTCTATGACCACTGTAAGTTTTTTATGATCACTATGAGCTATGATCACTGTTAATTTTATTTTTTAAATTTTTTTTTTATTCAACTGTGCGCATGTTCGTGTGTATGTGCGCGCGTGTGTGTGTCTGTGTGTGTCTGTGTGTGTGTGTCTGTGTCTATGTATGTGTAGAACCACGGACGAATTTGCGAACCACCATGGACGCCTCCACCTCCTTCTGCCCCGGGATTCACAGGCTCCGCCCTACCAGGACCAGAAGCGCAGGCCGCCCCCGCTTCCACCTGGCGTCTATACGTGGGATCTGGGATCCGAACTCAGGACCTTCCGCCTGCAAGGCGGAGGCTTAACCCCTGAGCCACCTCTCCAGCCCCCCACTGTTAATTTTATATGAGCACTTCGACCTCCCTATCACCACTGTGATCTCTCAATGACCACTTTAGCTCTCTGAGCTATAGTATATATGACCATTGTAAACCCTCTGTGACCACTGTGAGCTTTCTGTGCTCACTATGAGCTGTGATGACTGTGACCACTCTGTGACCATTATGAGCTCTCTAATACCACCATGAACTATGACTCCTGTAAGCTCTGTATGACCACTGTGAGCACTCTATGACCACTATGAGTTATGAATACTGATCTCTCTATGAGTTTTGTGAGCTATGAAAACTATAAGCTCTTCATAAATACAGTAAGATGTGTATGGAGACTGTGTCTCTCTATGACAACTTTGAGCTCTCCATGGTCATTGTGAGTTCTCCATGACTACTGTGAGCTCTCTTTTACCATTGTCAGCTCTCCATGACCAGTATGAGCTATGAGCACTGAGAGCTCTGTATGACCATTTGAAATTATGGCCATTGTTAGCTCTCACCAAGTGCTATGACTACTGTGAGCTCTCTATGACCACTGTGAGCTGTGACCACTTTTAGCTCTCTGTGCCTGATATGAGCTATGACCACCTTGAGATTTCTTTGAGCACTGTGAGCTTTCTATGACAATTGTGAGCTCTCTGTCACTACTATGACCTGTGATCACTGTGAGCAATCTATGACCACTTTGAGCTATGACCACTGTGAGCTCTCTATGACCACTAGGAGCTATTTCAACTATGAGCTCTCTATGGCCACTATGAGCTTTTTATGACCACTATGAACTATGTCCATTGTGAGCTCTTCATGATCATTATGAGCTATGAGCATTGGGAGCCCTCTATGACTCATAGCTCACAGAGTTTCATAGCTCACAGAGCATTCAGAGCTCTCTATGACTACTGTGAGCTATTACCATTGTGAGTTCTCTTTGACCACTATGAGCTATGACCACAGAAATCTCTCATTTTCCACTATGAGCTCTCTATTACAACTGTGAAATATAACCATTGTGAGCTCTCTATGATCAGTATGAGTTATAACCAGTAGGTCTCATTGTGCATTTTGAGCTCTCCATGACCACTGTGAGCTATGACCACTATGAGTTCTCTAGGAAAACAGTGAGCTCTCTATGATCGCTGTAAACTCTCTGTGACCACTTTGAACTGTCTAGGTACCACTGTGAGTTCTCCATGGCTACTATGAGCACTCTATGACCATGGTGTGCACTCTATGACCACGATGAGCTCTGGATGACCACTATGAGCTATGACCACTATGAGCTCTCTATAATTTCTGTGAAATATGACAACTATGAGCTCTCTATGAAAACAGTGAGCTCTCTAGGACCACTGTGACCTCTCCATGATTGTGACCATTGTGGGATCTCTATGATCAGTATGAACTATGCGCAATGTGAGCTCTCTATGAGCACTGTGAGCTAAGATCACATTATGCTCTCTATCACCTCTAAGAGCTGTGACCACTGTGAACAGTCTATGACTGCTGTGAGCTATGACAACTTTGAGCTCTTGTGACCACCATGAGCCGTGAAACTGTGACCATGAGCTCTCTATGACCACTGTGTGCTTGCTATCACTACTATGAGCTGCAATTATTGTGAGCACTCTATGACCACTTTTAGCTATCACCACTATAATCACTCTATTACCTCTATGAGGAATGATCACTGTGAGCTCTTTATTATCAAAATGAACTATAAGCACTGTGAGCCCTCTATGACCATTGTGAACTATCAATCTCTGAGTTCTCTGTGACCACTATGAGTTCTTGATGAATACTATGAACTCTAATCATTTTGAGATCTTTATGACAACTATGAGCTCTTTAAGACAACTGTGATCTATGACCACTCTGAAATCTCTATTACTACTATGAGCTGTGACCACTGTGAGTGCTCTATGCCCCCTGGGAGCTATGAGTACTCCAAACTCTTTATCAACACTATGATCTATGACCCCTGTGAACTCTCTATGACAACTATAATCTATGACCACTCTGAACTCTCTGTGACTACTATGAACGACGAACACTGAGTGCTCTATGACCACTGTGAGCTGTCTATGACCATTATGAGTGCTCTATGACCACATTGAGCTCTCCGTGACCTCTGTAAGTTCTCATGACCACTGTGAATTCTCTATGACCATCTCAATGACCACTAAGAGCAAAAGAACTGTGAGCTCTCTATGACCACTGTGTGCAATGATCAGTGATCTCTCCATGACCACTATGAGCTGTAATCCTTATGAACCCTCTATCATCACTATATGCTATGATCACTGTGAACTTTCTATTACCACTGTCAACTATAACCATTTTGTGCTCTCTATTACCACTAAGGGCAATAATCAGTATGAGCTATGACCACTTTGAGTTCTCTTTGACCATTATGAACTATGACCTCAGTGAGGTTTCTTTGACTAATATGAACTCTCTATGACCACTATGAGCTCTCTATAACCTCTATGAGCTATGACCTCTGTGAGCACTGTAATCTATCATGACAGAGCTCTCTTTGACCACTGTGAGCTATGAACACTGTAAGCCACTATGACCTCTCCATAACCACTATGACCACTCTGTGCTCTCTATGATCACTACTAGCTATGACCAATGTGAGCGCTCTGTGACTACTATGAGCTATGACCCCTGTGAACTCTAGAGAACATAGAGAGCACTGTGTGAGCTCTCTATGAACACTGTGAGTTATGACCACTTTTAGCTCTCAATGAACACTAAAAGTTATGACCTCTTTGAGCTCTCTATGGCAACTGTGAGCTATGACCACTATGAACATTTTCAGATGACTAAAATCTTTGACCACTGTAAATTCTCATCTTCCATTATGACTTCTCTATGTGCACTATAATCATTGACCACTGTGAACTCTCTATATCAATTAACTATGGGCTCTGTATGACAAGTATGAGCTATTACAATTATGAGATCTCTATGGCCATTTTGACCTAGGACCACTGTGAATTCTGTATGACAAGTATCTATGACAAGTATGAGCTCTAAATGACAACACTAAGCTATGGTCTGATCTCTCTGTGACTACTATGTGCTATGAATACTGTTATGGCCAATATGGGCTTTATATGACCACTATGAGAATTTTTTTGATCTCTGCAACTCATCACCACTATATGCTCTCTATGACAAGTGTGTGCTCTCAATACCACTGTGTGCTCTCTATGACTATTTGGAACTCTCTATGATCACTATAAGCTCTCTATGACCATAGTGATCTCTCTATGACCAATGTGACCTCTCTATGAACACTTTGAGCATGGTATCACCACTATGATCTGTCTATGACCACTGTGAGCTGTCTCTGACTACTATGAGTTTTGACTATTGTGAGTTCTCTATAACCATTGTAAGTTGTAACTACTGTGAGCTCTCAAGGTCCACTGTGAGCATTCTGACTATTTTGAACTCCATATGACCACTACAAGCTCTCTATTACCATTGTGAGCTATAACTACTGTGAACTCTCTATGACCACTGTGAGCTCTGTATGACCAATCTAAGCTCTCTATGATCACCATGAGCTCTTTGTCACCACGATGACTTTTATGACCACTTTGAGCTATGACCACTGAGATCTCTCTATGACCTCTGTGAGGCATGTCAACTATGAGCTCTCTATGAGAACTGTGAATTCTATATGATCGCTGTGACTTCTCTGTTTCCAATATGAGATTTCTGTGATTACTTTGAGCACTCTGTGACCACTGTGAGCTCTCTATGAGCACTATAACCTGTGACCACTGTGAGCTCTCGTGGACCAATATGGACTATGACTATTGTGACGTCTCTATGACCAATGTAAGCTCTCTAAGGCCACTGTGAGCACTCCATGATCACTGAGAGTTCTCCATGACCACTGTAAGATCTCTACAACCACTATAAGCTATAAGCACTGTGAACTATGTGTGAGCACTGTGATCTATGACCACTGTGAGCTCTCTATGGCTACTATGAGTTCTGGATGACCATTAGAAGCTATGATCACTGTGAGGTCTCAATGTCCATTATGAGCTCTCTCCTACCACTGTGAGCTATGAACACTGTAAGCTCTCGATGACCACTTTGAGCTCTGACCACTCTGTGCTCCCTATGATCACTATTAACTATGACCGCTAAAAGCTCTCTATTAACACTATGAGCTATGACCCCTGTGAACTCTCTGACCACTATGAGCTATGGCCACTGAGAGCTCTCTAGGACCACTATGAGCTATGAATACTTTGAGCTCTCTATGGCCACTGTGACCTCTCCATGACCAGTATGAGTTAGGAACACTGTGAGCTCTCTATGAAAAATGAGATATGACCACTTTGAGTTCTCTATGACCACTCAGAGCTGTGACAACTCTCAGCTCTCTATAACCACTGTGATCTCTCTGTCTCCACTATGAGCTGTGACCACAGTGAACACCCTATGTCCACTATGAGTTATGGTCACTGTGAAGTCTCTGTGGCCACTATGAACTTTCTATAACCACTATGAACTATGACCACTCTGAGTTCTGTGAAACAACTATGGTATAGGGCACTGTGAGGTCTCTATGGCCAATATGAGATCTCTGTCACCAACATAAGGTCTCTGTGACCTCTGTGAGCTATGATCACTATGAGCTTTATATGTCAACTGTGTACTTTCAATGACCACTGTGACCACTCTATGTCAACTATGAGCTTTTTGTGACCATTGTAAGCTCTTTATAAACACTGTGGCCTCTTTGTGACCATTATGAACTCTGTATAACAACTATGAGCTATGACAATAATGAATTCTCTATGACCACTATGAGATATGACTGCTATTAGCGCTGTAAGACCACACTGAACTATCACCACTGTGAGCTCTGTATAGCTTCTATGAGCACTCTATACTAATGTGACCTCTCTATGACCACTTTGAGCTCTCTATGGCCAGTTTTATCAGTCTGTGACTACTGGGAGCTTTCTACTACCACTGTTAGCTATGACCAATGTGAGCCCCCTATGACCACCTTGAGCTTTGATCACTGAGCTCTTCATGTCCAATGTGACCTCTCTATGATTACTATGAACTATGACCACTCTGAGCTCTCTATGACCTCTGTGAGTTAAGACAATTATGAGCTCTCTGTGAGAACTGTGAGATCTCTATGACTACTGTTACCTCTCTTTCACCACTTTGAGCACTGTATGAGTAGTGTGTGATCTCTGTGACAACTGTTAGCTCTCTATGAGCACTATTACCTATGAAGAATGTGAGCTCTCTATGACCACTAATGGGTTTTGAACACTATAAGCTCTCTATGAGCCTAGTAAGCTTCATATGACCACTGTGAGCTCTCTATTACCATTATAAACGTTGAGTACTGGAAACTCTCAGTGATCACTGTTTGCTAACCATCATGAACTCTCTGTGACTACTTTGAACTCTTTATGACCACTATGGTGTATGACAACTGTCACCTCTCTATGATTACCTTGAACTCTTTATGACTACTGTGAGCTTTTATGACCACCAAAGGTCTCTGACTATTTGAATTCTGTATTTCCACTATGCTCATTGACTACTGTGAGGTGTCTATGACCACAATGAACTATGACCACTGTGAGCTCTCTATTCCCAGTATGAGCTATCAACTCTCTGAGCTCTCTATGACCACTGTGAGCTCTTCATGACCACTATGAGCTAAGATCACTGTTAACTCTATATGACCAATTGAGCTCTCTGTGTTCACTCTGAATCCTCTATAACTACTGTAAACTCTCTATGACCATGGTGAGCTAGGACCACTGTGAATTCTCATCATCCATTATGAGCTCTCTATGACAACTGTGACCTATCCATGAATATTATGAGCTCTGTATGACTATAAGCTATGATCACTGTGAGCTCTCCATGACCACTATGAACTATTACCACTGTGAACTCTCTATGATCATTATGTGATATGACAACTGTGGGCTCTCATTGGCCAATATGAACTGTTTCAATACTGAGATCTTGATGACTACTGCAAGATATAACCACTATGAGATCTCTATGAAAACTATGTGCTCTTAATGACCATTGTGAACTCTCTATGATCACTATGAGCTATAACCATTATGAGCTTTCTGTGACCACCATGAATTCTCTATGACAACTATGAGCTATGGCCACTGTGAGCACTCCATGAACATTATGAGCTATGAACACTGTGAGTTCTTTATGGCCACCATGAGCCATCTATGAACACTATGAGCTATGACCACTATGAGTTGTCTATGAAAACAGTGAGCTCTCTGTCACCACTGTTAGCTCTCTATGACCACTATGATCTATGACCACTGTGAGCACTCAATGACTATTGTGAGCTATGACCACTGTGAACTCTCTATGTCATCTGTGAGATATGAGTACTATGAACTATGTATGACCTCTGTGGCTGATCTCTAACCACTTGATCTCTCTATGACCTCTCTGACTTCTCTATGACCACTTTGAGCTCTCTATGTCCACTGTGAGCTCCCTATGGCATCTTTAAGCTACGAATAGGGATATCTCTTTATGAACTCTTTGATCTATGACCATTGTGAGCTTTCTATGTCAATTACGAGCTCTCTATGACTACTGTGAGCCATGACCATAGTGAGCTTTCTATGGCCACTAAGAGCTATGACTACTGTGACCTCTGTACGAACACTTTGAGCTATGACCATTATGAGCTCTCTTTAAACACGGTAGCTATCTATGAGAAATATGACCTATGACCATAGTGAACTCTAGGTGACCACTATGAGCTATGACCACTGTGAGCTATGACCACTCTTACCTCTCTATGACCACTATGATCTTTGTCAACTGTGAGCTATGAACACTATGAGCATTCTATGACCTCTGTGCACTATGCGAACTGTGAGGTGTCTATGACCACTGTGACCTATCTATGATCACTTTGAGCTCTGTATGACCATTTTGGGCTCCTTTGACCACAATGAGCTCTCTTTGAGATGATGACTTATGACTACAGTGAGCTCTCTATAACCACTATGAGCTATGACCACTCTGGGTTCTTTATCAACAGTGCACTGTCTATGTTTTTTATGAGATCTCATTGAACACTGTGAGCTTTCTATGACCATTATGAGCTATGACCAATGTGAGCTCTCCCTGACCAATGTGAGCTATCCCTGACCACTGTGAGCTCTCTTTGTCCACTGTGATCTTTGACGACTGTGAGCTCCCTATAATCTCTGTGAGCTCTCTATCACCAATGTGATGTTTGTGAACACTATGAGCTCTCTATGACTACTATGAATTTTCTATGACCACTGTGATCTCTCTATGACCGTTTGTGCTATGACCACTGTGAGCTCTTAATGAACAGTACTATGACCACTGTGATCTGTCTATGACTTTTATGAGCTCTCATTGACCATTTTGAGCTATGACCTCTGTGAACTCTTTATGAACATGACTAGCTATGATCAATGTGAGCTCTCTATGTCCATTATGAGCTCTCTATGATCACTGTGAGCTATAACCTTTGTTAGCTCTTATCACCACTATGAGCTCTCTATGAGCATTGTGAACTCTCTAAGGCCACTGTAGCTCTTTTTGAGCAATATGACGTAGGAGCACGTTGAGCACCCTGCAACCAATATGAGATATGACAACTGTGAGCTCTTATGACTACTATGAGCTGTGATTATGGTGAGCTCTCAGTGTCCATTATGAGGTCTCTTTGTATCAATCACTGTGAGCTATGACCACTGTGAGGTCTCTATGAGCACTATGAGGTACAACCACTGTGAGTTCTCTATGAGCACTGTAAGCTCTCTATGATAACAATGAGCTATGAACACTGCCCTCTCTATGACCACTTTGACAACTGTGTGACTACTGTAGACTCTATGACCACTATATCTCTCTATGAGCAGTATGACCTATGACATTGTGACCTCTCTGTGACCACTAAAAGCTATTACCATCATGATCATTAGAATGTCTGACCACTGTGAGCTTTATGTGACCATGAGAATCCTATGTCCACAATGAGCTATGAGCACTGTGAGTTCTCTAAGACCACTAAGAGCTATGAGCATCATGAGCACTTTATGATCATTATGATATTTGACCATTGTGAGCTTTATGTGACCCCTCTGAGATTCCTCTAGATATAATGAGCTATGTGCACTATGAGTTCTCTAGGACTACTCTGAGCTATGACAACTGTGAACTCACATAATCAATTATGAGCTATGACTACTGTGAGCTATGTCCATTATGAGGTCTCTATGACCCCTATAAACTATGACAAATGTGAACTCTGTGTAGCAACTATAAGCTATGACCACTATGAACTCTCTTTGACTACTAGGAATGCTCTGTGGGCACTAAGATGTATGACCACTGTGACCGCTCTATGTCCCCTATGAGCTCTCTATGACCATTATGACCCATAACCATTGTGAGCGTTCCATGATCACTTATGGGATATTACTCCTGAGAGCTCTTTATAGTCAGTATGTGATCTCTATTACCACTCTAAGCTCATTATGACCTCTTTTTTTTATTTCCACTCATACAAACTTAACAGATACACCGGTCCCCTCCCTCCCTCCAACCTCCCACCCCCTGTGCCCCCCTCCCCTCCCCCATCTCTTCCCATCCCCCAGCGCCTTCCCCTCCCATCCCCGGAGCATCCTTTAATGTGCATGCCAAACTCTCCTCTGGGTCCTCCTCTCCGATGAGGTGCAAGGACCCAGGGGCATTTCCCAGAACGCTTTCCTGTGTTCCTTTGAAGCATAGGAACACTACTGTGGCTGACAATCCCTTGCCTCCAAGGATCTGAGTGCCTTTAGTAAATGCTAGACTTTGTGGGGTCAATAGTGTGTTGGACATTGTGCAGGACATGCAAAGTCCAGTTATGATTGCTTCATCCCTAACTTGTGTGGAGTATCTTGCATATCATTGCTCCTCCCATCCTTGTGCTCTTACATTCTTACTGCCCCCTCTTCTGCATATATCCTTGAGTTTCAGGATGGGGAAAGATTAGGCTGGCCCAGTTCCAGGTGGCTGATATAGAGTCTGTGATGTTCTGAATTATGGTTTGTTGTTGTTGTTGTTGTTGTTTTCGGTTTTGCTGCTCATGCAATGCCCTTTATTCCATCCTGATGGGTAACATCCAATACTCGTTATGACCTTTTTTTGTTTTGTTTTGAATTTTTTTATTATTATTTATTCAACTGTGCGTGTGTGAACGTGTGTAGAACCACGGACGAATTCGGGAACCACCATGGACACCTCCACCTTCTCTTTGTTTACTCTGCCCCGGGATTCACAGGCTCCGCCCACCAGGACCAGAAACACAGGCCGCCCCCATTTCCGCCCGGCGTCTATACGTGGGGTCTAGGATCCGAACTCAGGACCTTCCGCCTACAAGGCAGAGGCTTAACCCCTGAGCCACCTCTCCAGCCCTCGTTATGACCTTTGTAGGCCATGGCCACTATGAGCTCTTCAGGTCAACTGTGAGGTCTCCATGACCACTATGACATGTTTATGACCACTTACAGCTCTCTATGATTGACCACTGTAGGTTCTCTATGAGGACTGTGGCTCCTTATTCCCATTATGAACACTGTATGACAGTTATAAGCTATATATGAGCTCTCCAAGGCCATTATAAGCTATGTAAGCTGTCTATATCCATTATGAGCTCTCTGAATCCACTGTGAGCTTTCTATGAACACTGTGAACTCTATATGAGAACTATGACATAGGACCACTTTGAGTTCTGACTACTATGAGCCATAACCACTTTGAGCTCTCTATAACCAACATAGTTCAATATGACCACTGAAAGCTATGGTCATTGTGAGCTCTCTATGACAACTGAGAGATGTCTATGATCACTGTGACCTCTCTATAATGAATTTGAGATCTGAAAGACAACTGAAGTTCTCTATGATGACATTAAGTTCTCAATGACAATTACGAAGTTTGTACACCACCTATGAACTATGAACACAATGAGCTCTCTATGACTACTCTGAGCTATGACCACTATTATATCTCTAAGAACAATGTGAAGTATGGCCACTGTAAAAAATCTCTATATCCTTTATGAGCTCTCTATGCCCATTATCAGCTATGACCACTATGAGCCCTCTATGCATACTATGAACTGTGACCACAGTTATCTCTCATTGTCCATGATGAGATCTGCATGACCACTGTGAGATATGACCTCTATGTGCTCTCTGTGAGCACTGTGAGATCTCTATGACCAGGAGGAGCTATGAACTTTCTGTGACCACTGAGAACTTTGTATATTCTCTGTAAGCTATGACCACCTCTGAGAGCTCTGTATGACAACTGAGATCTCTCTATTATCACTGTGACCTCTCTGTGACCAATTTGAGATCTCAAAGATCACTGTCAGTTCTTCTTGACTACTGTGAGGTCTCTATGACCATTATTAGCTCTCTAGGATGACTGTAAGTTATGTCATGTGAGCTTTCTATGACTTCTGTGAGCTGTTTAGAACCACTATGAGCTGTGACCACTGCAAGCTCTCTGTGTCAACAGAGAGGTTTCTATGCAAACTATGAGCTCTGTGTGACAGCTATAAGCTATGACCACTGTGAATTCTCTATTTTTTTATGAGCTCTCTATGACCAGTATGAGCTATGACCACTGTAACCTCTCTGTGACAATTTTGAGCTCTCTATAACCTTCATGTGAAATATGACTTATAACCACTGTGAGCTTTCTGTGACCACTATGTATTCTATATCACCACCAATGAGAATTCTCTGTGACCACTATGAGATCTCTATAACCACTATGACCTCTCTATGGATACTTTGAGAACTCTGTGAACTCTCTACCACCTCTGTGAGCTCTCTATGATCACTATGGGCTATGCCCACTGTGAGCTATGACCACCATGAGCTATGACCACTGTGAGCACTTTATGTCGACTATATGCTATGACCAATGTGAGCACTTTAGGAGCACCAAGAGCTATAACAACCCTAAGCTCTCTGTGACCACTATGAGCTACAACCACTTGAGCACTATAAGCTATGACCACTTGAGCTCTCCTTGTCCACACTGAGCTCTTTTTTTTTTAAAAAAAAATTATTTATTCAATTGTGTGTGTATGCATATGTGTGCATGCACGTGTGTGTGTGTGTGTGTGTGTGTGTGTGTGTGTGTGTATAGAACCATGGACGAATTCGGGAACCACCATGGACCACTTCCACCTCCTCCTTGTTTATTCTGCCTCGGGATTCACAGGCTCCACCCTACCAGCACCAGAAACATAGGCCACCCCCGCATCTACCTGGCATCTATACGTGGGGTCTAGGATCCAAACTCAGGACCTTCCACCTGCAAGGCAGAGCTTTAACCCCTGAACCACCTCTCCAGTCCCCACTCTGAACTCTTTATGATTAATATACTATGACCACTATGAGTGCTCTATGACTAATGTGAACTATTATTACTATGAAATCTTTATGACCACTATCTCTAAGGTACTTTGCGAGCTCTCTATCACACCTATGATCTGTGACCACATGAGTTCTCTATGATGATTATAAGTTCTCTACTACTACTGTGATCTATAACCACTGTGAGATATCTATTGCCCGTATGAGTTTTCTATGACCACTGTGAGCTAAGACCATTATGAGCTCTCAATGACTTCTGCAAGTTATGAGACCTCTGAGCTGTCTATTACAACTATGAGCTATCTATGACCACTGTGAGATCTTTATGACCACTATCAGCTATGACCACTGTGAACTCTATGATGACTATTGATCTCTATGATCCATAGGACCTAAGAACACTAAAAACTCTCTATGATTTCTTGAGCTATAAACTTCTGTGACTTCTTAGTGAGCATTATGAGCTCTGACCACTACAAACTCTCTTTGACCACTGTGGCCTCTCTATGATCACTATGATCTATGAACCCTGTGATCTCCCTATGACCTCTGTCATCTATGAACACTTTGAGATCTCTATGTCATGTGATAGCAATCTATGATCTCTGTGACCTCTCTATGTTCACTTTGACCTCTCATGGTCTATTATGAGCTCTCTTTGACCACTGTGACAAAAGACCACTGTGAGTTCTCTATGACCATTATGATCTATGACCACTGTGAGTTGTCTATGATCATTGTAGTTCCTTATGACCACTATGAGATTTCTAGGACCACTATGAGCTCTAGGACCACTATAATCTCTGTATGAGTGCTTTAAGCCATGACTACTATGAGCTATCTATGGCAAGTATGAGCTCTTTAGGAGCACTGTCAGATATGACGACTGTTAGCTTTTTGTGACTACCGTTAGCTTTCTTTTAACACTATGAGCTCTCTATGACCCTTATGAGCTATGACCACTATGAACTATGTCTACTGTGAATATTCCATGAGCTTTGTGATCTATGATCATTGTGAGTATTCTATGACCACTATGAGCTCTCTATAACCACTGTGAGAGCTCCATGACCACTATGACATCTCTATTACCACTATGAGATCTATGAGCACTGTGAGGTATGAGCACTCTGAGAACTATATAACCATTGTGAGCTATGAATATTGTGAAGTCTCTATAACCACTATGAGTATTCTGTGACCATTGTGACCTAGGACAACTGGGAGGTCACTATGAAAACTGCAAGTTCTCTGAGAACACTATGAGCTCTCTATGACTACAATAACATCTCTTACAACTGTTACCTCTCAATGATCATTTTGAGCTCTCTCTGACCACTATGAGCTATGAACATTGTGAGCTCTCTATGACCAGTTTGAGCTATGACCACTATGAGCTCACTATGAACATTATTAGCTCTCCATGGCCACTGTGTGCTATTACACTGTGAATTCTCAATGACCACCATGAGCTATAACCAATGTGAACTCTCTAGGACTACTATGAGCTCTCTATGACCAGTATAAAACATGACAACTGTGACATCTCTATGACCACTGTGAGGTGTCCATGACCACTGTTAGCTCTCTATGAGTACCGTGGGCTTTCTTTGACCACTCTCAGCTATGACCACTAGCAGATTTCTATAATCACTATAAGCTGTGATTATTGTGCGCTCTCTATGGTCAAAGGAAAACTCTATCATCACTATGAGCTATGACCACTATGACCTTTCTATTACAACTGTGAGTTCTCTATGATCACTGTGAGCTCTCTATGACAACTATGACCTCTAAATGAACAGTGTGAAATATCTGGTAACTATGAAAACTCTATGACAACTTAGATCTTTCTAAGACCAATATGTGTTATGACCACTCTAAGATCTCTATGATCAGTGTCAGCACTTCATAACCACTGTAAGACATTCATGACCACTGTGAGCTATAACCACTATGAGCTCTCTAAGTCCACTTTGACTACAGTATAACCACTGAGAGCTCTCTATGAGAATTATGCACTCCCTATAACAACTGTGAGCTCTCATTGACAAGATCAGCTCTCTGTGAGCTCTGTAGGACCACTTTGAGTTCTCTATGACCACTCTTAGCTATGAACACTGTGATCTCTCTTTGATCACTATGAGCTGCTATGTCCACTTTGATCTATGACAACAATTAACTCTCTAAGACCACTATAAGCTTTCACCACAATAAGTTTTCTATGAACACTGTGAACTATGACCATTATGATCTTTCTGAGACCACTATGAGCTCTCTATTAATGCAGTGACCTCTGTATGATCACTGTGAGCTCTGTATGACCACTGTGAGAACTATGACTGTGAACTCTCTATGAACATTATGAGCTCTCTGTGACCACTATAATTTGTGACAACTGTGAGCTCATTATGACTACTGTAAACTCCCTATGACCACCTATGACCACTATGAGCTATGACAACTATGACCTCACTGTAAACATTAGTTCTCTGTGACAAGTGTGAGCTGTTTTCACTGTGAATTCTCTATGACCACAATGAATTATGACAACTGTGAGCTCTCTGTGACCATTGTGAGCTCTCTACGACCAGTATGACTTATGACCGCTGTGAGCGCTCTGTGACCACTGTGAGCTGTCTATAAGCACTATGATCCCTGGGAGTTATAACTACTATGAGCTCTCTATGAACACAGTGAGCTATCAATGATGACTGTGAGCTGTCTATGACCTGTATTAAATACGACCACTGTGATCTCTCCATCACAACTATGAGCTCTCTATGACCACTGAGAGCCACTATGAGCTCTCTATTAGCACTGTGAACTATGACCACTGTGAGCACTCAATGACAACTATGAGGTGTGAGCACTGTGAACACTCCATGAGCATTATGAGCTAGGACCACTATGATCTCACTATGAACCTTATTACTTCTGTATGACCACTCTGAGCTATGTCCACTGTGGGCTTTCTATGACCACAGAGAGTGATGATCACTATGACCTCTCTATGGCCACTTTGAGCTTTCTATGATGACTATAAGCTGGAAACACAATGAACTCTATAACAACTGTGTGCTATGACCACTGTGAGTTCTCTATGAGAACTATAATCTATTACCATTGTGAGTTCTCTTTGACCACTGTGAGCTCTCTATGTCCACTATGAGCTATGACTGAGGGGGCCTCAGTCTAGGTGACCTCAATAATCTGCCAATCTTAGACAAACATGGTGCCTGGAGGAAGTCAGGATGTTTTGAACAGCTCAGGATGTTTTGAATGACTCAGGATGTTTTGATGGAGGAAGCCATGACAGTGTAGCTCAGGATGTTTTGAAAAAGTTTTGCTACATACAGCCTGTGTGCTGGCTTGACTTTTAAGATGATTGGTTGCTCATTTCCCACTCTAGAATTCCCTTTGCAGTTTCTGCATTTATAAGATGGCTATAGACTTGCAATAAATGAGTTCCTGCTTGACTAATCTCCCTGTCGCATCTGATTGTCCTCGGGAAGAAGAGCTGGAGAACAGGCAGACGGCACACTGACCTTTCTCCAATCCCTCTTTTGGAGGACCCACAGAACCAGCCTGCAGGATGGAGCTGAGATCCCTGGGGACCCAGCACATATGACCACTTTGAACTCTCTATAACCACTATGAGCTATGACCACGTGAACTCTCTATGAATGCTATGAGCTTTCTATGCTCACTGTGATCTATGATGACTGTGACCACTGTAGGCTATAGATACAATGAGTTCTCTGTGACAACTGTGAGGTCTCTGTGACAACATTGAGATCTGTATGACCACTATAAGCTATAAACATGGTGAACTCTCTAAGAACACTGAGATTTACCCCCAGTGAGCCTTCTATGTCCACTGTGAGCTATGATCACTGTGAGCTCTCTATGTCCACAACAGCTCTTTATCACCACTATGAGCTATGAACAGTATGAGCTCTCTGGCCACTGTGAGCTATGACTACTGTAAGCACTCTATTATGACTGTGAAATCTGTGATGACTGTGACCTCTCTATGACCACACTGAGCTCTTTATGACCACTGTGACTCATGAGCACTGTGAATTCTCTATCACCACTATGAGCTTTCAATGACAACTCTGAGCTATGAGCACTGTGAGCTCTTTGTTGCTGTGTGGTATGACTACTACGACCTTTCTATATCCACTGTGAGCTCTCTATAACCACTGTGAGTTCCTTCTGACCACTATGAGCTCTATATGACCACTATGAGCTATGACAACTGTGAGCTCTCTATGATCAGTATGACCTGTGACCACTGTGAGCTCACTATGACCACTGTGACCTCTGCATGATGATTGTGAGCTCTCTATGTCCATTGTGACATCTATTTGAACACAATGACCACTGTGAACTCTTTATGAACACTGTGATTTCTCTAAGAGCACTGTGAATTTACTATGAGCACTATGACCTTTGACCACTGTGACTTGTCTCTGACCACTATAAGCTATAGGAACTGTGACCTTTTGATAACCACAATGAACTATGACTATTTGCAGCTCCCTATGACTTCTATGATCTATGACCACTGTGAGCTCTCTATGTCCACTATGATTTATGACCACTGTAAGCTCTCTATCACAACTGTAAGCTCACTAGAAGCACTATAACTTATGACTACTGTGAGCTTTCTGTGACTACTGTGAGCTACCTATGACTATTGTAAGTCCTCTACAACAACTATGAGCTATGAACATTGTGAGATATCTATTACCGCTTAAGAGGTCTCTATGACCACTATAAAATATGACGACCATGAGCATCCTAAGACCTCTGTGAGACATAAACATTATGAGCTCTCCATGACCTCTGTGTTCTCTCTATGACAACTGTGAGTTCACTATGATCAGTAAGAGCTATGACCATTGTAAGCTCTATAGGACCACTTTGAGCTATGAACACTGTGATTTCTATATGACTACTGTGACCTCTCTATGAGCAATTTGAGTTATCTACGATTACTGTGATTTCTCTAAGAACACTGTGAGTTCACTATCAGCACTATGACCTCTGACCACTGTGAGCTATGTCTGAACACTGTGTGCTATAAGTACTGTTAACTCTTTATGACCACTATGAGCTATGACCACTGAGAACTCTCTATAGCTACTATGAGTTATTTCCAGTGTCAGCTCTACATGACCACTATTAGCTATGGACATTGTGAGCTCAATATGAACACTATGACCTTACTCTGACCACTTTGGCCTCTCTATTACCACTGTGAGCTCTCTGTGACCACTGTGAACTCTCTACAACATCTATGAACTCTCTATGATGACTATGAGTTATGATATGACTACTATGAAATGTCTATGACATCGTGAGCTCTCTATTGCCACTGTTAATTCTCTAAGACCATTGTGAGATCTCTATGACCACTTTCAGCTCTCTAAGACCACTGTCTACTTTATATGACCACTATGAGCTATGATCACTATGAGCTCTCTGTGACCACTATGAACTAGGTCCACTGTGAGCTCTCTATGAGTACTATGAGCTATGACCTCTGTGAGCTCTCAATGGCCATTGTGAGCTATGACCACTAGGAGCTTTCTTTGCCCACTAGGAGCTATGGCCACTGTAAGCTCTTTATGGCTACAAGAGATTTTTATGATCAGTATGAGCTATGGCCACTATAAGCCCTCTGTGACCATGGTGAGTTATGACCACTGTGACCTCTCTATAATATCTTTGAGCTCTTTATGACCACTGTGACGTCTCTATGAGCACTGTGAACTCTCTATGATAACTATAAGTTTTCTATCACCACTATTATCTCTCTATGTCCAATGTAAACTCCTTATGATGACTGAAAGCTGTCTATTAGCACTGTGACCTCTTTATGATAATGGTAAGCTCTCTATGATCACTATGAGCCCTCTAAGACCACTATGTGCTCTCTATGAAAATTATAGGCAATGTTCACTATAAGCTCTCTATGACTGCTATGAGCTTTCTATGGTATGACTGCTATATGACCATTATGAGCTGTGACCACTATGAGCTATGACCACTATGAGTTCTCCATGAACACAATGAGCTATGACCACTATGAGATCGAGTGACCACTATGAACTATGACCACTATGATTATGATCACTATGAGCTCTCTATGACCACTATGACATATGACAATGTGGGCTCTCCATGGCCACTATGAGCTCACTATGACCACTATGAGCTAGGTCCACTATGAGCTTTCTATGAACTCTGGGAGCTATGAGCACTGTGAGCTCTTTATGACCACTATGAACTCTCTTTGACAACGGTGAGCTCTCTTTGACAACTGTGACTAGGATCCCTATGAGCTCTCTATGATGGTGAGCTATGACCACTATAAGCTCTCTATGACCACTGTGAAATCCTAGAGCACTCTATGAGCTCTCTATAACCACTGTGAGCTTTATATGTCCATTGTGCACTATGACCACTGTAAGATCTCTATGACCACTATGAGTTATGACCACTATGAGCTCTCTATGATCACTATGAGCTCTCTATGAGCATTGTAATCTGTGACAACTGTGAGCTCTTTAGGATCGTGAGCTCTTTAGTACCACTGTAAGTTATTAGCACTTGATGACTATTGTGATCTCTCTATGACAAGCTCTCTGTAACCACTGTGAGCACTCTGTGAGCACTGTAGCTATTACATCTGTGAGCAATATATGAACATTTTTAGCTATGAACACTGTGAGTTCTCTATAAACACTGAGTTCTCCATGACCATCACAAGATAGGACTATTGATAGCTCACTATGACAAAGTGGACTTTCTATGAATACTATGAGTTCTCTATGACCACAGTTAAATCACTGACAACTGTAACCTCTCCATGACCATTTTGAGCTGTCTGTAACCACTATGGGCTATGAAAACTGTGAGCTATGAACACAATGAGCTCATTATGAGCTCTTTTACCTCTTTATGAACATTGTGCGCTATGACCACTGTGAGCTATGTCTGATTACTATGAGCTAGGACCACTGTGAACACTCTATGACCACTTTGAGTTCTCTATGAAAACAGTAAAGTTTCTTTGGAAACTCTGAGCTTTGAGCACTGTGAGCTCTCTATGACCATTATGAGCTATGACAACTGTGAGCTCTCTGTAGACACTATGAGGTCTCTATGACCACTATGAACTATCACTAATATGAACTATCTAAGTCCTCTTTGAGTCATGATCACTATGAGAACTCTATGAACACTGTGAGCTCTCCATGATCAATGTCAGCTATGACCACTGTGAGCTATCTATGTCAATTATGAACCCTCTATGAACACAGTGAGCTCTCTATCATAGCTGTGACCTCTCTATGACCACTATGAAAGTGTACACACTGAACTCTCTTTTACTAATGTAAGCTTTCTATGACCACTATAAGCTAAGAATACTGTGAGCTATCTATAACCACTATGATCTATCACCACAGTTTGCTCACTAATAACACTATGAGCTTTCACCATTGTGAGCTCTCTAGATAATTTTGAATTCTCTATGACCACTTTGAGCTATGATCACTGTGGCCTCTCTATTACCACTATGAGCTGTGACAGCTGTGAGCTTTCTGTGACAAATATGAGCTCTGTATGACCACTATGAGCTATGAACACTGTTGGCTCTTTATCAGTCCCAATGAGCTCTGGTTAGTTCTTCCACTTTGTCTTAAGATATGATATTCTATTTATTGTTTCTTTAGTTCTATTGATTACATTGTCTGTTTAGTTCTAGGTTGAGGATAGCTTGGGAGTTTAAACTCTGGTTGAGATTATTTAAATTGCTCTATGACTGTTTTTGTTTGTTTGATTCTTTTTCTCATCTGATCCCAGTGCCTGTTGTGTACTGGCTCTAACATACTTCAAGTATTAAATGAGCAAAAATGTCAACCCAGGCAGATATACCTGGCAAAACTATCCATCATAATGGAGGGAGAAAGAAAAGTTTTCCAGCACAAAGACAACTTGAATGCTTACATATCTACCAAAACAGGACTTCAAAAATGCTAGAAATAATACTCAAACTTGCAGAAAAAAAAAACAAGTGTATCCAGGAGGACAGAAGGGAAGTATAATACCACCAAAATCTAAAAGCCAAATAATACACTTACAAAAGCCACTAAATATAAAAAATATCTGGAATTGAAGAGAATTTCTCCATTATAACATTAAATGTCAATGATATTAACTCACTGATCAAGAGACATAGATTGCAAACTTGGATTAAAAATCACAACCCATCCATCTGCTGCCTTCAGGAAACACATCTCACCACAAATGATAGGCACATCCTAAAAATAAAAGGCTAGTCTAAAATTCTGCAAGCTAATGGAACCAGAAGACAGGCAGGGTTAGCTATGATGTGATCAGACAAAGTGAACTTCAAACCAAAAAAAATCATAGGAGACACAGGTGGATACTACATTTTAGTAACAGGTACAATTCATCAGGAAGACTTCAAAATATGGAAGAAATATGCACCTAATACAGGCTCCTCCACATTCATTAAAGAAACTCTATAGCTTTTAAAGTGAGAAACCAACTCCCAAATGATAATTCTTAAGGATTTCAACACCACCCTCTCAACATAGAATAGATCAACACGTCAAAAACTTAACAGAGACACATTCTTACTGAAATGGACTTTACAGATCTGTATTGAACTTTTCATCCATGCATCAAAGACTACACATGTTTCTCAGCAGCACACAGAACTTTATCAAAAATACATCACATTATTGGGCCACAAAATGAATCTCCACATATACAGGAAAGCTGAATTTCTAGCCAGTACCCTATCATACCACTATGGTCTAAAGTTGACATCTGCAACACAACAAACAACAGAAAATACACTAACTCCTGGAAACTAAACACTATGATGTTGAATGAGAATTGGATTCAGGAAGAAATTACAAAGGAAATTCAAGATTTCTTGAAAGTGAACGATAAGGAAAATACAACTTATCAAAATCTTTGGGACATTATAAAAACTGTCCTACGAGGAAAGTTCATAGCTATTAATGCCAACATAAAAAAATGGAAACATCACAATTAAATAACTTAATACAGCTCAATGCTTTAGAGACACTAGAGCAATCTGATTCCAAAAGCAGTAGAAAATAGGAGATTAGCAAAATAAGGTCAGAAATATCCAAAATTGAGATAAGGAAAACAATACAGAGAATCAACCAGTCAAAAAGCTGAATTGACCAAAAGCAAGAGAGAGAAAACCCAAATTAACAAAATTAGAAATGAAAATGTAGTTATCAGGACTGATATATAAGATATTCAGAGAATTATAACATCATATTTCAAAAACTTACACTCTGTGAAAATCACAATACAAAAGAATTAGATGAATTCCTAAGTATCAGGAATTTTTTAATTATTTACATAGTCCTATAACATATGAGGAAATCGATGAAGTAATCTCAAATCTTCCCACCAAAAAATGTCCTAGACCAGATGCATTCAGTCCAGAATTCTATGAGACATTTAAGGTGCTAATAACACCAATACTTCTTAACCTGTTCCATCAAATAGTAAAGGAAGGAACACTACTAAATTCTTTCTATGAAGCTAATATCATCTTAATCCAAAACCCTAATAAAGATTCACTTAAAAAAGAAAGCTATAGGCCAATCTCTTTGATGAACATAGATGCAAAGATTCTCAAAAAAATCTTAGCAAATGAGATTCAAAAACATATCAAAAAGATCATTCACAGAGATTAAGTAGGTTTTATCCCAAGCACACAAATTTGGTTCAATATATGTAAATCAACAAATGTGACTCACCATATAAACCAGTCAAAAATCCAAAACCACATGATACTCTACATAGATGCAGAAATAGCTTTTGACAAGATCCAACATCCTTTTATGATCAAAACCCTAGAGACAGTTGTAATGGAAGGAACTTTTATCAATATAATAAAAGCTATATACAACAAGCCAACAGCAAGAATTATACTCAATAGGGAAAAACTTGAAGCATTCCAGCTTCAATCAGAAAGTAGACAGGGCTGTCCACTCTCACGAATTCTATTCAAATTTGTACTTGAAGTCTTAGCTGAATCCATAAGACAAGAAAGGGAGTTAAAAGGGATTCAAACCAGAAAGGAAGAAGTCAAGGTATCTCTATATGCAGATGACATGATAATATACCTTAGTGTTCATAAAAACTCCACCAAGAAACTCCTGGAATTAATACAGAAGTTAAGCAGGGCAGCAAGATACAAAATAAATTTACAAAAATGAGTGGCAGGGCTGGAGAGGTGGCTCAGGGGTTAAGCCTCTGCCTTGTAGGCGGAAAGTCCCCCTAGACCCCACGTATAGATGCCAGCGGAAGCAGGGGCGGCCTGCGTTTCCGGTCTGGTATGGCAGAGCCTGTGAATCCTGTGGCAGAGTAAACAAGGAGGAGGTGGAGGCGGTTCATGGTGGTTCCCAAATTAGTCCGTGGTTCTACACCCACACACACCCACACACACACACACACACACACACACACATACATACACACATGGGCACACACGCATACACGCACAATTGAATTAAAAAAATTAAAAATCAGTGGCCTTCCTATATGTTAAGGATGAAAGAAATGAAAAAGCCCTAAGATAAACAATCCCATTTACAATAGCCCTTAAAAATATGAAATACCTTGGTATGACCCAAACAAGGGTGTGACAGCTTTACAATGAAAACTTTAATACCCTAAAGAAAGACATTGCAGAAGACACCAGAAGGTAGAAAGACCTCCTATGATCCTGAATTGGCAGAATCAATATCATAAAAATGACCATCCCACCAAAGACAATATACAAATTCAAAGCTATACCAACCAAAATCTCAAAACAATTCTTTAAAGAATTGACCAAACAATCTCAACATTCATATGGAATCACAAAAGACCCAGGATAACAAAAACAATCCTGAATAATAAAAACACTGCTGGAAGTATCAGCACACCAAATCTTAATTTATACTACAAAGCCATAATTATAAGACCAGCCTGGTACTGGCTCCAAAATAGACACATAGATTAATGGATAAAGGTTGAATACCCAAATATTAAGCCCATGCAATTACAGCTATTTGATCTTTTTTTTAAACTATTTTAAAAAATATTTTATTTATTCAATTGTGCGTGTGTGTATGTGTGTATGTATGTGTGTGTAGAACCACGAGCAAATTCGGGAACCACCATGGACGCCTTCACCTCCTCTTTGTTTACTGTGCCCGGGGATTCACAGGCTCCGCCCTACCAGGACCAGAAACGCAGGCCGCCCGCTTCCGCCCGGCATCTATACTTGGGGTCTAGGATCAGAACTCGGGACTTTCCGTCTTCAAGGCAGAGGCTTAACCCCTGAGCCACCTCTCTAGCCCTGCTATTTGATCTTTGGCAAAAAAAATTCCAATGGAAAATAACAGCATCTTTAACAAATGGTGCTGGCAAAATTGGATATCCAAATGCACAATATTAAAACTGGACCCATACTTGTCACCATGTACAAATATTAATTCCAAATGGATCAAAGACCTCAATATTAGGCCAGAGACCATAAAAGCCTAGTTGTAAGTGCAGGGAACTTCCTGGAGCTGAATGAACTAGGACAGCAGTTCCTAAGCACAAATCCAATAGTACAGTCACTAGAACCAACATGCAACAAATAGGATCTTATGAAATTAAAGAGATTGTGAATCAAGGAAAAAGGCAACTCACGGAATGGGAGAAAATCTCCACTGACCACATATCTGATAGAGCTCTATTATCCAGAGTGCACAAAGAACTTAGAAAACTAAACACCAAGGAGATAAATGGCCCAATTAAAAATGGGCCTGGGAAATAAAAAGAAAATTTATCAGGGAAGAAATTAAAATGTCTATCAAATATCTTAAAAAATGCTCCACATCCTTAGCCATCAGGGAAATTCAAATCAAAACCTTTCAGAGATATCATCTCCCACCAGTTAAAAGTCCACAGAAAAAATCCACAATATAAACAACACCAAATGCTGGAAAGGATGTGAAAAGAAGGGAACTCTCCTACATGGAGGCTTGCACAACTATTCTTGCGCTCAGTGTGGTGACTTTTAAAAAAGCTAGATTGAAATGCCATATAACCCTTCTATTCCACTTCTGAGAATAATGCCCCATAAGGAAAAAAAAAATCACTACAGTGACACAAGCCAGACCATGTTCATAATAGCACTGTTTACAAAAGCAAAGTCATGGAATCAACCCAAATGCATAACAGTTGATGAGTGGATAAGGAAAATATGGTACCTTTATAAAATAAAATACTATGAAGCCATCAAAAAAGATGAAATAATGAAATTTGCCAGGAAATGGTTGGAACTAGAAATAATTATATTGAGTGAAATATCCCAGACACAGAAATTTAAGCATTGTTTGTACTCCCTCATAGGTGGATCCTAGTATCAAACCACTTAGTGACATATTCAAAGATAAATATCTGTAATACATACAGTAATTGCAATGATTATAAACAGGAGGGAAGGGGAAGGAGGGCCCCACCAGAAACAAGGAGAGAGGAGATCATGTTACAGCAGAGAAAATAGGCCACCATCAAAGATTGCAAGTAAGTAGAGAAACATCTGGTTAAGTCCATTCACCTTCCTTCCTGGTCATTTACAATTTATGGAATTCAATCTTAACAGTCAGGGAGGGCATAGAGTCTGGTAGATAGACGGTAACCTTCCTGAAAATGGGAGACTGACCACCCCCTTACCGCAGTCTCCTACTTTTATTCCATCTACCTTTGTATCTACTCTTATAGTAAGACTCCATTTTAATAGCCTTTTATCTCTGGCTAGGAGGCAACCTCCAATATGATTCAGGAGGGAGCCAAAGGTGGGTCAGGAACAGCAAAACTAAAAACAAAACCAACCATAATTCAGTACATCAAAGACCCTACATTAATCACCTTGAGCCAGAACCAGACTCTATAGCTCAGGGAAATTTGCAGAAGAGGGGGGTGGCAACATTGTAAGAACCTAAAGATGTGGAGGAGCAATGATATTCAAGATACTTCACACAAGTTAGGGCTGAAATAATCATAATAGGAGAAGGGGAGGGATGGGAGGTGAAAAGAAGAGGAAAAGGAGGGGAGGGTGCAAGGGAAACTGAAGAGAGGTGGTGGGAGGGAGAAGACTGAGATTCCTATTAAGTTTGTATCATTGGAAAAAAATAAATAAAAAAAGAAAAAAATTCAATATATTTATTCTTGCTGTAATTATGCAATTGGTTAAATACAAATATAAATTTAAAGAATTTGTGAGAGTAGCAACTGAGTTTTTCCCTGGTAACATTAAAACCAGAGGTCCCTGGAGAGAGTACTTCAAGATGTGACATATGCAAAATTACTGATATACACTTGAAAAAATACAATTCAATGTCAGAGATAAAAAAGATTACATAGAAAAAATCAACTGTGAGATATTCTTGATCAAGAAACCATCTGTGTTGGGTATAATTAAAAAACATTTCAAGGGTGAAGAGGAGATGAACACATCAAAAAAGGTTGAGAAGAAAAATATTATAAAGCAAAAAAAAAACATACTTATTGAAGCATGGAACCCTGAAAATGACAGGAATCAGGAAACACCTCTCAATTACAACCTGAGCTGTCACTGGCCTAACTACCTGGTGAATTGATATATACTATATAATTGTGGATTAAACATTTCATTCTATCAAATTGCTACTTCCAATATACACAAACCCACACACTAAACTGAACTATATCATAGGGAATTGTTGCCCCATGGCACAATAAGCTGAAGGAAAAATAAAGAAATGACATTCTAAAGCTATCACAATACAGTAAGAAATTCTCTACATATTCATCAAAGAAATTGAACATTGTAAAGGATTCACAATTCTTGATGTATACATAAATTTTATTCACTCTTCCACATTCTTTAAACAAATATTAAAGTGTATAATGGGAAAAAATCAACACAGATAACATGGGGATTTCTCCACCTCACTTTCCCCAAAAGAGAAGTCACCAGGCAAAAAATTGAACAGGCACCTCTGCAATTAAATCAAACATTACAAAAATGACTTTTATATACTGAAACCCTATCCCATTAGCAAGAAATACGCATTATTTTTCAGCACCTGAGGAAGCATCTCCATTACAGCACATAGTAGAACAGAGAATAATCCTTTACAAATATAGGATGATTGAAACGATCAATCATACACTGCTTGATGATACTGCAATAACACTGGGCAATCAGAAAACTTTAATATGAGAAAGAGTAGAAATTCATGAAAACTAAACAACCTGCGGCTGAATAAGTAGAGTCCAGAGGAAGGAAAGAACTAAATTAAAATTAAGCAAAACTAAAGAATGAGGAATGTCAACATTACAAAATCTCTATAAAATGATGAAATCACTAAATGGGGAAAAGTCTGGTGCATTTTTCCAGGCCTATATGGTAAAATTGAGAAAACCCCAATGAATTAACAAGCCTAAGAATATACATCTCCAGAGATTGAATGAAAGAATAGCAAAAGTAACATATAAGCAGCTATTTCTCTAATCGGGGAAGAATCAGTAAAAATTCAAGCAATAATGATATAAAACACCTAAGTGACTATTTCTTTCTTTCACATTTCAAATTTTTATTTTGTATTAGTTTTGTTTTTTTAAGGCAATATTTGAGTATCCAAGTTACTCAAATTAATTAATTAATAAATTTATTTTTATTTATTTCCACTCATACAAACTTAATAGGTACACTGGTCCCCTCCCTCCCTTCAACCCTCCCTGGATCCCCTAACTGCCTCCCCACTTTTTCCCCTTCCTTCATCCCTCCCTTTCTATCTCCCAGTGCCTCCTCCCCCCCATCCCTAAAGCATCCTTTAATATGTGTGTCAAACTTTCCTCTGGGTCTTCCTCTTTGATGAAGTGTAAGGGCTCAGTGGCATTTCCTAGAATTCTTTCTTGTGTCTCCCTTAAACATAGGTACACTATTGTGGCTGTAAATCCCTAGCTTCTACGGATCCTAGTGCCTTTAGTCCATGCTAGACTTTGATGGGTCAATAATGTGTTGGACATTGTGCAGGTCATGCAAAGTCTTATGACTGCTTTGGCCCTAACTTGTGTGGAGTATCTTGCATATCATTGCTCCTCCCATCCTTGTGCTCTTACAATCTTAACCCCCTCTCTTCCACATATTTCCCTGAGTTTCAGGATGGGGAGAGATTAGGTTGGCCTAGTTCCAGGTGGTTGACATAGAGTCTCTGATGTTCTGAATTATGGTTTGTTGATTTTTTTTTCAGTTTTGCTGCTCCTGCAATGCCCTTGGCTCCATCCTGATGGGTATTGGATGTCACACCCTGGTCAGAGATAAAAACCTGTTAAATTAGAGTCTTGTTATAAAATTATATTCAAAGGTAACGGAATAAAAGTAAGAGACCGTGGTGGTGGGGGCTCAGTCTCCCATTTGTAAAATGATTAATTTCAATCTGCCAGTCTCTATGCCCTCCCCTTTTAGTGAGATCATACTCCATCAGTTGCAAATGATCAGGAAGGAAAGTCTGTGAACTTAACCAAATGTCTCATTACTTACTTGCAGTCCTTGATGTTGGCCTATTTTCTCTGCTGTAACATGGTCCCCTCTCTCCTTGTTTCTCATGGGGCCCTCCTTCCCCATTGCTCCTGTTTATAATCTTTACAATTACTGTAGACATTACAAAGATTTGTCTTTGAGTGTCTCTAAGTGGGTTTGGTACTAGGATCTACATATTAAGGCGTACATAGAGTGCTTACTTTTCCGTGTCTGGGATACTTCACTCAATATAATTGTTTCTAATTCCATCCATTTCCTCGCAAATTCCATTATTTCATCATTTTTGATGGCTGAGTAGTATTCCATTGTATAAATGTACCACATTTTTCTTATCCACTCATCAATTGTTGGACATTTGGGTTGATTCGATGACTCTGCTATTGTAAACAGTGCTGCTATGAACATGGTCGTGCTTGTGCTGTCGAGGTGATTTTTGCTGTATGGGGGGTTACAAAAGTGGAATAGCAAGGTCATATGGCATTTCAATCTTTGACTTCTTTAAGAATCGCCAGACAGCTCTCCAGAGTTGTTATATGAGCCTGCACTCCCATCAGCAATGTAGGAGAGTTCCCCTCTCTCTACATCCTCTCCAGCACTTGGTTTTGTTTGTATTGTGGATTTTTGCTATCCTGACCGGGGTGAGATGATATCTCAGGGAAGTTTTGATTTGCATTTCCCTGATGGCTAAGGATGTGGAGCGTTTATTAAGATATTTGTTAGACATTTTAATTTCATCTCTGGTAAAGTTTCTTTTAAGTTCCAGGGCCCATTTTTGAGCTCTATCAGATATATGGTTAGTGAAGACTTTTTCCCATTCTGTGTGTTGCCTTTGTGCTCCAGTTATAATCTATTTATCTGAACAGAAGCTCTTTAATTTCACAAGACTCCATCTGTTGAGTGTTGGTTGTAGTGACTGTGCTATTGGATGTCCATTTAGGAACTCTTGGCCTAGCTCAAGGGAGTTCCCTACCCTTCCATGTATGCTTTTTATATTCTCTGGCCTTATATTGAGGTCCTTAATTCATTTGGAGTTAATTCTTGTACATGTTGACCAGTACGGGTCCAGTTTTAATCTTCTGCATGTGGATATCCAGTTTTGCCAGCACCACTTGTTGAAGATGCTCTTTTTTTTCTATTGGATTTTTTGGACCCCTTTGTCAAAGATCAAATGGCTGTACTTGTGTGGGCTTATGTATGGATATTCAACTCTTATCCATTGATCTGTGTGTCTATTTTGGAGTATTGATTTGTGTATCTATTTTGGAGTCAATACCAGGCTGTTTTTACAACTGTGGATTTGTAATATAGATCAAGGTTTGGTATGGTGATACCTCCAGCCATGTTTTTGTTACTCAGGATTGTTTTTGCTATCCTGGATCTTTTGTGCCTCCATATGAATTTTGAGATTGTTTGGTCAACCTCTTTAAAGAATTGCTTTGGGATTTTAATTGGTATATCATTGAATCTGTATATTGTTTTTGGTAGGATGGTCATTTTTATGATGTTTATTCTGCCAATCCAGGAACACGAGGGGTCTTTCCACCTTCTGATGTCTTCTGCAATTTCTTTCTTTAGGGTTTTAAAGTTTTTCATTATAAAGATCTCTTGCTTCCTTGGTTAGGTTTATACCAAGGTATTTCATTTTTTTAGGGGATATTGTAAATTGGATTATTTCTCTCAGGGCTTTTTCACTTCTTTCATTCTGGGCATATAGGAAGGCTACTGATTTTTGCACATTTATTTTGTGTCCTGCCATCCTTCTGAACTTCTGTATTAGTTAGTTCTAGGAGCTTCCTGGTGGTTCCTCACTTTTATATGTCTCTGAGTATGGACAAATCTGAAATTATGGGATCACTAGGTGATCCCGAAGTCTAAATCTAATTCTTCTACTGAGCCAGACAGTTTTGTGATATGATACATGTTCTAGAGTGGCAATATTGTGAGTCTCTCCTCTTGCCTTGATAGTTGTGATCACTTGACAGTTTTTTTTTGATTTATTGCTTTCGCTCATACAAAGTTGATAAGTACCCTATTCCCCTTCCTTCCTCCACCCATCCCTTGATGCCCCCTTGCTCCCTCTTCCTTTTCTCTTTCCTTTACCCCCCTCACTCCCTTTCTCCCAGTGCTCCCTCCCCCATTCCCGGAGCATCCTTTATTGTGCATGTCTAACTTCTCTCTGGGTCTTCTTTTCTGATGATGTAGAAGGCCTCAGTGGCATTGGCTAGAGCTCTTCTTTGTGTTCCCCTTTAGTATAAGAACACTATTGTGGCTGTTAATCCTTTGCCTCTAAAAATCCTAGTGCCTGTGATCCATGCTAGACTTTGGGGGTTCAATGATATGTTGTTAATTGCGTAGGTCATGCAAAGTCCTATTATGATTATTATCATTGCTCTTCTTACAATCTTACCACCCCCTCTTTTGCAAATTTTTCTGAGCTTTAGGATGGGGAACAATTAGGTTGGCCTGGTTCCAATCTTGCAAGGTGAAGCATGAGAGTACAGCTTCATTTTTCTGCACAAAGACACAGAATTGTGGCCATCATCATTTCGTGAATATGCTCTTAATTTTCTACTTCTTTTGAGGTAATGGAGTATTGAGTCCGAAGATATCATTTAAAAATCTTCATGCTTAAGTCTTCAATTTTAATATTATCATCAATATTTTTGGTTTAGGACCTTTCCAGTGTTGTATTTGATACTGCGATTTTGTGTTATATAGTAATAACAGAATCCTATTAGATTCTGAAATCTCCAACATACTTTTTATTAGGAAATTGGTTTCATTATATGGGGCAATGTGTCCTTCCACATGTATGTTTGTACATTTTGAATAACCTTCTGGAAAAAATTATGTGGGTATTTCAATGGTAGTGTAAGGTTGGTAGGATAGTTATTTTTACTGTTTTAGTTGTAATGATTCAGGAAAATTGGAGGTCTTTCTCCTGTCTGGTATCTTGTATAAATCATGATTTTTTAGAATTTTTCTATTTCAGTGCATACATGTCTCCCATCTCTGACTAGATTCAAATAAAAAAAATCACTTAACATATTTCTGGCAAACAGAAATTTATCACATTGTATTTTCTCACTTTGCTCATCCTTGGCATTCAGCACACATGTTTAATATTCATTATTAGTTTTTTCTCTCTTGACACTGTAAAGAACCTTTGATTGTTCCAGCACATACCTCCTGGACCTTAAAAGTTTTTTCAGGGATAAAATCATGTCATCTGCAATGTGGGGTATCATTATTTTTACTTTCCTCTTTCCCTCCATTTTCTCTTCCTCCCTTGTCTTTCAGTGTAGTTGAATTTGATGTGCTAAATTAAATGATAATGTTCATAGTGGACTGCTTTCTCTCCTATCAAACCAAGTATCATATTTTACCTTGTTTGTTACTGAGGCAGGCATTCATTTTATATTGTAATGGAAATTTTCATTCACCATCAATTTCACATCAATTTTTGAGGAATATGTCCCTACTGATTGACCTTTGGGATCACACATAACAGGAATCTCCCACCAAATTCTTCTGATTTGTACTCTTTGCCACATGAAATTTCAAATAACTTTGAAGTGATTTTTCTGTCTTAGAGCTCTTAAACATTACCTTTTTCCAACATATGCATTATTATAAAGAGTTACTCCCTTTGCTTTCTTCACTATACATTATATCTGCCAAAGTGTGCTGGTGGTACATTGATCAAGACTATTGTTATGGTTAGGCACAGGTGTCAACTTGACTGTTGAGAGTTTGAGCTCAGGGCATATTTGTGGAGAATTAGTAATTGAGTTAAGCCCAGAGAAATTCTAAAAGAGATTGTCTGGCTGAGGGGGAAGGCCCAGCCAATAGTGGGTGGACTAGGCCCTGGAATAAATCACAGAGAGCTGGTTGTGAGAGTTGGCATCCTTCTGTTCACTTAGTCAGATATGCTGGTCTGGCAAGTAAGGATTGTTTATCTTTCAGCCATTGTGTGGTGATGGTGTGGCCAGTTCTCTCTGTCGTGGTGTTGGTGCATGCTCTCCCATCAAGCTGGACTGAGAACTGTAACCAGAATGTCATAAAGAAATAACCCTTGTTCCCTTAAGCCATTTGATGGTCATTTATCAGCAACTATGCCAGTGAACTGCAACAGAATTTGGTACCCAGAAAGTGGGGTGTTGCTGATAAATCTGACTATGTGGATTTTGAGGCTTTTGAACGGTTTTGCTAGACAAAGTGGGAAATGCTTGAAGATTTTTACTTTATGGATTACCAATACCATTCTTCAGAGTTTAGGGCCCAATATCATGCTGAGAGATTTAAGGATTGTTTGGTCCCAATTTGTGATGATGGGAACAGTGACTTTGGCAAAGTTGAATTTAAAGACAATAGACTGGTTTTCTTGATAGAGGAGAGCTGTTTTGGCAGCCTTGAGGATTTGTATAACAAAAGGGCAGGCAGCCAAATAGCTGCCATTGTTAGAAAAATGAGCATCAATGAATGAAAACCTAGTGACTGCACTGGGAGGGTGAATGATGTGAAAACCACTATATGGTGAGTTTGTGGTTTGAAAACCCAGATTCCTTCAGGGCCAAAAGGCCCAAGTTAAAGTTGTTTCTTGCCCTTTGCAAGCTTGACTGCCTAGAAAAGAGGCTTTTCTATTATCATCATGTTAAAGTTGGTACAGCTATAGCTCTAATGGACTAAGCTACATTTTAACCTTGCTTCAGAATCTGGCAGTATCCTTCAAGTGATATTGATTTTGGTGTAATACTGAAGGGTTCATGGAGAGCAGCAAATTCTTGGCACCAAGAGTTCCTGCAAGAGAAGATGAAGCTTATAGCTGTAAAGGACCCAGAGTACTGTTGGATATCAGAACCTTGGGATATATGCTGAGTATGACTGCAAGTGGAGATTGTTTGGTTCAGAGGAACTCTACTTTTACAACTTTGAGCTACAAATAGGGACTGGGAATGCCTAGAATCTTTGTGGCAATGCGATTACATGACAAGCAACAGAAGATGGACACTGAAGTACAAGATGTGGTAATTTGCTGGACTTTGGCCTTAATTTGATGTTTACTCATTGTTACAATTATTCTATTTGGAATATTTAAAGATTCCATTTGGCATATTTAAAGAAAAACTTTTATTTCCAACATTTTAATAATTGAAATTTTAATGAAAATATTTTATATTTGTTTAAGAACCACATTTATACTTTTAAAATAATTTTTAACATCTGTGGGGACAAGGAAAGGTTACAGTTGAAAGTGTTATGTCTTTGTGTTACGTTGACAAAGTGTGGAGTGTCATGGTTAGGTACAGGTGTCAATTTGACTGCTTAGAGTTTGAGTTCAGGGCACATTTGTGGAGAATTAGTAACCTAATTAAGAAGATTGTCTAGCTGATGGGGAAGGCCCAGCGTATGGTGGGTGAACTAGGCCCTGCACAGAGAGCTGGTTGAGAAACTTGGCATCCTTCTGTTCACTTAGCCAGACATACTGTCTGGCAAATAAGGATTGTCTATCTCTTATGCATTGTGTGGTGATGGTACGGCCAGTTCCCTCAGCCCTGGTGTTTGCGCATGCTCTTGTCAAGCTGGAATGAGAACTGTAACCAGACCATCATAAGGAAATAAATACCTTCTTTCCTTAAGCCATTTGTTTGTCATTTATCAGTAACTATGCAGGTGAAGTGCAACAACTCTCTACTTTAGATAAGGAATAATTCTTTTATGGTTATTTGATTAATATGAGGTGTTTTCTGTCTGTGATGACCTTACTCATATCTTCCAAGTGTGTACACATTTGTCTTCTTGGCCTCACAAAATTGTTCATATTACCTTCTTATATTTTTCTGGTCCTTTTCATCTTTTCATTGTACCAGGTTATTTCAGAAATCTTGTCTTTTGTTCAGCGTATTCTATAAACACAGTGCTTCACTGATTTTTCTTGTGAAACTTTCTGTTCCTTTTTTTTTTCTTAAGAGCAGTGTTTTAAGTTTATATGGAATTTGGCCAGGAAATTTTTTCCAATACTATTTTGCTTCCCATAATTGGCCCATTCCTCTAATGTAGACATGTATTACTTCCCTGTGCATATTTGTTTACAAAGGTATTACTACATCATTTCACATTTTTCTATTGCTCAATATGAGATAATCATCCTTTGAAAATCATTTTCTTTTCTTAATTATTGTTCTTTTGCCTTTCCTGCAATATAAATTATTACTTGGTGTGCATTGTACCTTCTAGATATTTTGTGAGATGCTTACATCCAATTTCTGGTGTTTAATATCTTTCTTTGGTATTTCTGATATTTGTGTCATACATAGAGCTTTAGCCCCATATTCCTGTGTGTGAAAGACCCAGAACTATGAAAGTTTTAGTGTTGATAATGTTTCCTGGATGAGTTGTCAGCATAATCCTATTAATGATTAAACATAGGCGTGGATTGAAGGTGTTAGGGTTAGTGGCTTTCTTTTTTTTTTCTTTGGTAATAAATTTATTGACAGCATGCAGCAAAATTGAATCATCCACTTTTGTTTTAACATAGAATTATACAGAGTATTTAATATCAAAGGTTTAGTGATCCAGTTACTGATAGCAAATGTCACATGGTTTCACAGTGTCACTTGTCCTCTATGCTGGTTACAGTAGTCTTTGAATTTCTTTTTTTTTGTTTGTTTGTTTTAATTTTTTTAAACATTTTTTATCTTCGCTCATACAAACTTAATAGGTACACCGGTTCCCTCCCTCCCTTCTCCTCCCCCCCGAACCCCTTGATCTCCCTCCCCTCACCTCTTCCTCCACATCCCCCAGTGCCCCCCCTAATCCCCAGAGAGTCCTTTACTGTGCATGCCAGACTCTCCTCTGGGCCCTCTTCTCCGATGACATACAAAAACCCAGTGGCATTTCCCTGAACCCTTTCCTGTGTTCCCCTTAAGCATAGGAACACTACTGTGGCTGTCAATCCCTGCTCTCCAAGGATCTTGGTGCCTTTAGCAGATGCTAGACTTTGTGAGATCAATAGTGTGTTGGACATTGCGTAGGGTATGCAAAGTCCAATTATGTTGGTTCGGCCCTAACTTGTGTGGAGTATCTTGCAAATCATTATACCTCCCATCCTTTTGCTCCTGTTCCACCCCCTGTTCCGCAAATTTCCCTGAGCTTCAGGATGGGGAGAGATTTGTCTGGCCTAGTTCTAAGTGGTTGATATAGAGTCTCTGAAGTTCTGGATTATGGTTTGTTGATTTTTCTTTTGCAGTTTTGCTGCTCCTGCAATGCCCTTCACTCCATCATATGGGCACTGTATGTCACCCCCTGGCCAGAGACAAAAAGCTGTTAAACTAGAGTCTTGTTATAAGAGTATATTCAAAGGTAGATGTAATAAAAGTAGGAAACCACAGTGAGGGAGGGGTCAATCACCCATTTGCAAAATGGTTACTTTTTAATCTGCCAGACTATATGGTTAGTGGCTTTTTATCAGTTGACCTGTTTAATATTGGGTTTGAAGATTTTTTATTTGAGGTTTATATTAATTTTCTAGAAGCTTGAAAAAGAGAGTATAGGGTATGCATGGAAGCCCAGATGTGTTCAATTGGAAATAGTAGCCTTGGGGGATTTTTAGAGGTTGGTGTGTGCTATTGGAGAAGATTCTGTTATGTGTGAGTGTCGTCTATGTGAACCTTTGCTGTTTTTTTCAATGACTTCAGAAAGCAAGGCATTAAAGATGGGTTATTTGGTTGGTGTTTGAGAAGGCTGATTAGTATTCAAATGGTGACAGTTTTAGGATGCTTAAGTTTATGACATTGTTCACTGTGTTCACACCCTGTCATTTCTATTTCTAGTTATAACCCTTCAATGAATTTCTGAGGATCAATGAAGGATGGATAAGGTAGCTGAAGCTATATGAGTATCAGTAGGTATTGAAGAGCACAAGCCCTGATTTGGTGCTTGATTGGAGATGATGGTGAGAGTATTTTCAACATGTAAGAGGATTATTTTTACATTACTTTATTTTTACCTGAATTTTCTTTGGACATTTTGAAAACTTTAAACCTCAGAAAGAGCAAAAATTCACAAATACTACAATTCATGAATAATATGCTTCTGAATCAGTAATGGGTCCAGAGAAAGGAAAGGACTAAATTTAAATCTAAGCAACACTAAAAGAGAGGAAAAGGCAGTAAGAAACAAGAACTCAAAGGAAATTAAAATACATATAGAAAGAAAGAAATAGAGAAGAGAGAAGTACACAGTAGGAACATTGTTAAATTTTGTGAGAGTAGCAACTGAGTTTTTCCCTGGTAATATTTCCAGAAGATTCTTTTTTTTAATTTTTTATTATTTATTATTTATTCAATTGTGCATATATACGTGTGTGTGTGCATGTGTGTATGTATGTGTGTGTGTAGAACCATGGACGAATTTGGGAACCTCCATGGGGTGCCTCCACTTCCTCCTTGTTTACTCTGCCCCAGGATTCACAGGCTCCACCCACCAGGACCAGAAACGCAGGCCGCCCCCGCTTCTTTCTTTCTTTATTTATTTTTATTTCTACTCATACAAACTTAACAGGTACACCGTTCCCTTCCCTCACTCCAACCACCCACCCTCACCCCCACCCCCCCCCCCCCATCCCCACCCCCCATCCCCACCCCCACCCTCCATCCCCTACCCCCCACCCCTCACCACACCCCATCCCCCTATACTCCCTGCTTCTGCCCAGCGTCTATATGTGGGGTCTAGGATCCGAACTCAGGACCTTCTGCCTGGAAGGAAGACGCTTAACTCCTGAGCCACCTGTCCAGCCCCACAAACAGAGGATTCTGGAGAGAGTACTTCAAGAAATGACTGATTACATTGCTGTATACTAGAAAAATATGATTCAATGTTGGAGATTTTAAAAAAAGTTTTCATGGAAAAAAATACCTGTAGGTTATTCTTGATCAATAAACCATATGTGATATTTCAAGGGTGAAGAGATGAACATATCAAATAGGATGGAGAGGAGCAATAATATGAAGCAAGAAAGATGCTTATGAAATCATTGAAGACTGAAAATTACAGAAGGTGTCACTTTACTAATCTTCCAATGAAGTGATAATACACTGTACAATTTTGGATTAAACATTCCATTTCATCAATTTGCTGCCTCCAATATACACAAATCCTCATGCTAAACTAAACTACGTGACAGTAAATGGTTGCCGCACGACACAATAAGCCAAAGGAACAAGAAAGAAATGAGATTCTACAGTGGTATTTAATCAACTTCTAAACAAAACCTATCACAATTCACACAGAAATTCTCTACATATTCCTCAAAGAAATTGGACATTGAAAAAATTTCACAATTATTTATATGTACATAAATTGTATGGACACTTCCACATTCTTTTAACAAAGGCTAAAATGTACAGCAAAAATATCAACTCACATAATACTTGGTTATTTCACCACTTCACTCTTCACCAGAGAGAAGTCACCAAGCCAAAAATTGAAAAGACACCCAAGCAATTAAATTAAATGTTAAACGAATGACTGCTATGTGTGGAAAACATACACCATTAGCAAGAAATACACATTTTTCAGTCCTTCAGGAAGCATCTCCATTTAGAGTATAGAATAGGACATACAGAATCATTATACAAATACAGGATGATTGAATTGAATACGTGCATTGCTTGATGACACTGCAATGTCACTGGACATTTGGAAAACTTTAAAACCCAGAAAGAGAAAAAATTCATGAATACTATGATTCATGAATAATATGCTTCTGAATCAGTAATGGATCCAGAGAAAGGGAAAGACTAAATTTAAAACTAAGCAACACTAAATGAGGAAATTCAGCCTGGCAAAAATCTCTGTAAAATGAAATCAGTCTGGGACTGGCAAAACCTCTGTAAAAAGACGAAATCAGCCATGAGGGAAAAGTTGGGGGCATTCCAAAACTACGTTGGAAATTGGAGAAAACCCCAGTGAATGAACTAGCCTAACAATATATATCTCCAGAGATTGAGACAAAGAATGACAAAAGTAGAAGATGAGCAGCTATTTCTTGTGTCAGAGAAAACTCAGTAAAAATTGAGGCAATAATGATGCAAAATATCAAGGACATTATAGCTTGATGTAAAATTAACATGAATGAAAAATCTTCAGCCACAATAGTGAAAATGAAAAGGACGATTCCCACATTCATAAAATTGGTGATGAAAATGAACTTACTTCAGCTGACACCAAGAATATGCAGGAGAACACAACACCGTAGGTCAAAACTTTTGGAGACGGGATGAAATGGATAACTTGCTGGTAAAATACAACAAAATATAAACAAGCTGAATTGAATGATTTAATTGAAGAAGCAGCTACAGATCACTTAGATTATGAAAGCTCAGGACCAGAAAAATTCTATGTAGAAATCATGCAAATAGTAATAGAAGAGCTTTGCGTCTGTGTTCATCAGAGAGATCGGCCTATAGTTTTCTTTTTTAAGTGAATCTTTATTAGGTTTTGGGATTAAGACGATATTAGCTTCATAGAAGGAATTTGGTAGTGTTCCTTCCTTTGCTATTTGATGGAACAGTTTAAGGAGTATTGGTGTTATTAACTCCTTAAATGTCTGGTAGAACTCTATGCTGAATCCCTCTGTTCCAGGACATTTTTTGGTGGGAAGATTCGAGATTACTTCTTCAATTTCCTTATATGTTATAGGACTATTTAAATAATTCACAACTTCCTAATTCTATTTATGTAGGTTGTGTTTACTTAGAAATTCATCCATCTCTTTTGTGTTGTCAAACTTCACAGAGTATAAGTTTTTGAAATATGATGTTATAATTCTCTGGATTTCTTGGGTATCAGTAGTGATAACTCCATGTTCATTTCTAATTTTGTTAATTTGGGTTTCCTGTCTCTTGCTTTTGGTTAATTTAGCTAGAGGTGTATCAATCTTATTGATTTTTTCAAAGAACCAGCTTTTTAACTGGTTGATTTTTTCTATCATTTTCTTAGTCTCGATTTCAGATATTTCTCCCCTTATTTTGCTAATCTCCTCTCTTCTACTACTTTTGGGATCAGATTGCTCAAGTTTCTCTAAAGCCTTAAGCTGCATCGTTAAGTTGTTTATTTCTGATGTTTCCATTTTTTGATGTAGGCATTACGAGCTATGAACTTACCTCTTAGGACAGCTTTCATTGTGTCCCAGAGATTTTGGTAAGTTGTATTTTCATTATCGTTCACTTTCAGGAAATCTTGAATTTCCTTTTTAATTTCTTCCTGAATCCAGTTCTCATTCCATATCATATTGTTAAGTTTCCAAGAGTTAGTGTATTTTCTCTTGTTTGTTGTGTTGTGGATGTCCAGCTTTAGGCCGTGGTGGTCTGATAGGATACAGGCTAGAATTTCAACTTTTTGTATATGTGTAGCTTCATTTTGTGGCCCAATATATGATCTATTTTGGAGAAAATTCCATGTGCTGCTGAGAAAAATGTGTATTCTTTGGTGCGTGGGTGAAAAGTTCGATAGAGATCTGTAAGGTCCATTTCTTTCAGGGTTTGATTAAGTTCCAAAGTGTCTCTGTTAAGCTTTTGACCTGTTGATCTATCCCATGTTGAGAGGGCGGTGTTGAAGTCCCCAAGAATTATCGTTTGGGGGTTGATATCTTGCTTTAGGCGCTGTAGGGTTTTCTTAATGAATGTGGAGGGGCCCGTATTGGGTGCATATGTGTTCAGTATTGTGAATTCTTCCTGGTGAATTGTACCTGTGACTAAAATGTAGTATCCATCTGTGTCTCTTATGATTTTCTTTGGTTTGAAGTCCACTTTGTCTGAAAGCATAATTGCTACCCCTGCATGTTTCCTGGTTCCATTAGCTTGCAAGATACTGGACCAGCCTTTCATACTTAGGATGTGCCTATGTTTTGTGGTGAGATGAGTTTCCTGAAGGCAGCAGATTTTTGGATTGTGGTTTTTAATCCAAGTTTGTAATCTGTGTCTCTTAATCAGTGAGTTAATACCATTGACATTTAATGTTATAATAGAGGTATTATTTTTAATTCTGGACATTTTTTATGTTTAGTGGATTTTGTAAGCATGTTGTTTGATATTTATGTTTTGGTGGTATTATACTTCCCTTCTGTCCTCCTGGATACGCTTGTTCTTTTCTTCAAGCTTGAGTATCATTTCTAGCATTTTTTTGAAGGCCTGGTTTGGTAGACATGTATCCCTTCAAGTTGTCTTTGTGCTGGAAAACTTTTCTTTCTCACTCAATCATGACAGATAGTTTTGCCGGGTACATCAGTCTGGGTTGGCATTTTTGCTTATTTAATACTTAAAGTACGTTTCTCCAAGCTCTTCTTGCTTTTAGTGTTTCCATTGAGTAGTCATTTGTTTTTCTAATAGGTTTACTTTTAAAAGTGACTTGCTGGCTGGAGAGGTGGCTCAGAGGTTAGGCCTCTGCCTTGCAGGCAGAAGTTCCTGAGTTTGGATCCTAGATCCCACGTATAGACGCCAGGCGGAAGGGGGGGTGGGGGGGGTGGGGGGGGGTGGCCTGCGTTTCTGGTCCTGGTAGGGCAGAGCCTGTGAATCCCGGGGCAGAGTAAACAAGGAGGAGGCGGTCCATGGTGGTTCCTGAATTTGTCCGTGGTTCTACACACACACACACACACACACACACACACACACACACATACACGCGCACAATTGAATAAATAATAAAAAAAATGTTTTAAAAAGTGACTTGCATTTTTTCTCTTGAAGCTCTCAGCACCTTTTCTTCGTCTTGAATGTGGACTGTTTTGACTATTATTTGCCGTGGCGATATTCTATTTCCTCAGGCATGGTATTTTGGGATTCTTGTTCTGATATTCCATGAATGCGCATGTTAGGCTTCTTCAGGGTTTCCCTTATCTCTTGAATATTCCTGTCAACTATCTTTTTGGCTTTAACAATGTCTTCCATTGAACTGGTTAATTCTCCCACTTTGTTTTCAAGATCTGAAATTCTATTTTCTGCTTCATTTGTTCTGCTGATAAGACTCTCTGTTCAGTTTTGGGTTGAAGATAACTTATCTTTTAGTTCAATTTTAAACTCTGCCTGAGACTGTTTTAACTGCTCTTTGCCTATTTTTGTTTCTTGAACTGTTTTTCTCAACTCCTCCAAGTACCTGCTGTGTTCCTGTTCAAAGTGGTTGATACGGTTGTTTAACTCTTCTCGGATTTCCTCTTTCATAGTATTAATCATGGTAATGATCATACTCTGAAAGTTATTATGTTGGGTCTGGCTTTCATGGCTATTTTCTGTGAATTTGTTCTAGTAGAAATTCATCATTATGGGATTAATTCTTTCAGTGGGAGATTGGTGTTCTTGGGTTTTGTTTCTCATGGATCTGCACTTTGACTTAGGCATTGTTGTTTCGTTTTTTAGGACCTTTCAGTGTTTTTCACTGAACTGATATAGTTGGTATTGTTACACTTACCAGTTATTACTAGTGCTTGCCCTTTAGGCTGGATGTGAAGAATGTCGCCCACATGATATAATGATTGTAGCGGGCTTCAGATATATGGCCTTTTTTCCCTTTGTTCCTTAGAATTTTGCTCGCGTTTTCTTTGGATTCTATTGAATTCTGAGTAGCAGTGTGTCTTCTGTGGACCATGTGCATAGGTCCCTGGTGGACTGGATAGGCAGAGGGTCTGGTGTTGATGGCAAAATTCTTCACCTGGGACCTGGGACCTGGCGGGATGGTGGAGGCGCGTGGGGGTGGGAGGACGGGGGGGCTGGGGCCGAGGTGGGGCCCAGGCCAAACCGGATGCCGCCTGGATGCTCGCTGGGAACGGGGGTCTGCTAGGTGGGAGGCTGGGCTGGGCGGACTTTCTCAATCACCTGGGAGCTGGCAGGGTGGCTGAGGCACACGGGGGTGGGAGGATGTGGAGGGGCCTATAAAGTTTTTATATGATTTATATAAGCAAATGCATTGAATTACAATAGTAGAGAATCATTACCAGTCAATGAATTTCCAGATTTAGGACTCTTTGTAGATCCAGAATTCCTTGAATGAAGGGGAGCCCAGCAAGGTCATCTTGAGGAAGGACTTAGGCAAAATAATGAAGACCTTTCCTATTAATACTTCTGTTCTTTCCCAAAGGGACCTATGGCCTTTTACAAGAATTACTGTCCATTAGGGTAAAGGAAATGATCAGACACTTCAGAGCCTACTAGATACTGGTTCTGAGTGGACATTGATTCCAGAGGATTCCAAAATGCATTGTGGCTCTTCAGTTAAAGTAGGGGTTATGGAGGACAAGTGATTGATGGAGTTTTGGCTAATGTTCATCTCAGAGGAGGTCCAATGGGTCCCCAGACTCATTCTGTGGATATTTCTCCAGTTCCAGAATATATAATTGGTGTAGATATACTCAGAAGTTGCAGAATCCCCATATTGGTTCTTTGGCCTGTAGAGTAAGGGCTATTATGGTAGGAATGGCCAAATGGAAGCCTTTAGAGTGGCATTTGCTAGGGAGAATAGTGAACCAGAAATATTGCATACCTGGAGGGATTTCAGAAATCATTGCCACCATTAAGGACTTGAAGGATGTAGGGATAGTTGTTTCTACCACCTCTCCCTTTAATCCTCCTACTTGGTCTGTACAGAAGACAGATGGATCATGGAGAATGACAGTTGATTATCATGAACTTAATCAAGTTGTTACTCCAGTTGCAGCAGTTGTACCAGATGTAGTTTCTATGCTTGAGCAAATTAACACATCTTCTAGTATTTAGTATGCAACTTCTTACCATGCAAATGCTTTCTCTCAATACCTATTCATAAGGACCATCAGAAGCAATATGCTGTCAGCTGACAAGGCCAGCAGTATACTTTTACAGTTTTGCCTCAAGGATATATTAACTCTCCAACTCTGTGCCATAACTTGGTTCATAGAAATCTTGTTCGCCTGTCTCTCCCACAATGCATTACACTGGTCCATTATATCTATGATATTATGCTGATTGGGTTAAGTGAGGAGGAGGTGGCAACCACTTTGAATTTTCTAGTAAGCTATATGCACATGAGAGGATGGGAAATAAATCCAAGATCCAAGGACCATCTACTCAGTAAAATTTCTAGGAACTCAATAGTCTGGGGCATGCAGAAATATTCCCTCCAAGATAAAAGTTAACTTGCTGTATCTGGCCCCTTCTACCACTAAGAAAGAAGCACAACGTTTAGTGGACCTGTTTGGGTTTTGGAGGCACAACATTCCTTACTTGATTGTGTTACTTTGCCCCATATACCATGTAACTCAGAAAGCTGCCAGTTTTGATTGGGGCTCAGAACAAGATAAGGCCTTTCATCAAGTTCAAGATGCTATACAGGCTGCCTTGCCACTTGGGCCATATCATCCAGCGGACCCAATAATATCAGAAGTATCTGTCACAGATAGACATGCTGTCTGGAGCCTTTGGCAGGCTCCCATGGATGAATCACATTGAAGATCCTTAGGATTTTGGAGCAAGGCCTTGCCATCATTGGCAGACAACTTCTCTCTTTTTGAGAGGCAGCTTTTGGCCTGTTATTTGGCTCTGGTGGAAACTGAACATTTGACAATGGGTCATCAAGGTACAATGCAACCTGAGTTGCCCATCATGAGTTTGGTATTGTCTGACCCAACAAGTCATAAAGTTGGATGGGCATAGCAGCAATCCATTATCAAATGGAAAGATACATATGAAAAAGGGCCCAAGCAGGTCCTGAAGGTACAAGTTATATGAAGAAGTTGCCCAAATGCCTATGTTTCATCAGCCTGTTGTGATACTTGCTTCTAAAAATGAACCTATGGCCTCCTGGGGTGTATCCTATGTAGTCTAACTGAAGAAGAGAAGGCTAAGTCCTGGTTCACAGATTACTCTGCTTGCTATTCAAGTGCCACCCAGAAGTGGACAGCTGCAGCACTACAATGCCTTTTTGCTACAACCTGGAAGGAAACATGAGCAGAACTTCAGGCAGTGCATCCAGTGAATTTTGCTTGGAAGGAAAAATGGCCAGATGTGTGACTATATACTGATTCATAGGCTGTAGCTAATGGTTTGACTGGATGGTCAGGGACAAGGAGTGAACAAAATTGGAAAATTTGTGAAAAGAACATTTGGAGCAGAAGCATGTGGCTAGATCTCTCCAAATGGGCAAAGGATACAAAGATATTTGTGTCCCATGTAAATGCTCATCAAAAAGTGACTACAGAAGAAGAGTCATTTAATCAGCAGGTGGATAGGATGATTCCTCCTGTGGACAGCCAACCTGTTTCTCTAGCTATCCCAATCATTGGCCAATGGGCCCATGAACAACGTAGGGATGGTGGTAGAGATGGAGGTTATGCATGGGTTCAATAACATGGACTTTCACGCACTAAGGCTGATCTGGCTACAAATACTGCTGAGTGTCAAATCTGCTAGCAGCAGAGACCAACACTGAGCCCTCTATATGTAGCCATTCCCTGAGGTGACCAATCAGCAACATGGTAGCAGGTTGACTATTACCTTTCCAAGATGGAAAGGGCAGTGTTTTTTCCTTATTGGGATAGATACTTATTCTGAGTATGGATTTGCCCTTCCTGCATGTTCTGCTTCTGCTAAAACTACTATTTATGGACTCTCAGAATGTCTTGTGCACTGTCATGGTATTCCACACAGCATTGCTTCTGACCAGAGAACACATTTTACAGGTAAGGATGTGAGACATTGGGCTTATATTCATGGAATTCATTGGTCTTACCATGTTCCCCACCATCCTGAAGTAGCTGGTTTGATAGAAGAGTGGAATGGCCTTTTAAAGACACAATTACATCACCAGTTAGGTACTAATAGTCTGGAAGGTTGGGGTAGAGTACTTCAGGATGTAGTATATGCTTTTAATTGGCATCCAATATATGGTATAGCCAGATTCACAGATCCAAGAACGAGAGGGTGGAGGCTGGAATGGTGCTTCTTACTGTCACACCTAGTAACCCATTAAGAAAAATTTTGCTTCCTGTCTCTACAACTCTGTACTCTGGCAGCTTAGAAGTTTTGGTTCCAGAGCATTGGATGCTTTTGCCAGGAGATATGATAAGCATTTCATTAAACTGGAAATTAAGGCTTCCACCTAGCTATTTTGGATTTCTGATGCCTTTGATTCAACAGACGAAGAAAGAAATAACTGTTAGGAGGTGTGATTGATCTAGACTATCAAGGGGAAATTAGACTGCTTCTGTAAAGAAGAGTATAAATGAAGTGCAGGAGATCCAATAGGGTGACTCTTGGTGTTACCATGTCCTAAGATTAAAATTAATGGAAAATTGCAACACCCCAATGCAGTCAGGATGTTGGAAAGCCCAGATCCTTCAGGAATGAAGATATGGGTGACACCCCCAGAAAAAGAACCAAGACCTGCTGAGGCACTTGCTGAGGACATAGGAAATATGGAATGGGTAGTAGAGGAAGGTAGTTCTAAATACCAATTAAGACCATGTGACCAGTTACAGAGGCATGACTTATAATTACCCAGAGCACTTCTGTTCTACTCATAAGATAATAATGGAACTATCTAGAATTTTCTGATTTGTCTTTATATGAGTAACAATGATCTACAAAATATGATGTGTATATTTTTAGATGATGTTTTTAATTTTTAATTATTTTATTGTGATATATTTTAGTTTTTAATTATTCTGTGCTAAATTATTTATCTTGTACTAATATATTAATATTTTACATTTTATATGTTAATATATTTTATATTTTATAATATATATTTTATATTTTTAATATATTCTGTATTTCAGAGATTTCAAATTTTTATGTCAGAATTTGAGAATTTTTTGATATTGAATTGAATGTTTTATGAATACAATATTTATGGGAATAAGGGTTGGAAGATCATATAGTGTAATCATTATGTGTTTGTGTCAAGTTGACAAGGGGTAGAATGTTATGGTTGCATTTTGAAGTCATCTTGACAGTTGCAGACTGTCTGGGGCATAGTTGGAAGGCTAATGGTTAGAATGGACCATGAATAAGTCTGTTTATAATTGATTGATTGGTATGGAGAACCCATCATTGTGGGTGGTACTTTCCAGTGGTGGACCAGATAATAGGAGGTGCAAGGAGGAGGGACTTGCTCTTCCCTTATTGGGTGTTGACTTTCTGTGTAGTCCACTCTGCGTGCATGTTGTTCACCTTTAGAGCATCAGACCTTTGTTCCTGCTGCTGCCGCCCCCATTCTTGGCTGACTTGGAGTGTCACCTTTTCCATCACACTGTTGCTGGTCTTGCTGCTTTGGAGTCTGGTCTCTAGGCCTTTTTGCTGTTTGCTGTTCATGGCTGACGTCAGAGCCCAGTTGTTCTTCACCAATATCAGAATCCAGGGTATTCAACACACCAGAGGAGCAAAGACTTAAAACTGTCTCAGGATCTTTTGGCTTTGAAGAGCATTCCAGGCGGGAAAGAAGCTGTTGCAGGCAGCTACCTTGATGGACACTATTTTTATTGTTAGTTATTTCTAATAAACTTATTCATAAATATTACATTCTATAGATTATTTTATTCAGAGAATCTTAACTAAAACATACGTTCACCAGTCTTCTAACATACCTCACTGTGACATTATTGCCACACAGTGCCATCGCAGACTCAATGTGACTTCAGAGCTTCAGCAGTGACACCACAGCCACATTATTAACAGTACAGCCTCATTGTGACAAGTCTCACTGATGACATCACAGTCCTTCTGTGATGTCACAATCTCAGCAATTATTTCACAGCCTCTCTGTGACATCAAGCTTACCACTGATATTACAAACTCTCAATGACACCACAGCCTCATTAATGACATCAGAGCCTCAGTGACCCTACTGCTTGACCACTGATATCAAAGTATCACTGCGACATCACAACCTCAGTGTGATACAGTAGTCTCACAGTGACACCATGGTCACACCTGAAACATAAACCTCGCCAATGACATTAGTGTGACTACTGACACCGCAGCCTAATCAGTGACATTACAGCCTTTGGCATCATAGCATCACCATTGACACTACAGTCACACTTATGACATCAACCTCGCCACTGACATTAGTGTGACCAATGAGGTTACAGCCTCCCCAGTGACACCACAGTCTCACTTATTACATCATAGCCTCATTGTGACATCAGCCTCAATACTGAAATCATAGCCTAACTGGGACCTCGTAGCCTCCTCATTCACATTATAGCCTAACTGTGACATAACACGTTCCTAGTGACATCACAGTCTCATAGTGACATCAGAGCCTTACAGTGACATCATAGCTTCAGAGTGGCATTGCTGCCTCACTGTGATATTAGAGCCTTACCAGTGACATCACAGCCTCACCAATACCATAGCCTCCCACTGATATCACATCCTCCTGTGACATTGCAACATCACCAGTGACATCACAGACTCACTGTGACATTACAGCTTCACCAGTGACACCACAGCCTCACTTGTGACATAAGGCTCCCCACTGATATCACAACCTCACCAATGACTTCGCAGCCTCTCTGAGACATCAGCCTTACCAGTGATATCACAGCCTTACCAGTGACTTCACAGCTGCACCACTATCACAGTCTCACTGTGACATCAGAGCATCACCATTGACAGTACAGTCACACTTATGACATCAACCTCACCACTGAGATTAGTGTGACCAATGAGGTTGCAGCCTCCCCAGTGACATCACAGCATCAAATGTTACATCATAGCCTCATTGTGACAGCCTCATCATTGAATCCCAAACTGACTGTGACTTCACAGCCTCCACAGTGACACCACAGTCTCACTTGTTACATCAAAGCCTCATTGGGACATCAGTCTCTCCACTGAAATCACAGCCTTACTCTGACCTCATAGCCTCTACAGTATCATCACAGCCTCACTATGACATCATTACTTCCCAGTGACATCAGAGTCTCAGTGAAATCACACCTGTAATATCAAAGTCTTATTATGACACCAGCCTCACCATTGACAACACAGGCTCTCTATGATATCACAACCTCACCAGCGACTTCACTGCATCCCTGATATCAGCCTTACCAGTGATGTCATAGTCTCTTTGTGACACCACATCCTCACCAGTGACATGAGAGGCTCACTGCACTGAGACACCTCAGCTTCACCAATGACATCATATCTTCATTGTGCAATCACAACCTCTCCAGTGACATCAGAGCCTCACTGTGATAACATAGGCACACTGTGTCATCACGACCTCACTGTGTATCACAGCATCAATGTACATCATACCCTCAGTGTGACATCACAAGCTCTCTGTGATCCCAGTGTTTCCACCAACATAACAGGCTCATGGTGACATCAGAAACTAATCTCTGGCATCATAGGCTCACTTCTGACATCATATCCTCACTGTAACCTCACAGCCTCCACCATGACATCACAGCCTCACTTTGACCTCACAGCATCACCATTGACAGAATAGTCTCAGTATGACACAACACCCTACACTGTAACATCAGAGCCTCACCAATGAAACCACAGCCTCAATATGAAATTAAAACCTCACCAGTGACATCACAGCCTCACCAATATCACAGCCTTCCTGTGATACCACAGTGTCACTACTCACCTCAAAAACTCACTGTGACAACACAATCTCACTGTGAAATCAGAGACCCACTGTACCATCAAAGCCATATTGCGTGATAATCTGACATCATAGCCTCACTGTGACATCACAGTCTCACCACTGACATCCAACCTAGCCTCACTATGACACCACAGTGTCACTGCAGCCTTATGGTTATATCACAGCCTCACTGTGGCATCATAGCCTCACCAGTGACATCATAGCCTCACTGTGCAAGCACAGCCTCATGGTGACATCATAGCCTCTACATGGCACAACAGTCTCACTGTTACATGAGAGCCTCACCAGTGACACCACAGCCTCACCAATGCCACAGCCTCCCTGTGACACCACAGTGTCACTATTGACATCACAACCTCATTGTAACATAGCCTCACTGTGACCCTACAGCTTCACCAGTAACACCACAGCATGACTAATGTCATCAAAGCCTCATTAGGACATAAGGCTCCCCACAGACATCACAGCCTCTCTGTGATGTCAAAACCTCACCAGTTACTTCACAGCATCTTTGGGACATCAGCCTTACAAGTGATATCAGAGCCTCTGTGTGACATCACAGCTTCATCACTGACACCATAGCCTCCCCTGTGAATTCATCCTCCCCACTGATATTAGTGTGACCAATGACATTGCAATCTCACAGTAAGACTACAGTGAGACTGTGACATCACAGCCTTTGACATCATAGCCTCACCAATGACACTACAGCCTCACATTACAACATAACCTCATTTAGACATCAGCCTCGTCACTGAATCACAGCCTCACTGTGACCTCACATCCTCTCCAGTGACAAAACAGCCTCACTTGTTACATCAATGACTTATGTTAACATCAGCCTTGCCACTGACATCACAGCCTCACTGTGACCTCGCAGCTTCCACAGTGGCATCACCACATTACTATGACATTGCCACATCATGGTGATGACACAGCCTCACAATGAACTTACAGCCTCATCTATTATATATCATAGTCTCATTGTGACATCAGCCTTGCCATTGACATTACAGCCTCACTGTGAACTCACAGCCTCATAGTGACATCATAGCCACACTTCAACATCATTACCTCGTGGTGGCATCATTGCCTCACCAGTGACATCCTCAATTCAAAGTGACATCACCACTTCATCACTCCAGCCTCACTTCTGATATCATAGCTTAAGAACAGAAATCAGCCTCACTGTGACATCATATACTCACCACTGATATCACATCCTCACTGTGACATCAAAGCCTCAACTCTGACATCACAACCTCACTGTGACATCAGAGCCTCACCAGTGACACCAAAGCCTCACCTATGATATCGGTCTTGACACTGACATTAGTGTGACCACTGATGTCGCAGCCTCAACAGTGACATGACAGGCTTTGACATAATAACCTCACAAGTGACAGCACAGCCTAATCTATCACATCATGCCATCATTATGACACTAGCCTCTCCACTGACATCACAGCCTCAATGAGACCTCTTAGCATCCCCAGTGAAACCACAGTCTCACCTATTACAACATAGCCTCATCATGGCATCAATCTTGCCACTGATAACACAGCCTGAGACTTCACAGCCACAAAAGTGACAATGCAGCTTCACTGTGACATCACAACCTCAGGGTGACACAACAGCTTTACAGTGAAATCATAGACTCACCTGTTACAGCAGAGACTTATCATGACATCAGACTTGCCACTGACATTATTACCTCACTGTGACCTTACAGTTTCCACAATGACATCACAGCCTCAACAATGCCATAGAATCCATGACACTAAAGTGTCACTACTGACATCACAACCTCATTGTGGCAGCACAATTTCCCCAGTGATATCCTAACCTCACTGTGACATCACAGCCTCACCTCTGATATCAAAACTTTTCTGTGATATCACAGCTTCACAGTGAAATCACAGCCTCACCTGCTATATAATAGATTCAGTGTGACATCACACCATCACCTAGGGTGACATCCTATTTAGGCTCACTATGACAGCACAGCCTCACAACTGATATCACAGGCTCACAGATATGTGACAGCCTTGCCAATGACACTACAACCTCAACAATGCCACAGCCTCCCTGTAACACCACAGTGTCACTACAGACATCACAGCCTCACTGTGGCATCATAGCCTCACGAGTGATATCATAGCCTCATGAGTGACATCACAGACTCACTGTGACATCACAGCCTCACTGAGACATCACAAACTCACTGTAATGTCACAAATTAACAGTAATACCAGTCTTGCAACTGATAGCACAACCTCACATGTGATTAAAAGCATCACTGTGACATCACTGCCTCATTGTAACATCACAGGCTCACAGTTACATCACAGGCTCAATTCTGACTTCTCAACCCACTGTTACATCAAAGCCTCACCACTGACATCCTCCCTGGCCTCACAATGACACCAGGACCTCAACACTGACATCATAAGCTCACTGTATCATGACAGCCTCACCAGTGACGTCACATCCTTTGACATCACAGCCCCTCAGTGCCATCACAGTCTTTGCTATCATGGCTCACTTCTGAAATCATAGCCTTAGTGTGATATCATACCCTCACCACTGACATCCTACCTATCTGCAGTGTTACATCACAGCATCAGCATTGACATCACAGGCTCACTATGACATGAGAGCCTTACGGTGGACACAATAGCCTAATGTGACATCATAGCCTCCACAGTGACATCAAAGCTTCACTATGATATCACAGCATCATAGAGACATCACAGCCTCACTGATGCACAGGCTCAACACTGACATCACAGCTTCACTGTGACTGGTCAGCCTCACCACTGTCAACCTAATCTCATTGTGTAATCACAGCATCACCACTGATGTCACAGACTCATGGTCATCTCTGAGTCACCTCTGACATCAGAGCTTTACTGTGAAATCACAGCCTCAACGTGAGACAACAACCTCACTGTGACATCACAACATTGCAGTGAAATCACAGCCTCACTTGTTATATCAAAGCCTCATTGTGACATCAGCCTTGCCGTTAACATCACAGCCTCACTGTGACCTCATAGCCTCCACAGTGACATCACAGACTCACTGTAAAAAAAATCATAGTCTCAGGGTGATACCACAGCCACAAGGTGACATCACTGCCTCTTGTTGGCATCACAGCCTCACCAGTGACATCCCAGCCTCACTGTAACATAGCCTCATCACTCACATCAGGTTCACTTCTGACATTACAGCCTAACCACTGACATCATAGCCTTACTGTGGTTTTGTAATGTCTTACCACGACATCATAGCCAAAGTGACATCAAAGAATCAACAGAGACAACACAGCATCGCTGTGACTTCACAGCCTCACCTCTGACATCACAGCCTCACCAGTGACAGCACAGCCTCACCTGTTACATCATAACCTCATTGTGACATCAGCCTCACCACAGACATCACAGCCTCACAGTGACCTCATAGCTTCCCCAGTGACAACATAGTCTCACCCCTTATATCATAGCCTCATTGTGATATCAGCCTTGCCACTGACATCAAAGCCTCACTATGACCTCACAGCCTCCACAGTGTCATCACTGTTACTTTACAGCCTGATAATGACATCATTGCATCACCACTGACATCATAGCTGCACTGTGACATCACAGCCACAGTGTGACAAAACAGCTTCGCTGTGACATTTGAGCCTTAATAGTGACACTACAGACTCACCAATGCCACAGCCTCCCTGTGGCATTAGTGTCACTAATAACATCAAAATATCACTGAGACCTGCATATGAATTTTGAGATTGTTTGGTCAACCACTTTAAAGAATTGCTTTGGGATTTTATGGGTAAAACATTGAATTTGTACATTGCCTTTTTATAATGTTGATTCTGCCAATCCAGGAACATGAGAGGTCTTTCCACCTTCTGGTGTCTTCTGCAATTTCTTTCTTTAGGGTTTTAAAATTTTCATCGTAAAGGTCTCTTACTTCCTTGGCTAGGTTTATAGCAAGGGATTTCATTTTTTTAGGGGCCATAGTAAATAGGACTGTTTCTCTCAAGGCTTTTTCACTTCTTTCATTCTGGGCATATAGGAAGGCCACTGATTTTTATTCATTTATTTTGTATCCTGACACCCTGATGAACTTCAATATTAGTTCCAGGAGTTTCCTGGTGGAGTGTTTGGGATCAATCAGGTATAAGATCATGTCATCTGCAAATAGGGATAGCTTCGCTTCTTCCTTGCCGATTTGAATCCCTTTTATGTCCCTTTCTTGTCTTATGGCTTCAGCTAACACTTCAAGTACAATATTGAATAGAAGTGGTGATAGTGGACAGCCTTGTCTAGTTCCTGATCGAAGTGGGACTGCTTCAAGTTTTTCCCCATTGAGTATAATCCTTGCTGAAGACTTGTTGTATACAGCTTTTATTATCTTGATAAAGGTCCCTTCCATTCCAACTGTCTCCAGGGTTTTGATAATAAAAGGCTGTTGGATCTTGTCAAATGCTTTTTCTGCATCTATCGAGAATATCATGTGGTCTTGGACTTTAGACTGGTTTATATGATGAATTACATTTATTTATTTGCATATGTTGACCCCACCTTGTGTGCCTGGAATAAAACCTACTTGATCCTCGTGGATTATCTTTTTGATATGTTTTTGAATCCAATTTGCTAAGACTTTGTTGAGAATCTTTGCATCTGTGTTCGTCAGAGAGATTGGTCTATAGTTTTCTTTTTTAAGTGTATCTTTGTTAGGTTTTGGGATTAAGACGATACTAGCTTCATAGAAGAAATTAGGTAGTGTTCCTTCCTTTGTTATTTGATGGAACAGTTTAAGGAGTATTGGTGTTATTAGCTCCTTAAATGTCTGGTAGAACTCTGCACTGAATCCATCTGGTCCAGGATATTTTTTGATGGGAAGATTTGAGATTACTTCCTTAAATTCCTATATGTCATAGGACTATTTAAATAATTCACCACTTCCTGATTCAATTTAGGTAAGTTGTGTTTATTTAGGAATTCATCCATCTCTTTTGTGTTGTCATATTTCACAGAGTATAAGTTTGGGAAAAAAATCAACAAACCATAATCCTGAACTTCAGAGACTTTATATCAACCACTTGGAACTAGGCCAGCCTAATCTCTCCCCATCCAGAAGCTCAGGGAAATTTGCTGAAGAGGGGGCGGTAAGATTGTAATAGCACAAGGATGGGAGGAGCAATGATATGCAAGATACTCCACACAAGTTAGGGCTGAAGCAATCATAATTGGACTTTGTATGCCCTGCGCAATGTCCAAAACACTATTGACCCCACAAAGTCTAGCAATGCTAAAGGCACTCAGATCCTTGAAGGCAAGGGATTGACAGCCACACTAGTGTTCCTATGCTTAAAGGGAACACAGGAAAGGGTTCTGGGAAATGCCCCTGGGTCATTGCACCTCATCAGAGAGGAGAACCCAGAGGAGAGTCTGGCATGCACATTAAAGACTGCTCGAGGGATGAGAGGGGGAGGCACTGGGGGATGGGGATGGAGGGAGGAGAGGAGGGGGACATAGGGTGGTGGGAGGTTGGAGGGAGGGAGGGGACCGGTGTACCTGTTGAGTTTGTATGTGTGGAAAAAAAATCTCACCATGACATCACAACCTCTCCAGTGACATCACAGCCTCACTGTGACATCACAGGCTCAACCATTGAAATCATAGTCTCAGTATGATATCACACCCTCACCACTGACATCCTACCTAGCTTCAGTATTATATCATAGCCTCATCACTGACATCACAGGGCCACTTTGATGTGACAGCCTCACTAGTAACACTATAGCCTCACATGGCATCCCCGTTTCACCAGTGACATCCTAGCCTCACTGTGACATCTCAGCCTAATCACTCACATCTGACATCACAGCTAAACCACTGATATCACAGCCTAATTATGATGCCATAGTCTCTCACTACTGGTATCACACCCTCACTGTGACATCACAGCATCATCAGTGACAACAGAGCCACACTTTGACATCACAGTCTCACCTCTGACATCACAGCCTCATTATCATAGCACAGCCTCACCACTGAAATCCTAACCTCACTGTGAAATCATAACATCATCACTGACTCCACAAATTCACTGTCATCTCAGAGTCACCCCTGATATAACAGCTTCACTGTGACATCACAGCCTCACCATTGAATGACATCCTCACCTTTAAAATCAGCCTCACCACTAACATCAAAGTCTGATCATTGATATCACAGCCTCCCCAATGACATCACAGTCTTTGACATTATAGCCCCACCAGTGACACCAAAGCCTCACTATAACATCACAGACTTACCTCTGATATCATAGTGTCATAGTGACATTACAGCCTCACCATGACATGATAGGCTAACATCTGAAGTCGTAGGCTTAGTGAGACATCACACCCTCACCACTGGGGTAACAGTTACTCTTTACTACTGCTGTGAGAGAGCATTCAAAGTCAATCAACTTAAGAGAGAAAGGGAGGTTTATTCAGCTTATGGTTCCAGAGGGAAGGTACAGTCTTTCAAAGCAGAGATGGCATGGCTGGCTGGCCAAAGCTGGAGGAGGCTAAGTCACCGCAGACATCTTGGAAGCTGAGAGCTGCAGACTGCTTGCTGCAAAGGCAGACTTCTCCTGGAGGTAGGGTGGGATTAATCCACCTCAAGGCCCACTCCTTGTGACTGCCTTCCTTCAGCAAGGCTCCATCTCTCAAGGTACCATGACCTTGCCAACACATGAGACTGTGGGCGACACATTTCAAACCATGACAACTGGCATCCAACCTAGCCTCACTATGACATCACAAACTCACCATTGACAACACAGGCTCGCTGTGACATGACACTCTAACCTCTGACATCACAGCCTCGCTGTGGCATCCCAGCATCCCCAGTGACTTTTCAGCCTCATTGCAACATCTCAGCCTCCTCAGTCACATCAGCCACACTTCTGACATCACAATCTTACTGTGATATCACAGTCTCTTACCACTGCCATCACAGTTTTACTGTGATATCATAATCTCTCACCAATAACATTATAGCCTCACTGTGACATTTCAACATCACTAGTGATTCTTAGATCACAGCCTCATCTCTGACATTACAGTCTCACTGTCATGGCACAGCCTCACAGCTGAAATCCTAACCTCACTATGAAATCATAGCATCACCAGTGACAACACAGCACTCTTAGATCACAGCCTCATCTCTGACATTTACAGCCTCACTGTCATGGCACAGCCTCACCACTGAAATCCTAACCTCATTATGAAATCACAGCATAGCATCACCACTGATATCACAGTCTCACTGTCTTTTTACAGAATTGCCAATGACCTCCGAGCCTCACTGTGTCATCACAGCCTCAGTATGGCACACGAGCCTTACTGAGACATCAGAGCATCACAACTGAAACCACAGCCTCACTTGTGACATCAGTCTCCCCACTGATATCACAGTCTGACCACTGTGAAATCCTAGTATCACAATTAATGCCACAACCTCATTGTCATCTCAGAGTCACTCCTGATATCAGAGTGTCACTGTGACATCACAGCTTCAGACCATCACCATTGAAATGACATCCTCACCTATGACATCAGTCTTGCCACTAACATCACAGTCTATCATTGACATCACAACCTCACCAGTGACATCACAGTCTTTGACATTATAGCCCCACCAGTGACACTACAGCCTCACTGTGACATCACTACTGCACCTCTGATATCATAGCCTCACCATGACATCACAGTTTCAAGAAGATATCATAGGCTGACGTCTGAAGTCATAGAATCAGTGTAACATCACATCCTCACTACTGACATCTTACCTAGCCTTACTATATAGGACAACATAAATTCACCATTGACATCACAGGTTCACTCTGATGTGACAACCTCACCTCTGACATCATAGCCTCACTCTGAAATCACAACCTCACTGTGACATCACAGCCTCATCTGCTGCATCATAGCCTCATTGTCACATCACCCTATCCACTGATATCACAGCCTCACGGTGACTTCACAGCATTCCCAGTGACACCACAGTCTCATCTGTTTTATCATAGCCTCATTGTGACATCAACCTTTCCACTGTCATCACTGTGATGTCATAGCTTGCACCATGGCACCCAAACCTCACAGTGACATCACAGTGTAACAAGGACATCACACCTTCACAGTGACATTACAGGCTCAGCACTGATATCTTAGCCTCATTGTAACATCCTAGTCTCATTGTGACTTCAATCATTCACCACACATATTACAGCCTCGCCACTGGCATCATAGTCTCACCAGTGACACTGTAGCCTCATTATGACATCATTATCACCAGTGACAGCACAGCCTCATTGTGACACCAGCCTCATCACTGACATTATAGCCTCACTGTGCCATCACAACCTCTTCAGTGACATCACAGCCTCACTGTGACATCAAAACCACACTGTATCATCTCAGCCTCACTGTGACATCACAGCCTTACCACTCATATTTTACCTAGTCTATGACACCACTGCGTCACCACTAACATTACAAGCCTCACCTGACATCACAGCCTCACTGTGGCATCAGAGCCACATCAGTTACATCTCAGACTCACAGTGACATCTCAGCCTTATCACTCACATCAGTCTCACTTCTCATACCACAGGCTAACCACTAACATCACAGCCAAACTGTGACATCAAAGGCTCCCCTCCAAAATCATATCCTCACCACTGACATGCTACTTAGTCTCATTGTGACACCAGAGTTTTACACTGACATCACAGCCTCAATGTGATGTGACAGCCTGACCTCTGACATCATGTGTGACAGATTGACAATGATGTTACCAAGTCGCTGTGACACCAGCCTTGCCACTGAAAGAACAGCCTCTTGCTGACATCACTGCCTCATGGTGACATCACATCCTCCCTGTGACATCACAGCTCCACTAGTGACACCACAGCCTCACTAAGGACATCACAGCCTCATTGTAACATCAGCTTTGCCACTGACATCGCAGCCTCTCTGTGATGTCACAACCTCTGCAGTGACTTCACAGCCTCTCTGTAACATTACAACCTCACCAAGACATCCACCTTGCCACTGGCATAATAGCCTCATGGTGACATCATCACCTCAGCTTGGACTACACAGCCTCACTTTCATGGGACAGCCTGACCACTGACATCCTCACTGTGAAATTACAGCATCACTATTGATGTCACAGTTTCACTATCATTTCACAGAATCACCAGGGACATCAGAGCCTCACTGTGACATCACAGCCTCAGTGTGACACAACAACCTCACTGGGATATCAGAGCCTCACAATTGAAACCACAACCTCACCTGTGACATCAGCCTTGCTACTGGCATCATAGTCTGACCTTTGATGTCACAGCTTCACCAGTGATTCCACAGTCTTTGACATTATAAACTCACCAGTGACACCAGAGCCTCACTGTGATATCACAGCCTCGCCTCTGACATCATAGCCTCACTGTTACATCACGGCCTCTCCTCTAACATTACAGACTCACTGTGAGGGCACAGCCTCACCAGTGATACAAACACCTTCCACAAGTGCAAACACATGCCCCTCCATCCCCTCCACTTATGCATGAGCACGCCCTTTCACCCCTCCATATGTATGTACACATGCTTCTCCACCCCTCCTCACATGCATACACACATCTCCACACATGCATACACATGCCCCTCCAACCCATCCACTTGTGCATATACCTGCCTGTCCACCTGCCTTGTTCACACAATGCACTTCTAATTCAGCTGCACAGTCACATGCTGAGCAATCCCAGGCACTTTCAGGATGTATACATGTGTGTGCATAGGGGACACACCCCAAGAAAATCTTCTGCAGCTGCTTGAAGAGACTTTCTGTGTAAATGATGTTAACAGAAGAAGCCTGTCCAGAGCATGTGTGAATTTCACACTGCTCGTTAACACGCTGAGATCATATCTTTGCACTCCTTCCTCCCTTTTTTGAAGACTTGGGGGATGACAATAAGAAAGGACTTAGGGTTCCAGCTATGCAGGGTTGCAGACCTGATGAGTTTTAACAAGGCTGTGTGTGATAGACACAAAAAGCTAGATTCATGCCTGGTTGCCAAGAAGCAGGCAATAGGGGTCTGACCTTCTCAGGAAGCAGCTCGTAGGACCTGTTCCAGGCCCATTGCTAATGGGTGGACATGCATCCAGGCAGATCAGTGTGAGCACTGATGAGAACTGATGGGCACACCTCTCTTGTGCCTCCCACAGAGCCACGATACCATGAAGTTCTGCCTGAACCACAAGTCGCCCATCTCACACACATGGTCACAAATGCTGCATGTCCTGGGCAAGGTGGTCCCCTGCTTCATGCTCCCTGTGATGCTCAGGTGAGGGTGTGTGGCAGATTCTTACTGGCCATGTGACCACAGATTCCTCCCAACGGCCTGTGGTAGCTCTGGGGAAGGTGGGTGTGGGCACTGAGCTTTCAAGCCCTCAAGAAAACCTGACTGTACCCCTGAAGTGTAGGCCTTCTGCTGTTTACACTGCAGAAGTGCTACAGCTGAAGAGCAGAAAACCAGCCTGTGATCCTGAATCCCATGCTTATGTCCACCCACACAGTCCTTGTCAAATCCTAGGGAAAGGACAGCTTTTCCAGGTTTAGTCTGGGTGGTAGGACAGCCAAGTGGGGGCTGGGTATAGGATATAACATTGCAGGTCTGTGTGTGTTACATCCCTTTGTAAACCCTCAAGTGGAGGGACATGTACCCTGGAGGGCAAGAGAGTGAAATGATGACTGGTGTGTACTGCAGATGCTGGATGTGACAGATCACCTGGATGCGGGTGTGCAGTACTTGGACCTGCAGGTTGCGCAAATGCAGGACTCTGAGTGCAACCTGCACTTTGTACACACGGTGTACACCAGAGAACTGTTGGGGGTGAGGTTGGGGATGGGGAGGCCAAAGAAGGCAGATGAACCACCCACTTCTCTGTCAGAACCAAGGGAGATGGCCAGCTGCAACCTACAGCCTTTAACAGCAGCTGGTTCCACCTGCTTGCTTGTGTCTGGCTTGACATGTTGAGGAGCTAGGCGTGTGTTGTGGGGGTCACCAGGAGGATCGTGTCTCCCTTCAGGCAGGGGAGTGTCCTGACCTCTTCCCAGGACATCCTGAGATCTCAAAGTAGCTAGAGAGACACCCTTGGGTCATCCTGGCCTGCAGAAACTTCAAGAGCATTACTGATGACTTGCTTGAGTACCTCATCACTTGCAACAAGAACATATTTGGGGACATGGTGTGTTCACAAGAGATACAGAAGAGGAAGGGGAATGGGTGCATCTGCAGGCTGTCTTGGGAGGGCTGTGCATTGCTCACTGTGGATACCTGAATGCTTGGGATGCTAGAGCAGCATCCCCTATTATCCCCAGGAGCCTGAGCAGTTGAGTGGGCTCTGAAGCAAGCAGGCAGCCACCCACTGCAGCCTGTGTGGTCCCTGCAGGACATTCCCATGCTGCAGCAGCAGTGGGCGTGCAGCCAGGCAGTGATCCTGGCTTATGAAGATGAGCATTCCATGAGCCAGCACCACGAGCTGTGGCTAGGCGTCCCCTACTGGTGGAGGAACAAGGTGAAGACATAAGAACTCATCTGCTACCTGGAGACCATGAAGTACTGTAGCCGCCTAGGTATGGAGTGACCGGTCATAAACACAGGGGGACCTTGGTGGGCAAGCAACTCTGTAGTGCACAGTGCACTGGATCTGAGTGGTCAGTGCCCATCTCAGAGTTAAGCAGCATCACGCTATCCACATTGGGCTAAAGCAACCTCCTCAGCTGGCCTGATGTTCAAGACCCCACTCTGCCTGCTGCTGAAGTAGTGCACTTCTGAGGACTGCAGGAGTTATACACATCCTCCACAAGAGCACAGAGTCCTCCTTTAGGAACAGTTTCCAGAACTTTCCATAGGCCGTATAGCTTATAGTGACCTTTACATGGGCTGCCTCATTGGGGAGCACATCCACCTGCTGCACGACAGCCTCCTTGTACAGCCAGCTGATGCAAGGTAGGTGCTGTGTCAGGCACGAGCATGGAATCATAGTCCAAGATCTGTGCAGCCAGGCAGTGATCCTGTCTTATGAAGATAAGTATTCTGTGAGCCAGCACCACGAGCTGTGGCCAGGTGTCCCCTATTGGTGGAGGAACAAGGTGAAGACACAAGTGCTCCCCCAGCCCATTTCCAAAGAGTACAGGTGGGCATGCTAAGTGCCTAGAGTATACACAGAACACAAACCAGAATATACACAGTAACACAGATTAGGTGACTAAGGTAGATATATGGGCAGGGTGCACATCCTGGATATACACAAGCTAGGTGCCCAGAGTATACATAGCATCGCAGGCTAGATGCCCAAGGTATACACAGAGTGCAGGCTAAGCACATAGGGAATATACAGGGCACAGGCTAGGCACCCGGGGTATACACAGCAGCACAGGTTAGGTGCCCAAGGTAAACATAGCAGCACAAGTTAGGTGCCCAGGGTATACACAGAGCACAAGTTCGACACCAGGAGTATAAAAAAGCACAGGCTATGTGACTGGCGGTACATGAGTGCAGGCTAGGCATTGAGAGTATACACAGCAGGACAAGCTAAGCACATGGGGATATAGAGAGAGCACAGATTCTTCTTGGCCTGAAACCTCATGCCCCAGCTGTTCACAGTTCATGGAAGCCTGTGTTGTGTAGTGACAGGGACAGGGTCATGGCACACCCTGTCAAGGACACTCACCTGACCTGTGGTCTGGCCTACTGCACGTGAGTGTAAGGCCACATCTCCCCATTGCCTTCAATACCACATCCTCCACAACTTTCAGGTCTTCCAGCCCATGGCTCAGGAGGGCGGACATGGCCAGGGTGGGCAGCCCTGGGGGTATGTACCTGTGGAGGGGCAGTAGACCACTTACATGGGTCTCACCCTAGAGAGGCAGCTCTGAGATATTCAGATATGTGCCAGGACACAGGGCATGGAACTTGTGGTCAGCATCCTCCCTGGGAACCTATGGTCAGTGCATGCCCCCAAATTCCCCAGAGGACATGGAGCGTTTGGTCAGTGAACTCCTCATGGACACCAGATGACATGGAGCCTGTGATCAGCTTACCTCCAGATTCCAACAGGAAGTCACCAGCTCCAGCAGTTCACCCCTGAACAAGGTCCACCTGGTTGTAGACCTCCACCATGGAGTCTAGCAGTGCAGCAGACAGGCACAGACTTTGTGACATGGACAGGAGGCTGGTCCTCTGTAGCTCCATCTCAAGATGCCTCACGTTCCTTATGTGAATGATCAGATCCTGAGGTGGGCCAGGGCAGGTGGTCAGGAAGCTGAGGGGCCATTTTGCCAATGAGCCTTGGATAGACCTCCAGAGCCCAACAGGGGTTTGAGAAGAAGGAGCGCACATGTGTGCCTCGTTAGCAGTGGGCACCATGCAGACAACCCAAGTGGATGCACTGGGGAGCACAACAATCAGACAGCCCAGGGCCAGTACACAGTCAGCGTGGGGTAGGCGTGAGATACCATCACAGTAGGTCGCTGGGACAGTTACAGGGATACATACTGAGGTGCCCTGGAGGGTGATGGATGGGTGCATACAAATATACACTTTCCTTCTACTCTAAGCATTTCTGAACCCCATCCTCACAACTGGCTATTAGCCCAAGAAGGCCACAGTGAGGCTGTGCCAGTTCTGCACCATCTAAGGGTCATGCAATGTGTGTATGACTTAGACACGCTAGACAACAGAGAACCCGGCAGAGCTGCTGATCAAGAGATGGCAGAAACCCATGGAGAGTCAAGGCCCTGACTTGGGGAGTGGAGTATGAGGGCCAGTCACAGTCCCACTCACCAAGTGCAGTACATCCTTCAGTGTGGCCAAGAAGGCCTCAATCAGGCCATGGGGCAGCTGCAACAGGAAGTCGATGGTGTCCATACAGAGAATAGTTAGGTACTAGAACACAGACTCCATATGCCCGGTGAAGTCCAGCATGGCGAACAGCTGGTCTTGGGGCTGGAGGGCACCATCCACCTGTCACAGCCTTGATCAGCATGGTCTTCCCTCCGAAGTGCAGCAGTGAGGCCCTTGTGTGTGCTTCTCCCAGCCCATCCCACGCCACCCCCAAGGACAGACGTGTATGTGCCAGGGGTCTCCCCAGCACCTTTCACCAGAGTTGGTGTAGCCCACCACGGAGACCACTGGAAAGTCCTGCCGTGCATGCAGCTCGCGCTTGGTGAGCAGATTCTGCAGCACACGGTGGAGTTGGCCTCCTCCCTCAGCAGGCACTGCTGCTGCTGCACAAGGGCATCATGGAGCAGGCAGGCTGTAACCCCTCTCGCCATGGAACATCAGGGAAGATATGGAGGCGCACACCGCACAGCATGAAAAGACATTGCACTGAAAGATCTTTGCAGAATGGATGGCCCACTTCCTCAGGGCCCTGCCTGCATATCCCAAAGCCGCTGCTTTGTCTGAACACCACAAGGCCACCCGCATGGGAGCCCGTAAAGCGCAGAGTCCCTCTTTGCCTGGGATAAAGTGGTGCTGAAGGGGGTGTATCCTTGAGCAGCTGGCAGGACTCAACTGATGCCCCTTAGGACATGTCTAAGGCAACCTCGGTGACTACTCTATGGCTTCAGTGAGCAGGTGCAAGGTCCCACTGCTCCAGTGCTCCCATAGCTCTGCTTGGCTGGTGTCCCCTAATTCATATTTGAAAATGATCACCAAGGCCATGGGAATGGTTGGCCGAGGTGGTACACTGGGCTATCATGAGGTTATGGGATGGAACATGGGACAGGGTTTATCCAGCTACACAGGCAGGTGGTCTTAGAAAGACTCCTTCCTCCATGAACTGCTCTTGTGGACTCAATTTTTCTTCTGTTCCTCAGCACGAGTGAGTCCATCACACACTTGCGCATCAATGCGTTCATGTGAATTGGCCATGTATCCATTCATAGAAACAGATGAACAGTACATCCATTCATAGAATTGATGAATGGTCCATCCATTCAACCAGCAGAGTAGTGCATGGTGAACCAGCAGACCAATCCACTCATGAACCAGCACCTTTGTCAATCCCTGGGAGTGGACCATTCATGCATTGATGGACATCAATGCGAACGCTCTAGTGCCATGATAGGTAACACCTGGGGGTATGGCATACACACCCGTAACTGCCATACTTGCAGGTTGCAAAAGTGATTGTGTTTTTACTGACTGCCCAGTCCACGGTCAGGTGACACCCCATGTGTCTGACATAAGGAGATCAGGTGGGCTGTACTTGATACCATGCCCCTCCCTCCCCCAGCCACAGGCTACCTTATCATATGGTCACTTGACCTGACTCCATAATGTAGCAGGAGCTCCAGCCTTGCTGGTCTTGCTGGATGTGGCTATGTCTCAGGTTGAACCTGCCATTGAAAGGCGGTATCTTTCTAGCTGTTGTCAAAAAGGGCCTTCCCACTAGAGCCAGGTTGCCCCAAGAAGGCCGGAGGCATTAGAGGGAAAGGAGGAGGATGGGACTGGGGGCTCAAACTCTGGGGGCAGCTTCTAGAAGAGGTCAGTTTTCACAGGACAGACCACCAGCCATGTGAACAGGGCACCCTGGGATGAGGGTGCTGCAGCCCTGTGTCCTGTCAGGGTACCTGAGGAATAAGATCTCAGCTAGCACCACCTTCAACCTCGCCTCTCTGGTACAGGCGTTGTGGCAAAAAATGTGCAGCACGATGATGAAGTAATCGAACACTTCCATGCCGCAGGCTGTTTCTAGCTCCCTCTGCAAAGCACAGCATGAGTACAGAACCATGAGCGGTCACCACTGGGGAGGTCATAGCTGCAGTCGCTATCCTGCATGACCCACCCACTCACATGGGCAATGTGGATGCACTTTGGTTGGGGTGGCCATCTTGTTCACATTCAGGAAGATTTCTGGAAACCCTCTGATTGTCTCGGGGACAGAAGAGACATGTGTTAGGGATTAGTGTCCTGTGTGCTCTGCCTTGGTGGGCTGCACAGAGAGGTAGTGGGAATGTGAAGCTGACCTCAGCAGCCTATGTGTATACATGCCTGTGTATACACAGGTATGCATGTGCACACCTGTACACAAACACAATTACACACACATACACAGTATACATAAGCACAAATTGCATGCATATGCACACCCTGTATGTGTATCCACGTGCACATGATATATACATGCATATATTTGCACCTGTGCATCTATATGTGCATGCACTATACACACAGTATATGCAGATGCACCCACACTGAATGTGCATACACACACACACATAGATGACATGAATATCCAAGCATAGCACAGAGGGGAATCAGCATCCACTTGAGCTGCACATGCCTCACACTATGTGGTAGGTCAGGAAATCTAAGAGTCTCAGGGTCCACTCAAAGCCCTGAGGGACCAGGTCAAGCTCTAGCGATGAATCTTCTCTGTCACACATAATCAGTCCTGGCAGCCTCATGATCCCCAGGATCCACTTGAGCTGCCCATGCCTCACACTGTATGGTAAGCCTGGAAATCTAAGTGACTCAGGGTCCACTCAAAGCCCTGAGGGATCGGGTCAGGCTGTAGCAATGAATCTTCTCTGTCACACATAACCAGCCCTGGGAGCCCCAGGAAACCCCATCAGTTGCAGGAGCCCACGCCCAGTCAGCCCATAAGCCCTCAGTCTCCAGGGTGCCAGATTTTCAGGGCCCTTGATTGTCTTACCCTCATCCACCTCTGAGGCTGAGGTGACTGTTGGCACCTCATGCAGCGCCATCCTCACGGGCCCTAGTTGCCGGGGCTGCCACCTGCTCAGCCGGCAACAGACGAGAGCAATAGGGGACTGTAAATGCAGGGACTTACCAGTCAGGTGCTCCAAGTTGCCCTTGACAAAGACCAGCTTCTTGTCCGGCACCCTGGTGGGCACCACCATCTTCCACACCACTGCCCAGCCGACCAGAGTGTGCACCACAGCCTTCACTTCCACCACGTGCCACTTGGCTGTGAAGACAAAGGGGGCTCTGGTGGTTATGTTCCTGACCCCAAGGCCTGCTCCTTCCCCTGACACTGACCCCTCTTGAGAGAATCTCTTCGGGTATGATTCTCAAGGGCCACCTGCAGAGCCCTGGGATATAGGTGACAAGAGGAACCGGAAAGGATCCATGAGGGTGCACAGTCCTGGATGGAGACAGTCGCACATGGAAGGAACCCCTTGCATGAGGACACTGCAAGCCAGGGCAGGTAGCTGATATGTGAGGATCCAGGGCCCTTTCTGTGGGCCACGCCTCGCAAATCCTCCCTGCCAACTCCTCCAAGCCTCTGCCAGTCTTTTTAAGCTGATGGCTCTGGCCTCTTGCCACACACTCTTCCCAACCTCTTCCGTACCTCCCCCTTCCTCCCTAAGGAAACCCTGGCCCACTTTGTTGCCAGTCCCAAAAGAATCCTGCTCCTTCTGGCTTACTGAGCCTTTAGTTCCTCCCAATTCCCCGCCCAAAATGCCTCTCCTTAGTCCCTCCCCTTCCAGCGTCCCCGCCCTTTCATTCTCCCCCCCCCACCTCGGGTGAGAGGCCTGTGGCCGGCTCCGCCCCTGAGCTCTGCATGCAGAAATCGCACGCGCTGGGGCCCTGCAGACAGCAGCGGCTCGGTCCTCAGCAGTTCTTCCTTGTCTTCATCTTTGGGCGCCTCCCTGCTTACACAGACGCCTCGGGCCTGGCCCGGCTGCCCATCCTTCGGCCCCTCCCAGTGTCTTGGGTCCCCGGGCCGAGTGCACGGATGGGCTTCCACGGCGGACAGCGTTGTCCTCTCAGCGGCGCCACCGCGACAGCATGGAAGAGCTGCAGCCCTGGGCTTATGGACGCCTGCAGGGCCCACATGGCGTGGTCTCAGACTGCAGCGGCCATCTGGCTTCCCATTGGCCGGTCGAGCGTGATTAGCAGGTGGGTGGGACCAGCAGTTGCTAAGACCGAGCAGGGCTGTGCGGCCGGCGGGGCATTGGCTCACCAGGGAGTTGGGTGTTCGAGTCCTCCCTGGCTTGAGAATGTGGTGGCTTTGGTCACCTGGGAAGTCACATGGTCACCCAGACCACTGCCAGTCTCTGCAGAGCTAGAAAGTCCTCATAATCCCAGCTTCTGTTCTAATTCAATTTTTAAATTTTTATTATTATTATTTATTCAATTGTGCGTGTGTGTATGTATGTGCGCACGCATGTGTGTATGTGTGTGTGTAGAACCATGGACGAATCGGGAACCACCATGGACGCCTCCACCTCCTTCTGCCCTACCAGGACCAGAAGAGCAGGCCGCCACCGCCTCCGCCTGGTGTCTATACATGGGATCTGGAATCTGAACTCAGGACCTTCTGCCTGCAAGGCAGAGGCTTAACCCCTGAACCACCTCTCCAGCCCTCTAACTCAATTTTTAATTGAGGTTCTTTTGAGGTGTCTGTAGAAAACCTGGGGTGCTCCAAGGAAGGATCTGGCTTCATGAGCCTCCCCTCCTTGGCCCTGCACATGCCATTTTTTCTCACTGTTATTGTTTTAACTTCTTGCAGCAAAAGCTTTAGACACCTCATCCTGGGGGTATCCCTAGAAGCCTCAGAATCCAGGCATGGCCTGTACCTTGAAAATATGGGTGAGCCAGGCACCCCGGAAAGACAAGGTGTGCACTTGAGGGAGGGGACAGTCCAAGCTGCTTGTAGGTGTCAGCCCAAGTCACTATGAGCTGGAAGCCACGTCCTGTACTTGCATGATATCATAGAATTAGAAAGTAATCGAAAAGACCTTGGCTGTAGCATTATAATCATGGAGCTGCAAACAGTGGAAGAATTACCCAGGTGTGATTGGAAGACACTTCACAGAGGACTGGTATGTGTGTGTATATGCATGTATACGTGTTGCCTGCATCAACCTGCAGGTGAGGCAGCATTTTGTACCGTACTCCTGTGCCGTGTAGGCCTGGGATGTTCCCTGCTCAGCTGTGAGCACACACAACTCCCCTAGTGATGGGGGAAAGGAGGGGTCCTCCACCCATTGCCAGTCTCTGTCCCAAGGCCACCAGCTGCCTTTGCTCTGGGAGGAGTGTCCTGGCCAGGGCAGGGTCTGAGGCTGAGTAAGCAAGTAACCATGAACCGATATTTCATTTAGTCTTCACCTGTCCCCAATAGGATGCCACTGTGTGGGGGTCACAGGGTCATTGCTTACCTGTTACACCTGGGATTGTTCCCACAGACCCTCTGACTAGAAGAGAAAGTGCAGGTTCCCCCAGGGTAGATCTACACACACACACATATTGGTGCTAGAATGTGTCAACAGTAGCAATGGGTCTGCTCCTAATGGCTTTGAGGAGTGTGTGTTTTTGCTACATGGAGTCCAGAGAGGATGCCCACACCTTGGGGCACACACAGCACAGAACCCCCACTTTGGCAGGTCCTAGGGTGACAAGCTGAGGTGAGTCTAAAATGGTGTCTGACTTGCAGACTGGATCACACCCACCTGCAGTGTCTTGTGGGCGAGAACCAGACCCCTACCTGCAGGGTGTGAGGAGCCCTCAATACCAAGGTTCTGGGTGGATGTCTCAGTACCCATGATCCTGGGGCCACTCGAGGTTCATGCTGTGTACCTTCATAATGGTAATGCACTCTGAGTCTACTTGACAGTCTCCTGCCATGACACACAGCTTGGGGTTCAGTTGGTAGAGTGCATACTGGGTAGGCAGAGACCTGGCTTCCATACCAAGTCCCTATAAGCTCAGGCACCCAAACCTGAGGAGGGTTAGGGTTCAGTGTCATCCTGGGGTACCTATGCATCTCTGGGCAGATGCACACATCACCCACCCTGACTCACAGGAAGTTCTTGTGTGCAGAGAAGACACCTCGAACCTGCAACCCTCACAGCTGAGGGAGAAGAGCTTCCAGTGAGTGTGACCCTGGGGATCTATTACGTCCGCTGGCCCCAGAGGAAGGTAGGGGTGTGTCTGGATTCCTCTGAGACATGGGGCTCATTCTATGTACTGTGACTTGCCTTTGTCCTAGGACACTGGTTCCAACACTGTCGTACCCCACACTGTGACTGGCCTCTATGTCACTCCCAAACTCCCAGGTCAAATGCAGAGGTGCAGGACATGGGGTGAGTAACAATGGGCACAACCCCATCCCTGAGTGTTGGAAGACAGAATGTGATCCATGCTGCATGGGAAGTCAGGTGAGCACAGCGTGTCCCTGTCCTAAGGTTGAGCCCAGGGGCATGGAAGAATCCCATGTCCATGACATCGTCCTGGTGACTACATCTTGCAGGTGTGGGAAGGACATGGAGCACAGCCTGCCCTGTGCATCACAGCTGACATGGAGCTATAGATGTGATGTCACACCAGCATCCCCACATAGCCCTACATGCTCAGCGTCTCTCAGAACACCCTGTCACTGAGCCCACCATGTCTCATCCCTGGTGCTACTGCACGTTGGGGTTCCAAGGGTCCCAAGCAAGGAGGACATCCCCTGGTCTAAGGCGGGCTGTCTTTGGGTGAAGTGTCAGAGGACATGAGCTCCTTGGGTTATACAACTGGTGTGTCCTCAGTGCAACATGTGCACTATCGACACAGCAGAAAGACATGTATTTGTGTGTGCATGTTTCTGTATTTGTGCCTGTGTACATCTCATGCATGAGTGTTGCATTGTGGCAGCAGGGGTTGTTCCCAGTGCTAGTCTCAAGGAACAGGAGGCCTGGCATGTGGAGCTGACACCATCACATGCAGAAACAGCTCATGCTGGGTTACAGGGTCTCCTTGACATCATGGTGGGGCACCTAAGGGCCAACTCTGTTCTGCTCTGTCCAGGGAACCTGACTCCCTTGGGTGCCATCAGATACCCTACTGAGGAACATCAGCCCTATGTGATGCCATCAGACACCCTACTGTAGACACCCGCCCCACACCCAGTTGCATGTATAGTAGCAGCAGCACCTTGACATGCAGGTACACATGCTAGGGCTGGGGGGAATGGCCTGGGGTATATGCATCACAAGGACACATTTAGGCCCCTAGGCAAGCCTAGGCCTGTGTGGCGGGACACCCCTTACTACCTCTGGGGCAAGCCCTATTGTGCAGGGCAGTGTCCTGAGCACTCAGCTGCTGTAGGTTTGTCTTTCCAGTGTCCATAACACCCTGTACTCAGCATCTGTGTTGGTTGGAAGAACATTGCTCCCAGTGCCTACATGTCACCTGGAAGCACCCAGTGCTTAGTACCTGTTGGTTGGAAGCAACCTGCTCTTGGTATTTGTCATCAGGAAGCACCCTGCTCCCAGTACCTGTTAGCAGAAGCACCTTGCTCTCAGTACCTGATATCAGCTGGAAGCTCCACCCGCGCACAATCAGGAGCACAGTCCTCCATGGCTGTGTTGGCAGGGGGGTGGGAGCTATGAGACAACCCAAGTGTGGCCCTGTTTCTGACCCCAGATGGCAACTTACACCCCATCATGGGTGCTGGTCACAGCTTCAGGTGTGCTCAGGAATCTGTGACCCAGGCAGAACAGAGGCTTAGATTCTTTATTCAGAGATACAAATGTGGCAGGCCCACTCTGTAGTCATGTGGCACAGGAAATCTCTGCGGTTCAGACCCATGGGGAGGCCTCAGTCTGTCATGTGGGGAGAATCAAGGCCAGAGAGTGGAGTCCCAAGCCAATTCATAGGTCATGGAATACCCTCCGCCAAGGAACATAATGCTCTTCACAGGCCACCAGGGGCTCCCCAAAACTTTCTGGGGAGCAGTATGCCCAGGGCAAAGGTGACAAGCCCAAAAATGATTTTGTATTCATGGGTGTCTCCTGGATCACAGGGTTCATGCTCAATGTGTGGTCGGGGTGAGAACATTGGAGGATGGGGTGGTTCTGAGCCTAGATAAGGCCCTGGGAACCATAAGGAAGGTGCTGGAAAAGCATCCACATTGAATAAGTAAAAATTTGTCACCATTGTATGCAAACACTTCACCCTGCACTCTACACAGCCTGGAGCCCTCAGCCAACTGGGCTCAGGCATAGAACAGGCCTGCTGTGCAGTCTCTATACAGCCCTGGGTGGTCACAGGTGCAGGTCAACAGTGTCCACATCTCCAAGAGCACTCACAGAGGTGGTGGATCCGCACACTCATACTCATACAGGTCTACATCACCCAGTGGGGACAGGATGTCAAAGAAGGACTTATATGATCACAGCCAGTTCACCTTCTGCTCTACAGGGCTAGGCTTCACCTTTTACCTGAAGGGTGAGGGGCCATGTGGGACTGGGCTGTGGGTGGCAGTACCTGCTTGTCCCAAGGTTCTGGGAAGCATGAATTTGTAAGGTTTGGGGGTCCTACTTTGTCCCTGTTGGTCAGGCACAAGTGCCCACTGACAATCACGACTGAGCCTTTGGGCATGCCAGACTTGCTAGTGAAGGCACCCCTAAGCAAGCCTGTGGGAGATTGTCTCACTGATGTGGGAAGGCCAGGGTGGGTGGATGTGTGTGTTTTCAGGCCTAAAGCCTGCTCTCTGAAGAATAGCACATTAGCATCGAAAATGGGCAGTTAGGTAGATTCCTCCCTTTGGAAGTCGAGTTTTTCCTCTTGTCTGCATAGACAATGGCAGGAATCCTTCCTCTGGGAGTTGAGTGTCCCTCCTGTCTGTTCTTAGATCACGTTTGTTCTTCTCAGATCCGGTGAGGTTGAAATTTCCCCTTACAGTTTCTTCCCTATATATTTGAGATATGTAAATGCATGGACCAGGTAACTCTGCTTTGAGGTTGAGACAGTTCATTCCCTTTTAGCAACTGTCATGCCTGTGTTTAATTCTACCTGGAGACATCATGCCTGGTCCCATACAACAGGTAAATGTCACTCCTGCCTTATCTTTGTCAGCCAGAATGTATGCATTTAACATAATCCTGTAAAGAATTTGATTCTGCTTTTCTACTTTATTGTTTACCTATAAATACTCATTATGCTGCAATAAAATTGTCTTAGATGATGGAGGACTTCCTAGGGTCCCTCTGACTTGATGCTTGATCAATTCTTACTGCTCCCACTTCTGTTTCCTGCATGTAACTCTGGGTTTATGCTGGTTTGTGGGCCCAGACAACTACCTGGTCCAACGCTTATCTGGAGAACAGTGTGTGGAGCAGCAGAGAGCAGACTGGACCACTATCATCAGCCAGATAAGCGACATCACAGAGCCCTGGACACATTTGTAAATGGTGGAAAGACACTTAAAGGTAGGTCCAGCTAGAGAATTCTAAATCTCACAGCAGCCTTCCCTGGGAAGAAACTGTCTGCATTTGTCTCTATCACTGATTTTCATGAAAACAATGAGTTACAGAGTTTCAACACATACAAACCTCATGGCAGAGAACAAATTCTCTGAAAAGGCAAATAAATGTCATAAAATCAGCTCACAATGATCATTGAGAGCTCAGTGATCATAGCTCTCTCTCATAATAGCTCACAGTGGTCATAGCTCATAGTGATCAAAAAGTGCTCCTAGTGTTCATAGCTCATAGTGGCCATAGAGAACTCACAGTGGTCATAGATCACAGTGTTCATGAAGAGCTCACAGTGGTAAAAGAGACTGACAGTGGTCATGAAATGCTAACGGTGGTCAAAATGACCTCCCAAATGTCATAGAGAGCTCCCAGTTGTCATAGCTGACAGTGGTCAAAGAGAGTTCACATTGGTTAAAGAACATAGTGGTCATAGAGAACTCACACTGGTCATAGCATAGTGGTCATAAAGAGCTCAGAGTGTTCATAGAGTGCAAACACTACTCATAGAGAACTAACAGTGGTAATAGATCACAGAGGTCATAGAGAGCTAGGAGTTGTCATAGCTCATAGTGCTAACAGAGAGCCCACAGTTGTGACAGAGACCTCACAGTGATCATAGAATGCTCGCGGTGGTCAAAGTGAGCTCACAGAGCTCATAGAGAACTCACAGTCATCATAGTTCATAGTGGTCAAAGAGAGATCACAGTGGTCATAGGTCATAATTGTTATTGAGAGCTTACAAGTGGTCATAGCCCATAGTGGTCATAGTAATTTCACAGTGATCATAGAGAACTTATAGAGTTCATAGAGAGTTCAGAGTTGTCATCGACAGCTCATGCTGTCCACAGTGGACATAGCTCAAAGTGGTCATACAGAAATCACAGTGGTCATAGATCATAGTGCTCTTAGAGAGGTCACTGTGGTCTAAGAGAGCTCAAGGTGGTCATAGTTCATAGAAGTCAAGAGAGCTAAGAAGTGTCATAGTTCATAGTGGTCATGGAGAGCTCACAGTGGTAATAGAGAGCTCACAATCTTCATAGAGAGCTCACAGTCGTTTTGGGGACATCATAGTGTTCACAATGAACTCACACTGGTCATAGCTCCTACTGGTCATGGAAAGCTCAAGTGGTCATAAAGAGTTCACAGTGATCATAGACAGTGAACAGTAGTCATAGTTCATACTGGTATAAGAGAGCTCACACTGGTCATAGACAATAGTGGTTACAGAAAGCCCACAGTGTTCACAGAGCCTCAAAGTGGTCATAGCTAATAGTGGTCATATAGAGACTCAAAATGGTCATAGCTAGTAGTGGTCATATAGAGCTCACAGTGGTCACAGAGAGGTCATAGTGGTCACAGAGAGTGAACAGTCATCATACCTTTTACATGTAATAGAGAGTTCATAGTACTCAGAAAATTCATAGTGGTTACAGCACATAGTGATCATAGAGAGCTCACAGCGATCATAGTTCACAGTGGTCAGAGAGAGAGCTAATAATGGACATAGAGAGCTTTCAATAGTCATAACTCAGAGTGGTCATGAAAAGCTCAGAGTTGTCATAACTCATAGTGGGCCCAGAAAGCTCACAGAAGTCATAGGTCATAACACAAAACTCAGAGTTGTCTTAGAGAGCTCACAGTGGTCACAGAGAGTTCACAATGGTCATAGGTCACTATGCTCATACAGAGCTCAAAGTCATCATAGAGAGCTCATGGTGGTTATAGAATGTTCAAAGTGGTCACATAGAGGTCATGGTTATCATAGAGAACTCATACCTGTCTTAGAGAGATCAAAATGGTCATAGAGAGCTCACACTACTCATAGAGAGTTCACAGTGATCATAGCTCATAATGATCATAGGGAACTCACACTGAGCATAGAGTCCTCACAGGTATCAGAGAGGGTTCACAGTGGTCATAAAGAGCTAACAGTGGTAGAAGTGAGCTCATATGGTCTTAGAGGGCTACTAGTGGACATAGAGAGCTCACAGAGGTCATAACTTATAGTGGTCACAGAGAGCTCATAATGATCATAGAGATATCATAGTGGTCATACCTCACACTGTTCACAGAAATCTCACAGTGATCAACTCATAGTGGTCATGAGGACTCACAGTGTTCTCAGCTTATAGTGGTTATAGAGAACACATAGTGATCATAGAAAGTGCATATTATTTATAGAAAGCTCACAGTGGTAATAGCTCATAGTCCTAATAGAGAAATAACAATGGTTATAGGTCACAGTGATAATAGAGAGCTAATAATGTAACTATTGATCTCACTGTTGTCTTAGCTCATTTTGGTCAGAGACAGTTCATAGTAGTTATACAGAGTTCATAGTGGCCACAACACAGTGTGGTCATAGATATCTCATTATTGTCACAGAGGTCATACTGGTGAGAGAGAGCTCCCACTGGCCAACAACAATAGTGTGTATAGAGAGATCACAGTGGCCATAGAGAGTGCACAGTGGTCAGAGCTAATAGTGGTCATAGAGAGTTCATAGCATCCATAGAGAGCTCACAATGTTCATAGCTCATAGTGATCATAGAGAGCTCACAGTGGTTATACCTCACGATTGTAATAGAGAGCTTCTAATGGAAATATAGAGCTCATATTAGCCATAGCTCAGTGGTCATAGAGAACTCCTCCCCATAATACTCATAGAAAAGTAACAGTGGACATACAGAGCTCCCCGTGGTCTTAGAGTGGTCAAAATCATTATAGAGAGGCCACGTTGACCATTGAGTTATCACATTTGTCATTGAGAGTTCACAGTGATCATAGAGCGTTCAAAGTGGTCATACAGAACTCATAGTGGTCATAGCTCACAGTTGTCATAGGGATCTTCAAAAGGTCATACAGAACCAAAGTGATCATAGATTAAAGTGTCCCTAAAGAGCTTACAGTGATCATAGCTCATCATGGTTATAAAGAGCTCACAGTGGTCGAAGGTCACAGTGCTCACAGAGGGCTCAAAGTGGTCATAGATAGATGATGTGGTTATAGCTCAAAGAGATCTTATAGAGCACATAGTGGTCATAGTTTGTAATTGTCATAGAGAACTCATATTGACAATAGAGAACTTACAGTTGGCAATGCTCATGGTGGTCATAGAGAGCTCACAATGGTCATAGATAGCTCACAGACTTCATGGTGAGCTCACAGTGGTAATAGCTCATAGTGGTTATTGAGAGCTTATGGTGGTCATAGAGAGCTCAAAGTAGTCATAAAGAGGTCAGAGTCTTCATAGAAAGCTCATAGTGGTCATAGAGAACTTATAGTTGTCACAGATCATTGTGTTCATAGAGAGCTCACAGTAGTCAAAGAGAATGCACAATGGTCTTATGTCATAGTGGACATAGAAAGCTGTGAGTAGTCATAGCACATAGTGGTCATGCAGAGCTCAAAGTGCTCATAGCTCGCAGTGGTCATAGGGAGCACATAAATGACATAGAGGGCTTACTGTGATAATAGCATAGAGTGCCCATGAAGAGCTCACAGTTATCATAGCTCATAGTGGCCATAGTAAACTCACTGTAGTCACAAGTCATAGTGCTCATAAAGAACACAAGATGGTCATAGAGAGATCATAGTGTTCATAGAGAGCTCATGTGGTCATAGCTCACAAAGGTCTTAGAGACCTCATAGTTCATAGTGGTCATAAAAAACTCATATTTGCAATATGTGTTCAAAGTTCATGGTAGTCATAGAGGGTTCAAAGTGGTCATAGAGAGCTCACAGTGGTCATAGTGAGGTGAAAATTGTAGTAGCTCATAGTGGTCATAGACAGCTCACAGTGATCCTACCTCATAGTGGTCATATAGAGCCCACAGTGATAATAGAGTTCTCTTAGTGGTCATACAGAGCTCACAGTGGTAATAGGGAGATCACAGTCGTCATAGGTCATAGTGATAATAGAGAGCTCATAGTTGTCAGAGAGCTTACAGTGGTCATAGAGAGCTCATAGTGGTCATAACTCTCAGTGGTCATAGCTCACAGTGCTCATAGAAAGGTTATAGTGTTCATAGAGGGATAATAGTGGCCATAGAGTGTTCACAGTGATTATACTTCATAGTACTCATAGAGAGTTCACAGGGGCCACAACACATAATGGTCATAGAAAACTCTTAATCTTCACTGAGAACTCACAGTGATCATAGCTCACACTGGTGAGAAAAGCTTGCACTGTTCTTAGATAAGAGTGGTTATAGAGATCTCATAGTGATAGCTCATTGTGGCACAGAGAGCTGACAGTGGTCATAATATATAGTCGTCATAGTTAACAGAGATGTCATAGCTCACAGTGGTCATAGAGAGCTCATAGTGATCATTATTATAATGCTCATAGACAGCTCAAAGTGGTTATAGAGAGCACAGTGGTCATAGAGAGCTCACAGTTGTCATAGAGAGCTATAAGTGGTCATAAAAAGCTCAAAGTGGTCACAGAGAGGTCATAGTGGTCATAGTTCATACTGGTAATAGGGAGCTCATAGTATTCATTGTGAGATCACAGTGATCATAGCTCATAGTGATCATAGAGAGCTTACAGTGATTATAGCTCACAGTCATAATAGAGAGCTAATAATAGAAATATAGAACTCACTGGGGCTGGAGAGGTGGCTCAGGGGCTAAGTCTCTGCTTTGAAGGCAGAAGGTCCTTAGTTCAGATCCTAGACCCCATGTATAGATACTGGGCAGAAGCGGGGGCAGCCTGTGTTTCTGATCCTGGTAGGGCGGAGCCTGTGAATCCCGAGACGGTGTGAACAGGAAGGAGGTGGAGACGGTCCATGGTGGTTCCCGAATTTGCCTGTGGTTCTACACACACACACACACACACACACACACACATACACACACACATGAGCACACATGCATACATGCACAATTGAATAAATAATAAATTGAAAAAGGAAATATAGAGTTCACTGTGGTCATAGCTCATAATGGTCATAGACAGCGTCTAGGGGTCAACGGTCATAATGTTCACATAGAGTTAATAGTGTGCATAGTGATCTCACAGTGTTCTTAGAGATCTAAAAGTCATCATAGAGAGGTCACAGTAGTCATAGCTCATACTGGTCATAAAGAGCTCATGGTGGTCGTAGAGAGCTCACAGTGGTTATAGAGAATTGTGAGTAGTCGTATAGAGCTCATAGTGGTCAAAGAGGGCTCATAGTTATCATAGATATAGTGGTCATTGAGAGTATAACAGTAATCATAGCTCATAGTGGTCACAGAGTGCTCACAGTGATCACAGAGAGATCACAGTTTTCATGGAGATCTCACTTTGGTTATGCTCTCAGTGGTAATAGTGAGATAATAATGGAAATATGTACTTCACTGTTGTCATAGCTCATTGTGGTTATAAAGCACCCACAGTGTTCATAGAGAGCTCACAGTAGTAATAGAGAGCTCAGAGTAGTCATAGGTCATAGTGGTAATAAAGAGCTCATAGTTGTCAGAGAGTTTATAGTGGTCATACAGAGCTCATAGTGGCCATAGCTTCCAGCGGCATAGCTCACAATGGTCATAGAGAGGTCCCAGTGGTCCTAGACAGCTCATAGTGGTCATAGAGAACTCACAGTGATTATAGTAAATAGTGGTCATACAGTACTCACAGTGGTCATAGAAAATTCATAATCTTCATCCAGAGCTCACAGTGGTCATATCTCATACTAGTGAGAAAGAGTTCACACTGTTCATAGATAATAGTTTTAATATAGAGACCACAGTGGTCATATTGAGCTAACAGTGGTCTTAGCTCATAGTGGTAATGGAGAGCTCACAGTGGTCATAGCCTATGGTTTTCATAGACAGTTCACTGTGGTCATAGGTCATAGTGCTCATAGAGAAATCACAGTGGTCATAGATAGCTCATGTGTTCATAGCTCGCAGAGGTCTTAGAAAGCATGTAGTGTTCATAGTTCATAGTGGTCATAGCTCATATTGGCAATATAAATCCCACAGTTGTCAAAGCTCATAGTGGTTATAGAGAGTTCACAGTGATAATAGACAGCTCACAGTGGTAATAGTGAGCTCACAATGGTAATAGCTCATAATGGTCAATTAGAGCTCATGGTGGTCATAAAGAGTGAGAGTAGTTGCAAAGCCCTCATAGTGATCATAGAGATCTAGAAGTGGTCCTAACTCTTAGTGTGGTCATAGATAGGTCACAGTGGTCATAGTTCATAGAAGTCATATACAGATCATAATAGACATAGAGAGTTTAGAGTGGTCATAGCTCAGAGTAGTCATAACTCAGAGTGGTCATAGCTGAAAGTGGTTATGAAGTGTTTAGAGTTGTTATAGTTCATAGTGGTCTTTATGAGATCACAGTTCTCATATTTCACAGAGGTCATATAGAGCTCATAATATACATAGAGAGCTTAGAATGGTCTTAGCTCAGGGTGGTCATGAAAAGCTTACAGTGGTCACAGATCAGAGTGGTCATAGAGTGCTCAAAGTGCTCATAGGTCATAGTGCTTATAGAGTTCACAATGGTAATAATGATCATAGGGGTAATAGAGAGCTCAAAGTGCTCATAGATCAGTCACAGTTGTCACAGATAGCTGACAGTGGGCATAGAGAGCTCATAATAGTCATAGAGTACTCAAAGTAGTCATAGCTCACAAATTTCATAGCTCATAATGGTCATAGAAAGCAATCAGTAATCATAGCTCAGAATAGTCATAAAGAGCTCGAAGTGGTCATAGGTCTTATAGCTCATAGAGGGCTACAGTGATCATAGAGACTTCACAGTCATCATAGAGAGCTCACTGTGATAATAGATCTTAATGATAATAGAGAGCTCACTGTGTTCAAACAGTGGTCCTTGCTTATAGTGGTCACAGAGAGTGCACAGTGGTCATTGCTCATATTAGTCATAAAGAGCTCCCAGTGGTCAGAGGTCAAACTGGTGATAGAAAACTCATAATCATCACAGAGAGCTCAAAGTGGCGATAGCTTACAGTAGTCATAGAACATTTGCAGTGGTCATAAGTCATAGTGCTCATAGAGAGCTCACAGTGCTCAGAGAACTCACAATGCTCATAGCACAAAGTGTTCACAGAGAGGTTACAGTGGTCATAGACAGGTCACATTGGGCACAGAGAACTCACAGTGGTCATAGAGAACTGAAAGTGGTCATAGAAGAGTCACAGTGGTCATAGTAAGCTCACAGTGGTCATAATGATCTCTCAGTGGTCATATCTCATACTTGTCATAAAAAGATCAGAGTGGTCATAGAGAGGTCACAATGGTCCTAGAAAGGTCATAGTGGCCACAAAAAGTTCCCAGTGGTCATAGCTCATCGTATTGTTACAGAGCTCATGGTGGTCTTAGAGAGCCCACATTGGTCATAGCTCATAGTGGTCACAGAGAGCTCACAGTGGTCATAGGTTTTATATATCATAGAGAGCTTATGTGGTCGTAGAGTGTTCACATTTGTCATTGAGAATTCACTATGGTAATAGTTCTTAATGGTAATAGATATGGTGATCATTCAGAGTACACAGTGCTCATAGCTCATAGTAGTCATAGAAAGCTCAGAGTCTCTGATCTCTCTATGAACACTGTGAACTGTCAATGAGCACTATGACCTATGACCTCTGTTAGCTGTCTATGATCATTGTGAGCTATGGCCACTGTGAGGTCTGTATCACAATTATAAGCTCTCTATGATGATTTTAACATATGACCAATTTGAGCATTCTAGCGATTATGAGTTTTCTCTCACCACTGTGAGCTATGACCACTATGAGCTCTCTATGACGACTATGAGCTCTCTATGGCCACTATGAGCAATGACTACTGTGTACTCTCTATGACCACTATTTGCTATGATGACTGTGAACTCTGAACACTGTGAGTTCTGTGTTAGTGGTATGAGCTCTCAGTGATCACAGAGAGTTCACAGTGGTCATAGTGAGCTCACCGTGGTAAGAAGTCGTAGTCATAAAGACCTCAGGGTCGTCAAAGAAATCTCACAGTAGTCATCACAAAGCTCACAGTGGTCATAGAGAACTCACAGTGGTCATAGATCATAGTAGTAATAGAGAACCCACGGTGTTCATATAAAGTTCACAGTGGTCATAGAGAATTCAGCATGGTCATAGAGAGCTCATAGTGAAAACTGAGATCTCATAGTGGTCATAGAAAGTTTACAGTGGTCATATAAAGCTCATACTGGTCTTAGATCTCTGTGGTAATGGAGGGCTCACAGTGGTCACAGCTCATAGTGCTCCTAAAGAGCTCAAAGTGCTGATAACTCATGGTGATCACAGAGAGCTCACAGTTGTCATCGAGTTCTCATAGTGCTCATATAGGGCTTAAAGTGATCAATGAGAGGTCACAATAGTCATAGCTCATACTGATCATAGAGAGCTCTTAATGTTCATAGAGGGGTCACCATGGTCATAGCTCATAGCTGTCACAGAGTGCTCACAGTGGTCAAGTTCAAGTGGTCATAGAGAGCTCACTGTGATCATAGCTCATAGTGGTTAGAGAGAGGTCACAGTGGTCATAGTCTTTAATGGTTAGAGAGAGCACACAGTGGCCATAGGTGTTATGGTTCATAGAGAGCTACAGTGGTCATAGAGAGTGGTAAAATTTCTTAGTGGTAATACAGTGCTCATAGTGGTCATAAAGAGGTCACTATGCTCATAAACCAGAGAGTGCAGAATGATTATAGAGAGCTCTTACTTCTGATAGGGGCTCACTGTTTAAAGAGTTCACAGTGGTCATAGCTCATAGTGCTAATAGTGACATCATAGTGGTCAAATAGAGCTCACAGTCCTCATAGCTCATAGTGGTCATAGAGAGTGCACAATGGTCATAGCTCCAGGGGTGATAGAAAACTCATAATCATCATAGAGAGTTCAAAGTGGCCATAGCTTATAGTAGTCATGGAAAGTTCATAATTGTAATAGAGAACTCAGAGTAGTCATGGCTCATAATGGTCACAGAGAGCTTACAATGATATAGCTCATAGTGGTCATAGAGACCTCACAATAAGCTCACAGTGGTCATAGAGAGCTCAGAGTAATGATAGAGAGGTCACATTGGTCATATCTCATAGTGGTCATAAGAGCTCACATTGGTCATAAAGAGCTCAGAATGGTCCTAGAGAACTCACAGTGATAATAGTTCACAGTGCTAATAGGGGATCACAAGACTCCTAGAGATTTCATAGTGGTAATAGATTGCTCATAGTTGTCATAGCTTACAGAGATCATGGAGAGCTCATAATGGTCATAGCTCATAGAGATCATAGAGACCTCACAGTGGTTATAGCTGACAGTGGTTAATGAGAGAGACCACATGTGTTATAGAGAGTGCATATTTGTCATTGCTCATGGGAGTCATAGAGAGACCACAGTGGTCACAGCTTATGGTGGCCATAGAGAGCTCAAAGAGGTTACAGCTCATTTAGTCATAGACAAATCACTGATTATTGCTCATAGTTGCAATGGAGAAGTTATAGTCGTCATAGCTTATAGTGACCGTAGAGAGCTTACAGTGGTCATAGAGAACTCACAGTGGTCATAGAAAAATCATAGTGATCATAAAGATCTGACAGTGTTCATAGTTCATAGTGGTCATAGAGACCTCAGAGTGATCATAGCACAGAGTGGTTATAAATAGCTCTTAGTGGTCATAGATCACAGTGGTAATAGAAATCTTTCAGTAGTCATAGAAACCTCAAAGTGTCTATAGAGAGCTCCCAATGGACATACTGAGTTGATAGTGGACATAGAGAACTCACAATGGTCATAGCTCACACAGGCCAGAGAGCTCACAGTTGTCATAGAGAGCTCATAGTTGTCATAGCTTACAGAGGTCATAGAGAGATTATAGTGGCCCTATAGAGCTCACAGTGGTCATAGCTCATAGTGGTTATGGAGAGTTCACAATGGTCAGTAGCTCATAGTGGCTATAGAGAGCTTTCAGTGGTCTTAGTTCATAGTGATCATGGAGAGCTCATAGTGGTCAGAGCTCACAGTAGTCATAGAGAGATCACAGTGGTTATAGTTCATAGTGGTCATAGAGCAATCACAGTAGTTATAGCTCATAGTGGTCTCAGAGAGCTCACAGTATCCACAGAGAGAAACAGTTGTCATAGTGAAGTGATAGTGTTCATAGAGAGCTGACAATGGTCGTAGAGAGCTCAAAGGGATCATAGAGTGCTCACAGTGGACATAGAGAGCTCATGGTCATCATAGAGAGCTCTGAGTCATTATAGAGAGCTCATAATGGTCATAATTCTTGGTAGTCATTGAAAGCCCAAAATGTTTATGGAGAGCTCAAAGTGGTCACAGAGACCTCAAAATGGTCATAGAGTGGTCATAGTGGTCCTAGCTTCTAGTGGTCATAAAGACCTCACAGTGGTCACAAAGAGCTCACAGAGGTCATAGCTCATAGTGGTCATAGAGAGCTCACAGTGGTCATAGCACATATTAGTCATAGGGAGCTCACAGTAGTAATAGTTCACAGTGGCATAGAGAGCTCTTATTTGTCATAGAGTGCTCAAAATATTCAGAGAGTTTACAGTGCTTATAATTTATAGAGCTCATAAAGCACTCACATTGGTCACAGGGAGCTAAAAGTGTTCATGAGATGTGACGGTGGTCAGAGTTTGCTTATAGTGTTCACACAGAGTTGTCAGTAATCATAGAGATCTCACATTTGTTATAGAGAATGCACAGTGGTGATATACAGCTCACAGTTGTCATAAACAGCTCACAGTGGTCACAGATCATAATGGTCATAGAGAGCTCATAATGATCAGATAGACCTCATAGTGTTCACTGAGAGTTCACAGTCATCATAGAGTGCTCACAGTGGTCATAGCTCACTGTGGTAATAGAGACCTTTCAGTGGTCATACAGTGATCATAGTGGTCATAGAGAACTCACAGAGATCATAGAGCACTCACAATGGTCATTGCTCATAATGATCTTAAAATGCTCATAGTGTTCATAGCTCACAGTGACCATAGAGAGCACATAATGTACAATGAGAGTCACAGTGGTCCCACCTCACAGTGGTCACAGCACACAGTGGTCATACCTTGTATTGCTCATAGAGAGCTATAGGAGTTATAAGGAACTCAAAGTGGTCATATTTAGCTCAAAGAGGTGATAGAGAAGTCACAGTAGCCACAGTTCATAGTGGTCATATAGATCTCATAGTGGTCACTGACAGCACATCCTGGTCATAGCTCACAGTGATCATAGCACATACTGGTCATGGAGACCTAACAGTGTTTATAGAGAGCTCATGGTATTTATAGCTCATAATGGACAAAGAGAGGTCAGAATGGTCATAACACAATCTTCATGGAGAGTTCAAAATGGTCACAGATCACAGTAATCTTAGACATCTAATTGTGGCCATGTATATTTCATAGTGGTCAATGAGAGTACATGGTCATCATAGAGAGTTCAAAGTGTGCATAGCTGACAGTAGTCATATATCATAGTGGTCATAGAAAGCTGATAGTGGTCATAGAGACCTCAGAGTCCTCATAACTCGTGGTGATCAGAGATCTCATAGTGCTCACAGAGAGCTCATAGTGGTCATAGCTTATAGTGGCCGTAGAAAGGCCACAGTGGTAATACCTCATAGTGATTATTGAAAGCTTACAGTGGTCATAGAGAGCTGACCATGGTAATAGAGAGTTCACAGTAGTCATAGAGAGCTCATTGTGATCATAGCTCACAGTGGTCATAGCTCATATTGGTCAGACAGCTCATCTTGGTAATAGAGAGCTCCGAGGGATCATAAGAATTTCAAAGTGATCATAAAACTCACTGTGGTCATAGCTCATAACTCTCAGTAGTTATATAGAGGTTACAGAGCCTTAGTAAGCTCCCAGTGGTCAAAGAGAGCTCACAGTTGTCAATGAGCTGTCAGAGTCATCATAGAGAGCTCATAGGGTTCAAAGCTCATAGTGGTCGTAGAGCTCACAGTGGTCATGGAGAGCTCATAGTGGTCATAGTTCATAATGTTACAAAGAGCTCATAGTGGTCATAGAGGTCTCAAAGTGGTCATAGAGACCTCACAGTTGTCATAGAGACCTCACAGTGGTCACAGACACTTCTTAGTGATTAGAGAGCTCTCACAGTGGTCACAGCTCATAGTGGTCATAGAGCGCTTTTTGTGGTCATGGAGAGCTCATTGTGGTCATAGAGAGCTCACAGTGGTTATAGAGATTTCATCGTGGTCATATATAGCTCACAGTGTTCTCAGTTCATAGTGGTAATAGAGAACCACAGTAGTCAA